>JAZDUA010000094.1:2070000-2670000 GCA_038098605.1 Gryllus longicercus | reverse complement strand
TCAAATCTTTTAGTATCTGATACGCAGAAACAAGTTGTGAAATCGGAGAAACAGAGGAAAAGTTGAACTAGTTCAATATAAGGTCTCGGCCAATATGTGTTCTGCAAACGATTGAAGAACAAAAAAATTCAAATTATGTAAGCCTACGTTCTTGCCACACCACAAAAACTGCTAATTTTTCTAACAAACTAGGAGAAAATTTTTGTAGAATTTGGCTAAATACAAGCATTCGTATGTCTTAACTATAAACCCTTGCTGACATTTACGGAAATTTTGATGAATCGAAATGATGGATCCGAAAGACAGCCTCTTCAATTCCCATTTAGGCACTGGTGGCAACTGACCTACTAGAGCAGATAAGCTCTTAGTGGTTGTCAATAGTACTTCATCATTTGGTTTCGAACCCCCGACATCTCGGTAGACAATAATACTGTTGCAGACACGCACCTAGATATTCACACAAACTACTCATGCGTATTGCAAAAGTCGAATTTTATTCTTTTAAACATTGACAGATAGAAAGTACCTACTCTCGAATAATACCATTTGCTCATAGGAAAACTACAAGCCTGCAAATATGTTTTCTTGTTGTTGTTTAAGTCGGTAAACATGCGCCTGGCTCCTTAGCCGTTAAAATTCTCGAGAGTCCATTAAAATATTTTTGCGGACTCTCGGCTTCATATTTTACCAGTGCTCTTAAATCTCTGGATAAATATATACATTTGGTCCAACTTGTCACCACTTGTTCCATTTGTTCCCCTTGTCTAATGTGTCCCCGTTTCGCCTCTTTTACCCCTTTTCTCCCCGTTTTTCTAATTTTTCCTTTTTGTCCCAAATGTTATATTTCCCTCCTTTCCCCGCATTGTCCCACTTGTCTCTCTTTGTCCTTTTGGTCGTTCCGCGCAGTGCAATTGTTACTTAAAAACCGTACCAACAACCCTTGCAACAGAACATCGACAGTAATGACAATTCTTAACTCATGAAAGTGTGAAATGTTTATTTTAAATTACTAAAACAACTAAAAATAACAAAAAAATCTTGAAAGTTTTAAAATAACAATGAACAACACGTACATGGTTTCAATAACTAATGTGATTGATTAATGCAACACTGTAAATTAGTTTCCCATTGGAAATGTATATCATTCTGTAAATACGCAAACTTTACTCAAACTGTCTATTTCGATTCTATCATTTAAATTTTTTTTAAATTTATTGATGAACATCGGACAGCATAGCGTGTATGTTATCCTATAGAATACCGTAAAACTCCCCTTTAGCAAATGTAAAACCTACGTGCGTTTTATGATTTTGAAAGAACTACCTTCCAAATAGGATTAGAATTGTGTCGGCTATGACAAGTTATATTGCCACAGGTGCAAATAATCGATCACAGAGACCCTCACTCCATCTAGAGTTGTTTTCAAGTACGAATCGATTGTTATCGTACTTTGAATCTGCGACACCATGGTCGTTACTTTTTATCGGTTCCCATATCTCCTGAATCATTATCTTCCCCTCGTAGTTTTTTATCTTTTCAGATATCTGATATTAACAGTTGCCACATCAAAGGTAGAAAACAATGTTTTCATAGGTATAAGACTAGTAGTTAGTAAAAAGTGACACATTTGCTACTTTTTCTGACTTCAGAATAATTCTTGGGTGTCCTTTACACGTTGTGCCGGAGAAGGCAGACAAAGCACATGAAATTTATCATACAGTTTCTAACAATGAAACTCATTTTTGACTCATTTTTCCTTATTTAATCAATTACATGTAACACACGCGCCCATTGAATAGGTTAGTCACAGTGTCATAGATTCACCTAATGGCTTTATAACCCTTCATATTGAGATATATCATCTCCACTCAAACATACATATACATTTATTAGAACTGCAATTGGGTATAACCCGGTGGCAGTTAATGACAATAATTGCAAAAATTACAACACTTACATTAATAATAATACTAAGAATGATAATAACAATAACAATAATAATAACAATAACAATAACAATAACAATAACAATAACGATAACAACAACAACAACAACAACAACAATAATAATAATAATAATAATAATAATAATAATAATAATAATAATACCGTACAATACAGTACAAGACGAAAAGCAGCATTGAAAAGTGCATTGATCACGTTCACCGCACTTCACTTCACTTCACTACACTACACTTTTTTGCTTTGAATTACACTGACCAGCACTTCACAGCACTTCACCGCACTACCTACTACTAACCACTAACATACACAAGTAACCTTGACAAATTGAATATAGCGGCAGGATATTCCGGAGTCGCAATATGAATACACGCTCGTTCTTACCACAAAGTTTTCTGTTCACACGCTCCAATGATAGTACCATCTACATTTACATATGTTCATTGGTTGATAATGACTAAATCGCGTGCCAGAATTGAATATTGTATGTGAACAGCTGTACACATATGGACCACTTGATGCATTCATTTTTTAATATTAATTCTTTCGTGCAAAATGTATTAATTAATTACCATTAATTAATTGAAATTTATGAACAATTAGCTTTACAATTTCCCTATGATTTTTGAATTTATAATTCTAAAAATGATGTGTTTAATTCAAACTTACACTCTAAAATAATGCAACTTATTTTTGAGAAAATTAAGTAATTCACTTCATTAATGTTTCACGTGTGATAAGGGTTTTATCGACTTTTTAAAATACTACTGTCATTAAAAATGACAATACCACAATAATAACGAACTTAACTTGTCATTAAATACTGTGACTACGATGTGGCTTGTGTTTACATATAACAACGCAGCTTATAAATCCGAATCAATTATTGTCTTATTCTTATAGAATTCTGCAGTCTTAGCAGCTTTTTGAGGAATACTAGGAGACAAAACTTTGACATTTTTGCGAATACTTTCAGAGGGCAACTCTGTCATACGACAGTACCACTCCAAGCAATCATACTGAATCGCTTTTGATCATTCATTCAACCACGATGAAAAGTCACGAGTCAGCAGTTGCGTATCGTATTCAACTTCAGCCAATAAGCTTCAGACATCAGTTTGCGTCACAATATTAGCGGAAATTTTAAATGCAGACGGATACAAAAAAATATCACATTGTTAGAAGTTATTGAAACAGATATATGAAGTATTTATTTCGAATTTTGCATCTTGTATACTTTCATTGTGTTATTTTTGGCTGAACACCGTTGAAAATTGCCCCTTTGTGCCGCTTTCAAAAGGTTTCTCAACACTTTTTTCATGCCATGTACATGTTGGCCAGTGTCTGGCATGGCTTTTCAAACGAAATGCTCGTGTTGAGGTAACGAAGTTATTCAGGAATCTGTTGCAAAACGAGCAAAAATCGTTGCGCCGGCTTGCTCAGCCATGTCTTTTCACCATGTTACCAACTGCAGTAATCGACCGAATATGTGTGTGTGTATGTATGTATGTATGTATGTATGTATATATATATATATATATATATATATATATATATATATATATATATATATCGACTGTACACAAGTTCGAATCTTCCTCAACCCACGTGAATTGCGGCGACTCTGAAAATCTCAAATCGCTTATTGTTGAAATAACTAAACTTTAATACATTATTAATTACCACCTGCTTAACCAGACATTATATTAGTTCATAATTGAGTTTTATTGTTTGTGGATATTTCAATATTTTATTATAATGTGAAATTTAGTTGTCATGCTCGTGTCCGTCGAACCAAATGGTCATTAATTATGCATTAAATTAAAATTTACAGATGTTAATCATGACAAAGAATATCTAAAATTGTTTTGTATGCCCTCGTCACGTTTGCAATTACCAACATTTTCCTGTTCAATCGGATATAATTGGGTAATTAAATTAGCAATCTATTGTAAATTTGATTTCATAACTGATGCTCCACCTTATAGAAGTATTCTTCGCAAGTTTCCTCCATCATTTTATTTCACAGCAGAGTTTATGAAGTAGGATACGAGAGTGGTCTTTCCTTTTCGTACAACACAATTAAATTACAAAAATTAATGTCACAAAACAACATTATATTAATTTACTTTAAATTTAATATACTAGGCTCTAGATGTTTTATCGCTTGCTATTATTAACCAATTTTATAGTATAAATATTACATTTTAATAAAATTGTACAATCAACAGAATGAACCCTCATCTGCCGTCATTTGTTCAATATTTGATTGCGAGAGTTTTAATCAATTTATCGAAAACATTTGATATTTCCTCTTCGATAAAACATGCAAGTGTAAAATTTTAGATAAGCTAATGTAACGAGTTTCCTTAAGTTCGTAGAAAGTTTCTAAATACAAATGTTAATCAAAGTAAACAAAATGCAATCATCTTCCATATATGTCGTTTCACAAAACAGATATTGATTATAATTACATGGTGCATTAGGTTTTTAAGATAAAGTTGACGCTAATATATCTTTTTCATATCCCTCTGGCACACCTGTACAGAACTTGGTATAAAAAACATTTCTATTACATTTCAGAATGATATTTAACTCTGTGCTCACAATGTATAGTGATCGCATAGTTCTGTAATGTATAAACCACCTCTTTGTATTAGTCTTCAGAAATTAATGTTAAACGATATGAAAAAAATGTTTTTGTTTTCTTTTTATTTTCCGTATAGGGAGTACACAAAACTTTTCAATCTTTTCTACCGGTACATTCCACTCATATCCGGTTTTTTCGGCCTGCATAACTACTGTTCGAAATTCGAAGACATGTTGCAACACTCTAAGGCATTATTCAACCTCATTGATTCTCATGGTTCGGATGTTTTCTGCATAACTTCGTTGAATTGTAGATCTTTAAACGATCTCATTAACATTTTGATCTTGACTTATTGTTGAGTAATAACATTACGAGGAGGAAAATTGTCGGTGGGCCACGAATTCCCATTAGTCTCACGTGACGGATTAACCACATAATTAAAAAATTTACCCATTTTAACAATTCAATATATCTATTCTACCACGAAGTAAGATAACCTATATTTTGAGAGCGAACGCAAAGGAGGGTAATTCGTTGGCTTGGACAGCATGTGTGTTCGCATTCACCCAGCGCTCAATATACTTGACTGTTTATGATTAGTCCAGTCAGAATTGCTCTGCAATGGCCCTGGAATAATCTAGGCTAGGTAGTATCGGTTCTAATTTTTCGAAAATATTTTTATTTCAGAGAAATTTCCACATTTTATTGCGTCTTGCCACAAAGTTAAGATGGCCGTTGCGTCTGAAGGTCCTAGGTTTCGAGGCCCGATGGTGAAGGATTATCGACCCTAGCTACAATAGCAAGGTCGGATTCAACCACTGCCTGAAGGAGAATTCTAGAGGTCGGCTGTTTGCTCTGATAGAAATTTTTCCGTATTTTCATGTCTCTGTAACAGGCGAATGCCGGAGTAGTACTTTAACAAGCAGGGCACGTACTGCGCAACTGTCCTTTCCTCATCGTTGACCACCCCGCTCACTCCTTACGAACACACACACGAACCAATTATGCTGTACACTACTATATAGTACGTTGGTAGCCCAGCCTGGAGCATAGAGCTTGTCCAGAGGGACTGGATCCGGATGAGAAAAACAACATGCAACCAAACCATGATGCACTACACTTCTACATACGACACTGGGAGTCCAGTCGGGAGCTTAGAACTTGTCCCGGTGAAGATGTATCCTAGTGAGAGAAAAAAAACCCATGTGAATAATCTTGCAAGCCGAGCGACGAGTGATCTGAGCCGCATCTCACTTTCCAGAGGGGGAGGACCTTCAACGCCACCTTCTGAACGAACGCCATACAAAATAGGTGTCTCATTGCCAAATCAGTTGTCGCGGCCGGATAATGAATTATTCAGTCCAAAGACAGTATTACAGTTATCGTTTAACTGATGTTAACGCGGAAGAAAAAAACAGAAATTTCCATTCCTCATTAACATTTTTCATGAACCGCTCCACAGAATCAGTTGTCCTTTGTTGTTACATTGTCAATTTGTACACAACTTCTGTACAGAGAATTTATTGTTCTTCATAATCGTAGTGAATACAACGGTCATGTTTATGATCACGCGTTTAACAACTGAGATCCTAATTGACTGTTTGCTTAATATATTTTAAAAATGCTGCTGGTACATCTGCCGCCAAATTAATTCAAATTTGGCGCCACGTTTGAACAGCTCAGTTTCCTGCTCTTTCAAGGCATTTAAGAAGATCATACATTACAAACTTCCCGCAGCGGAGAAATCTTCCTCAGAAAACAGCGCAAATTCTTTTGCAATCGATCAAATACTCAATTTTCTACAAAGCTCTTTCAAATAGATTTTTAAATGCCTCGGAAAATCACTAATAGGGTACACCACCTCCTGGGTGGCCGCAGCGAAAGAGTTGCCTATTGTCATTTTCTGGAATCCATTTTTTTCACATCAGACGCGACGAGTTCGCATTGTTTGAAAATTAGAGAAGCCGGAAAATGTTTTGTAGCGATCGTGCCGAGGAACTAAGCAATACGCATATGGAGCCCATTGAAAGTTTGTGGTGGGTTGGTAGCTTGCAATTATGTCTAGTTTGTTTGAACCAGCGGTCTGAGACGCGGAGCGAAAAAGCAGAAAGCATGAATGACGTGAAATTCATAAGCAGAACGTTTATTTTCGTCCAGACAGAGGTAACCATGAGAATATCTGCAATACTCATTGATTCTCACATTATCTTTGTCAATTATGTGTCGCATTTTTTCCAGAACTCTCTCGTCTGATGAGAACACAGAAGGCGATGCATAAAACTTCTCGTTGCAGTTTCTGCTAATGCTTTCCCAATTCATCTAAGCAATATTTCGCAGTCTCAAGAAATACTAATTTTCATTACACGTAGAAATTGAAGGAAAATTATGCAACCTTGATAAATATACACAACAGACAGACGGACAGCAGAACGGACGGACTGACATATTTTGCCATAAAACAATTTTCAGGTACGTATCAAGTACCAATGAAACGTTGACTCTCACTACAAAACGTGTCAGAGAAAGTAATTTGCTCCAAGTAGGAACAAGAATGATCATTTTTCGATATCGGGGCTCCTCAACACGTTTTATCATACATTACGAAATACTTCACAATCGAAATTGTTATTTATTTTAATTTTTCAGTGTCAAAGAGCCACACAACGTGGATTCTGTCTAAATAATGGGTTACAAAATTCACTACATGTAGGAACCCTTTTGTGATCAGGATCACACAACACACGTTTTACAGACGCAATATCACCCTTTCCTTTTCTTTTGATTATGTGAGTGTGTTATTGGCGAGGAAGTAAAAGAAAACTATCTTTATCTGTATACATTGCACAGAGTACTTTTCTACTTATCGATCACGGTAGGACACACTGACCCTTAGATGCACTACACTAATTCACATAGCGGAAGCTCTGTTGGGGCGGGAGCTCAGGGATTGTCCCGGCGGGAGCGTTGCTCCGCTGATGGAGATACCTTATTGGGAAAACTCAGAGCCGACATGAAGCTCACCGCCAACTTCCATTAAAAAAAAAAGGACCACACTTGTGACTAATGACCTTTGCCGTTGTCGCGCCTCGAAACCCTAATCAACCAATCGTTGACGGTAAACGAAGACATTGGGACTCTACTAGGATTTATTTAACCGTGCACTTAATATAAATCCGCTGTTCACGGTTTTATCCCATCGGGAGCTTGAACCTCTCCATAGTGACGTCGCTGTAGCGACAACTTCCGATTGGATGAAACCGCAACAGCTGATTTACGTCAAGTGCACGACTAAATAAATCGTACTGTAGACGCGCTTCACGTGTGTCAGAGGGCGCGGCCGGCGCGGCGCACACCCGCGGCACCTGCGCTCCTAGCGGGAACCGTGGGCGCCAAGCGGCTGGGCGGAGGGGACCCGGTGGGTGGAGAAACAGAGCAATGAGGGGGAGGGGAGGGGGAGGGGAGTGGGAGGGGAGTGGGAGGAGGTGTGGCTCGCGCCGCACGTCCTGTGGCCTGCGCAAGGCGCCGCGCACCCGGCCTCCTCGGGTCGCGCCTTTGTGCGGAGGCGGCACCCTAGGTGGCGCTGCAGTTGGCGCAACAAGAGGCGTAGGCTGAGAAGGTGCAGATTGAGGGGGAGAAAGGGGAAGAGGTGGAGAAAGGGGAAGAGGTGGAGATGGAGATGGATGTAGGGGACGAGGTAGATAAGATAGATGTAGAGGTAGAGGGCAGATGTAGTAGTGGAGGTAGAGATAGAGGTAGAGGTAGAGATAGAGGCAGATGTAGCGGTAGAGGTAGAGATAGATGTAGAGGCAGTTGTGGAGGGAATTGTAGAGTGGAGGTAAATGCTATGTAGAGTTGGAGGTGGACATCAGAGTTAAAGGAGGTGGAGACGAGTGTGAACGTTGATATGGAAATGAACTAGTGATGCTTTTTTTGTATAGCGAGAATTTATTCGTATCATGTGCGACAAATACAATTACAGTAGTTACGTTAAAAACTTAAATCTTTAAACTCCTGCGGTTATCATTTCAACAAGTTACTTCACTTCGTTTTGTATTTACATCCTTTTCCCAATTCGATTGGAATGAGGATATAATCATTTTTGCCATAATAATCAGTTACTGTATTATTTCATTCAACGCATTATGATTCATCTTACGTGTATTAGAATCAAGCCTGCGGTTTAGTAATGTGGTTGACAACAAATTTTATTCCGAGTAAACGAGGCGAAAAGTAGCTGTATTCGTACCATTGTCATTGTGCGTGGACGGTTACGTTAACTACACGCAGAGTAGCACCTGATGAAACTTTGTTGCTTGTTTATTACTACATTTTCGAATGGGAAGTTCTCCGTGTGACGCTAAATGAATTAAATGGATGGATCACAGAAACCCGACATTTTCTACATGGGGAAAGACAGCTTTAACAAATTTTTTTTTAGACAAAGAATTTTAACAAATAACAAAATAAATTGTTCCGATTAACTCCAAAACCTCCGTGGTTAATTCGAAAGAATGAATTCATAATGAACTTTTTATTGAAACATGAATAATCACTTAAATCACTAGAATCACACAACTTGAGTCACTAGTGTTTTTAGTTATGTTCATTTCGTGCCACTCAAATTATATTCTTCAGAAAATAGTTTATAAATTTAACAGCGAAAAAAATCATGACATCCCAAGGATTTATATTATTATCATCATCATCATCATCATCATCATCATCAAGGTCCTACAAGAGATCTTAGAAATCTCATTTCATCTGCTTCAATTTTTCTTCTGTCTGAGCGATTCATGTTAAAATTTTCGCAACCGTATTCAAAAACAGGAAACGCCATCACCTTGTAAACTTTTATATGTGTGTCCTCCCTACTTTGTTCTTAAGAAGCGGAGGACTTAAATCCTACATATAATGTTGATTATTACCTTATCTGAAAGGGTTGGGTTAGTTAACTTTTTACGGAAATTGTCGGGCCAGTCCATCTAAATTTTTCTACCAGGGGAATTTTGTTTTAATTTTTATTATATTTAGTTAACGATGGTCAATTACGCATTTGTAGCTGTTATGTCTCTGGATGTTTTCGCGTTTTGTGAATTTGTTTCGTAACTGAAAGAGTAAGATAAGAAGAAATTGTTCCCGATAATTTAATTTACACTTATGTAGAAATAAAGTTAAAACCTGACAATCTTCACTGTGTATGTGACATCAGGAACTTTTTGAGATTTATGAAACAGGTAAATAGACACAGAATACGATGCTTAAGGTTAAGTTATAACAATATTTTTGAAGTACCAATGATAAGTGATCCAAAGCTTTTAAGGTTACGTGGACAATGTCACAGTTAATACCTAAAAAAATAAATTGGATATGATATCTTAATCTTTCTAACAGGTCAAGACACTCAGAACGAAAAATAGGACAACCGTTATCGGGATTATCCAGTAGAGCACTGAGTAAGATCTCTCCGTGACCGCAGCCGCTGTTTGCGTTTCTGATGCGGAGGTTCCACCTTTCAAGAGCGATTTTTGACATTCTTTGTAGCGCTAGACTGAATTCGCCGCTCTCTGGAATAGAATCAAGCGGCCCGCTTCTTAGATAGTTATACATGTTTACTCCGACCACTACCACGCGAATGGCGGATCCATTTGTGGTGTTATTGATATCTACAGAATTGTAGACAATATGTTTCAATAATAATGATGCTCCATTCATAAAGATTAAATAATTTTGCAAAACATTTTGAATGTTTTGTGCTCTTTGGTACAAGTCTATCAAATTTTGAAATCGGAAGACGCACGTTCGATTTGTAAAAATATTATTAATGGAATTTCTACACGGAAGTAATGTAAGGTCTGAACTTGGTATAAATAATTCATGTGCATTACATACGTTTTATTGGACAGTAAACGTGCTTATGAAAAAAAAATGAATATGGAAAATGCAAATATTGGAATGTACTTTTTGCTCACTTTCCCTACTTTTCCATTGTAAATAGTCAGTGCTGCACAGTGAGAATTCAGCCATGTTTGATGCCCACTCTCCGTACGCATGTATTCTCGATGATAATTCAACTTTAAATATATAGCATTCAAGTTTTAGTTAACTTGTAATTCAATTCTTAGGAATTTTCTTCTTATATTTCACACACGTATTGCAATATACTTCCTTTTTGTAAGAACCGAAAGCTCGTTAGAACGTCAGGAAACGATTTATGTAAAGTACATTTACAGCAAAAGTTTCGTATTTATTTGAAAAGAAAATTTAGAAGTATTCATAATTTAGCTCCGGTTTCACCCAAAACAAAGTAAAATATTCGAAGCCGTCCAGAAGCAAAAGATTAATGACCGTCATTAGGGAAGTGCTAAACAACTCTGCGCATCTCCTGGCGGTGAGAATTCGTATTGAATTTTTGCAGCAGTAGTAAATCTCGCTTTTAAAGAACGGCTTTGCAATAGGAAACGACCAACCATTTATCGCGCCATTTTCCACGGCCATGAATTTAGGTGGCGTCCATTAAGTGCGGAAACACACCGACACAAACTAATAAAGGAAATATTCCCTAATTGGACGACTTAGCGCCGGCCAGTTTCCATCTCATTTGCTTCTCTTACCTCTCTCTTTCCCTCCAATTCCCTTCCTTTACCATCTCTTTCCATTTCATTCCCTTTTTGCCTATCTCTTTCCATTTTATTTCTTTTTTACCCATCTCTTTCCTCGGACAGTCATTCCTTTCATTACCCCTACCTTTCCATTTAATTCTTTTTTAAAAATATATTTCTTCCTGCTCGACAATTCTACGTACATTTTTATGTTCAATACATAATACTTGGGCATGCAATCTCTCACTCTTGTATCTTAATGTATGTACATGTAAACAATTTACATACGTTATTCCATTACATTCTCTTCCTATCTCTTTCCGTATTATCCATCTCCTCTTCCCCTTGCCTTACATTACATTGCCTTTTTCAACCCACTCTTTCTGTTAATCTATCACTTTTCTTTCTCTTTCTTCACTGCCCCCTATTATTTTATTACAGATTTTTCCTCTTCTTTCTTCGTCCTCTGCTCTCTTTCTGGCTTTCGCTCTTCCACTTATTCACTCTCTTCTGACTTAACAGTATTTCGGGTCTCTTGATGTTATGTAAGGATATCGTGGAGGTCGTATGAGAAATAGGAAGGGGAAAATAGAAAGGAAAAAAGAAAACATCGCGTGCGATCCGTGCGGCAGCCGCCTCAAATTCATCGAGGGCACGAAGGAAATACATAGACTTGTAGAGTTATCACCTAAAGAGAATTTTACTGTCTTATCAACAGTTAATCCGAGATCCAAAATATGCTATCAACGGGATTAGAACTAGGACTCACCGATCTAGAAAGTTTCTGTTGCGAACTCGCAGCTACATCTACTCACTCAACCGGTACCGCACCCTTTCGGCATCAGCATAATCTAATTTCTTCTGTGGTTAATATATCAAGGAAATATGACGATTATGAAAGAATTATAAGACGCCATCCAAACAGAATCTCTATTTAAGCTTCTTCTGAAGAGAGAATTGCTACTTCTGAATAATGAATGTAACAAACAAATTTAACATGAAAAATTCCGAATTTTGTACAGTATCCTGTATAAAAATCTTCAAAAGCAAATGCAAGCCACATGCAAGTTATCGTGTCACTCACTTTGCCATGGGGGTCAAATTGAAAATTTCTCGTGCTCCCTCAGCCAGACATGTCAAGGTCGCAGGAAAGGTGGCTACGGTTTGTGGGCACTGGATCCAAAGCAATTGGCGCGAGATTAAAAAGTGAGGTTTGTACAAATCCGGAGTGGCGGTGCAATACTGGTTACGTGACCCATGACAGACTTCTGGGGATGCAAGTTGACAGTTATTGCCTCAAATTTAGGCACATTCATTCGTACTTTCTCTACTAAACAATCAAATTACCTATTGGCATGTAATAATACATCAGTCGGATTTCAAGTTGTCAAATGGGAGTAAAATTAAATATTCGGATTAGAAATTCGAAATAAATAAGGAGTCGGCGTCACTACGCTCCGTGAAGACACTGGGGTTAAGCGAATTCGAGACTCGCGAGTTCCTGGTTGGGTGACCGTCTGGAAAACCCGGGATCTAACGGTGCCGAGCCCTTGGCCGAAGGGATAAAAGGCACTGGCTGACTGCAGCGTGACGAGACTTGACAAAGATGGATTACTTCACGCACGCGCTTAACGCCCAACAAGGGTTCAAGAGACACATTGCGTCAACGACGAAGAAACAAATTTAACAAAAAGTATCTTCATCTTGTAATCATGGTTACTAAAGAGTGCAATTTTTGCATTAACTTCCTACGTTGAAGTTAGGAATTTTGAGAAAGATGTTTGACAGTTAAAACCAGCGAGAATTGTTATCTTAGGGTCTTGTTAATTTACATAACAGCATTTCTGTATACAAAAATAACTGAATGATTTAATAAAACTTAACACAAATCGAAAACAAGCAAAGAATTAGCTTTTTAAACATATTCCTGCCCCTTGGCAAAACTGTTTTCACAAGGCAGAATTTAAATAGAAAATAAATAAGAAATAGTAGTCATTGCAAAGAATGTAATCCTGAGTCAAAACACGTGTTTTTTGACAGAACAAATCTGGTAACCATATTTTTATATGTAGCCACTATTCCCTGCCTCACGCCGCTTCGACGTTTGCGTCTACTTAGAAGGAGAAGCGATTGGGAAGGTAGGGGAAGTTGCCCAAGCTCACAGAAGCGAGGGGCTTCCCAGACTCACTAGTACCTCGTGGGTATGGCATGCCTGCTCTAAGCCCTGGCTCCACTTCGGTTAACTAGTGTCCAAAACCTGCAAAACTTCCTAATCTACCAAAAAATTTACTACTACAATATAAGACTTTTAATCGCACAAGTCAAGTGTTGGCCGATCCGGTAGTCGAGATCACTAAGACAGTTGTACCTTAGCGATCTCGGACGCAAGGATTGCAGGTTCGAGTCCCGCCTCGGGCATGGTTGTATTGTGTTCGTCCATTCACCCCGTGTCATGATCATTTCGTGTCATCTTCACAGTTACCATACAGTTACAAGCAATAGTGGTCACTAATGACCTAGAAATTCATGCGACCTTAAATAACAAAAAAGTCAAGTGTTTCTCATTAAATAAACCCTTTTCTAATTTGTCACCCAGGCGTAGTACGGGTGTATATGATTTCATGCACATTTCATGGCCTGAACGTTGGACGTTGGAAACCAGTATGACGTTATTTTCACCTTTAAAACAATGATTCGCAAAGTGCGGAATGTTCGCACGGCTGCAACAAGTAAACGAAATATTTGCGTAATTGGACGGCTCCGCACGCATTTGCGGGGGCCGTTCCCTGAAATCCTTCCGACGCTGCGGGAACTCGGGAGGCCTGCGACCGCAAGCGCCGAGCAAGAAGGAACGGACGCTGGGCCGCGAGGAAACCGCCACTTTCCCGCATAAAGTCATCCGTACGCTAACTTGATTAACTTTTTCTCGCGCTGCCCTTGCGGTCGTCTTTACGGTTACCAACCACAGTGGGCCTATCACGTTCTATTCCCTTCAAACGAAACTACGCAACTCAATAACTGGAGGTGACTGAAGCCAGCCATCAGTTAAAAGTTACTCTGTTGGTCAATTGAATATTATGTCTGTGTTTTAAAAGGAATATTAACTTTTGCAATTTTTGAAAAATCAGGTTTTCCATCGAACATGAGATCTGCACCATTCTCTTAAACGACCTTCACACTACCCAACAACAAAGTTTCATAAAAAACAAAGGATCCATTTTTCTGAAAATTTTGAAAATTTCTTAGGTGACTCATGCAAAGTGCCCCCCAAATTAAAACATTGGTTTCATATTCAAGGGGCCCCATCAGTCAGATCGAATGCGGAATATCAATTTTGGAGAAAATCGGTTGAACGGTGTAGACGCTAACGTTGTTCACGGACATTTTGCCGTCAATGGATTTTTCAGTATAAAAGGCCAACAGAACATGAAGCCCTGTAAATTGCAAAGCCGAAAATTTGCCGTTTTTCACGCAGTATTACATAATTTTCTCTCTACTCTGTCGGGAGAATGTAAGAAAGTGGATTTTGGTAAATAATGGAGAAAACATATTTTGAATGGCACACTTGAAAATGTTTATTTGTCACCAGATATATGGTTATTCGGGAGATGGCCTTCAATCACAGTTGCCAATTATTCGATGGTCAAACTGCGACCTTTTATTGCAGTTCGCCCGGTCCCACGTCTTAGAATGACGGCCGAAACGTTGGCAAATGTGTCTAGGATGGGGCGTGTCCCGGACAGCCAAGAACCTATAAACGGTCATTATATTTTTTATTTATTATTAATTATTCTAGTTAGATTAATGAGCATCTTTTGATAAACCGCACAACTTCCCTATTCACAGAATGTGGCCAAGGTAGGCTAAAAAGCACAAATGTACCGACCTTTGCAAATTCCGTCTTTAGGGCATACAACAATATCACACTTATACTGATTGGGACATATACATAAATTGAATGAAATAATGAAATATATGAAATACAATATTGAAGTACATGGGACTAAATACAATATTGAACTCCGAGGTACTTTGTTATAATATTGAAATAACATTTGATTTAGATTTTAGAATATTTTTCACAATTATATTTCAAATGAATAGTAATAGTGTTGTGTGTCTGCGATTCATAGCCCTGATGACGAACTGTTTCCCTAAACGTCAGTACACTTAAACGTTTTCACAATGAGCCTATCTGGGCCAAACCCCATGATTTGGATGATTTTGACGATATTATTGTGGGAAGTTGGTTTTCCATTGGGTACCCGGGTACTTTGTTATAATATTGAAATAACATTTGATTTAGATTTTAGAATATTTTTCACAATTATATTTTAAATGAATAGTAATAGTGTTGTGTGTCTGCAATTCATAGCCCTGATGACGAACTGTTTCCCTAAACGTCAGTACACTTAAACGTTTTCACAATGAGCCTATCTGGGCCAAACACCCCATGATTCGGATCATTTTGACGATATTATTGCGGGAAGTTGGTTTTCCATTGTGGGATCTTGGGCCCACTGTGCGACGCACGCAGCGCCCTCCGCCGATGCGTCATTCGCCCCGCGCGCGCGCAAAACCGCCGCGTTCCGACCCACGCCGGGTGCGGGGCCGCGCCCGGGCCAGCTCCAGAACCTGAGGCCGCGGCCCCTCTCGACCTCGCGGGGCCTTGACGGACAGCCACCGCCACCGCCACGCCGTAACGCCGACGCTGCGGTGGTCGGGGCGCGTTGCATTGATTAGTGATTTCGGGCGCGTCGACTGTTAAGCCAATTCATCCCCCAAGTGTAGTACATGATTTATCGCAGGTGCTCTTCCCCCTCGATGGTGTGATCCGATCTACGACTGCTCATGGGGTTTCTCCCCAGCCAGGTATCTTCAGCCAGTGGGGCACCCCTCCCCCAGCCAGGACGAGCTCTAAGATTCCGACATATGTGGTACTATAGCGAATGTAAGAGTAAATGGGGGTGTAAGTACAGGAGGAGGATATGATATGGAAGATGCGGTCCGTGACCCGTTTGTATGGATACTTCGGCATTTGCCTGGTGTTGATCGGAGAAACCACGGAAAACTACCCAACGGAGCAGCCGGCGCTAGAATTCTCTTACAGACAGCGGCTGAATTTGACTCAGCTATGTACCTACTGCCGAAAATCCTACCTACGTCGGGACTCGAACACTAGCGCCTACCTATCAGAGGCACTGCAGATACATCAATTAATGCCCTGAGCCACCTAAGCCAGGGGGAGCACCTGGCTTCCCAAGCGGGCAAGTAGCACGTGCGTTTGACACGTCTGCGTCTAATTCTTCAGAAAGAAAACACCACGAATCCTCCCTATTAAAGAATTCAATAAATAACTTCTTTTCAGAAACGTACTCCAGGTCGTGTTTCCTAGGGTGTATCCTTGGGCCCCGTCGGTGCGACGTGTGGCCTCCCGCGTTGCGCCGTTCGCATCCAAACGCGCGCACGAAACCACATCCGCGTGATCCGTCCGCGGCGTCCGTGCGCGGTCGCCCCGCGAGTCAAGGTCCTTTGAGGCCGTTCGATGACCACAGACAAGGCGGCGGGCCTCGCGCGGGCTGGAACGCGAGGGGCGTTTTTGTGCTGGGTACGGCGCGAAATGAAGCTCGCAGACCACGGCCGGATTAACTTTCGGTGACGACCTGCCGAGATATGGCCTTCTTTCAGAGTTTAAAAAGTTCAGAACTTTTAAGTTATAGTATTGCGTATATTATGCACTAAGTTTTCTAAGTCCTCCCAGAACGAGAGAGAGCGTAGGCTTCCGCGGCCGGAGTCAATATTTACTTGGCTGTCCGGGTGACGCCGCGTCCATGGCGAAGGTGCCGACGTTTCGGTCGCCATTCTGCGACCTTCCTCAGGGCGTGGTGTCGGGCATCATACCCTGGCAATCATCGATCAGGGCATCAAGGAATCACCCGGGCATCACGATCAGGGCATCACGCCCTGAGGAAGGTCGCAGAATGGCGACCGAAACGTCGGCACCTTCGCCATGGACGCGGCGTCACCCGGACAGTCTAGTAAATACTCCCAGAACGAGTCCAATTAAACGATGCAACAGAGTTAATGGAAATCTTTCTTCTGAAATGTCTTAAAACTATTTTGTAGTTAGTAGAAAAAAACTAGTACGTTCCAACAGTTATCTAGTACATTGCAATTATTCAAGAAGAAAACTTTAAACTGTCATTGCTGGATAATTATTTGAAGTCAGTTACGACCAGATTTCGAAAAACACAATAATTAATGAAAATTAAACATAGAAATTGAAGTGAGTTTTCTAAATATAGACGGTAAAAATATATATAAAAATTGCTTACTCCGAACAATTCTTAAAAATTCCACATTTGATATAGTTTTAAAATAAATCACAATGTATTTGGAATAAAATATTTTAAAATATGTCTGCAAACCCCCTAAAAAAGTTGAGGATTTTTACCCGGCGATGTTCTATTCAAAGAGAACCTGAGGACCACTCAATTTCGTTTTAAAATGAGTAACATTATTTACTGTCTTTATTGACAGTAAATGCTGGTAAAAATCTGCACATTAAGCATGGCAATTGCAATGACTAATTCTCCCCCTTCCAGAAATGCACATGCGATCTACTATGATCCGTTCATTAACAGAGGGTTCTGGAAATGGAGAAACAAATGCCTAAAAGCAAGTACGGAAAAGAGTCCTAACTTCCTTTAACCCTAAGCATGTAGCTCCTACGTAACTAAGCAGGTGGCTCGTACGTAATTGTAAAAAATACTTTTTAAATTTTCTTTGAATTTAAAATAAACACACAGAATTACTCTGGCGGGGACACTAGAAATAAAAAATAAAAAATTAACGATAACCGCGAAAAAATATAAATATGCAAATACCCTTTCAATTAACAACTATTTTATAGTTATCAATCCACCGCAACAACTTTAGGAGAAGCACTGTAGGCTAACGATCAAAGAAAAATAGGAAAACGCTCCTAAACTCAAACATTCAACATAAATATATCAATTAGGGGGGGGGGGTCCACGAGAACCCCAGTATCGTTTATTTTTCCTTCATCTTTGTTGAAGTAAGAAGATACTGTTTCATTACTTATAATCTTTATCATTACAACTGATCTGAATTCTTAATGACAGTTTCATCTTTCAACGCTTGTTGGTTGTTTACAAAAAAACTTCTTAGCCTTTGCGACGCGCAATCCCTTCCTGAAAACTCTACCGTTTCCTTACGGCCCAGCATGCACATAATCACGATGAAAGTCATAAATTTTAATAAGCTGGGAAAAAGGTGCACATGAAGTATGGCGCTTTTCGACGTCATCACACACTTCCAGAAATGCACATACAATCTTCTATTACCCGTTAATTTACAGAGGGTTCTGGAAATGGAGAAACAAATGCCTAAAAGCAAGTATGGAAAAATGGTGTCGATGTAAGTGTCTATGTGGTTCAGGAAACGGAGCAACATAGTAGATTTTTAACTACCGTGGCCATTGCGTCTCTGCAGAAATAACCGAAAGAACGACAATGTTAGTTATGAACGCCATTGCCGTACATCCAAAACAAAATATTGTAATACATCTTCATGAAAAATGATTGTAACTTATTACTATACATATTTCATTAGTTCTTAAGAATATAAAAAATCCTTCAATTACGTTGCAATGATTTAATTTATTTTCGTCAAACGAACAGTAAAAGCCATAGAGAAGTACATTCTGCACACGTTTTCATATATTCTGGTGTCGGCCTTTACCCCCCTCCCCCATTGGTGTTTTCCGGGTACCAGGATGACATTGGTAGAAGACTGTTAAAAGCACTTAACGAGAGCCTATTGCGAGAGTACACGAGAAATTTAAATTTTCAGCAACTAGCTTCATTATCCTTTCGCACCGGTCCACAGGTGCGCCAACATCTTGTCTGCGGTATCCACACCACCCACGGAGAACCCCCCCCCCCATCGTCCCAGATGGTTGACCACTTGATGGTTGAGGCGGTACACGCGTCTCAAAATGACCGACCATTAATTAATAAACAGTAATAAAAGTATATATACCTCGTTATTACCTATCCCCTCGCATGTTAAATGGCTTGAAAACACAGCCATGCTGCGTACATAATACAAATTTTATTACGCCAAGTCGCGTTTTCGAGGTAATTCTTTGTGCATCGGAGCACGCAGTTAGGTCAGTGTGGAACAGGTTTGGGACTCGTTAGGATCCTGCTGTTTGTCAACGCCCGCTCTCTATTCGATCTGTAATCAGCGGTGAGCTAATTCTACTTTCCGCTCGTACGTACAATCAGTGATTTAAATCTCACTGACTAATAGCAAACGGTTCGGGAGTTATGGTGACCTTCCGGGAAAAGGGACTTTGAACATCGACCAAAATACGCGTTTCTGAAGGCTGCGGGTTCGATTTTCTTGTAAGTATTGCAGGCTTTCAAGATGCAGTGGTAGCTCGGTTGGCTTGTAGTACCACTACGAGTCCTTTTCAAACTATCACCTTTCTAAATAATAATTCATCTCTCATTAAGACCTCTACAGAATGGAAAGCAAAAGCCGCACCCGCAATGTCACGTGACCAGGCAAAGACGCCGCAAAAGCGTTAAGCCTATCCTTGACTATGTTCAGTAACACTGAGATGGCAATCAATCATATCTTGTGTGAATTATTCCTCTCGTGAATTATACGGAACAGCAGACATAACGGAAGCTATGTTGTTCACCAGTTCGTCTTTTACCATCTGTAACTTCCACTGCCTCTGCCACTGCTATTTGGAACTCGAGAGAGGACAATCACAAGGGTACTCATCACAAGAGTAACTGAAATAGCTGTAGAGCTGCGTATTTAGTGGGCAAACACCCTCCCGCGGTCGACCGACTGCCAATACGCCTTATACCAATGGACGAGTGCTTTCTGCAGCAGACTGTCTCCGGTCGAGCAAACGAGCTAGCATATACTACAAAGAGTGGCTGAAGCGCCTTCATCTTTTCAGCAAATTGAATCTTTGTAGCAAATTGAAGCCACTTTTTTTCAGTCAAAGCAGCGCCGTCTGGGCCAATTTTTCATATAATAATTTTGCGCTATTTCAATTTTATGAAATATAAATCAAAGACTGTGGTAGACATCAGTACTAACAAAGCTTACTTGAAAAATGATATAATTGTGGTGCGATATGTGTCATATGTCTCTATTATATGTCTCGGTTATATGCCGACGATATTGAAAACATTGGGAATATTATTGTAACCACTAATACAATTTAAATAAAATTAACAATAAAATCTTATACAAGCAACACGTCGATTCATTATAACAACAGTTTTATATGGCACCACCAGCCACCATTCATACTTCAAAAACATGGCGAACCCTAGTTCGGCGAGCTGCCACCAAGAGCGCTGAAACTGTATGGACAGCCACTCTATGTAGTATATTCCAGCTCGTAGGGATATCTGAATATGAGCACCTGCAGATTCATTTTACAAATTCTCTCATTCATGACGTTTGTATTGGACGACTATGTAGAGCTCATTAAATAAAACATATTGAAAATATATTACATTTTCCTCTAGAAAACATCCTACGGCAATCCTTTACTGGCTCCACTATAATAAGTGCGTAATAGAGCAAAATGTTATCAACGTAGTATTTTCGTAAATTCATTTACACGCCCTATGCAATTGCAATCATCCCTTACATATACATTCGATTCATGCTTAGAAAATAAATTCATATTTTTAATGTCAAAATCAGGTAAAAAATGTTTTTACTCTTAAAAGCGTACAAAGTACATGATCTCTTTCCCTATCCTCATCTCTATTACAATTTCCTCATTTCTGCCGGTTCTGAATGGTTTCAATGCTGTTTTCGCTCTGCTAATTTTATTACATGATTACTGCGTGAATACAAATGGCGAACATGAGGAGCTGTATATGTTCCTCAGTTGGTTCGAAAGAGTTCTGTATTTGCAGAATCCATTGAAAGGGGTTAGAGCGAGCGACATCGCTCAGTGCCCGACTGTACACGACCGACGGCCACCGACGGCCACAGACGGCGACCGCACGCCATCATCAAAACATCGATACTTCGAAACATCACCAAATGCTCGATGTTGATGAAAACATGTCTAAAATGTCGATATTTTGAATATGATAATACATTTTGAAGTAAAATGTCGTCGTTGTAATTGATTGCGAGCAATCCACAAATAAAGTACTGGACATTTTATTTGTATAATGATAATTTGTTTTGAAAACATCCACGTTTCTGCACGAATATATGCAGAAAACTTCAAAGGCAAATCATCGATGTTATATCAATGTTTCTTCTCGTTTTTAAAACATCGATTTTTTTGGACCTCCCTAATAAAGAGCAGCTTGCGCAGCAAAAGCCTTCCCGGGCGAAGTCGTAGGCGGTCATAGTGTAGCCGATTTTGACCGAAATTTCGGCAGTCCGGCTTCGAACGTTTTCGTCCGAAGAATCGAATTCCTCCAAAAACTTGTTGATAAATGGAAATTGACAAAAGAACCCAAACGACTCTTCCGGACGGCATCCGAAAACATCAACTTTCGGTTGAAGATGTTTCGTTTGATTCTGTCGTTTTCATTAGCTGAAAATCATCTGATCCCCATACAGACGGTTTTAAGCGTGCTTTTTCCAAATGTTTGAATGAATTGCGGATTGATGGTAGGTAATATTCGAACGATTTAGAATGCAACATTTCGGTGTTTCTTTTTTTTAAGACATACGTTGGACGATTCACTGTCCTGTCGCCAGTAGCAAGTGACCGATATTTACCATACATTTTGACCGTAGTTGTAAGCGGCGTTCACAGTGAATCCGATTTTAGCCGATATTTGGACGACCGACTTCGCACGTCTTCGTCCGATATGTCATATTTCTTCGAACACCTACTGATCAACGGAAAGAGGTCAAAGTGAATCCAAACGATCATTTCCAACAGCGTGTGAAACCATCGGCTGTCGGGCGAAGATCTATTTCGTTTGATTCGGTCAGTTCCTTTCGTCCAAAACCAGCTGCAGAGTCCAGATATTCTGTAATACCAAGACCATCTTCAATACATGAAGATCTTGAACGTGCTTCTGGCAACATTCGGGTCTTTGTCATATGAAGTAAGTCGGTTTATTTAACTCGTAATCGTACGAAATCGATCGAGCGTTCGATATTTCGGATGTACTGTGCAAATTCTTGACCCGAGCTGCTGTTTATCACAGAATAAACAGCTTTATATTATTTTTTGTGTCGTTTTGTCTCTTTCATAACTTTTTATTCTCGTTTTGCTCCTTGATTCTTAAAAAATTCGATCATTAATAAAAGTTTCGAAAACAATTTTTAAATGCTGGGAAACGGGGCGAAAGAATTATTCAATTTCCTCTCAGGAGACTCAGGTCCTTTGAATAAACAGTTGCGAATTGATATTTGGAAAGTATTTGTAACAATTCGGAAACTATTAAGATAATCCCAGTACGGGTCCACGAGGTCTAATGAAAATGTTGAATAATTAATTATAATGCACCGTGCACGATCTTTCCTTACTCTTCCTTGTGATATCCTCGCCTCTTACTTACACACATGTGCATATACATTCACTACACTACCACAATGTCGGGAGACCAGTCGGTAGATTAGAGCGGCTGGGTCGGTGTCGCGCAGGTGGGAGATACCTGGCTGGAGAAAAACCTCGCAATCCGACAAATAGGTCAGCGCCGGATTTCGCCATCTATCAGGGAAATATCTCCAACACCTCCTAACGATAAAATGCTCTGTATTTACGTGACTAATGAATTAAACAGTTGACGCGCCCGTAATCACTAATGAATCAATCCCAGCAACTTCACGCGCTTTTGCAAGACATAAGCGCTGTTGCCAGCTCGGAAAATTGTTAGTGAAATTTGTGAACAGCGAGTGTACTGGAACACTCGCTTTCTTGACTCGATGTTCTTATTTTCCGACGAACCAAAATCTGTGGCGATCGCACGGGCACACGTTGTATAGGACTGTTTTAATTTGCACCCAAATTCCGCCAAGTCATAAATTTTTGTTTTTCTACGTTTATGTGAAAAGTGTTTTCAATAGTGTTTAGAACCACCCTGAGAACTGCAACTCGCTGCACGCACAAACTCACAGACTTTTTATAAGAAGAGAAATGGTTAAGAAAATGCCATGCAGAAATTAAGCCTTTCGCGCTCGGTAACTGTTCATCCCACCGGTAGAATACGGTGTTTTTTACCACCTGAAATGACTCACTATATATATATATATATATATATATATATATATATATATATATTCAAATTACATTAATCATAATGTAGGAGCAGAAACCTATTTTATGTAACATTATATAATTAATAATTCACCTACTATTTCAGACTTAACCCGGGAGAGGTGGCTCAATGCATCTACTGATGTCACTGCAGTGCCTCTGACCGGGAGCTTAAGTCGCTCCAGGCTTTTATCTGGTCGCTATCGGCAGCCCATCCACAGCGCCTCACGCGTTTGTTGAGTTCTTGACCTAGTTTTATTTGGTAAGCACCATTACGTAAGTTTACTTATATCATGATAAGAACAAGTCAAAGCTATCAAACTGGCTTAGGGAGCTCAGGGCATCAATTGAGGTCACTGCAGTGTCTCTGGTCGGGAGGTTCTGGGGTTCGAGAGCCGACGGTGGCAGGATTTTTCTACACAACATAGATAGCTAAGTCGAGTTCAGTCTCTTTCTGGAGGATAATTCTAGCGGCCGGCTGCTCTGATCGGTAGTTTTCCGTAATTTCTCAGATCAACCAGGCGAAAGTCGGAGGAGAATCCTAACAAACAGACCACGGACCGCGCGATCTTTGCCTCCCTTTCCTTGTCCTATCCTCATCTCTTACACTCTCTTACACTTACATGCACTACAATATCACACATCCCGGGAGATCGGTCGGGAGCTTCGAGCGGCTGGGGCGGTGGAGGGAGATGTCGCTGGTGGGAGATACCTGGTTGGGCAAAACCCAGCTAGTCGACGGTTAGTCGCCGCCGGATCTCACCATCCAGCGGGGCAAGATCGCCGCCACGTACCGAGCTAAAAGACATGCACTACACTTACGAGACTAATGAGAGTAGTTGACGCGGCCGGAATCACTGGTAATCAATCAATCTAGACTGAACAAATTGTGATTAAAATAGTACAAAGTAGTTTTCGTACACGCAAAACAGGCTTCTATGTAGCATACTGGAGATGTTAATGGTTTGCAAGATCGTGAGTAATTTTGCCCAATATTTACTTATCAATAAAGACATTTCATAAATGGCTATCAAATCAGATGATAAGATGAAACACGGCCTACATTAATTGAGGTCACATCTCCGGCAATGAAAAACACTTTTCATTTATCAGGTTCACATTAAGCTGCCTCTACTATATCTATGATTTACGCTCTGTGCGTGTAGTGATATAGGAGGATCAGTCAAGATGGTTCACACCACTGTCATTGTTATTACACTTTTATTTCCGATAAGTACCAAATGTAACCTAATATTCGAGACTGAATAAATTGTGAATAAAATCGTGAAACTAGTAAATGTCTATGCAAAATAGGCTCCCATGTACTGAAGATGTTCAAGGTTTGCAGGAGGCCATACAGCCAAAAATCCACTTATCTTATCAATAAAGGAATTCCATTAAAGACTAATAAAACAGTAAGATGAAATATAACCTTCATTCATCGAGGTCACAACTCAGGTATTGCAAAACACTTTACATTTATCAGGTTTAGATTAAGCTCCCTCTACTATATCTATGTTTTACTCGCTGTGCGTGTAGTGATATAGGAGGATTAGTCAAGATGGTTCACACCACTGTCATTGTTATTACACTTTTATTTCCAGTAAGTACACATTTTTGAAATTTTGATACTTTAAATACTACAAAACAAATGAAACAACGTAAATTTTTAATTATGAACGTACCATTCACTATTTATTTATTTATTTCCTTCTAAAAATCAACAAAAATGCTAACTAGAATTGTGTTAACTTTCTCATGAAGATTGGTATTAGTTTATGTGTAATCTGGTGGATATGTGAGCATAAAAATACTGATATCAACTTATCATTGAAAAAATACAATTAAATTACGATTTATTAAAAAGAACACTTTTATATTTCTTAAAATTGCTTAAACACGAATTATGTTTTTAAAATAATTTAAGCAGATGCTATATTAGTATTTTTGTTACAAGATTGAAGCATGTCCACGAAAACATTATACTTACAAACTAGTAACAAGAATTGGACCCCACATAGAAAAAATACTAGTTTTTACAATTAAATTGTGGTTTCCCTTTATGTAAGTTAATAACTTCACCACATGTACATTAATAGATATTTATCCGAAAATATCTGAAAAGTAGATCAAATATAGAAACTGTTTATATAATTTCTGTGTTCAGGCAGTCGGTCATCGTTCATTCTTTTATTATAGGTGTACCACTTTGCTTCATTTTTTGAACACTTTCTGAGAGTCTACTTCTGGTCGAATATTAGTATTTTTATGATCTAACAAAATATAATTAGCAACGCTTTGCTTTGAATTCATATCACTAGTATGAATTTTTCTTTTCGTTGTTCTTTTTAAAGTGCAATTTTTTCATCCTTAGGTTAATATTGGGACACAGTGTTTTGCAAAATTTTAACTGTGTATTTGAGTTGAGAATTTTTTTGCCACTGACAAATTCTGTACCTACAAAAGCCATAGTGTTAGATTGGTAACGTATCTTAAGATGATATTACTCCATTACTATTTGTTATTTGTAAGCCGCTATTTGTAAGTCATACTCGGATTCTCCAACCAGTTTATAAGCTGCCGGTGGCGGTGATATTTACCGTTCTTCTACAGTCGAATCTACGTAGATATTAAAAATTACCGGTGACAATGGGCAATCTTTATTGAGAAACAAAGTACCGCTGAACGTGCTATTTATTTGTATTATTTTTTGAGTGTTCTTACAAAGGTTTTCGATGATCTTAATCACATGTCCGGAATAACCTTTACGGTACATTATATCCCATAGCTCTTCTCTAAAAAAAGTTGAAAATGCTATTATACATACGTCCGTAGGTATACAAGGGAGCGGAAGCTCCATAAAAAATATCCCAGATTTTATGGTGAATTTCATAAAGATTGGTGGATCTAATTTTTCCTAGAAAAAATTGTCTTCTAGAAAATTTAGTTTAAATGTTACTTCGGGGCGAGATATTTAAAGCAGCGGCAGCGTCACAGACATCGGGGCGTGTCGGCCAAGGGCAGGGCGTTGCGGCGTTTCACCTCGTTTTCGGTGAATCTGTCAAGGAAATCATCGCGAACTACACAATATTGTACGATTTAAATGTCCCCAGGATCAGAAGCTGGAAAGATAGAGGGATATTTGTCATTCTTTCGGAAGCTTGACTACCAACAATTTAAGCCGTAACAAAGCTCCCGTTTAGATGAGTGTCCCTCTCCTCTTTCAGCTCCTGGCTTTCGGAAGCCACTATATTTAAAAAGGACAATAGAGTCCCTCAAGATTATCAAGTGTTTTCGTGTATTACTAACTACTTTTAATACATTAAATCTATTTAAAATGTATTTTTGTTAGAAGTTGTAAATACGGTATGCTTCGTCATAACAATGAACGTTGAATGCAAGCTTAGTCATGTGGAAAGTAACGAAACTCTTGGAATTCTCAAATTATGTTTTGTATATCTTCACTGTAAACTAATTTCTTATGCTTCAGATAGCCGCATACGATAAATGAGGTTATCACAACCGTAACAGACCAAGTCCTCTTTTTGAGAGACTAATAACGTAATTATGTAATAACGTAATTATGAGCCATCCCACGTCAAATCACCCAAAAGTTGCCACGGTTTTTTTAAAATCAACGATATTTTTTCCTACATACGAACATCAAAAAAGAGACATGTGTGTTTTTTTAACTTAGCAAACAAATGACTATTTATGTAGTTTTGTCTAAATTAAATTTTGGAATCTATGCGTACTTCGCAAAATATGGTCAGTTTTTACTCCGAATGTACTTAATGTAAGAATTCCCGATTGGTTTCATTTAATATTTTGAAATGTATATTTTATTCCACAGCAAAAAAAATTTTTCAAAAAATAAATATTTCATTTAAAAACTGTAATTATTTAAAAAAATAAATTTTCGGAAAGGTTAAAAGAAAGTTTCTATATGAATTCTATCAGACAAAAATTTGAAAAAAATATAGGAGTATTTCTAATTCAATTTTGTATAAGATAAAATAAACAAAAACTGAAAACTACGGTTCTAAAACATCATTTGTAAGAGGGCGCGCTTTCCTTGCCCACGCAATAACGAATGTGTTCGGTCAATCTTTGCTCGAAATGCTGAAGAACTACAAAAAGAACTGGCAAACTCCCGCACTCTCCCTAACTTTTCTCCCGCACTGTCCCTCACTTTTCTCCCGCACTCTCCCTCCCAATGGTTTTTGCATTTTACGAGTATATATCACTCCGTATATAGGTATACGAAAAAGTAAAATGTGATACTTGTGTTGGGATCTAAATGGGCATTGCAGTATATTCAAAAAGCCCACGTGGGTATAAAGAATCCGAAAGGTTCGCAAGTATTTTAAGTACACAGTCTCGTGTTTTGTTTCAGATCCACAAGCACACAGTAATGAACTAGTAAACCATAAAATACATCATGAAAATAATTCTACATTATAATAGACGTAACGTAACATTTTGTTTTGCACAGGCGGTGCTGGGGGCGGTAAACAACGGCACCCGCACCAAGTGCTTCACTTCGGACGTAGGTTTTCAGTGCAGCCCCGACTGCACACAGCTTGGATACTGTGACGAGCACACACATTGGATACAGCTCGGGCCGTGCCCTGCTGGTCAGATATGCGTCGGGTCAGCCTGCGTGGTGTCCAGCACATGTCCAACACCTCCAAGTACTACCTCTGTCGTGTGTGCAGACGCTTCTCTCAAAATGCCCAACCTGGAAGACAAAACGTGCAGAACGTATTACACGTGTGTGAAGCCCACTAGTTCTGCAATTGGATACGGCGTGCTTCAAAACTGTCGCACCGGTTTAGTGTTCAATGCTTGCACAGGTGAATGCGAAGTCGGTTCCTGTCCAAGCTCCGCAGATTGCCAGAATTACCACCAAATACTACAGACAAACCCAAAACTAGCGTACGTATGCAGCATGCATACTACTAGCATTGACTCCTTCCTGTGGACAACGTGCCCCAAAGGAATCTTCGTACCCCTGGTAACTGGGCCAGAGTGCATCGAAGGCGTCAACAACAACTGTACGAATGGTGCTTCGATTATCGACAACACGTGTACTTCTGCAGGTCGTTATCCTATCGCCAACACTGATTGTGGATACTTGCAATGCTACTCTGATCTCAGTTCTTCGGTATTCCCGTGCAGAACAGGATATCGCTACGATGACATAGTGAAGGAGTGTGTTGCTGGTGCGTGCACCGGCACTCTACCCACCCCCGCGGTAAGTTGAATACAAAACAAGTCGATTTTGCAAAGCTTTTGTAAACGTAAACGAGACAGAATTTACAGAATTGTGCACGTTTGTTTACTTCTCGCACGGCAGTATATGTAGAAAAGACATTCGACTTTGACGTAAAATAGGTATTTACACAGTAGAAATGAGAAGGCATTGTATTTCTAGAAAACAATCCGGAAATTTTCATCCCAATCTGACGAATATTTAATTTTTAGATTATTGCCTATTCAGAGGATTTCACTAGCAGTCGTTTCGGAAATAAACATTGTGTCGAAATATTTTGGGAAAATGTGGGATGTTGAATTGTGTTGTTTTAGTTCCTTCGTGAACACCCTCGATGGTTCGTTAGCGTTCTTGCTTTTCACGGCGCAAGCCCGGGTTTGATTCCCGGTAGGGACAAACATAACTATTGCTTTCCTTAAAATTATTTTGAGTTTTCGGAAGTAGATATAGAAATCGGGTAATACGTTATGATGTTTAGAAATAGCGCGTATGTTTCTCTTTATACTATGTTATTTTTTTAATTAATTTATTTATTGTCGCATCAACAAGGCATTAGCGACATAGTTTACTTTTTTATAATACGCAGCAAAACAAATCAATTCGTTTAAAGAACAGTGTTTTTCCATACACAGATTTTTTAGATGTTATTAGTAATGTGATTCAAATGTTGCTATTCTGTGAAATGGTTAAGTCTCTCTTTTTAAGAGGAAAGTTCGCGCTAAAGGAAAATGAAAACTTTCAGAAAAATAAATTGTATTTTTTCATTTGTGTCAACAGCGTTATAAACAGCGTCTCATTTCTGCATGATAATCGCTAGAATTTCCCAGTGTCCGGGTCGTCCTTTCGGCGAGAAAAGCGGCGAGAAGAAGCGGCGAGAAAAAATTGTCGCAATATCGTAGTGTGTTTTGTTTTCTTTAAATGGTCATTTAAACAATGTTTTTTTCAGCACTTTTCAATAAATCTCCGGGAATCCCTTGAGGCAATATTATGACTGAAATTGCCTTAGAACTCTTTGCTCTAACGACAACAAAACTTCGTTCAATCCAATAAACGTGAAAGATAATTAATTGATCACTTGAACAATTGTTCACAACTATTTGTTTTACTGAAAATAAAATAAATAAAATTCATTAATATTACCATAATTTTTAATTCATTATTATTTAAAAGCAATGCATATAATCACAGAAACTGAAATTCCTCTCAAGTTTATCAATGTTATTTGGTTGTCAGTAAAATAATTTCAAATAGTAAAGTTACAGGAACACTAGGACATATACTGATTTTGAATGTTTCTATTTTTCAGGTTGATGCCGTGATGCATTGAGAGGAGACAGATCGGTTCCAAGTTCGTGGTGCAGTGAAATATTTAGTGTGAATTAACGGCATAATAAAAGAATGCCGGTATCTTAAAAGCAAGTTAAAGATCTTTCACATTTCAGAAAAGAACATTCTGATTATTTCAAATCTAGATCTGGATATTTTACACTGTTCTGGATTAGTCAACTTACAGTATACTCTACTTTTGTATATGTTATTATGTAAAAATGCAATTAAAATGCTGAAGATTGCTACATCATCAAAGCAGAAAGTCAATCAAACTGAAAACGAAAAATGTTGGCACATTCGTATTTTCTAGGCACAAAATATGTGAATACTTGTATCTTACATGGAGCACAAAATAAAAAGCATCATAATATTAAAAGCCAATTCAAAAACTTCCTATTTTTAAACATTATGAAGATAAGGTGTCTGCGGGGAATCAATAATCCTCGTACCCCTTTAACCCATTCTGCCTAAATCATTTCTGATGCTCAACTCCCATGTCTTTATTATGTTTGGCGGTATTGTTAGAGCTATCTGGTACAAAGTCTAACCTATACCTTTAAATTATTATGTCACTAAACTACTGTGCTGAGGGATCCAAATACGGCAGACCAGGATTTATGAGGGATTTCAATCTGAAAAGTTAATGCTGAAGGGTAAACCAAGATTCTTTGAAATCATGCTAGCTAACCAGAAAAACGCACTCTCCTTTCTGACTACATAGGTAACTAAAAAACTTACAACAGTGCACGTTGTCTCACATCAATAACGGTTTCCTAAAATTATAATAATGAAAACTCAGTCTCGGCTTGTAAAACATTACCATCGGTAACGCTTTAGGCGAGAAAATTTAATTCTTTTAAAGCTAATGCATCACACAAATTCGACAATACAAAACTTCATTCCATACACCTAGAAACAACTCCTAACAATAAGAAGTTACTCCAACAAATCCAAACTGATGTGTCACGGCGATCTACCGCTGTATTGCAATACGGTAACTTGAGAAAGATACTAGAATACTGAGATGAGCTATGTCATCTCAATGACATTAATCTAGTTAGGGAAAACGAGAAGAGTTTGATCAATTAAACACTATCAATTGATTTATTTAAATTATATTTCATTAAAAGGAGAATCTTATTTTAAAACGAAATTGAAATTAATATTCGAACATTGTTAAGTACGAGAATATAACAAAGGAGATTAGAAATATGCGAAGGGAGTGTGACAGTATAGCACCGAAGTGATAGAAACAATTGGAACAAGAATTTACGATCAGTACAAAAGTATTATTAAGGGCAGAAAAAATAGCAGAAGGTTGTGTGCGGGGAAAGATGTGTACATAAGAACGACGTTAGTTGTCATAATGAGCACACGTGTGTGAGGAGATAGATCGTAAGAAAATGTATAGGTAATCTAAAATGTTTACAGTAGGTAGAAATGAACAGCTCGTGACTCGAAAGGGTGTTTAAGATAAAAACTATGTTGTCACAGTCATAAAAGTGAGTGATTTAATCGGATGTTAATTTGAGAAAAGAGGAACGGAATATTAATTTTACGTGTGTGAGGAGAAGAATAGATGGAGTTGTGACCGGAGTGTTCCAGGATGACAGCGGCTAAGCTTGCCAAAGGAACTTTAAAAAGGAAAGTGATATGGATTTAAAAAGTTACAGAGAACTTTCACATTTGATGTGCAAGGCCAATATTGTCATAGGATTTTGAGATATTAGCAAATTAATTAATTTGATTAATTGATTAATCAAAAATAGCCAGAGTAGAAAGATTAGAACATGTGTAAATGAGAAGATAAAAATGTATGTGGATGAAATAATTTATTAGATTACATAATTTTGTCATGTGTTTGAAAATCAATATTAATTGTTTTATGCATTTCAAGCACATGTAAGAAAATATTCAAAATTTAACTACAGTAGCTAATTTTGCACTACTGTAATAATCCCATTTTATGAGTTTTTCCATTTTAAATTATATTGAGGTTTCATGGTATTTATCCACGAATGTTTTTCCTCATCTAAATAATTCTACCAGCCGAATTCTCGTACGAGTGGTGCATTTTTAGGCTCACGATTTCAAGTAAGTATGGAATAGAAGCCCCGAGAACGTCTGATAATATAGTGCACCCGAAGTAGAGAGTATTGTAAACATAAAATTAAAAAACAAGCTCGCCAAAATCAAAAATCGACGACAAGGGTAAGATTGTATGTTAAAGTGAACTGAAGTGATTAAATAGGGGAATGGAAGAGTTCTATCAATATGTGATGTGGGAAATTCGAACTTTTGCAAAATTAAGCTACAATCTTATATTAAAAAAAAATTACATTACTTTTTTCAAAGAACTGCTTTTTACATCAGATATAATTCAACAAAAAATACCTTATTACCAAAAATGTACTTTTGTAATGTTGCACTCTGCAATTTTAGAAAATGAAGTGTTTATCGAAAATGGAGCCACCATTTCTTACCGATCTTTTCTAAAATACGAGAAAACGTTTAGAGAAAAACATTTTAGCCGTTTTTGAGAAAACGTTCTTTTATAAATTGAATTTATTTCAAGAAGAAACTACACGAAAACTACCATTTTCTTGAAAAATTGTACATTATCTTTTTAAATTTTTTTAGAACAAATCTTATTTAAGTTGCAAATCATTATCGTCAATAATATTCTTTCATAAGATAGTGTTCGTCGAAAATTGGAGCAGCAACAATTTTTATATCTTTCTTTAATACAAATGAGGGAAAATTTAAAGAAAAAATTGACGTCGTTTTCGAGAAAATAACTATTTCAATTTTTTTTAGAAATTTCTGTATTTCACGAAAAATTACGCAAAAATTACTAATATTTTCGAAAAAAATTAACATAAACATGACCATATTTCAAAATTAGTCTCTGGAAACCTGAATTGAATTGAGAAAATGACTCCGTCTTCAATATTATAGTAGTATGAACACGACGAACATTCTGAACTTTTGCAATTTTTGAAAAATAAGGATTTCAACGTAGTGATACCCATGCCGTTTTAAGAGTTCTTTACGCTATCCCGGGAGAAAGTTTAACCAAATAATTTGGAGAAATTGTTTGAGAAAATTTCAAAATACTGCTGAGGCGTCATATCCAGTACCCCCAATATCAAAATATCAGTTCCAAACTCGCAGGATCTCGGGTTAGTTTGGATCGAGCGAGGTATTTCAATTTAATAGAACATCTAAATTGCCTCCGAGCCCTGGCGTTCACCAGGGACAGATAAGCATGCACATACACGTCCGGATGCAGGGACGAAAAGGAATGACGTTTTGCCGTCAATTGATGTTTCGGTGTCAAGAACCCACAAAACATGACTTTTGACAACACGTGTTAGACGAGGTAATATACACATTCTCTCTCTCACACACACACACTCTCTCTCTCACTATATATATACATAGTGAGAGAGAGAAAAAAATATCTATATCTATATCTATATATCTATATATATCTATATATATATATATCTATCTATATATATATATATCTATATCTATCTATCTATCTATCTATCTATCTATCTATCTATCTATATATATATATATATATATATATATATATATATATATATATATAGGAACAAAATTACCCGCACCTTCGTTACAAGAGCCGGCAATAAATTTTTCTGTCGAAAAATCGTCATTTTCCGCAACATTACAATACACTCTCTACCCTGCGTAAGAAGTATGCGAGAATTTAAAGAACCCTTTTATTTATCAGGGAACCCCTAAATGTGCATTTCTGTTAAAACCTCGAAAATGTATTTCCGTAGATTTACATAACTTTCTCTATAACACGTAATTTACTCCATTTATACTTATGCGTTCTAGAAAGTAAACGAGATTAAAATAGGAATGTTTAAGCCCGTAGGCTTGAATTGCAGATTTAAAATCCATAACATTTTTCCAGCATTCTCTCTCATGTGATTTTTTGTATATAATAATTCTCCTATTCTTTAAAAATCTACACAAATTGAAAATAAAATATGTTCGAAAAAATCTCTTGCCTACTGAAGATGTTTTGGGTAGCAGCCACGTGAGAAAATTTTACAGGTAAATATTCACTTATCTTATCAATAAAGTAATTAAATCAATGACCTGTGATCCATTCATCGAGTTCGCTACTCTGGGTTACAAAACACTTTGCATTGATAAAGTTCTGATTGAAGTAGTGTCTTCTATAAGCTAGTCAGTGTAGATGCGTACGTTAACATACAAGGATACTGGTCAAGATGCTTTGCTCTACTCTCATTTTTATTACACTTTTATTTCCGGTAAGTGCTCGTGAATATGTTAAAATATGTACGTGAAATATGTAACAACTGAAACACTCTAAATCCTTAATTTTGCATGTCACTTCCACTATTTGTGTATTTCCTTATAAAGCACTGTAATGATAGTATTAAGTTAATTTTGACATAATGGTGTGTATTAGTTTCAAAGTTAGTTCACAGAAAATTCGAGCCGAAACTGATTTCAAGAAATCAACGTATCAATCACACCCACAATTGGTTTGGGGACAGATACCAATATTATATATCTTTACCGAATGTTCCTTATTAAGGAATATTAACGAAGTGCAAACTCATTCCAAATATATATTTGATAATTCAGACTATTATATAAAGTATAGAAACAATTATTAAATAATCTTTGAATTTTTATTTAGTATTATTTAGTATTTTATTAGTAAGAAATATCTGTAAATCACATAAAAGTTATGTATCTGCATTTATGATAATGGTTGCAATTATTGTCACACAGGTGGCGCTGGCGGCAGCAAACAATGGAACCCGCGCCCCATGCTTTTTTCCTGAAGTGGGGCTACAGTGCAGTTCGAATTGCACACAACTTGGATACTGTGACGAGCACTTCAATTGGATAGCTTTAACGCCATGCCCTGGTGGTCAGATATGCGTTGGAGCAACCTGTGTGGTATCCAATACATGCCCAACCACCCCAAGTACTACCTCCGTCATATGTTCAGATTCTTCTCTCAAAATGCCAAATCTGCAAGACACAACGTGCACAACGTATTACACGTGCGCAAAAAGTATTGGTTCAGCAATTGGCTACGGTGTGCTCCAACTCTGTCCTGCTGGAACCATCTTCGATTCTTGCAGAGGTCAATGCGTAATAGGTTCGTGTCCAGCCATTCCGAGCTGCCAGTCACATCTTCAAATATTACCGACGAACCAAAGATTAGCGTATGTATGTGGGCCTACATACATGGTATGGGCAACGTGCCCCAACGGAATCTACCTGCCCCTGGTAACTGGTGTAGAGTGCTACGAAGGCATCAGCTACAGCTGCCCAAATGGTGCTTTAAATAGCGGCAGCACGTGCACTGCTGCAGGGCGGTACACAATCGTAGGCACTGACTGCGGATACTTGCAATGCTACTCTGACCTCAGTTCTTCGGTATTCCCGTGCAGAACAGGATATCGCTACGATGACACAGTGAAGGAGTGTGTTGTTGGTGCGTGCACCGGCACTCTACCCACCCCCGCGGTAAGTTCAATATAAAACAAGCCGATTTTGCAGAATATTACGCGGAAACGAGCCAGAGTTAACATAAATACAAATGCTTGCATTACTTGCAAACAAGTTTAAAAAAGTGCTTTTATATGTTTAGCAAAGTGTCGCACACATTTTAAGGTAAATCAGCAGTGACTGCTCGGGAACAAATGTCCATGGTAGAATAAACCATTTCTGAGCAGAGGAGGATCCCACGAAGGATACATAGGGACCATGTCCTATTTCAACATTTTTTTTTTGTAATTTGATTCAAAACAATAGTCTCCCACTGATATTATTATATTCCAAAGCATTATTTCCATGAAGCATGCGCAGGAGTGGTTTCAAAAAATTCAAATTCTGAAAAAAGTTTTACGCCTTGTTGTAGCTCTGACAAAAGTTTAGAAACCTAATTCAATTTTTTTTGCAGGCGTTCAAGATTCACTGAATTAAATATGTGATCTTTTGACATTTCATCTTTTTGAATAGCTTTTGAAAAGTTAAAGTAAAAATGCAAGTTAATATATTGAAAGATGTAATAAATTATGGTGTATTTGACCTTGTACTTTGCTATTGATGTACTAACTATTTCTAATGCAATATTTTGATTCCTTTTATTGGTGTGAAATCGGTTCCTTTTTTGATAAGCCATTGTCTACAAATCCATTAACATACAATAGTTTTAAAAAGGTTAAAGTAGGGTTCACTGTACACCCTTAGAGAAACGTGGCGGCGGGGGGGGAGGGGAAGGGGAAGGGGAAGGGGAAGGGGAAGGGGAAGGGGAAGGGGAAGGGGAAGGGGAAGGGGAAGGGGAAGGGGAAGGGGAAGGGGAAGGGGAAGGGGGAGAAGGGGTCCCCTCTAGCCCTCCCTCAAATTACGTTAAGCGCTCTGACAGAAATGAATGAAACTTACCAACAGTCAATTTGTATGTCGGTTTGACCGACGATTTTATAACCCAAAGACAGGTCATTACTAATACCTGAATTATACTCAACTTGCTTCCCGCAAACCATGGCCCCTTTCACACGGAACACTTACGCACATGAGGAGTGGCCCCCTTCTTGCTATATTTTCACTCGAAACTATCACACATATTTCCCTTGGTCAACCTCATAGGTCACTTACACACAGCTCACTTAAATCCTGCAGCAATCAAACAACGTTCTTGCGCCCATTTAATGACAGCCAAACGCCCCCTTTGGCACAACGCGTAAAAAACCCACATTTATTCTCACCATCGTAGCACAGACACTCGACACTCAAAACACAAAGAATCTGAAGGACACAAGAAACTTAACTGTACGGCAGCAACGAAGCTAAACACTTCGACAACAACCCAACAAGAAATTACGTAGACAAAAACACGATTTACGTGCCACCACACACCATTTCGTAATAAAAATTCGACAAGATATTAGGGTGAAATTTCCCCCACCCCTAACTTTTGACGGCACGTTCGTCATCAATTACGAACCATTAAAATTATTTCAGAAGTGTATATTTTAACAATTTATTTTAATCGCCCACGCTTTTTTTGATCCCCCCCTACCAAAAGGTTCCCCTCATAACACCCTTCTTCCCCTCAACCGTGTATTTCCCCCTCGCTGGAGCGGCCGGAACTGACGGTTTTAACTTCCTTAAGTCGTACCATATACTAGACTTCAGCCTTTAAAAGTAACCTAAGTGTTTCTTTTTAATAACGTATGCCTGTCGTCAGAACCAATTTTATCTATCTTTACTTATGTCCAAAGGGAGCAGATATGTAATGTGACAGATTAAGCGATCATCTGTTACATTACATATTCACTTTTGATAACCCACCTATCTTCATTAGTAACACGAGTGTGTAGCGTACCGAGAGAAGCAAATTAATAATAATACTAATAATAATAATAATAATAATAGTAGTAGTAATAATAACTATTGATAGTTTGGGTGTTTTTCTTGCACTTCCGAAACTGCAATTTATTTCTCATATACGTATAATTTGAGAATGTATTTAGGAAGTGTAGATGGTTATAAAATGCTGCAGATAATCGAAGTCCAGTTTTTAATATATATATATATATATATATATATATATATATATATATATATATATATATATATATGCCTGTCTTATCGTGTTGGTGAACAGTACATAATATCACCTAAACATATTACACCTACTTTTCCCAAATATTAATAATGCTTAGTTGATTTGCCTCGACAAAGCCCTGCAAATTCGAAATTAATATTTTAGATTTGGGGGTATTTTATATGTAAATGCAATATATTTTCAAAACTGTCACAAAAATTGCCGAAAAGTGAGAATAAAGCAAAATATGCACGCAAAATGTGCAGGTGTAATTAACATCTCTGAATTTCCAAAAATTAAAACTGCTTAAAATACTGTAAACGCTCCCCTGCAATAACATTATTAAAGATACATTTTCTTTACTATGAAGGGAATGTGCATTCTCTATTTTTGATATCATACGTTCCTAGCGTGGAAAACTTTGAACAGAAGGCGAGCATCAAAAGGGATATTAACGAGTCCGGGGATCTTTGAATGAAGTTTTGAGGAATTACACAAAAAAAACATAAGACAATCTTTCCCTTATACTTAATATAATTTTAAAAAACACACGTCACAAAATTCTGTACAGTATTCCAGTCTACTTATATTGGTGATACTTTGCAACTAAATAATAAAAAAAGGCAAACAGCAACATAACCTTACATAATAACCATATACCCAGTATCTTATAATAGAAGCGAAGAAGTGTTGTGAAGTGGCAAGAGTGTTTATCCATCTTTCACACATAAAATATTTGCAGTAACTGATTTTAAGTCACTCACGGTATTTGCCCCAGTCATTGGATGTGCGCATGAGTCCAACTCCTGAAAGCCGGGCATCTTTCCCTCGATGCACTCGTTCGGCGCGGCGGTGTGGTAACTGGCCGGGGATTCTGCTCCGCTGCAGAATCTGGGCAAACTTTTTTCCTCCTTCCGCTCAAGGTCGCGGGTCGCGTTGCAGCGAAGAGACCAGCTTCCTCGTGTCTCCTCTGCCTCGACGCCTCACGCCTGGGCTCAGTTCAGTCTTCAAGACTCACACACCGCCGTCCGTTCACTTCCAATCTCACTAACCGAGTCCTCTTTCTCCGCACACGCACTCGCCACCCCAACCGACTGTCAGTGTTTATTCCTTGGAGTAGCTGGCCGGCGTGAGTTCAGAACTCACTAGCCTAGGTGGCATTGCCTACCTCTAGGCGACAATCGCGCGGGCATTACAATTTCAAGTTGCCTGCCTCACGTGAGCGGTACTATGAGATTGGTCACAGTACACTTGAAAATTAAATTTTGAAATTGTGTCATGAAGTTTTTTACGATGTATGTAGTTTTTGCCTAAGTTTCGATGAATTCGAGGCAGATAAAAAAACAAGATTTTATCCCTAATGGTACCCTATTTACTTTCTTGTATACGTATGTGAAATAATGTGTAGTGTAAGAGAAAGAGAATAATCTCTTGGTACAACAGGAAATCGCAATTAAGGATCTTCATCTTCATACCTAGCGCTTGATTTCTGGCGGAACGCGACGGAACGGCGTTCTGATTATCTCTGGGGGGGGGGGGGGGATGACAAAAAACAGAGGGCAAACACTTCAATTTTTAGTTTAACAAACTTTCGTAAACTCAAAGTTAAGTAATTTCTCACTTTATTGCAACAATTCTACGAATGTATTATTAGTAAAATTATTAACAATAATTAAATGTATAATTATTAGTAAAATCGATAAAATTAGAAACAATTAATCATTATAAACCATTTTTTTATTTCCTATCGTTATAATAATAATAACAAAGGGCTAGTACTACTGTTATTAAGTACTATTAAATATGATTTATAACTATTAAGTTATATTATGTTATAAATCAAGCACTGGTTGTACCTAAAACAATGGTTCTATATCGGCTATACGGCGTAAGGGATACTATAGACAAGTATGGATGGATACAGTACGGAGGAGAAAGATCTAGGCAATATTCGAGAACCGTGAAGGTACTCTTTACTGGGTTCTCAGAGGAGAGGTAAAGACCACATGAGGCCCTGGCAAGGGCTTTAGGGGTCGGCAGATAGCAACTAGGACGGGGAAGGAGAGAAAACACAAAACTAGCCTCAATTCAATAGATCAGGAGACTAACTTACACGAGAAAGTCTGTGCAATTTTGTACTACTTTTAATTTTTACCGATCTCACTTCATAAAAGTTATTTTATAATATTTAATTTCTTATATTTACAGATATCAAGTAATATCCTTATATGATTTTTCAGGTTTTCAGGAAGGAAAAGTCGAAAATAAACTCTTAAGACAACTTTAAGTGTATTTTGACAATTAAAATCTTTGGATATTCCGAATGGCTGAGCCGCAATGATTGAACCGCAAAAGTATTTAAAAAAATTGGTTCTACGCAAAACTTTGCATTGCAGAAACATGAACACTTCAGAAACATGTAAATTGTTTATTATTTACAAAATAATGAATATATTTGTTCAGAAAGAAAAATTAAGAGAGGAATAAAAAGCGCCCAATTTACACAATTCGACTGTATGTTTCTGAATTTTTTATATGCTTCTACATTGCAAATTTTTGCGTAGAAAATATTTCTTCAATCTAACTTTTGAGTGCATGTTGTGGCTCAGCCACTGGAAACATCCAAGGGGTTTATTAGACGAAATATTCTTAAAATTGTCTGAAGAGCTTATTTTCGAAGTTTTAATGTTTCCTTCCTGGACACTCTATATACTAACATTAAGAGTGGTAATTAATTTTAAGTAAGCATACTTGTTTCTTAATATCATGTTTTGCAATACCAATTTACTCGGCATCGTAATTATTAGATAATGTTTATTTTTCATGTTCATAAAGAATACGAAAATTGAAGATATGCGAGATGTATGAGATGTAACAAATCTTGCAGTATTAGGACTTGTAAAAACGACAAAGATGAAACTTGTGCCAGAACAGCACATACATTCTCGCAATATTTGTAACGGTTACGTCGTATTATAATACGAATTGAACACACAAATGGTCATAATTAGCTTTCTTTGCTGCACACGCTTGCATTCGAACTGACGTATATATGAAGATTATGTAAAATAATCTCCAGAAATAATTTTAGAAAAATAATTTCAAATAGTGAAGCTACAAATACACTCTACTAACTCTGAATATTTCTATTTTTACAGGAGGTTGCTGTTAATGAGTAGGAGTAGGCCAGAAATTGGCCTAGAGCATGATAGACTCGCAGTGTCGCCGAATGAAAAGTATGTCATTATCCTATTTGCAAGTTCAATTATAAAAATTCGCAAATATATCAATGGTAGTGATCAGTGGCAGTGGGTGCCCCAACAAATTGGAGGTTGCAGCTCCAGTGAATATCGGAAATGTAATTTCCAAACTTCAGGACATTCATGTTCAGTAAAACGTAAGCAAATTATGTAAGTTAATCAAAACAGAGAATAATAAAAAAATGTATACAAATATTACTTATATAATACTCTGCGTAGTGTCCGTGTCAGGTATGTTCACCTCCCACGCACATGGTTTTCGCTTTGATTTTCAGGGTGCAGTGGAATTTTGTATTAATTATGCATTGAGACTATTGCCAGAAAAATAATTCTTGCAAAACTAAAAAACAACTAGGTTTAAAAAATACAGAGATTGCACTTCAGCACATTGCCACAAACACATTTGTTTGAACACGTTTTGCACTAGATAAGTTCCTGATATTATTAGTTGCCATGTCTGCTGGAGGTGAGTATAACAACGAAATAACATTATTTTATTTCGAAAACGTCAATACCCAGGTATATATTGCATCAATTAAAGATCTTTCACACACACTTACTCCCAATGAAGCTCGCAGAATAACTGCAGATGCTGCTGGAAAGATCATTGAACCTAGTGTATGCAGAAGAGATAGGAAAAGGGTTCTTCCAGAACGGCCAATATCACGCAAAGGACTCATCAAATGTACATTTTGAATCAACAAACCTAACATGAAAATAAAGTCCTTAAACATCATAAATAATGCATTCAAAAACATCAAGAATTGATTCAACTTCTATACTTTCAATAACACGCGAGATTCATAATTTGCAAGTGGTTTCAGACGATCACAGAAAATTGGTAGCTCCACCATGCTTTGCGGTGCTCTGCACTGTGAGCTGTAAAGAGCCCATTCACAATGCAAACGTACACAAGCATAGCGCATAGACAAAAACATTAACATAAGTGATAGACTGAAGTATTCACAATGTCCAACATAAACTTAAGCAAAATAAGAGTTTCTATTGGCTGTGAGACATTTTGGTTTACTATTGGTTGGATGTGAGAAAGGATTTCACTATATATGACTGTGTCCACGGCCCATATGGCGATAGTTCGAAGCCGTGTATATTTAAGGGTGAAAAAATCCTTCGTACGCCTTCCTTCGGAGAGGAAGTAAAGCCGGCTGTCCCATGTTAGTAGATTTACTTGCATGTAAAAGATCCTCAAGCCTAAATGACGCCTCTGAGCTAAATTCAAATCGCCTGTTTCTCGCCCAAGGACACCTCCTTTCTATGCTAGTTGATGAAAGGAACGTAGCGAAATTTGCGTTGTCAGACGAAAGAGCGGGCCTGATGGCCCGAGTCTTGCCACGTAAAATAAGGCAAATTCAATTCAATTCAATTCAATTCAATTCAATTCAGTTCGTCTATCGACTCCGCCCCGTTTCGATTCTTGATTTTGAGTTATCGTTCTGTGATTGGTTCATTTATTATGTCTTACTTAAGCATAAGCACAGAAGCTTGAAGCTTGCAAGCTTTTAAGTTAACGTCTTACGTGTTATGCTTATGCGAGTCCGAGTCCGAGTAGACCTACCTTTTATGTTAACGCCATGCTAATGTTTATGTTTGCATTGTGAATGGGCCTTAAGCCGGTGGCTCGTTGCGAAGAGAAAGCAAGGAGGCCCTATGTTGAAGCACTGCGACGAAAGAAGAAAGGCAGCAAACCCAGTAAAAGAGCTCAAGAGCGCAGCATAGTGCACAGCATTGGAGTGCACGAGACACCGAAGGGAGCAGACGGATGTTCTTTGATTTCAAAATTATTTCTTCAATATTGTTGCAATACCTTGAATATTAAATGGAAAAACTATATTCCTAAAACATAATAAGGCTTTTTTAATCATTGGGGGTGCAACGGTGTAACCTAAAATCGCTTCCATAAATGCTATTATGTAACATAGCCCTTATATAGCTGGCATCACTACATTATGAAAATAAAATCAACCAAACTTGAAAAGAAGAAAATAACGACATCCACGTCCTGTAAGTTTGAATTTTTGATTTTTTTGAAGTACATTACATGAAGCTCAACGTGCAAATTCCTGATTTATCGAAAATTGCGCAAGTCTAAAATATTTTTTGGCGTCTTCCTGCAACTACAATTTTGAAAATACAGAGGTTTTCTGAATGAATTCTAATTGTGTTTTCCACATAAGTTCAGGATGTAACATAACGTCTACACATTTATCGGCAGTGTTCAAAGGAAGGTAACTGGAGTGTTCGTACGAAGATAATTTGTACTGTAATAAAAAAGGTTAAGTGTAATATACGAATACAATAAATATTCAAATAAATAAAATGTTTAGTTAAATTAATTTTTACCCCGATCATCTGCCCACTGCATGTATTAATCTATATCGCTTTGTGTATTGTCAAACGATTGACTGTGTAATGATTCCGGGCACGTCGACTACCAAGGCCCCATTAGTCCCGTAAGTGCAATACATGTTTTTTGCTCGGGAGGTGGCGGTGATCTTTCCCCATCTGTTTGGCGATATCCGGCGCCGGCTAGCGGGGTTTTCCCCAACTTTGCGAAGTCTCGTGATTTCTGATCTCCACAATTAATACGATAAGTTTTGATGACAAACTCAGGTGTAGATGTAAGAAGTTGAGGTGGTTCTGCCTCTTGAGCTCTCTTTACGAAAGTAGAAATCAATTTTTCGTTTCTGTGTAGCCTCCTATTACCTTACCTTGGACACCAATTCGTGAGTTACATTTAAATGAAAATACATAACATCCTTCCGCCTCTCTCTGGTTTCAACGAAATATTCCATCCCCCTTTCTTTCACAAAATTGTTTGCTTTCCATCTTTTTATCACAAATAGTCCAATTCTTTCGAGGCATTTTTTGCACACGTAACAAAACTGCAAATATTACAGGTTCATGTCATTTTACAATTGAGCTCGTAATGCGGCACACCATCTTAACATTGACTGCCCATCTCACGCCGGCGCGTAATATTTCGGCACGTATATTTCCAAAATTTGCTATGAAGATCGTTTTATGACTGTCTGAACTAATTCCAAAAGAATATGTCTTATCGAAAGTAAATACAATTTTAATCAAATCTATAAATAAGTTAAATAAATCGAGTTACTAACTGAAGAGTATTGCTCTGAAGAGTATAGCTCTCAAGAAGGCCACAGCAAGATGGCCGAAACGTCAGCACAATTGACCGAGACGCGGCTCATCCCGGATAGCCAAGAATGCATCCCAGTGATGTGTTCCGTCTCTGGTCTGGGAATGCCGGATCTGAATGACCCGACATGCCGGTCGTACTACACGTGCTCGACGACCTCAAGTGTGCCGTAGGGAACGGCGTAATTCAGTATTGTGAAGCTGAAACTGTTTTCGACGCTTGTTTCGGTGACTGCGTAAGCGGTGGTGGCCAAACCCCGCCAAGTTGTGGTAGTCATTTCCAAATATTGCCAGCAAATCCTCGTTTAGTTTATCTATGCCATTTAGGATACTATTTGTGGGCAACGTGTCCCAATGGAATATTCGTGCAACTGAGTTCTGGACCTGAGTGCGTTTCAAGTGCTGCACTGACCTGCGCGAACGGCAACGGGACCGCTGGATCGGTCGCTGTACGACTGCAGGGCGCTAACCTCTCAGCACTGACTGCGGCTACCTGCAATGCTACTCCGACCTTAGTTCTAGTATAATCACGTGCAGACCAGGATATCGCTACGACGATGCAGCGAAGGATTTGTTTTGGGCTCATGCACGGGGACCGCACTCACCTTATAGGGAAGTGTAAAGTAGTGATGTTCCAGTAGCTAAGCTTTTTTTAAAATTTTTAATAAAGGATAAATGTCACGGTATCCAATTTTTGTTAGTCGTCCAAACCCATCTTGCAGGCATGTGTAAAGTGATTTTGCCCCAGTAACTAGTTTTTTTTATATTTAACTAATTTTATAAATGAGAAATACGACGCGGTGTTCATTTTTGTTACTCAAACGTATATTTTAACTAAGTACTTTTTGATCGTACGGCTGTCTACGAAAAAGTGATTTTGGTCACTTGGAAAAATGTATTGTCAAGTACCTGAGCCCAAGTCGTCCCAGTCTTTTATCTGGTCGCTATCAGCGGACCATCAACAGCACCGCACGCGTCTGTTGCGTTCTTGACCTTGTTTGATTCGGTGAGCATCATTATGTAAGTTTACTTATGTCATGATAAGAACAGGTCAAAGCTATCAAACTGGCTTAGGTGGCTCAGGGCATCAACTGATGTCACTGCAGTGCCTCTGGTCGGGAGGTCCTTGGTTTCGATTCCCGACGGTGGCAGGATTTTCGACACTAGTCACATACCTAGGTGGAGTTTAGTCTCAGTCTGCAGGGGAATTCAAGTGACTGGCTGATCTAATCCGTTTTCCGTGTCTTTTTTCGATACTAGACGAATACCGGAGCAGTACCCTAATAAACAGGCCGTGAACCGCATGCAATCTCTCCTTCCTCTTCCTTGTCCTATCCTCACCGCCTTACTTCCACACACTTACTCTTACATGCACCACATATGGCGGAACGTCAATCGGGAACCTAGCTGAGGCTGTGTCTCGCTGCTGGGAGACACATGATTGGGGAAAATCCCACATGGCGTCGTGTCAGTCGGCGCCGGATATCGCCATCCGGCGAGGGAATATCCCCGCGATCACTATAAAACATGTATTACACTTACGGGATAATATTAGCAGCTGACGCGCCCGGAATCATCAATCAATAGCCCTTAAGTCCCGCCGTTAACAGCGCTTAAGCCCTTTGCCGTTTAGCGACATTACTTAAAATTGGCTACTTCTTAATGGTTGTCAAATATTTACAGCACAATTTTTCCATTCTCTACTTTTAAATGTTTTGACATATATAAGATAATTTTTGTTTTGGAACTCTACATGATGACGCACGAATCACTGCTCTAAAACTTTTATAAACGGACCCGTATGACCGATTCATCAGTCGGGTACAGTGAATTTCGAGACCCCTCACCCATTTGAACCCGCTCGGCGAGCCAAGCGCACAAGCATGCAGTTTCCATACACTTAAGGGATAATGATAATCTATAATATAGTCCCAAAATAATTTGTTTATTCGCTTCTCGGCGTTCTAACCTTTGCGACATGAGATATAATGAACTATTTGCGGACATCAAAATCACTATATCCGTATAATAGATTTTTTAAAACATGCATCTGTACACCATAAAACATGACAAAATATGAATCACAGCTCCCGACTGGCTTTCCGGCAGGTGAGATAGTGCATGTATGTGTAAGTACGGTGTCAAGATAGGACAAAGAGGGAGGAAGGAAAGATCGCGCATGTCAACAACCCTTTTGTCTTGCTCCGGCATTAACCGGCATTTACCTTCCGGCATGGTGTTGATCGGAGAAACCAATGAAAATTACCGATCAGAGCAGCCGGACGCTAGAATTCTCCTTCAGGCAGCGGCTGAATTCGACCTAGGTTTGTAGAGTTGAAAATCTAGCCATACCGTCGGGATTTGAATCTTAGATCTTTCCGGTCAGAGGCACTCCAGTGACATCAATTTATTCGCTAAGCCTCCTAAGCCGGTTAAAGACGTGGATGTTTGTTTGTGTTTGAGGTGTGTTCTCATAGATGTCAGGTCCCCTTTCTTGACTTCAAAATAGGTACCTCAGCATTAATTAAACAAGGAAATATTGATTCTTAGATGAGCCATAGGGTTCCCCAGGCTGCCGTGCTGGAGAAGGGTCCCATCCAGACCAAGATAAATGGGAAGGTAGCCCAGTCAAATTAGACCAAAACTGGCGATTGAAGGAAAAAATCCGAGATTTTTGATACTTGGCCCGGTTGCCCGTTGGGACCTACCGCACATGGTACTGTAGTGTGGGTGTGAGCCGAGGATTAGGGGCCGTGTATAAATGTTTTTTCTACGTTTTTTGCATATAACTATAACTATCAACCCTACAGAAATGTATGCTCCAGCCAACATTAAAGTAGAGAAAAGTTCCTGTAAGATTTTGTTGTAAATTAACTCCTTCAAAATTATGGGCTCGAAAAGTTCGTGTTTTTAATTATGACACGTACTTTTCTAAATATTTCACATATAAAAATATATGTTCAACACACGAAAGATATTTTGTTTTTGTTTTATATTTATCAACAATACGTATTTGCATGGAATGTACGGTAGGTGCCAATGAAAAATCATATCAAATTTCAAAACTCTGGGATGATTTTATTTAATTTGTCTAATTTGACTAGGCTAAGGGAATGGAGAAGTTGGTATTGAAGTAGTGGACACTTTTAAGTCCCGTGATGTCACGGCAGAAGGAGGCTGCTGGAATGGGTTAGGTCACATGGCTAAGGGTGGCATATAAACAATTCATAAGTAATTACACAAAATAAATAAGAGATAATTCTGAAAGAAAATCATTCAAACGGATAAGTTAACTTAGCAGATATCTGCTATATTCAAAATATATTTTAAAGCATTAAGGCGGAACGCCTTCTAATGAATATTCCTAAACAAATAATTTCAATATACATGGCTGACAAAATTTTTGAAACAGGTAAAATATTACTGTATATGCATCAATTTTTTATTGTTTTATAAATTACATTTTAATCGATAGACATGTATTAAACATGTAGTATTTGGACCTGAAAATTTAATATTTTTTATCATTCAATTCCATCATTCAGTTTCTTCATACAATTCCATTTAGAAGGTAAAGTAGTTTTATTTAAAAACAATTATTTTAGAATCATGTTTCAGTAAGAGTGCATTATCCATAATTATTTTGCACAAATAATACACAAAGTTTTTCAGATTTTTGAACAATTTTTTAATTATTTTTAAAAAATGATGAAAGTTATTAAATAAATGACCAAGAACTCTTAAGAAAACGAACCTACAGTGTGCATAAATTTAAATATTGCAGGATGATGCTGCTGGCACAGAAGACTGCCTGGGTGATGCAACTGCAAATAGAAATTTTAAGGTTCGCCATGGAACTGTATTGTCTCTTCCGAAATGCTGTTTCAATGAAAATCTACGTTTAAAGATCACTGGGAGTCTCTATTCAGTACTACAGATTGGAGAATTTATCTTTTGCAAATGGTGAGGCATCGCCCCGCGAGGAAAGCCCACGCTGGTCGGGGACTACGCATCTTGATGCACTTATTTCACGATCCACGCATCATTTGAGGAACTGTTATACCAATATACCAGTGTCATGAGAGCGATCAAACTGTGCTGAATTGATGAAATTTTCGTTTTGAAGATAACCGTTCTTTACGACAAAATTGTTCGATGTAATTCTGTTAGTAAGAACAATAAGAAGTTTATAGGTAAATTTCCGGGCGTCCATGTTACACCATGACAACCATTTTAAATCTTTTAAAGAAAGACTTACTTCGGATGTTTAAATAAATGAAATTCTGGTCAATTGACCGAGATGGAAACATTTTAATGTTATTTTCAACTCGCATTCGATTTACTCACTTCTTAATTCGTATCCAGGTGGTGAAATACTAAAGTAGAGCTGTCCTCAAAATATCCGAATTTTAAAATCTCTTCCAAAAAGACAAAGTCCGCTCATCGTAAAAGACAAAAAAATAAAACAACTTGAAAAAGAATTTACTTTCAGGCAATTCACTAAACACAACATAGCAATCATTTATATTACGAAGCAATATTGACAATATTTAATGATTGCTTTGATTTAAGGTTAGACAAGCACACTCCTAGAAATATAAGTGTTGTACAAAGTTAATTTATTGTAAGGCCCAGAGTCCCCAAGAACTATGGAAATGTTTGAAATGGGCACGCAGCTAAAATAATAAAACCATTTAACAAATACAGCGTTTTATTCAATTCCTGATATTCTCCTCTTTTGAATTTGGTAAAATTGTCATACGCCCTCAAAGTAAGAGGCTTTCCAAGCCAGATAGCAACCCGCAAACGGTTTAACGTAAACTCAATTTCATGTTTTAATTCTGTGATTAAAGTTATAAGTTCATTCATTGCCTTGTCATAAGGTCCTTTTAGAGAAGCTCACAGCCACCAAGTAGCATTAGGAGACGGTTCGTGTCGAGATATCAAAAGTGATAGAAAGAAAAGCAGATGGATAGAAAGGAAAGATGATGGATTAACGTAAATCAGGGGAATAGGAAAGAAAGCAGAGTAATTGGAAGGAAAGCAGAAGTATAGACAAGAGAGGAGGTATTGGAAGAAAATTAGAGAATTAAGGAGGAAGAAGAAGGACAGACGTGAATAGAGAGGAATAAACATTAGTCTTACAATTTAATTGATTTAATTTTAACCAACAGTTTTAGTGGTTTTTTTTTCACTAGAAATCTGAGGTATGCCAAGAACGTTTTACGATTAAACCACAGACACCGTTTCAACACATCTAGTAACGCAAAGTACGAGTTTTGCGAATGCGAAACTCGTTGAAGAAAAACTGCGGAATGTGAGAAACGAAATTGTGAAGGCGCGGTCAGAATCTGCTGCGGTAATTTGTGGAATGTTCAGGATATTGATAGCGCCATTCCACATTAAGCCTTTGACATGAGTGCAGGGCTGCATTTCTCAGCGGAGTTGGTCTCAGCAGATATCTTCCAAAGTACTGCGATGCATTAGAAAATTTTCAGATACGCATTTCATGCAAAGCAGACGAAATACATACCTGTTGGTGGATGTAAGAATAACTGTAAGAGATATTTTCTGATTTTGAAAACTTGTAAATATCATTTTTGTAAAAAGTGTGCAAGTCCACTGGCAAAAATAGGAACCCAATCCATAAACTTTAAAATTCAAAATGACAAGGACTTACGCGATTTTGACTGTTCAACGAGATGAATCTGACCAAAACATTGTAAGTAAAGATCTGAACTTTAGGGACTGTCAATCTCTAAAAAGAGGTCGAAAAAATTCCCTTAAAATTGTTAAATTACACAAAAAGGCAAAATAAAATCATTTTTTAAAATAATGTATTATTGCACTTTAATCCAAACATTTTATTACCTAAAACAACCGTTTTCGTAACTTTTCTGCTGTTAAATTGTGCAGTGTGTCAGGCAAAACATCTTTCAATTGACAGAAACAACTCTCAAAGGTGGTTACTGGAACAGATCTTACAAACACGAAGTCAGAAGGATTTATTTATGCAATAAGTGTCAGACTGTAGAATTTCCGAATTATCTTTAAGTGTTTGTACATCAGAATTTTAGGAAAATAATCAATATTTACTACCCATTATTTCCCATTGAATTTGTTTAAATTAAGGAAACCAATTTTTTTAGGTGTCCTTTATTTTACAAAAAAAACAGAACTTTAATCGTAGCTTTTGTAATATCAGATAGTAATATAACAAATTTTGTGAAAGCAAATACGATTGTGAAGAAATGACAGACTATCTTCCTGCAGTCCCGACTGGCTATTCATTTCTGCGAACGTATAGTGTTTCTCGTCTCCTCCTTCTCATCATCGACTTACAATAGTTAATCTTGAGTGCCAAAAAAAAAAAACAACTGACATACCAAAAACACAAAATGAAACCCTCAGATCTGAAGCACTGTTTAAAGCCAGGCGGGAAAAGCGCATTTCCAAGACGAACATCCGCAATCCAAAATCCGAACCACAATCGCATCCTGCCTCGCGGAGAGCAGCGCTTCACCTGGGCCGACAAAGCCGTCGCGTTCCGCGCACACGCGGCCTGAACACGGAGGCCAGCGCGAGTGCGGGCGCCGGGGCGCGGAGAGGGCACTTCCTGGAGGACCTCTTGGCTGCCAGGCGCCTTTGAACGCGCGCTGCTCGGAAGCTCCCGTCACAATGCGGCTTGCGAGCTATTGTGGAAGTTCGAAGCTATATATCAGGAGTAATGCAGGCAGAGGTGATGGTAGAAATGGCGGAGCCGGCGGCCAAGGTGCTGGTGGTTGTGGTGAGATGGTGACAGTGTTGTTGGGGGACTGCTGTGGTGGGAGTTATGGCATCAATGATTGGGCTAATAATAGAAATATTGTTGATAAAACCTACAAAAAATCACTGACGTTCGGAGCTATATATCAGGAGTAATGCAGGCAGAGGTGATGGTAGAAATGGCGAAGCCGTGTGTGATGGAGGGGAAGAAGGTGGAGATGTCAGTAGAAGCTAAGGTGAAGGTAGAGGTTGCGGAGGAATGGAGGGTGGTGGGGGTGGAGAAATAGAAAAATGGAGTTAGAGTTGTTGGCGAAGATATAAGAAGAGATGGAGGAGGATGGGGTGACGGAGGCAGAAGGGGCAGGAGTGTGGATGATGGAGGTGGTGGCAGAGTTGGAGGTGGCGCGGATGTCGGTGATCGAGTAACTACGGTCGTGGTGGGGCGATGAATGTGGAAATGACGCAAGGGTGGTGCAAGCAGAGTGCTACAATGACAGGCAGAGGGGGGCGAAGGTGCCGGGGTCCGCAAAAGAGGAGGGCAGGGAAGAGGAAATCGAGGGATGGTGAAGTTAGTGACTGTTGAAGTTGGTGAGCTGCTGGTGACAGAGGTGGGACAGTATCGATGGATACTGCAGCTGTGGTGGGTAGATGCAGGTGGAGATGACGTGGGTGGCGCAAGCAGACGGGTAGAGTAGCGGAAGGGATGGACGCAGAGAGGGTGGAGGTAACGGAGATCGCAAATAGAGCAAGTGACGGCGGACGCAATATTGGCAAAGGTGACGGGTGTGGCGGAAGCGGAGGTGTTGTAACTGTTAAAAGTATAGGTGGGGGCAATGAAAGCATATATGTTGTTGGTGACGCAAACAGACGGGTGGAGGACGCGGGAGGAGGAATGGAGGCGTAGGTTAGGAAGCCGATACAGAAGACGCGAGTGAGAGGAAATGGAGTGATGTCGAAGCTAGAGCTGACGGTGTCCGAGGAGGCAGTGGTTGGGCGGCGTCCGCGTGACCCGGGTGAACCAGGAAGGCCCTGGATGCCGTTGTTTGGCGATCCGCCTCGCGCTAAAGCGAGTGCGCTGCTGACGCAGATGTGGACAGCTGCCCCCGTTCTGTGTATGTTCTCTGGGGCTACTCCTGTTTGTTACTCTGCTCCATGAGAATGACACTTCGAAGACGATGAAAGAGTAAACGTTTTACATGGGAACTCCCATCATCAATTTGGTTGTAAGTCTGTAGATAGCCTCCATTTCTCTTTCTGTTCCTATTTTTATTTTATTCATATTTGTTATCCACGACTAATAATAAGGAAGACAAAAATAATAAACTTCGTCAGTTACATTGTTTCGAAAACTTGGCTGGTTAAAAATGAGTAAGATCAGATACTGTTTTAAAGGTAGAAAATGATTTAGGAAGTTAAATATTTTGGCATTAACTTTCGAAAAACATGCGTTTTGAATTGAAATGAGAGACCCTGTCAGGTTGAAACACACAGTGTACCAATAAATGGGAGATGAACGGAGAAAGAGATAGAGAGAGAGAGAGAGAGAGAGAGAGAGAGAGAGAGAGAGGGGGGGAATAAAAAAAGAGGGTGGAAGGGAGGAAGAAAGTTGTCGTACAATGTGTGCATGTACCCTGTATGTTTGTTAAGCGACTCCAAAAAAGATAACTATGAACACGACGATGGTGACTGCCCATATTTGAAAAGTTACATAATCTGTTCAGGCACTTGATTTCATTTCAACGTAGTTTCCTGAGATCATGATCCTAGCATTATCGTGGAGGGGGGAGCTCAGAGATGAACCACCGGTGGTTTGTCTTTCATAAGTTTCAATTATTTTAGGAACCTTAAAATCATTTTTTCTGAGGTTGTTTTGTTCAAAATATGGTGCAATTTATTCAAGTGTTTGTTAGAATTTGGGGTTATTACAGCGTCTTTAACATGAGAAAAAATATTTCATCCTATCCCCTCGAAAACTGAACGTTCCGAATATGTTTTGGAAACGTTTGTAATATCTCAATCTTGGTAAGATATAATTTAATACATTGCTTTGTTATGAACATATATCGACTTTTTTGGGATAAATTGTTATATGTTTTGTCGTTAAATTAATAGTGACAAAAGAAAGTCATTAGTTTTTATTTTAAGAGCTATAAATTGAACAATGTTTTGTTTGAGTCAGTGCATGTGTATATCATTAGTTATTTTAGTTTATTAAACAATCTAAACATCAATGAAAATAAAATTTAAGCTGCAAACTCCGAGGACCCGTCCCATCCCCTTGATAAAGCACGGGGCCTTTTCATCTTGGTGTTACTAGGGTTAAAACCTATTGGTAATCCAATTTCATTTCGATGCCTGTGTAAATCTATGTCCGAACCATGGTTCGAGAACGAACTGCCAATTGCACATGGCATACCCGTTCCCAACATCTAGCATTTTGTCCAACTACGTCCCCGTTTACAAGCATCGTTTTAATAAACTCTGGAAGATAGGTGAACGACAAATTATGCACAGAACATTGCAGCGTTTCATGACTGCGCTATTCAGAGTATATGTTTATGTACTCGTACAACCACCGCGCAATTCACGTACGTATAGCTAGGAAAACAAAGAATATTACGATTTTAGGAGAAGATTGCCTCTGCCTCTCGCGATAAAAGCATGCACTATACTTAAGAGACAGCAGTGGGTCTTTGCCGTTGATTCACCCGGAATCACTAATTAATCTTCAATTGATTGACTGACAATTGATTGAGTACTTGCTTCCAGTCACGTGAACTGCTATGACCGTTAGGCCCGTTAGTGTTATGAATTTTGTTTTCTACCGGGGGCGGCGGTGATCTCGACCCTGGATGGCAAGGTCCGTTGATCTACTCGCCGGCTTCCAAGCGATTTCCCCCTGCATGGATCTCCGTCAGTGGAACACCGCCTAATCCGGGACTAACTGCAAACTCCTGACTGGATTCCCAACAAGTGTAGTAATGGAGTTAGTGTAAGAGTGCATGAGTGTAGAGAAGAGAGGATAGGAGAAGCAAGAATAAGAAAAGGTCTCAAGTAGTTTGTTACCCATTTTTTACGGTACTGCTCCCGCATTCTCCTAGAGTTGATCGGACAAACCATGGAAAACTACCGATTAGAGAAGCCGGGCGCTAGAATACTCTTCTCAGAGGCTGAATTTGAACTACCTGTCTAGCTAGTTGACAATTAGCTAGCAATTGTCTAGCTAGATGACAACCTACATATTTCGGCAGAGCGGATCACATGTACAAAATTCAGACAAGAATTCAGAAAACGGACGTTGGGAAATATTCATTCGCGAATCGCACTATTAGGGACTGGAACAGTTTGCCTGTGACAATCTTCGATCCCTTTCCTCAAAGCCTGAGCAAATTTAAAAATAAATTAGTTTCTTGAATGTGGATATGTTATAAATATATTTAATAAAATTCAGTGCAATTACCTATGTCTTCTTTGTAATTAAGTATTATTATTGTTATTATTATTGTTGTTATTATTATTAATGTTATTATTATTATTATTATTGTTATTATTATCATTATTATTATTATTATTATTATTATTATTATTATTATTATTACTATTATTATGTGCAGTGCAGTGACGTTGTGCAACTGAGAGAAACGAGTGAGTAAGAAAGACATTACAGCTCGCTGTATCGCAGTGCGGTAAAGTGTGGTGAAGTGAAGTTTGGTGAAGTGGAGTTCTATGAAAGATTGCACGGTGAAATGTTCATGAGATCTGTAACGTTTGTAGAGTTTGTATAGTTGTTAAGTTCTGTAATGTTAAGTTAGTGTATTCTGCCACCAAGTTCTCACACTTAATTGCAGAATTATTAATAAATCTAATTCTGTGGCCGTCCGGTCTCGAACTCTACAATCTGTCGGTGAGAAGAGACGCTGCAGATGGGACGGCAATGCTGACTCAGAGCTAAACTGAGCTGAGGAAAGTTTTCGAAAAAGATACAATATCGTCACACATGTGAAGCCTTTTTCACATGATTTTGTCTTCAAAATGCACTTCCAACTCTATCATGATATTTCGAAGTCTTAACAATAGGTATCCGTGTATCCCCTGCGAAAATGTATCCCACAGTACCCACACATTAAGATTGCATAAAACAATTATACGAATAATAAGGAAATGCAATCAACGTAATTCCTAGGAGTCGTTTCTCATTCAGCTTAGATTCTTACTACGGATTTGCTTATTTGACTAACTATTGCATGTTCCACGTTTACCGATGTAAATACGTGTTCTGTACTTTGGGAGCAAAAACTTCTATTTTTCACATTTTGCTAATCCCGATTTGTTGTTATGTTTGTTCATCGTTCAAGTATGTTTCGTAACGGATAAGAAAGCGATTCTATAGGTGATGAAAACGTGTACTCATTTATACTCCCCATACGTTACATGCAGCTTTTTACGAAAATAAATAAAATATTTATTTAGTTTCATCAGTAACATTTGTCAAACTGACGACCTTGACGTCCGAGGAAGCTAGAGCGTGTGACGAATCAGCGCTTATGAGTCTGCTCACGACAGATCGAAAAGCCCTCAAGTGTGTGTATAGTGTAGAGGCGAATATGTGTCCCCGTGTGGGACATAGTGGGATAGTCGAAATCGACAACCCCTAAAGTTGGAAAAAGCTTCAGGAGGAAAAAAGAAGTAATATTTTTCCAATCTTAACAGAAGAGTGTTGATAAAAGTTGATATAACAGACGAATACTACAAAAAATCGATGTAAGAGTGTTACGGTAAGTGGATAGAAAAGGAGCATTACCAAGAGAAGGTATAACAGAAGAGTATTGCGGTAAGTGGAATTAACAGAGGTGTGTTGCGAAAAGGAAGTGTGGTGGCGTGGGAGGTTGCGTGACTGGGTTACTGTACCTCCCCCTGAGCAGCCGCTGGGCGAGCGCGCGCCGCTCCCTCGAGGCTCCAGCTGCAGCCGCCGCGGCGCGGCTTCCGGGTCGGCAACTCGGCGCGCCATCTCTCAACGCGTCACTCGAGAATCCCGCGGGACCTGCCGCGCCTCCCTGCAGGCAACGCGCCGCCACCGCCGCCACCACCACCGCCGCCGCCGACGCCGCCCCCACCGCCACCACCGCCGCCGCCGCCGCCGCCGCCGCTACCGCCGCCGCCGCCGCCGCTACCGCCGCCGCTACCGCCGCCGCCGCCGCCGCCGCCGCCGCCGCCGCTACCGCCGCCGCCACCACCGCCGCCGCCGCCGCCGCCGCCACCACCGCCGCCGCCGTCGCCGCCGCCGCCGCCGCCGCCGCCGCCGCCGCCGCTGCCACCACCACCACCATCGCCGCCGCCGCCGCCGCCGCCGCCGCCGTCGTCGTCGCCGTCGCCGCCGGACCGGGGTTACCGGTTCACAAGCGCGGCGACGCCCGCGACGGAGGCGGCGATGACGATCACAGTTACGGTGACGGTGAACACAGCGGTTGCGACCGTGGTGACGTTGACGGTGATGACGGTCAATGAATATCACCGTCTTAGGTGGCTCAGGACGTTAATTGATGTCGCTGCCGTGCCTCGAACTGAGGGGACCCACGATTCGTGTTCTGACGGTGGTAGAATTTCCGACACCAGTTACATGCTAGGTCAAACATCAGCCGCTGACTGGACGAGAATTCTAGAGGCCGGCTTCTCTCGGATCGGTAGTTTTCCGTCGTTTCTCCGACCAACATCAGGCGGATGCCGGAACAGTACTCTACCTAACAAGCCACGGACCGCGCGCTATCTTTCCTTCCTCTTCCTTGTTCTATCCTTACACCTTACATATGCATGCACTACACTACTACACATGCCGAGAGGTCAGTCAGGAGTTTAGAACTTGCCCTGGGTGAAGCAGTGTCCCGCTGGGGGGAGATACCTGGTTGAGAAAAAAACCGCAAGCCGATGTGTGGGTCGGCGCCAGAGTTTACCACCCAGCGCGAACAGATCACCGCCACCTACCACGACAAAAACATTCAATACATTTACGGGACTACTGACCTTAGCAGTTAACGCGCCTGAAAACACTAGAACCTCAGTTAGGGCAAGTTTGTAGGAGAAGCAATTTTGACATTGAAAAGAGCTCTCATCCCTTCCAATAAAACAGTTCTTTTCTGGCGCGCGAAACGCGAACGCATTGCTGAGCAGTGAGGCATTCATAAGAATTGTGTTAATATAATATGCACATTATCATATATTTTGAAGCGTGTTGCAATTACAAATTAATTTCTAATTAATGAAAACCCAAAAGCATTTCGTAAAGGTATGTTGTCTACTTTCTTAATGTATTCTTTTAATGTATTCTAAGTTAAAGTATTCTTTGTTGTGTCTAGCGTGGATACAACATTGTTGAAAAGAAAGAGCGTTGAAGTGACTTCGTTACACAGTGTAGACGGCACATTATCTAGATTGTATTTTGAGTATTCGGCAACTTGTTCTTTTAGCCTAAAATTAATACAGCAAGCTTATGGAAAATACTAGTAAAAGTGCGAGAAAAAAATATTTGAATCAACGTGAAAAAAAGAACTCTTAACACCTCTGGAAAAACTAGTCTGGAACGTGCTGAACAGTTACGAGGTAATCCGACTTTAGTAGTAAATATTTGGGAGGAGTCCTTGCCGAGCGACGTCGAAGCAGTTGTGAAAAGAAACGCCGACATCCCTCACTGCTGATGAAAGATACCGTTAAGCATGCTATAATACTTCATAATATCCTCTGTCTTTAATTGTCATTATTTATGTATGTAATAAATATATATGTATGCATGCAAGTTATGAATGTAATGTATGCCTATAGTTGGTTTGAAAAATGTTTCTATGCAACAATTTGCATTGCAGAAACAAATAAACACTCCAGAAACGTAAATCGTTAATTATTTGCAAAAGAAATGAATATGTTTATTCAGAAAGAAAAATTAACTTAGAAGTAAACTAGTGCTGATGCAGAATGGCACAGACTTTCCTGTATTAGTTTTCTATTTTCTTTGGTTTCCCCTAGATATTCCAATCTACTGTTGTCAAAAGTCATTTATCGCCGCCAAAAGTTAATTTTTTAAAAATTTTCTGTTTCTTAATAGTAGAACGAAAATATTATTTTAAGAATATTAAAGACCAGTAAAACCTCGTCCTAAATGCAATTTTCTTTGAAATATTTGGAGCCGCTTTTAAAGAAATCAGCGCTTTAGCGCTACTGCAAATTCGAAATTTAAAGCTCTTTTTAAGAAGAGAAAATTATGAAATGCTGCGCGAAAAAACAGCGAATTTTCGATCGAAAACCTCTTATTACAGGGCCCTGGTAACACAAAAGTGGATAAATCCAGTTGCCAAATTTAAAAAGAAAATCCTCTAACGCGTGGGGCTGATAGAATTCCTATGTTGTGGGTCCTGGATACCGAAAAATTGATTGACGGCAAAGTGTCTGTTCATCTGTCCGTCTATCTGTAAACATCGCTAGCGGCTAAACCGTTCTGCCGATTTTCTAGAAAATTGATATTTCCCAATCGATCTTGCTGATGAAGCGGCTCCTTCAATTCGAAATTGTTATTTTAATTTTGGGAGATACTTTACATAAACTCTTGGGACATTTTCAATTTTTTTTAAAAAAATGCGCCATCTATTTTGATTAAATATTGTTGTTGGCTAGTCTGAAGGACGTTTAAGAGAATGTCGCAGGTCTCACGTCGGTTAAAAACTAAATGCTTACAATCTTCTTTTAAATAATTTTGAAATAATTATTTTAATCTTCTCAAACGATAAGTTATACTTCTTCTCCGCATATAATGTACTACTATTAATTTGAGGGCAATATTTGAATTGTTTAATTTACACAATAAGACCCGCTAGAAAGTTTACATTTATTTACTTCTTTGTGTGCATGGGTCTCAATCCGATAGCTTCCTTAGGATCCAAGAAGTTCAGTATCGTGGTAACTGAATAAATTGAAATTATTGTTTTTCATTATCTTTTTATCGATTTAATGAATAATAAATAGTAAATATTTCATTTTAAAAATAATTAACCTGATTACTATTTTCTCTATATGAATATTGCTTAATTTTAAATGTGTAAGATAGTTGAATAGAAAATGCTCAACTAGAAAGGTGCAGAGACGCGAAAAATTTAATTGCGTAAATCACTAGATATAAACGAGACCAAGAAAAGAATTGAGGGTACTATTGTGAAATTTGTTTTTTCAAATTAACGACATGGAGGAATTGGAATATGTAGATTGAGCGTAAGATTTTATGGACGTTATTATCGTATCGACGTATAATATCAATACAAATATCGTGTGCTCTGAGATTCTGGAGTACCACTCAGGTGCTTTTTATCACTGACGTCAATATTGACAACATAATGACTTCGTATTCAGCATTCGGCCTCTAGTAACTCGAGGTATTTTTCAAGATTAAACTTGAGATATTTTTAAGCGTTATTGCTCTTTTTTGTTAAGATGCCGGTATTAACAATACTGTACTTCAGCTCCAGAGGCAGAGAAATCTGTAGAATTGTACTTTACGTAACAAGGGCGCGAAACAGGTGATTCACGCATGAGTCGAGTTTGTCGGCCGAGCGTAGCGACATGTCACGTAAAGGAATATAAATTAAATATAAAATAACTAGAAATTCCTTACTTGTACAAATGCAAATGGATTTCAGTTAGTGTCGTATTTCAATTGTTTGTAAATAATAAAAAAAGACGTCGGTGAGACGGAAGACAATTGCGAATCGCTAAAGATGTTTCGCACACGCTTGGCGATGTTTTGGACACGCTTCGCAATGTTTGGGTCACTAAAAAATAAATGTTTCGCACACTGAAAAAAATAGCTGTTTCGCACACAAAAAAACAAAAACAAAAAAAAAAAAAAAACACGAGAAACCGCGTTTCGCGCACTGTGTGTTAGAAAAAATTTCATTGCTGATTATGACAACGCCATACCGTTTCCGCGTCCCTAAGCAGCAACCATAGTGATTCAAGTCCATAGTGACTCCGTCAGCGAAGCATCGCCGCAGCACAGTGAAGTTCTAAGCGCTTGCTTGGTCTTCCAACATGTGTAGTGTATGTAAGGGGAGAGGTGGGAGCATATGTGAGAAAGGGAGGATTAAGCGTCGTCCGTGACCTTTTTTTTTACGGCACTGCTTCCCCATTTTCCAATTTCCCCATGTTGCGCGCCAATCCCCTACTACAGGCGCAACCATAGCGATCAGAGCAACCTCTAGAATTCTCATCAAGACTTCCGCAGAATTTGACGTCGCTATGCATCTAGCGTCGAAATTCCTCTACCATCGGGTCTCGAACCCTAGGATCTCTCGATCAGAGTCGCTGATCAGACAGCGGCAATGCTGATTTTGAGCGAGCTCAGCCGGAGCAGCAGTTGTTGCCCAGAACCACCTCAGAAAGTATAAGTACGTATTGCGTTAATAGTTATTAATGCAACAAGACCTTTAAATTAGTATTTAAGGTCGAGTCCATAAAGACAAATAGAGGACGTGTTTCATACAATGTTGTTTTTGTTATTTATAGTTATTCAAAATAAACTTTTACCACTTTCACGAGTTAAGAATTGTCATTACACTCGATGTTCTGTAGCAAGTGATGTTGGTATAAGGTCTTGGTACAGTTTTTAAATAACAACCGTAGTGTGCGGAAGGACCAAAAAGGCAAAGGGGGACCATTGGGACAAAGCGAAAGACGACGAAGGCAGGGGAACAAAATGGGACAATGGGTATAAAATGGGGAAAATGGAAAAGGGGAGGAAGGGACAAAATGGGGAAAGGGGGCAAATTAGACAATTGGGGACTAATAGAAAAATGGGACAAGGAGTCAAAATGAGACATTGAGACAACATGGAACGAGGGGACAAACTGAGCGAAGCGGACAAAATGGGCCAAGGAGGCAAATGAAAAGGGGACAAATGGGACATGAGGAACAAAATGGGACAGAAAAGAAAAGGGGCACAATAGATGCAGTGATACGGAGATCGACGCGAGTCGATGTGCTTGGCAAACTGCTCTTGGAGGGAAGGTTACCCGGACAAAAGTGAATTCATACCTTTATTACCTTCATTTTATGTAATAACCGTCTTTACGTTTTATGGGGAGAGTGATAAGAGACAGAATAATATTTCTTTCTGGTCAATATTATTAACAGTATATTATGCAACTAGTTTATTACTATTTCCATAATGTACTATTATATAGTATATATAATTATGAAATGGGACCAAAAGGACATATTTATCCAAAGATGTATGAGTACTGGTAAAATCTAAACCGGAGAGTCTGTTAAAATATTTTTAATGGACTCTCGAGCATTTTAACTGCAGGTGCTATGGCCTAAGCACGTGTTTACCGTCGTAAATAACAAAAGAGCTCTTTCGCGCGCCCATCTGCCGTTTCGGCCCACTGCAGGGACGGAGGCTTGTGTGCGAGCGCCGCGCGTTCCAAGGGCATCTCGGGCGGGGCTGTCCTGCAGTCGCATTGTGTGGGCATCGAGTGACACGGCCTCCGCGCAATGCCGCTGGCCTGGGAGGAAAGGCCATCGCGCCTTTGTTCTTTCTGTCCAGCGGAGCTACAGACCAGATAGGAACGCGCACGACATTCGGGGACTTGTAATAACTTCAGTCTTTACAGATCATGGGGGGTACGCCGCAGGGGAGAATGGAGAAGGGGTATGAACCCATCGCTCTGTACCGCCGAAGACAACACAAACACAAGTACTAGAAATTAAGCATTCCATTAATGTTCCTTGAGCACAAGGAGTAATAGTGCGTAACGAACTGAAATGTTCTAAAGGGCACCAAGAGGAAACTATTTGCTAGAAAAATATCTCTCGTTTCACATTACCAACTCTCAAAAGTCCGTCTTTCATTACCAACTCTCTTGTTTGATATCAGTGAGAAAACGACCATTGCGAGGATTCGCGTTGTAACAACTCTACTAAACGATAACGTTGAGTTTCTGTTGTCGTTTATGCTCATAACCTGAGATATTTTTACATTTTCTACTTATTGTTCTACAGCATTAAACAATGGAATTATCTACGACTGCGTAAAACCGATGCGTAAAAATCAGGAAAGAATGGCACATATGTAACATCTATTTCATTATCTTTCTTCTTTTATATCTTTTCTACATGATACAACATTCAGTCGTGGTGCGAGTACAAAACGTTCTTTTCATCGACGTACATACTGGAATTTTTATACGAAATGTTACATGTTTGGTAATGACAATATTATGTTCATCAGTCGCCAGAGATCGTTAGATGTATTCGTTAGTATTGTCTAGCACGGTCTTTAGCAATTTACTGCTCCGTAAGTCTGCACATATTTACTGAACTAGTAGGGTAATAACGGTTTTCACTACTCTACTCCGAAAAACTCAATTTAACGGACTATTTACACGGAGGGATATTTAAAGAGTATCTGAACAAAATACTGTTTTAATGATTTTGAAACCCCAGAAATATTTTTCGGACCCAACTCGCTCTCTCAATAAAACTTTGGAGCACGGATTATGACATTTTCCGTTTATGGCATGAATATGGCCGTATGGAACATTCATCATACATTCATGCAATCGCAGCGAGAGAATCGTGGGGATATAGCAGTAAACCGAACAGCCAAGCACGATTTTTTTTGCTCAGATATAATATTTCCGTGACGTCACAATAAAGTTCTTTCGAAAATTAAAATTGTATTCTCTTATACATTTATAATATAGTTATACAAAAAATAATGTATGCAACACGTTTATAATTTTGCTTCATTGCATTCGTACAAATTTGAAAAAAAGCCCCTAAGGCCGCTCGTTCTCAAAACATGTACCCACGCAATAAAACTTCACGTAATGTTATAACCGATATTACTAACTAGTACATTACATAACTGTACTATATAATAGTACATTATGCAAATAGTAATAAACTAATTGCATAATATACCAGTAATAATGTTGATCACAAAGAAATCTTTTCGGACTCGTGTCACTCTCCCTACAAAACTTAAAGAACAGCTATTACATAAAATGAAGGTAGTAAAGGTATGAATTCAGTTTTGTCCGGGTAACCTTCCCTCCAAGAGCAGTTTGCCAAGCACATCGACTCGCGTCGACCTGCGTATCTCTGCATCTATTGTGTCCATCTCATTTTCGTGAGAGCGCAGATTGAACGGGAAGGTCCGGCGGGCGCCCATATAGCACCGCATTGCTTCGGGCGGGTGGCGGTGGCGGCTGGGGCGGCGGGAGCGGCGGTGGTGGCGGGGACGGCGGGGGCGGCTCGTCCAGGGAGCGTTAGGCTCAGCCGAGCGGCGCGGGCGGCGCGGGCGGCCCAAATTATAGACCGGGGCGCGTCGATCGTGATTCGTAGGAAATAATGCAATTTAAATCGAGTGCTAAAAGTCCGCTCGAGGCACGACCTTGGAGTCGGCGGCCGGGGGTTAACGCGAAGCTCGTTGCAGCGGTTTAGGAATAGGCGATTCAGTCGTGAGTCAGAAAGAAAAAAGAAGTCTACGTTCGAAATTCTTAAGTCACACCATCCGTTTTATAGACACCATCACCATTTTTTCTATATATTTCGTACGTGAAGGACCGGATTAGGTGACTCCAGGCATCGGCTGATGTCACCGCCACCTGGAGAAGAATTCTAGCGACCGGCTGTTTTGATCGGTAGGTCTCCGTGATTTCTCCCATCAACACCAGGCCAATGCCGGAGCAGTACCCTAACAAACGGGCTGTGGGCCGCGCGCGATATTTTCCTTCATTTTCCTTATCTTATCTTTTCCTTTAGTCCACTTACATGCACTTGACTACCACATATGCCAGGAGACCAGTCAGGTGCTTAGTGCTTGCTCCTGGTGGGAGACTTCTGCTTGAAAAAAAACACAAGCCGGCGGATAGGTCGGCGCCGGTTCTCGCCATCCAGCGGGGAAGATCACCGTCACTTCCCGTGATAAAAAGCATGCACCACACTTACGGGACTAATGGCCTTAACAGTCCTCGGGACGCTCCCGGAATCACCAATCAATCAATCAAATCAATCATTCGTCAAGGGATCTTTCGTTAAGGCTAGACCTTCTACAATTTGGTAAAAGGCGTGAAGAGGCCATTCGAATGCAAGTAAATATGCGAATAACCAGAGAAAATGTTGTTAGAAAATGGGATGAAAGGACAAGAATGAAAAAAATCCATTATGTTCCACATTCTCCTTTAAAACCCGTGGGAACGTTCTACTGACCAACCTGCGGATTACGTGTATTTATTTTAATCGCCCCCAAAGCAAAACGTATGCCAACTTCCATGTTGGGTGTGAGAATGCATAGGTTATGTGACGGAATGAAGATGTTGTGCCAACATTTCTGTTGCCTAATTATCGCGTCGTACGTGTCGGAAAACGGCAGCGTCATCGCGGCGGCTGCTGGTGGCGGCAACTACAAAAGACGCCACTCCCAGCGGGAGGTTCCTCGCGCGCGCGCGCGCGCGCACACACACACGCGCACACACACACACACACACACACACACACACACACACAGCTGGTCATTAAAGTGCACGCGCGTCCTTAAGTTGCTTCAATCCACGTACGTACTCTAAAAGTACAAAAAAATTGCAATATTATGAGAGAAGGTACTTAATTAGAGGTGTTTCATGTTTCAAAGGCTAAATAAGAGATGATAAGTTTATTAACAATGAAAAATCGAAACGTCTGTAAAATAGAAGCTTTAACAGTTATTTCATTGTATCGAAACTTCACTGAAGATTGTTTTTGACGTGAAGATGTCTCAAACGTCTGTCGTCCGGAGTCTCCCCGATGAATTGTGGTTATAGTCTGCAAATATGCATTTCATGATCGATGCTCTGAGAGTGAACATATGGTTTAACCACAACTGGTTTGGCTCGGATACTGATTGCTTTATTGCATATTTTTTTGCATTTAGTATGTCTGACCGAAATAATAAACTGCCATTATTTAATTTGTGCAAATTGCCTTAAATATTCTAACAAGAACGCCCACGCATCTTCCGTTGCATAACCCGTCGCAAAGACAATAGTGTTAAGACCAACAAAAACTCGAGATCAGACACACATTCTTCTTCGAAGTGCAATTGTAGCAGTAATAGTCAAGCTTAAAAATGTAGTCTTACTGTGTTTCTCGGGGTCAAACAAACCATTGTGTATCAAAACCGATTTCAGTATGAAGATAAAACTTCATGAAAGTTCCTCTGACACATGTTAAACTTGCTATATAAAATTTCATCACAATCCAAGACAGTCTCGTGGAACACTTTTCTAAAATTGTCTGTCTTTGAATGACCCTTTTTGTATCTCCAGAACAACTAAAAAAGCAAACGATCGGCTTCGGAGTTTCAAAGATAATCGTGTTTACATTATGTTATCATCCTCCAGGTTTAATGACGTCTCTAGACAAGCACGATCCCAACATTTGGTGGCACACTTCAACTTTTACTACCAAAGTGCTAGTAAAGTGTCGTAATTAAGAATGATGCGTGTCCGAAGGGATTTGCATACTCGCGTGCCACTACAGCCTCACCTAAAAAGAAAATGGCGGAACTTCTTCGAACGCGACTGCGAGCAGAACGGGCATCAGGGTTTGCAAGACGAAGCTGTCGAAATTCGATCGACACTTTAAGAGGAAACTCGGTGTCAATATCTTTTGTGAAGGAGGAAATAAAGGGTGATCAATTGCTTCCGATCTTCCTCTTCACCCTTCCAATTGCCTTTCTTATACGACACAACATGCACGTTTTGGTAGAATCTTGTGACTATCTTGCGAGCACGACGCATCAAGAAATGAAGCAAATGGGCCCGAGGTGGCAACGTCGCATGATGCAGTAGCCTGGACATCTCGTCTGCCCGTCCGGTAGGTTCTAGCGAACATTCACAACAGATGCCTTCTTCAGGTTTCCTCATTCGGGGAGATTTGTTTATTTCATAAACACCACCCACTGGTATTAACACTCGCAACATTATAATTTGAAGGGGCGTGTCATACTGTCACACTTTCTACTTTCTGCAACGAAAGAGCTTGTGCTTCTGTTCGTTCTTGTAAAGACAACGGGAGCCAGTTCTACACCTACCCGTCATCCAGCGGAGATACCCGCTACTTTAGCTCAGAGCCTGCAACTCCGTTGTCTCCGCAGCAACTCTGACCGGGAGGTCTTAGGTCTCGTGTTCTGATGGTGTCTGATTTTCGACACTAGCTAGAAAGCCAGGTCGACGTCCGCTGTCTAGAGAATTCTAGCGGCCTGCTGCTCTGATCGGTAATTTTCCGAAGCGTCTCCGATCAATACTAGGTGAATATCCGAGCAGTACTCTGAAAACAGGGTCATAGAGAAGTGTAGTGAAGTGAAGTGAAGTGAAGTGAAGTGAAGTGAAGTGTAGTGAAGTGCAGTTGAACAAAAATCAGTGCGGAGTTTGATTATTGTGTTTCTTTTTTTAAGGTAATTTTAAATGTTTTATGAATTAAACAGTTCTATATCATTGTTATTTTATTATTATATAATTTCCATGTTAGCTATATTATCTTATTTATGTAATTAGCTGCCACCGGGTTATGCCCATTTGCAGTTCAAATAAATTTATCTTTATTTAAAAACAAGCCACGGACCGCGCACGATTGTAGCTTTCTCTGTTTCCGGAGTTTGTATTGTCTAGGCTATACAGGACGAGCCGCGTCACTGACATGGTGACTAACGTTCCTCTTCCTTGTCCTATTCCTTCAACTTTCTCAAACATTAACATGTGGCACTCTACCACACAAGTGGGAAGATCAGTCGGAGATAACAATTTATCCAAGACGTGGCAACGTCCCGTTGGGAGACATATTTTCGAAAGGAAAATCTTCCGCAAGCGAAGAGTAGGTCGGCGATGAATCTCACCATCCAACGGGGGAGTACTCGTATCACCGCCACCTCCTGGTATTAACCCTTCACTACACTAACGTGACTGATGCCCACAGAAGTTGACTTGCCCAGTCACCTCTGTTATTCAATCAATCGATCAATCCCGTGGAGATTCTGCAGTGATATCAATGGATGCCCTGAGCCACGGGGGAGTACTCGTATCACCGCCACCTCCTGGTATTAACCCTTCACTACACTAACGTGACTGATGCCCACAGAAGTTGACTTGCCCAGTCACCTCTGTTATTCAATCAATCGATCAATCCCGTGGAGATTCTGCAGTGATATCAATGGATGCCCTGAGCCACCTAAAACATTTTGTGGCGGCAGAAATGTTAGTCAGACGGAAATTGCAATATAATAGTTGTTTATCTACCAAGGCCGTTATAAAGGATGGAATGATCGAACGGTGACAAAAACATTTTCGGGCCAAAGGTCCTCAGGCTTTTTGTCACCGCACGATCATTAGAACCAGATAACGCCCGTTTTAGACACTAAATGACTTCATTTTTACCTAATTTTAATTAGTCAATTTTTTTATTTACTAATTAACTAGTTGTTAACTTGACTAGGTTTATAATTTTAAATTTTCCTCCGTCCCATAATTCCCTCTCGTATTTCCCATCGTAGACATGTAGCAACATTCAACAGTTTTCTTATATTTTCCGCGTAACCACGTTCCTTTCGATCCAGGTAAGTTATGCAGTGAATATCGAACTTCGTATCGAATACAATAACGTAATCGTCAAAAAATATTAAGTACCGGATAACAATAATACAGGGAACTGTGTGCTGTTGTAGCCCCCATCGTGTTTTTCAAAGCTCTCCATTAAACCCAACGTACAGCGCGCAGAGCGTGTCCCGGGCAACGTTGGGCCGTGTGCGTGGAGAGCGTAGAGGAGAGCCGAGAGGAGAGCGTAGAGGAAAGCATAGAGGAGAGCGTAGAGGAGAGCGTAGAGGAGAGCCGAGAGGAGAGCGTAGAGGAGAGCATAGAGGAGAGCGTAGAGTAGAGCATAGAGGAGGGCGTAGAGGAGAGCGTAGAGGAGATCGTAGAGGAAAGCGTAGCGGAGAGCGTAGGGGCGAGCGTAGAGGAGAGCGTAGAGGAAAGCATAGAGAAGAGCGGAGAGGAGAGCGTAGGGGAGAGCGTAGAGGAGAGCGGAGAGGAGAGCGGAGAGGAGAGCGGAGAGGAGAGCGGAGAGGAGAGCGGAGAAGAGAGCGGAGAAGAGAGCGGAGAGGAGAGCGGAGAGGAGAGCGTAGGGGAGAGCGTAGAGGAGAGCGTAGGGGAGAGCGTAGAGGAGAGCGTAGAGGAGAGCGGAGAGGAGAGCGGAGAGGAGAGCGGAGAGGAGAGCGGAGAGGAGAGCCGAGAGGAGAGCGGAGAGGAGAGCGGAGAAGAGAGCGGAGAGGAGAGCGGGGAGGCGAGGGGAGAGGAGAGCAGAGAAGAGAGCGGGGAGGCGAGCGTAGAGGAGAGCGTAGAGGAGAGCGTAGAGTAGAGCATAGAGGAGGGCGTAGAGGAGAGCGTAGAGGAGATCGTAGAGGAAAGCGTAGCGGAGAGCGTAGAGGAGAGCGTAGGGGCGAGCGTAGGAGAGAGCGTAGAGGAGAGCGTAGAGGAAAGCATAGAGAAGAGCGGAGAGGAGAGCGTAGGGGAGAGCGTAGAGGAGAGCGGAGAGGAGAGCGGAGAGGAGAGCGGAGAGGAGAGCGGAGAGGAGAGCGGAGAGGAGAGCGGAGAGGAGAGCGGAGAGGAGAGCGGAGAGGAGAGCGGAGAAGAGAGCGGAGAGGAGAGCGGGGAGGCGAGGGGAGAGGAGAGCAGAGAAGAGAGCGGGGAGGCGAGCGGAGAGGAGAGCGGAGAGGAGAGCGGAGAGGAGAGCGGTGAGGTCGGTGAGGAGAGCGGAGAGGGGAGCGAACCGTGTCCACAGGTCCAACCGACGCCCTCCGCTCGCCCGCCGTGTTGACCTTTTTTGCTGCTCTCGCTCCTGCGGGGGCTCCCAGATTTTCCGCGCTCGGCTGCCGCCACGTTCACGCTCCATCAGAGGTACCGCCGCTTCCGACAAGAGCTCCGCCTCCGCCACCACCTCCGCCTTCGCGTCCTCATCCGCCTGCACCTCCGCATCTGCTTCCTCCGCCTCCTCCTCCACCGCCGCCTCCGCCTCTAGTTTTACACCCCGCCTCCATCTCCGCCTCCGCGTCCTCCTCCGCCTCCACCCGGCTCCTCTGCTTCCTCCTCTACCTCCACCTCACACTTCCGCTTCCTCCTCCACCTCCACTTCCGCATCCTCCTCCACTTCCGCCGCCACCTGCGCCGGCCACGACAGGTGGCTTATAGCGGCTTCTCCGACTGTGCTCTGATCAATTATAGGCGAATGCTCGAGCGGCACTCTAACATCCACTACACTATATAGTGGTGCGAAAACAGCACGTACTTTCTCATCCGTATTTTCACGCAAAATTACACAAAAAGTACTGAATTTTTTGAAAAATTATACGTGACTGTATATGAAAATTTATGTTTAAGAAACAGAACATCGAAGGAAAAATCTGTATCTTTAATATTTTAGTTGTAAAAGACACGAAAATATTTTGAACTTATGCAGTTATTAAAAATGAATGAGTTTTCCATGAACGTGAGACCTGCACCATTTATTAACTCCTTCACATCACGCCTATCCAACAAGAAAAATTAATCAAAAATGATGCAGCCATTTTTTTAAAACTGTCCCAAGCGCTTCATGTAAAGTACCCCCAAAAATTAAAATATCGGATTCAATTTCAAGGGGCCGGGTCATTTAGATAGATTGAGAAATATCAATATCGGAGCAAATTGTCTGAACTGTTTAGTCGCTAGCGCTGTTCACAGACGGACGGACGGACGGACGGACGGACGGACGGACAGACGGACAGACGGACAGACGGACAGACGGACAGACGGACAGCCGGACAGCCGGACAGACGGACAGACGGACAGACGGACAGACGGACAGACGGACAGACGGACAGACGGACAGACGGAGAGACGGACAGACGGAGAGACGGAGAGACAGACAGACGGAGAGACAGAGACGGACAGACGGAAGGACAGACGATTCTCCTCCTCCTCGGTGTGTCCTCTATCCTCCCCACCAACACGTAAGCAGGGATTTAGAAGAATGTTCGAATCGACACCAGTGATGAACACGCCCTCGCCAGGAGATTACAATGTTTTTGCGATCTCGACAAAAGGAAACTATTTTTCAGATATTTCGGATTTTGTTCATTCGTATAGCTCGTTGAAATTGTCTGATGAGAACTGTAGCGCCGAAGTAATTCAACGAAAATGAAATAAGGAAATTATCGTACAATACATTAAACGATTGGCTACAATGGGTTAATATGTTTTCGAGATTATTTCTATGTTTGTGTGTGTGGTGGTTCAAATCGATGAATAACAGGACAGGATCTTACATAACAACGAAAGTGGGTCCAAAAACCAGGGTGTCTGAATACATTATGTGCTTGAGCGTGTAGTGTTGACAGTATCTGACATCATCATCATCATCATTATAATAATAATAATAATAATAATTATTATTATTATTATTATTATTGTTGGATTTCGGGAGCGCGTCCTGACTAGAGCTTGCATGTTTTCATCTACTTGTGATGTGTTTGGTTGCTCATATCACCATGTATCCCATCTAATCATCAGTTTACATCATTAAATTTCCCATCTATCCTAATAACCACTTTCCTATCCATTCAAGGCAAAGTGATCACCTCAACTAGAAAGGAGATGATATAAAATCGAAAGCTTCCTCCTTTGCTTGGCTTTACAATTGAGTGTGACGCTCCTCAAATACACAGGGTGTCAAAAGGCATGCTAGTACAGAGAATTTAGTAGCTTATCTTCCTCTTGGTGGAATTCACTCTGTAATGTTTTGCGATTTGCTGGTCTTCTAAGAAGCTTTTCATACCTTTGCAATGCAAACAATGTTTTATTAATTTAAAAAGAGAGAGAGGTAAGATAGTGTTAGAAAATGATGAGCGAGACGAGATGGAGAGGAAAGTGAAAAGGGAAACGAGGGGAGGGGAATTACAAAATGTGGCGTGGCGGAGAGGGCGTGGGGGTCGTGACGTGGTTGTGACGTGGCAAGGAGTGGCGTGGTGAGGTGTGGCGTGGTGTGGCGTGGCGAGACGAGGCGTGGCATGGGGTGGCGAGGCAGGGCGTGGCGTGGCATGGCGTGGCGTGGCGTGGCGTGGTGTGGTGTGGCGTGGCGAGACGAGGCGTGGCATGGGGTGGCGAGGCAGGGCGTGGCGTGGCGTGGCGTGGCGTGGCGTGGCGTGGCGTGGCGTGGCGTGGCGTGGCGTGGCTTGGTGTGGTGTGGTGTGGTGTGGTGTGCTGTGCTGTGCTGTGCTGTGGCGTGTCGTTGCCAAAAGTAAATGCAAGGTAATGTGTGTAAAGTGCATATATTGTTTGGTGTATATTGTAATCGTTTAATAGTGACAGATGAAAGAAACTTTAATTAAAGAACTCTTCATAAAGAAACCTAATTCAAGAACTTTTTATACAGAACTGAAATATCTATCGTTTGACAGAAACGTCGCCCATTAATTATAAATTTCGGAGGAAACTTTCAGTTCTTTTAAAAACACCTCATAACAGTAAACGATATCGTCTTTTCCGAGAACGTGGCTTTCCGGCGGGGTTTATACACAGGCAGACGGGCGGATGTCTCAAAGGATTTGCCAGACACCTCCGGAGCCCAATCGGAAGGCTGGCTTCCCTCTCGGGCGCCTGATTCAATTATCGGACGCTGGCAACACAGCTGCGCGTCTGGCGAACGGCGACCGGGATCTCTCGCTTGCCCCCCCGCCACAGCCGACCCCTTGCATCGCCACTTCTCCCCGTCGCGTCCAACCACGCCCATTCCAATCCCTCGCCCTTCCCCGGCCCTGCTCCCTGCTCTGCCCCAAGCCCTGCCGCAGCGCTTCCCTTTGCCACACCGTATTTCGTTATTACCGTCCCCTCCTTTCTCCGCTGCTTCCCGCCTCGCTACTCCCCTCCCCAAACCCACATCATCCACCGTTTTCCGTACACCGTCTTACTCCACTCTCTTTTTCCTTCATCGCATCCCCACTCGGATCTTCTACCTTTCCGCCTTCCAGTACTCACGTCGTCCGTCACTCATTCCCTCCCTCTATCACTTTTGTGTCCCTCTCTTGTAACCATCTCACACCAATTGTCAATACATGACCTCGTATTAAACTTACATTTTATTTATTCGCATTAATATTTGTTTGTGGCAGTACGAGGAATGCATGTTTTTACTACTCATGGAATGATCTGCTCTCTTTTCATTGCGATCATATTACTGTACTTTACTGTGCGATTATTATTAACTTACTTTCTTCTGATTCATTCATCCTTCTCTATCTCATTCTTTCTTCCCCCTCACCCTCAATCTTTTTCCCACTCTCTCATTGGTTTTTTTTCTCTCCCCTCTCATTTCTCTCTTTCTTTCATTTTTCCCTTTCCAACTCTTCATTTTAAACCCCTGTTCCCTCTTGCGGTGGCTTCCTATGTTCGTCCTTATTGTTTCTTTAGGTCTCACTCCTTCATTGTCTCTCCCTTTCTCATTCCTTTCTTCATTCTTTCTTTCTTTCTTTCTTTCTTTCTTTCTTTCTTTCTTTCTTTCTTTCTTTCTTTCTTTCTTTCTTTCTTTCTTTCTTTCTTTCGACTCTTCCTCCTTCCGTCCCTCCTTTTAAAGTCCTCTTCCCTCGTGGGGTGGTCTTCTCTTGTCGCTCTGTTCCCTTCTCTCCTCCTTTTTCACTGCCTCTCTCTCCCTCTCATTTCTTTTTCCCCTCCAGATTCTTCGTCCTCCCGCCCCTTTTCAAACCCTTCTCCCCGTGCGGTGGCCCGCCGGAAGCGCGCGCAGCCGGCGTGGTGTTTGCGGCGGCCGCCAGGGGGACAGACACACGCTCCGCCGCCGCGCCCACCCATCCGCAGCGTGTTATGAGGCGCGACGTAAAAAGGAAGTGGACGCCGCCGCCTACAATTCGGACGGATTCTGTTTAAGAGGAAGTCGGCGGGCAGCGCAACTTCAACAAGGGCTCGGATTTCGAAACGAGGCTTGTGTTTCGCCCAACTTCGATAAACGTGACCATAATTCAAAATACCGACCAGCGTTCAGACAGCAGAGAACGTTCACTGTCAGAGATCGAATAACAAATTACGACAGATCTGACGTCACTAATTGGGCAGAATATAAATGATAGAACTTAAAGCGAGGATACACAATATTCAGCAGCGAGATCTGTTCTAACTTGTCACTGCAGAGAAGCACGGAACCAATTTAACTAACAGCAAATACCCAACCAACACCACGATATTGTTTTCGTAACCCTGTAGAAGAACTTAGTTTTGAGAGGGCTTTTAGCTGATTCGCTTTGAATGCAGAAAATGAAATCGTCACCACTGGAACAAGCCTCCTGCACGACAGGCCCAGACAAAGTAACCTAATTACAAACGAATAACGAGCATTTGACGAGAGAAAAACAGAAGCAAAGAGAAAACAATCACCCGTGATTAGCATACGCGAGACAAAGTAATCATCGCCGCCCCGTATCCCGAGCAGCCCTGGGGTGAAGGTGGACAAGAAAACAAGAGAGCGGCGATGAGCAAGCGAAAGGCCTTGTGCGGGATGCTGCGTTGAGCGCTCTGCTCGAAGTCTACCGCGCAAGAACAACCGTAAAGTTTAATTACAGCGCAAGAAACGTGCGCTCGCCTCCGCCTGCTTTTCTTCCGGTGCTCCGGGAGCCGCCGCCGCCGAGAGCGTCTTGGAGGTGCGTTTTTCGATCTGCGGAAGCGTCCAGAGATGGAAGTTCTGGAAAGTCATTACCGGCGGAAGATTTGACGAAATGAAATCGCGTTTGAAGCGCTGCGCGCGGCGCGGTGCTCGCGCTTTCAACGCCTCGGAGCCCAGAGGAGCTCAACTGCCAGGAAGGCGCGGAAGTGCTCTCCCAACAGTACTACCATCCTCTGCTCAACTCACAAGTCGATCCGGGGACGGCGCTCAGGCTGCCCGTCTTCTACCTCTGAATGCCAGAATTTAAAAAAATCTCGGTCGATGCGTGAGCGATGAAGAGATTTTATGTTAGATTTTCTAGGTGTATCAGCCGTTCACGGCTGCTGAGGGTCACAAACTAAGCAAGATTTTTTTTAAATTGTCTGGTGGTCTTCTGTTTTCCCTCATTGAAATCATATCAACGTAGTCAATAGTAAAGTCCGAACAAATATCTAATTTGAAATGGCAAAATATATATAAATGTAGATTTTGAAAATAAAAAAAACTAGTGTTAAAAACTCCTTAATTGAAGGAACCGGGAGAAAAAGATGCTAACCCCCTCCATGCTCTGTGATCCTCATACATGGATCTGTGACCAAATTATGTAGCATAGTTGTCCCCCGACTCTTGTCATATTTTTGTAACCTATTTAAACCCCTGCCAGCAAAATTGTTCACTTGCTTATATCTCGCAAACTTTTCCACGTTGGTTACGATGTTTTACACCCGACTGCTTTAAATATTTTTGGGCAAATAAATTTCAAGAAAATTGATAGAAAAATTGTTTTGAAAAATATATAATAAAGAACTAGAGATGTAATAATACATAACGCAAAATTTAGATATTACGTTAGGATTGCCTTGATTCCCAAAGTTTTCCCACAATTTCGAGAACTGAATATAGAAAGACAGCAAATATGTAATTACATAAAATCCGAACTCTAATCATTATCCATCCATTAAAAGAATTCAACTCAGGGTTGGTCGAAAAGGATAGAAACTGAGAATTATAATAAAGCAGAACATGGCCGATCAGATGGCCGAGATCGCTAAGGCAGTAGTGCCGGAGTGGTTTCGGACCGCGGGATCGGATCGCGGGTTCGAGTCCCGCCTCGGGCATGGGTATATTTGTGTATGTCTGTATGTGTTGTCCTTTCACCCCCATTATCATCATATCATCATTTCATCTTCCATACCCCCAGGGCTAACAACCGTGGGGGATAAAAATCGGATCCAGCTAAAATGCTGGTCCCCCCAAAAAGTTGTTGCAAGCACCTGCCACCGCGATAATAAATAAAAACTGAGCCACGGTAAAGGCAGGATGCTTGCATGCGTGGTCCTAGTCGGTCGATTAACGAAAAAAAAAAGCAGAACATGCCGACCTCCGAGCGGTGGGTGGCAAGGAGTTCGTGCCGGCTCTGGTGGTGGATTGGGAACGATCACCCGGATCTTGAGTTTCTCAGAGGTACCCACACCCACATCGTTAGCAGCGACATGGGGGCAGTGGAAACAGACAGAGGCGCTGAGGTTCCTGAGGGGATGGCTCAGGAATCAGCCACGTTGGTCCAGGAGTCCAGTCCTTGGGTTTTTGTGCAGTAGAACCACTCCATAGAACTCGATGTCTAACTTGCAGGGAGACCCAAGATGTAGTAATAAGATCACTCAATTTCTACCTCTGGGTATTGGGGCTTAGAACATTGTCTATACGTGTAGAATTAGGGATTCGTGACAAAGTTTTCTCGGGGTTTCCGTCTCCCTCATTCTATCATTCCATCATTCATCAACATTCAAATCTTAACATAATCATTCACACCCACCTTCGAAACCATTCGTATCACGTATGTAGGATAAGCCTAGAGAGGGATCGTAATAAAAAGGTACCAACTCAGTGTTTTAAAGTCATAAAAGCGCCTGTCACAAAGCAGTAAAGCGCGCAGCGGAGATACGCGTGCTTAACTCGCGGGTAGGCATCGGACGAGAGGACGGGTCCTTGTAGCCACCGGTCGCGGATGCACCCGAGGAGGCTGGACTCGGCTCACTGGAGACTAATGAGAAGGGCTTCGGCGAAATCCCGGTGCGATTAGAACCCCTTCTCTCTCGGCCACCTTCAGAGATCGGAGGTCTCGCGCGAGGGGCGTCACCCCAAGGATCCCGAAAGGCACACGCCTTAACGCCGCTCCACAATATTGTCCCCGAACGCTAACCACAACGCCTAGGTACGACATGAAAAGTTGAACGGTTGGCACGCCTAGCGCGAACGCGAACGGGGAAAATGTCCAATATACCTCTTCAGAGGAAAGCAAGGTCTCTCCACTAGCGAAGTTGCAGCAAAGAGTTTTCCAGCTAATCGAGACTGTGATACTGAACTGGAACTAAGACCGTAATATAGCATCGAGGTGGGAGTGTAGATTTGCGAAGAACAAAAATAGAATTATACAACAGCAAATTGTATTGAATGAAAGTAGATTAATTCAAATGATTCTTTCTGTTGATCTTGACCTCATGTTATAAATATAATAAATTGTAAATAAAATTCAAATCTTAGCATCACCATCGTAATAATAATTTTAATAATCATCGTAATTTCGGCAACGTTGGCACGGTTGAAAAAACTGTTTGTTTTTTACTGATCTACCCTCACGATTCTCTACATTGTATTAATTCAAATGCTACTAAGATCACTGAATCTACAAAGATGTTCTGACGTACGCTATAAGAATCGATGGGAGGGATGATTGAATTAATAATAATTCGTATGATGCAAATATTATCAAAGGAATTACGATATAATATGGCCGTAACCTTGTAAAATATTGAATTTAGATTTCATAACATGCTTTTAATCTACATAGCAAAGGACTTAAAACAGACAAAAAAAATCACTGTGAGAGTGTACAGCAACTTTTAGACGAGCTTCGAATTTGTCTAAAACGTACATCGAAATATTACATATTTCTCACTGGGATCTAGTTTAAGGTACGGCTATAATGACTGCCCATTACAAAACACTGAGGAAGATGTAGATGTAGGTGTACGAAGAGTATACGAGTATATTACGTACTCGTATATTACGTACACGTTTAGAAAAATGACAACACTCGTTGAATGATACAACTAGATTCCTGATTGTAAAATAATAATGTCTGATAAGTCGTAATTTTTTTAGTGTTATGAAAAAGAAGAAAAGGGAAGAAAAGAAGAAATCAGGAATGTCAGCGGATTTACTTTATCATTTACTGTGCTTCGTAGCTTTATAACTGAAATACTAGTCACGCGAGAAATATATTTTTTCATTTTTACTAAACTCAACGTTCCATAATGCGCTAACTATTTTTATTACTTTTCAATGTGTACATTGTACAACAGTGATCTTCTTATCTGTATCATCGCGACTGTTTTCTGAGGATTCAAGCACAACATTCGTTTGTTGTTCGGTTTCTCTCGCGCTCTTTGTCATTTCGACCCACCGCGCAGGGCCGCGCCCAAACGAGAGGAAACAATCGGAAAACGATGGCGCCGCTGTGAATACGCCGCTGATGGAATCCGACGATTCAGAGCTGCGTTCTGACGCAGAAAGGAAAAGCAAACCCAGAGCGGCGGCGCTGCATTTTAATTAAGGGGATGATGCTGCAGTTCGTCGGCTCCGCCCACCCCCCTCTTCCACCGCGTGCCCCCTTCCCCCCCGCTCCACCCGAGAAGACTCGTCCGGCTGTCGGTCCATCCGCGGGCTCGCGGAACCTCCGGTGAAGGCCCTGCCCGCCTGTCCGGCCATTTCACGGAGTTTATTTTTAATTTCGATCGGGGCACATATGCTGCTGCTTCATTAAGAGTTCGTTGATCGTATTCAATGTCTCGTTATTTCGAATATATCGTTACCTCGAATATATCGTTACCTCGAATATATCGTTACCTCGAATATATCGTTACCTCAAAAATATCGTTATCTCAAATGTATCATTATCTAGAATAAATCGTTACCACAAATATATCGTTATCTAAAATGTATCATTATCTGGAATATATCGTTACCTCAAATATATCGTTATCTCAAATGTATCATTATCTCGAATATATCGTTACCTCCAATATATCGTTATCTCAAAAATTATTATTATCTCGAATATATCGTTACCTCAAATATATCGTTATCTCGAATACATCGTTACCTCAAATACATCGTTACCTCAAATATATCGTTATCTCGAATATATTATCTCAAATGTATCATTATCTCGAATATATCGTTACCTCCAATATACCGTTATCTCAAAATTATTATTGTCTCGAATATATCGTTACCTCAAATACATCGTTACCTCAAATACATCGTTACCTCGAATATATCGTTATCTCGAATATATCGTTACCTCGAATATATCGTTATCTCGAATATATCGTTATCTCGAATATATCGTTATCTCGAATATATCGTTATCTCGAATATATCGTTATCTCGAATATATCGTTATCTGGAATGTCTCATCATCTCGAATGTCTCGTTACCTTGAATGTCTACCTCACATGTCACTTCATCTCGACTGACTCCAAAACACGAATGTATCGATATCTCAAACCGGCTTAGGTGGCTCAGGGCGTCAACTGATGTCATTGCAGGGCCTCTGACCTGGAGGTTCTAGGATTCGAGTCACCACGGTGGCAGGCATTTAGACAATTGCTTTATCGGTAGGAGGAATTGAGCCGCCGACAGAATGTGAATTTGGGCGGCCGGCTGCTCAAATCGGTAGTTTTCCGTGGGTTCTCAGAACAACACCAGATGAATGACGGAGTTGACCAATACCCTAACAGACTGGCACAGACCACCCGCGATTTTCCTTTCCTCTCCTTGTCCTATTCGCACCCCTTACTTTCACACACAGGTACTACACTTCCACTAACGCCGGGAAACCAGAAGAGAACTCAGAGCTTGTCTCGGCTGGGGCAGTGTCTCGCTGGTGGGAGACACCTGGTTGAAGAAAACCTCCCTAGCTAACGTTTAGGTCTGCGACGAATCTCACCATTCAGCAAAGAAAGATTATCGCCATCTTCCGTTTAAAGCACGCACTACAGTTACGATAATAACGACGGTAGCTGTTGACGCGGTTGGGAATCTGAAATTATCATTCGCAGCACATCCGTGTGGGTAGTGATGAAATCATCAGCACTCAGCCCTTTAAATGCAACTGGTACTCTCGACAATTTTTTCGGGGACTCACAGGTATTGCCAGTCACGTATCTTTTGCACATTACGTGGACTTTCGATACCATTTAAAAGTCACATTGAAACCAAAGCTCATAAAACTGAGAATAATCAAATCAACCAATCAAATTGAGAAGGAAAAGAACAGTAGAAGGAAGAAGAAGAACGAGGAAAATGGATTGTTCGTGTTTCAATTTTCTTCTCAATGTTTCAATAAACCAATAAATATATATTCTTAACCTATGTACTCAATTTCAACATCAAAAGTAGAGAATAATAATGGTTGGGATATAGTATGAGAAGGGGGAACATGCAACCCTATCGCTCTGTTCGAAGAACAGAAATGGAAGCTCGCGGTCAGTGGTCCGTTTAAAGTACTTCGCCGGAACCACTTGCATTTAACTAGAGGAAACTTCCGAGGCGACCGATTAGAGCAAGAATTCCGGAGGCAGTGGTTGACCTCTTCTGTAAAGAATTACCTGGTGTCAAATAGCCATCAGTGACACACCTAGTAGAAGAGTAGAACGTAGAACTTTTTGGAACGTCACAGAGTCACAATTCGATCAGCTTTCGCAACCAGTTTTAGTTTCCAAATCTTAAGATAAAATAAATACGATAAATCTTAAGATAAGATAAATACCTTACCTCCACAAATTTGTACACCCATTTTTCAAAGTACTTGCACGTAACTCTCTCCCTTTTTCGCTCACATGCGGAATTCTAGCAAAATGGTGAATCGTGATGGTTTTCAGCGGGTTTTATTCTGTTTATTACGTGATTAAATTAAACGACATTCTGTTATTAACTAATTGAATAAATCTTCTTAGTGGAAACTTTAACTCTCATTGAATAGTTCAAAAACCAACAGTTGTAGATATTTCATGACATGAGAAAAGAAGGAAGAAGTTTACGATTTATTTCAATTTAACTTGGTAATTGTCACCACCTTGTCTACTCTTTGGCCACGTTTACGCTCGGAAATATGTTCCGCAGACGTAAACAATACCAAGTTTTGACCTTGTTACTGAACAAATATAATTTATATTCAGTTCATTACGTAACAGTAATTTAATATAAGTACGAAATGTACCGCCAAGTTTTAATTAAAATATGTGTAATATTATTTATTAACATAATAAATAAATGTCTTCGATATCAAATAAAATTCTATAATTTAATTTTCCTATTATTTCATAATTTGACTATTAATTGAAATTAATATTAATAATAATAATAATAATAATAATAATAATAATTATTATTATTATTATTATTATTATTATTATTATTATTATTATAAAATAATAAGAAGAATGTGCCATAAAAATTTCTAAATTATAAATCTATTTGATCAATTTAACAAATTATGAATCAAAAAGTACATTCAAATACAAAGGGTTGAAGAAAACATGTTCAAAGGGAACGTTCAAGAAAGTGTGCAAGTAAGTTCAAGAAAAAGTGCACACATTGCATTTCTCCCCCATCCTAAGTAATACTTTTTCACTGAAGTAAGCAAATATTGTTTAAATAAAAATTATTTAATAATAAAATATATTTTATATAAAATCCTACTTTTTAAAAATAATGATCCATTTCAATATATTCAGTTATCAAAGTTTATAATCTCCTAATTATTAAACGATGGGTTTGCGACACCTAATACGTGGAAGGTGCGAATGAACACGGTGTTACCTCCCGTGGAGTAACGGGCTGCGAGGTCCTCCAGAAGTGCAACGCGCCGACGCGACGGTGTGGAGACGCATAAGGAAGCTGCTGGGAGAGCTAACGGGCAGCCGGCGAATGCATTACGCACTCCCCATGCGTAAATTACGCGAATGTGCAGGGACTGCCCGTTAAGGCGGGGCGGTAGCACTTCGCTCGCTGGCTCTTGCGTGCTTGTTCTTCATTACGTCCGGATATGGACCGTAAAACGTGAGCGAACACACCCAAAAGCGCCGAATCACCTGAAGTTGCAGACTATCAAAGATCTTACAGTTAAATCGATTGAAGTACAAACAAAATAATAACACTTCATGTTTACTTTTTACAGTTCGTCCTATATGAAGTAGATATCCCATTCATGTTCTGTTAGTTACTTGATATTGACTTAAAACGAGCAAGGAAATAGTAATTCTTTCTCTCTCTTTTCAATTGTGAAAATGAACCACGCAGAGTATTTCTTTTTATATTCTCTTAAAAAACCTAAACGCAGATATCAGTCAACAAGTCTTCAATAAAGGTCAACAAACAACCATATTTAAACAAGCTGCAAATACAACGCTATTGTTTACGATACGAGCATTTCCCGACATTTCCAGCGTTTCACAAAAGCAATACATTTACCATTTTTCAATATTTAAGACATTCCAGGAAATGAAAATAGAGTTTTTAAAATTTACTCATATGTGCATAGAATATAATTTTTTTAATTTCTATCTTATTATTGCTGAATATTCAGTTCGAAAAAGCTTCATACTAGTTGAATGTGGCGTCGTCGACACAAACTTTTTTTCACGTTAAAAATGTCTGTTTCATAGAAATTCTAAATAAAAATAAATAATAAACTTTATATATAATTTCCTAGGTCGCAGTACGTAAAATTTAAGTACATAATTATTAAGAATTAAACTTAAATAATACAAAAGATACAAAAATTGTTTGGTCACAACTCTTCTTGACGGATGATCTCTCGAGCTGTGACCAGTACCCAGCTCAGAATACGGTGTTTGAAAACGTTATCGGAAAGCTTCCAAAAGAGTTGTTGTGAAGAGCACTTTCTTTCAGTGCATTGTCAGGCAGTTTATTAAAGAAGAATTGTTACAGATTTAATAAATGAAATTAATAAATTGAAATTATCCTACAAAAGGTGATTATTCCATTAGCACTATCGTGTATGCGACACATCACAAAAATTATTCTAAGAGTTTCAACTCGGACGATGAACATTTTCCTTCCTTTCTTCTTTCTTGCTTCGGACAATTTGATTCTTTCAATTAGAGATAAAGGGAATATCGAAAATAATAAAAAAATAATCAAGTATTTTAATCTATGCATTCTCATGTATCTCCATGCCTGAAAGTGAACGAGATGCACAACTGTAATATATTTAAAATTTAGTTTTATTATGTACTTGTGAAGTAAAAATAAATCTATTTAGCACAAAAATTCCCGCCTCAAATGCTCCGCAAAACTAGTATCTAATACTGAATTGCTATTTACAACCATATTTTAAAATTTAAGATCGCATCAACATTTAGGTCATAGCGACCACTATTGGACTGAACTTTATGATAACAATGAAGATGACATGATTTGGCGATGATAGGGGGTGAAAGGACGAACAGAAACACAACCATGCCCGAGGCGGAATTCGAACTCGGGATTCTTCAGTTCGACATCGCTACAGCACTACTGCCTGAAAGATCTCGGCCGTCTGGACGACTTACAATTATTTTGATCTCATTGTTTCCTCATAATATGACTTGAACATAACTTATACATATGTTTACAATGTTTTGATTGAATGACCTAAAGGTTTGTTTGGTATTTTCTTCTGGCTCGAAAATCACGTTTTCCCTGTGTTCCCTGGAGCTACTAGATCATACAAAGCATACCTGCTTTAGCATTTCTGAGTTATGCATCAAGTGAATAACAGTAAACAATACATAGTAGTAATACGATTGATAAAAGAACTGCAACAACCGTTAACCAGTATTTCATAATGTTTGCATATGCATTTGTAAGCGAATCCAAGTAAACATTCCTTATCCTCTTTACGCAGCCGCACAAAATAAAATCCGTTGAGAATACTTAATGCACAGAATGAAACCTGCAGCCATTTCCGTATTCACAAAGACAAAAAAACACTCCAGACACTTCACAAAAGTACCGGAAAAGACCGTATGCACATAACCGCATGCACACGTCAAACGACGACTCATTTTTCGCTCCCTCGGAATGTACTTCTTGCGACAGCAGCTCATTAGTAGGGTGTCGCCCGTAATAACCTCCGCTCGTTAGTCAGAGCGCGGGGCGTAAGAAGGGGTCGCCGCACGCGGCGCCACAATAAGTCGTCACGTCCGCGCAGCGCAAAGTGCTCGGAATCATCGGCCGACGTAACGGGACCGCGCGACGCAACGCGTGAGTAATCTCCCAATAACCACCGGCAAAACGGACGGCAATCTGTCAAGCCGGCGACCGTAGCCCTTCCCGGGTGAGGTGAGCCTTCCGCCTCCATTGAACGCATTTAAATGAGCGTGTTTTGTCAAAGCGAGAGCGCCAGAGTGGCTGCGTCCCCGGTAACGGAGTCTGCGAACGGCGCTCGCGTTCCCGGAACAGCCTCTCCAGCCGCGTGCCCTCTGGAGAGGTCTCGGGGCGACGACGCGGGGGCGACGGCCGTACACCGCTCCACGCCTGCCGCCCTCGCCGTCATCTCCGTCCCCTCCGTCGTCTCCGTCTCCACCGCCATCTCCGCCCCCACCGTCATCTCCGACCTCAACGTCATCTCCGACCTCAACGTCATCTCCGACCTCAACGTCATCTCCGACCTCAACGTCATCTCCGACCTCAACGTCATCTCCGACCTCAACGTCATCTCCGACCTCAACGTCATCTCCGACCTCAACGTCATCTCCGACCTCAACGTCATCTCCGTCCCCAGCGTCATCTCCGTCCCTGCCGCCCTCGCCGTTATCTCCGTCCCCTCCGTCGTCTCCGTCTCCACCGTCATCTCCGCCCTCAACGTCATCTCCGCCCTCAACGTCATCTCCGCCCTCAACGTCATCTCCGACCTCAACGTCATCTCCGACCTCAACGTCATCTCCGACCTCAACGTCATCTCCGACCTCAACGTCATCTCCGACCTCAACGTCATCTCCGACCTCAACGTCATCTCCGACCTCAACGTCATCTCCGACCTCAACGTCATCTCCGACCTCAACGTCATCTCCGACCTCAACGTCATCTCCGTCCCCAGCGTCATCTCCGTCCCGAGCGTCATCTCCGACCCCACCGTCATCTCCGTCCCCACCGTCATCTCCGTCCCCACCGTCCTCATCGTAATCTGCGTCTCCGACGTTATTTCTATCCCGCAATGATCTCTTCCCTTGACATCATATCCACCACCTTTGATCTAAACTAACCTAGGCTAACCATCCCCGCTGTCCTAGCAGTTCTTAGCCCTGTCATCATAGACCCTGTAGTTCTATCCATCTCCCCCATTCTATCCGCCCCCGCCGACCTCTCTATCGTCTGCGCTGCCGCCCTCACCGAGCTCCACGGCTCTGACACATGCCCGTCTTGCGCAAACACACACGCGCACAAGAGGTCCCGATGATTTAGCGAGCTGCAAAGGTGCCGGTCATTCCGATCAAGACGTATCGCGACGCCGCTCGGGACTCGTTACACGGCGCGCGGGGCTTGTCGGCGATGAAGTGGTTGCCGAGGGCGGGTCGCGGGCGGGCGCTGGGGCCGGCGAGTGGGCGAGGAACACGGCGGTCCAAGGAATGCGCCGACGTGTTTATTTAGCCAGCGACTCAGACACGTAAGGAGGCGGCCTCGTGATTGTAGTTCCGCATCTCGAAAGCAGATCGTTCGTAATCACTGGGAGGCGGATTTTAAAATAAAATGCCATTATTTGTTTCCTTTTTACATTAGAGCAATACCATTTAGTATGGAAATTAATTTTACGTTAAGACAAAAGATAACGTCCTTTTCTATGTAATTTGTTTCATTTTTCGTCGATTTCGACTAATACATCATTTTTTTACCTTTTTGCGACTTTTTTAAAGCCATTATCGCTGGTCTGATTTTAGTGGTACTTCCTTCAAATAATGCTAACGAGATGTAACAAATGTTCTCCAAAGAATTCCTGAGCTGTCTATTAGATTTCTTCGCTCAGAAATTGTAATGTCAGCCACTGTATGTAATCTAAGTGTTCTGTGACGCCTCTCAGCGCCACTGTTGGTTCAGCCTATTTCAGGATAACTAAAGATAGATTTCCTGGTAAAGATCAGTCCAAACAAAATTTTTAAAGCAGAGTTCACTTTATCGAATAGAAGAAGTCTTGATTACATTAGTAACGTATCCAACAGTTTGAGTTCATCCGAACTGGTTTCGATAACATTTGTACGTCATTTTTTTCCGCTTTTACGGCATTTTTAAAGCATTTTAAAAATTGTTTTTGGACATATTTTACATAAATTACATTAATAAAAAAAGTCGTCGAAGACTTAGGAATCATTCCTTGATACTCATTTAGGAGTAACAAATTTATATTTTTAAGTAACATCCTGATAAATGCGAACTTTCTATAATTAATTTTTGGAGATATCTGACAAGTTCGAAATAAAACGACACCATTGTAATGAGAGCAGATTTGAGTTTAGTCATTCATATAGATTTTTTAATGGTTATACTTTCCCGCTTTCAGTTCGCATACATTCCTGTTGTTGCCTGTCCATTAAAACCATTTTGAGTCCCCGTACAGAGAAACTCTTCTACGAAGAGGAAGGTAAAATGAAAATGTTAATGGTTCACAGGATTATAGAGACTGCCCCTGTTTGAGAAACTTGGCCGAATAGAGCTTGTTCGTCATTTTGAACTTATTTCAAAATGACACACATTATTTCTTTCACAGCACATGGAAGAATATCATTTTATGATTTCTATTTAGAAAAAAACTGTAAAACAATGACCAACAAATTAGATAGCTTCTGCAACAGAAGTACGAGGGTCGTATGTGGGTACGTTTTAGTTATGGTTTCACTCTCATTATGTATGGCCAAATATGCAAGGAATGAAAAGAATGGAACAAACGAAATAGAAGAACAGTGTTCTACCGAAATAGTAGAAGGTTGAAAGTAATTCTACGTTGGTACGCAGGCCACAATGGAACTGCTTATTTACTCATGTAAGTGAAAAGTCTTCAAGTGTCATATTTGTTTTCGGCTACGCTAAACGGACTGAAATGTTTGCAGCAAGATTATGTTCCATGAAAAAAGATGTTCACTCACAAGATACCGTAAGGTAGGTATCTGTCGCAGACTGTTAATGAACTCTTTTAATGTCAATTTATTTTGTGTTACCATTAGAATATCAATAATTATTAATGAAATGATATTTACTTATTATTATCTAGTCGGTCATAACCCTAATAAGAGTCTTCGTTTGGGACACTGCGTTGGAGGGATGTTATACATTATTTTGATGTTGCGTTTCCAGCAACTGCCTTTTTATGAAATTAATATTTATGGTTTAGAGGTACTTTTATGTGCAATAAATATTAAAGATAATGAAATTCTAAACTCCTGTTACATTGCTTTTTCTTTCTTGCAACTTAGACCAGGCAAGCATGGCCGGCTGGATATTAGGCCATATAAAAAGCAGCAGAAGAAAATAAGACGAAAATAAGTAATTGAAAGAGTGGTCGTCACTGATAATAAAAGTATTTTACATTATATTCGACATTCAAATGCTAAAACAAGTACTACCGGTTCTAGTTGATCGAGCTTTTATATCCGTGAGAAAAAAACTGAATGTGTTTGAAAAGAAAATTCAAAGATATCAAAAAGGATATTTATGAGGCAAAATACATTCTTTAGGATATTGAATTGTTTGCACGATTTCTTTCACTTTCCTCCTTTGAGCGTTCAGTTATCGTCGTTACCAATAATAATAATAATAATGTGAAGAAAAATAAAGAAAAAATACTGTTATATAAAAGTGAAAATATCATTCGACAAGACATAAAAACTTTATAATCAGTTGCTTCCAAGTTTAGCACAAATAATTTTGAGCATCCAAGAGTTAAAAATTGTTCAGTTGCGATTCAAATTGCTACCTCAATGTTGTACAACCTTCTTGTACAACATTTGTTGAATGCGATACCCTCCTGCCTCTAGATGATGCGGTGTAGCCGAACGGAAGAGCGCGTGGAACGAGGGCGGCGGATAGATCAGGCGGAGCGGAAGCAGCAGGTGGGAGGAGCGGGAGGAGGTAGAGAGAATGGGAAAAAAGAGACGATGAAGCAGGGGAGCGGAAGCAGCAGAAGGAGTGGGAAAATCAGAGGAGTGGAAGGATCAATGCAATGGGCGAAAAAAAGACGGACAAGCAGGCGGGACGGAAGGAGAGTAAGGAGCGAAAGCACAGAAGGAGCGGGAAGATCGAGAGGCATGGAAGGCGTGGGAGGAAGAGGAGCGAAAAAAGTAGAAGCTGGTGAAAGCGGAAGTAAGGAGGGGTAGCAGCAAGAGTGGAAAGAGCAAAGGAGTGATTGGAAGGAGAGGGAGGAAGTAGATAAGAAGCGTCAGGAGTCACTCGTTCCTCCATCACTATTTTTCTTCCCTTCATCACCAGTTCCCATCTCCCTGTCCCTCCCCCTACTTCCCAACCATTGCTATCTCAATCACCTTTTTCTCCTCCCTTCATCATTGTCCTTTCCTTCCCCATTGCTCTCCGTCTTTCCTTCTCCATCCTCTCTATCTCCCCCATTAACCCGTCCCTTCCACTTACACCCTCGTGTCAAGTGCAGCCAATTGCACCCGCAGCCTTTGCCTCGTTGCGCCCTTATCTCGCCGCCGCCGCCGCCGCCACCGCTTTCACTGGGGCTTCTCCAGCAGCGCCCACGCCCGCTCACGCCCCGCCCCGCCCCGCTCCGGCCGCGGAGGGTCGAGAGCACGGGCGAAGCGACGACTGCAGAGTTGAGCTGAAGTGTCAACGAGTTTCGAGATCAAAGGCGGCGGCGGCCCGCGCGCTCCACGGCGGCGGCGGCGGCGGCGGCGGCGGCAGAAGCCAGGGGTTCCCAGACGGTGGCTCGCGGAGGCAGTTCAGTTGGTTTGTGACCTAACACCGGAAGACAACTATTTTGAAATGGGCAGTCAATTGATGTGTGAACCAAGGTAAAATTGAATTCGATTAATGAACGTATGTAACTCGAAGCTGTATTGATTTGAACTTACACAGATACATAAATGTATAACAGAAATTTCACTCATGTTTGCTGTGTTATTACAAATATAAAATTAATTGTAGTTCAAAAATACAAGTTTTGGAAGCAAAACGCTTTAGACGGTCACCGAATTGCCCAAGTTACACATTTAGAGACCTGAACTGTGTATTTATGTTTTATTTGAAAAGTAAATCCCTGAGTTACTGCTGTTTCAGGATGGGAGTACGCCGTGACAATTTGAAGAGTGGTTGGGTGACGTGAAGGCTGGGAACCCCTGGCCTAAGCGATGCGAATGGCAGAGGCGGTGGGGGAGCGGACTCGTCACTGGAAGAGGTGACGACGAGAAAGGAATGGAAGAGGAGAGGGGTGGGTGTGAGAGAGAGGCAATGGTGGTTGTCGACGGGCAGACGGCAGTGCTAGAACGAATAGTATTTATAGAGGTATAAATATCTATCTGCAAAACGTATTTTAGTTACAGAAAGACATTGAACACATTTTGAACTTTTTGAACTTTTCGAAAATTCAGAGATTTAAACGAAAATGAGTCCTGTGCGTTTTTTAAGCGTTCTTTTTCCTATACGAGGACAAGTTTTAATACCAATTTGGAAGCCATTTTTCGGAAAATTCTGAAAATGTTGAGGCTTTGTATAAAGTACCTCAAAAAATCAAAATATCCGTTTCAAACTCGCAGGTTCTTGAGTTCGTCCAGATTGTTTGAGTATTGTCAGTTTTGGAGAAACTCATCTCAACGATTTAGGTGCTAGGGTCGGACGGACGGGCCGCCTCACGGACGGACGGAAGGACAGAAGGATGGGCAGACAGGCAAACGGGCAGGCGGGTAGACGGAGAGGAAGGCGTTTTGCCGATTTTTCGGTGTCAAGGATCTTTAAAACGTGTAATCTGACTACACAACGTTTTAGAGGAAGTAATTTACTACTTACATTTTAGAACATCAAGATCACTTTTTCGGTGCCTGGGCCTCACAACAAGAAGTTTTCTACTGAAAAATTCGCCAATTTTTGCTTCAGCATTCCAATACCTTCTCTTTATTATGTTAGAAGTAGAAAAACGAGAAAGTAAAAAGTTGATGAAAAGTATTATTAAACCGTTTATTCACGTTGTAACTGATTTTGGATGGACTTAGATGCAACTTCCAATACAAACATAATATTAAACATCCTTTTCTATATAATTGAAAGAATATTCTTAACTTGATGTACTTTATTCTTTCATACATTTTCCCATCATGACATTTCATTTGGGGCTATTAATCCGTGCAATGTTCTATAATTGTAATATTGTGTGAAATTATGCACGAGTCTGTTCTTAAGGATCATTAGAGAATTGAGTGGTCTGTATATTTAAAGTGAGCGATTATTCACGTGCAGTGAAACCTCACATCACAACTATATTTTTGTTTCCTTGGGATAGACCATACTCATCATTGCTACAAACTCTTACTACGATAAATTTTTCCAATTTAAGAAGTAAATTTCGATACATAAAAGTGGCAAATAGAAAATAAAATCTTGTTTCTTTGTTGGGTGGCAATACTGTAATTCCGTAACGCTTTCTCTTGACTCAAACGCATTTTTAATATAGATTTGTGAAAAAAACAAAAACATTTGGCACGTTGAGAATCGAAAGCGTACAACTTCTGAAAGGATTACACATCCACGTGTCACGAGAAACCGGTTTGTAACATTCAAAATTAAGCTGCAATAAACTCACAGTTATCGCCGCCGAAGTTTTTCTCTTGAACAGTGACGCGCTTTCGAAGCCGCTGTAGTACTGCGAAGTGCCATAAAGATCTTAACGGCGCGACGAGCGAAGTCTCGCGCGTCTGTATCTCCCGTTCCACACTTCACTGGCAGCCGATGCATTACGCGGCGTGAAGGGTGCGGACGGGTGAGGATGGTGAGGACGGGGCACAGCAGGGCCTACCGGGGAAGAGTTGGACGGAGTGGGGGTGCCGGAACAGGACGGTGGGGATGCGGGAAGGAGCGAGACGAAGGGATTGATTGATTGATTGTGATTCCGGGTGCGTCAACAACTCATTCAACACAACAACTCAACTCAACAAGTCATTAGTACCGTATGTGTAGTGCATGTTTTCTTCGGGAGGTAACGGTGGTCTTCCCTAGCTAGATGGTGAGATGCGGTGCACACCTACCGTCGGCTAGCGGGTTTCCTTAACCAGGTATCTCTCACCAGCGGAGCACCGCCCTAGCCAGGACATGCTCTAAGTTCCCGACTATCTGTTAGTGTAGTGCATGTAAGTGTGTAAGGTGTGTAAATAAAGGGAGAGGATTGAACAAGGAAGAGGAAGGGAAGATCGCGCGCGGTCCGTGGCCCGTTTCTTAGGGAGTGCTCCGGCATTCGACCGGTATTGATCGGAGAAACCACGCAAAACTACCGACCAGAGCAGCCGGCCGCTAGAATTCTCCTCCAGACAGCAACTGAATTCGATCCAGCTGACAAGTCAATGTCGAAAATCCTGCTGCCTCGAACCTAGGACCTCCCGATCAGAGGGACGGCAGTGACGTCAGTTGATGGCCTGACCATGTCTCTCGGTGAGACGTAGGGAGATGAGGAGGATTGAGTAGAGGTGGAGTGGGACGAGGTGGAGTTGGGTGTGAGGCAGGGATCAGAGCAGAGAGATGCAAAGCAGGGTGAAGCGGAGCTGCCAAAAACGGATCGAGGAAGGGCGGGATAGAATAGAATTAAGCGGAATGGAACGGGACAAGACAGAGTTGAAACGGGGCGTGGGGATCGGGGCGGATAGGAGTGTGGCGGGGAGGAGAGGGGCGTGGCGGGGAAGAGCGAGGTTGGCCGATGGGGGAGAAGCGAGACGAGGTGTTGAGAAGAGAGTTGGGGGCGATGCTAATGTGGGAGGAGGCCGGACGGGGCAATTTATTGCAGGGCACGGCAGAGAGGGGTGGCGATGGAACGCGGGAAGTGAGGCGCAGCGTTTGGGGAGCGGGGCGGGGAGGAGAGGGGTTGACGGAATGGGTAGGGGCGGGGCCAAATGAGGAGAGGAGGGTTGGGAACGACAGTGATGTGGGTGGTTTGTTGGTTGGTTGTTAGTGATTCCATGCGCGTCAACTACTGAGGTCATTAGTCTCGTAAGGGTAGTGAATGTTTTTCCCCTCGAGGTGTGGCGGTGATCTCCTCGCGCTGGATGGCGAGATTCGGCGCCGACCTACCGTCGGCTAGCGGGGTTTCACCCAACCAGGTATCTTCTACCAGCGGGTCACCGCCCCAGCCGGGTAAAGCTCTAAACTCCCGACCGTTCACCCGACATTTGTGACGTTGCAGTGCATTTTAGTGTAAATGTGTGTAAGGGAAGAGGATAAAACAAGGAAGAGGAAGGAAATATTGCGCGCGGTACGTGACCCGTTTTTTAGGATGCTGCTCCGTCATTCGCCTGATGCTGATCGAGGAAACCACGAAAAACTACCGATCAGAACAGCCGGCCTCAATAAACCTCCTCCAGACAGCGATTGATTTCGACCTAGCTGACAGGCTAGTGTACAAAATCTTGCCACTGTCGGCCCTCGAACCTAGGAGTCGATCAGAGGCAGTGCAATGACATATGTTGATGCACTGAGCCACCTCTCCCGTTCGGTGGTGTGAATGGGGAGCCAGACGGAGCAGGGCGGGACGGAGCAATTTATTGCAGGGCATGGCATAGCGGGGAAGCGAGGAAGCGCGGGGTGGAGAGGGGCGGGGCCAAGCGGAAGGGGGGCGGGGAGGCCTCTAAAAGCGCGGATGCCAACAGTAATTCAATAACGGAAAGGAGAGAGTGGGAACAAGCCGGAGCTTGTAAACACTCAATAAAAGGAGTGTGCTTAATTATATGGCACCGCTAGGAAGAAGGTAGTGGAATCTGTTTTTGGGGGTCCTACCCGGTCTCACCTTCGGGCGATGCCGCCTGAGGGATCCGGGATCCGACGAACAAACTGCGTTTCTTTTCGATTTTACTGCTTCCTACCCCAAGCCTTGTCCTATACGTGAAATGAAGTGCCTATGGGAATACACGAACTTGTTTATGAGTTACTGTGTTTTCTGTTCACCAGTGGGTAACAGAAAACATTGAACTTGTGTATTATATTATTTTCTATTAACTACGAGTATAATATTTTCTGGATGCTTCTCTTTGGCATCTAGCCCTGCTGCTCTTTCTGTCTGTAGCACCTTCCGATCAGAAACACTGCAATGAAATCAATTGATGCCCTGTGCCACCTATGCAGGTCAAAAAATTAATCTGATTTATTACTATTCGATTTCAACCGTTTTGCGTTGCCTACCACAGAAACCGACACAGCCAATGCTCGAGGGGGTTTGATTTACCTGCACTCGCGAGCGGAGACAAAAGAAGGAGTGAGCCGAAGAAGCGCCTTCCGCTTCGCGGCGGCCTGGGGCGATTAGAAGACCGACCTCCCGCCCCGCCCCGCCCCGCCCCGCCCCGCCCCGCCCCGCTCCCCCACCTCTTTCCGCTCCGCCTCGTCCCGCTACGCCTCACTATACTCCGCCCCGCTTCGCCTCGCCCCCTCGCCTCTTCCCGCCCCGCCGCGCCCCCCCGCCTCTCCACATCCCGCCCCGCATCGCCCGCCCGCCCCGGCCAGCTCCGCCCATTCCCGCCTGTCACGCTCCGCTCCGCCCACACGCCCCGCCTCACCTCTCCACTCCCCGCCTCGCCCCGCATCGCCACGCTCCGACCCCTTTCTCCCCATCCGCCCGCCCCCTCCGCCTCGCCACGCCCCTCCCTACCCCGCCCCGCCTCACCTCTCCCCAGCCCTCCCCACCCTCCCACATGCTTGTCTTTCTTTTTTTGCGGTCGGAGAGCTGCAGCTGAGAGCAGAGAGCAGAGAGCGCTGCGGTGCGGTCGTGACGAGCGGCGCCAACGAGAGCGTTGGAGAGTAGCGAGCGGAAGCGCTCAAGTGCTGCATCCTCAAGTTGTGCAGTCGCGATGCACTTCACGCGGGACACGCCCATACGACTTCACTCCTGGTAATGCCAATAGATAAATGGTCCCGAGCATTACCAAGAGGCTTCGATGGCCTACAAATTTTCTAAATTAAAAGATTCAATCGTCCATTAATACACATGTTTACTCACTGGAACAATGACCTTTTACATTTTGTAATTCTACAATTGAAAAAAGCCTTTTCACACCAATATATGTACTAATGACAAAAGCCTCTTATATCTTTCGTGAAATAAAAGTGGATGTATATTCATAAAGTAGGAGTGTATTAAGCTATATAACGCTGAGACTTATAACATTGAAAATGCTTACAAACTGTTTTCTCTGCGTTAAGTTTTCGAGTAAATATTCAAGAATATTTATTCGCAGCCAAAGTAGCCGTTATAACACGCAATCTAGCACACAGTTGTAAATAAACTCATTTGATATTGAACAAAAACGTCATCGCAAAGCATATCAATGCCTGCCTGGACAGTCGAGTTCCCTATGGCTGTGAAGGACCCTAGCTCCCTCGTCTTCAAACTTCACGGGTTCGAATCCGACCTCGGGCACGGATGTTTGTGTTCGTGTTCTCCATACGAGTTCTTTTACATTTCCCCCTACTGGTAAAACAATCACACTGGTTGCTGTATGACCAAGTTGTTAAAAAGCGAACTTCAAAAAAGAGTATCAATAATTTTTAGCTTCCTATAAAAATCACTGGTGAGCCACGGAGGCCGTTCGTTGGAAAATATGTTTATAGCACAACGGCGTTTGTGATAATTTGCAGTTTTTTTAAATGTGATATTTCTTCTTCATATCCTTTTTAATCTGTCTAATTCTGATGACTTTTGAATTATCGATACATACTCATTATTCAAACTGCAAATTTTGACAATTCTATGTATTCATAATTCTATGTAATATACAGGGCAAAAATGAATTTTTTTGTAGAATATATGGCTCCATCAACAGAGAACCTCATAAATGTGGCTCTAAGCTGTTACTGTGCAAGTTATTTTAAAACAACAGTACGCACAGCCCTTAAACCATGTATTTTGCATCGATTCATTCCAAAGTTTGCATTCTTTTCAACTCAGTAATGTAATGTAGCACCATATTTGCTGTCTGTTACCAACAGATCAAAGTAAATTCCACTAGCGGCAAGTTGTGGGTTGCAATAACACTAGGCGATTTCTTTGTAGAGATATCTACATTTTACATTTTCCGTCTTAAATTTGATCGTCCTTCAAGCAGTAACACATTTTGGCAATACGTGTCCTGTAGTCTTATAAATCGCACTATACCGCCAAGTTTCAGCAGCATTATATATCAAAGGAAAACCCCGAAAAGCAGTTTATTCATCTCTTTACATTATTGTCGTTTTCATCTAATGTCTTAAACAACACAGCAGTAGCCAATAATTTACTATTATATATCCTATTTCCCAAGGCGTTATATTTATTTTCATATTCATATTTGTTATTATCTCGTCAATTAACCACATTATCTTAGTTCCACGAATCGCAGTAATCAGCCAATTGTTTTATTAGCCCCTACGCTTCCTGTTTACGCGTTAGCCGTTTTGTGTTGCAGCAATCCTCGCAATTGCGATGCCTTATTGGTATGCGCTGGTACATCGGCAATGAGATGAATGACTAGGAGGAGGAGGACGGCGACGAGAAAGAAAAGGAAGTGGAGGAGGTCGTCAAGAAAAAGGAGAAGGTTAAGGACGAGTACAAAGTAGAGACGTATGTCCGGAGAAGGAACAGCTTGTAAGCGTACTCCGGATTTTGGTTGCCTGAAATGCACATACGCCACCGCGTGATGGCTAAGATAGAATCGTGTTAAGATGACAAGGAATAGTAGGCATGTGATGCATTTTTCAAGGATAGGTGGAAATAAATTTTGTAGTCACGAGTACCACTCTATCAGTAATGAATTTCTATTTACACGATTCCACCTAAGCTCTCTACTTAACTCAATTAACGCTTCGCTGCGCATTTCCGAATCAAGAACCTAGGCTGCCTTCACACGGAGGCAGTCGGTGGTGCCACCTAGAAGCAGCAGAGCCCTTCACACGAAGCCACTGCCCGTCGCGACTTACCGCGGGAGAGGAAAGTTTCGTAAGTCACATCTCTGTGGCTTCTGGCGGCCGAAGGCAACAAGCAAAATGCAGTTCGGTGGTGCATCTATTATGAACGCTGCCATTTAGAACTTTGCTCTGCTGGCGGTGACGGACGCGCGTCAGTGTTGCTGGAGACGGGAGGTCCCCTACGAGCTCAACAGCTACGCAACAACGCCGCTCGTGTGAATACCTCCTTTTAAATCGATTGCCACCAGATGTGCCTCTCAGAAGCGTCTCTGAGTGGGGACATGATAAGGGACCCTAACCGCGATGGAGAGACGAGCTATTCTTTCTAGGTGCAATGACCAACGGGCTTACGAGTCACATCCGAGTGATGGAAGCGGTGACCGATACGTACTAATGCTAAGGGCCCCTTTTCTTTTCGCCACTGCAGCGCGCTTCCGATGAACGCCACTGCCGCACACCGTAGAAAGGGGAGAGTTTGGGAGTGCGACCAGTTGGTGACGACGAACAGCAGGGCACGTAAAACGCCGCAACAGAGTATCCCAGTGGGAAGACGTCCATTTAAACCAATGCTTTGATAGTGGCACGCCCTTCCGCGTGCTGGAAGCGGGAGTTCGAACGCTACATCACCGCGAACCCTCCACACATGGGGAGACCGCCATTTAAATCAATGCTTTCCTACCAGCTAAGGCGTTTGGAAGCTTGTTGCACTTGCCTTAGTCGTTGCGTGTTCGAGGGGCCCTAAGTCTGGACTAATACGTTTCATCCGAGGAAGAGAAAATGTGTCCTCGCACGTCTCGGTGCCTCGACAAATCAGGAATACCTACTGTGATGGGTTGTCACAAAAGATAATTAAATGGGAGGAATAAATTTTCGTAATGGTAAATATGGACGTCAGCAGCAATGGGAGTAGAGAAAAGAAATCGAGGTGAGCTTTATTTTGGAAACAATAAAAGGAAAGAACAACAGAACTTATAGTGGGAAAATAATATATTAATAAATAATGTAGAGAAGGGACACGTGTGAAACTTCCGTGGGGCAGAAAATAAATGAAGAATTTATTACGAGCAGGACAAAAAAGATTAAACAGATACTGTGTTAAATGTGTGTGTGACCAATCGGGCGTGAGATTGTGAGAGATGGGAGCCAGATGAGGGGTGCGCGAGATAAAAAAAACGGGGACATGATGTTCGGACACGGTGTGACAGGTGTGAAAGCTATTTGGTTACGGGAAGAATTATTCTGAATTGCGAGTTTTTAAAGGCGATATTTGAGGTAATATATGTACAATTAGAGAGGAAATATAATTGCGGGTGTGGAGGATGCGAACATCATTGGAGTGGACCGACTTCTTTGGAAATGGAGGTTGAATGGAAACTGGACGACGTTTAAGTTTGCGGTGGATCTCCGAAAGGAAAGTAGCAATTTGGGGAACATTTATTTTTATTTGTATTTGCCAATTTAGTAAGACCAAGTTTTGTCTTAAAGTAAAATTTCTAAATTAATGAATACGAGAAACTTTCGCCATGCATACAAAAAGGAAAGGATTTGTAGCGAGTATTTGCTACGGAGAAATCATAAAAGAAACATTGTGTTTACGAAAATTGTTATTGTTGTAGTTTTCAAATAGGATATTTGTATAATGATTTACAGCTTAATACAGAATGAAATGTTAATAACTGAAGTAAGTATTATTATTTATGAGTAAAATAAAAGAGAGTTTTCAATCCTAGAAAACAAACAAATTACTTTACGTAAATATTTCGCTTCCGAGTATCTGTATACACGGCCTCTCAGACCCACACATATATAAATTTTTATCATGACGGGGCAATCTTGGGATAACCTTCGGACAACATTCGGGTGAAATATGAAATTTAAAACAGTAAATTCAGGAGAATAATTAAACAAAAAGATACCAGGAAAGGTCCTCAGTCAGACTATATACATATGCAATATTACAATCGACGTGAATTATAGTGTGACAATGGTAACTAAATATTATTTGAATAAATTATTATTCTCTTGTTTTATTTTCATCAAATTTCGTGTTTCCTGAGCGAATACACATATTAATGTAAAACGACATTATGTTTTGCAAAATGAAAAAAGAATGTAAGTACTAATAAACTTTGTTAGGTTTATTTAATAGTTTGGTTGTAAATCATCTTTTCAATCATCATAAAATTGGTCATGCAACTTCAGAAAATTGAACAGAACATTAGGAAACGTAACAAGAGGAATGGCAATTAGAGGTAATAACCGTACTATGACTCTCAGTTGCTATTACTTCAGCCGGTCTGTGACTCACCACGTTGAAACAAAGTTCTAGGATGAAGCTACATTTCATGTTCGTGAAATTCAAAGAAACATTCATCGTTATTGAGGTCAATGAAATCAAGAAGCTGAGAATGTCATAACGTAGGTAGTGAAGAGGTAGAAATTAATTTTAGATTTAAAGCATAATAATATTACTGAATTTATGTGTTTGGTTCATGCAATCCAGTTTAATTGTTTAAAACTGTTTCATTACTGTATTATTTGCAATAAAGGAAGTCTATTAACACTACAAATTGTTTTCATAATGAAGGTCATCATCAATAATATACAACCTTCGGAGTATATAAAGGGTATATTCAGATTTTATTTCGTGAAAAAGAAGTCGGACATAAGAGACCTACGACGCACATTTGCATGCATCTTCTAATATTATGTCACGGTAAGTGTAATAATTTTGAAATCGCAGACACCATCGATGTATTAAAAAAACCCTATAGATCTCGCAGATGAATCGTCATAAAGTGATGAGATAGTAGTATAATATTTATCACCTTTGTTCTTTACCATTTTACCTCTAAAACCTTGAATTCTATATTTTCAAGTCAGTGATTTTTTAGGTGTAGATAGGAAGTCATTATAAAATAGAGAAGGGAATATGTAATTCATCTCAGAGTAGTTTCCTCTCTATGTGTTCTCTAATATACTAGATGTCAGAGCTGGGCATCATCTCGGTCAAGAATACCACAAAGACTGCTGAGTGACACTCACGCTGTATCAGGAATATGGAATTTGTGTGATTCCTCAGAAATGGAAGAACTTAGTTCCAGGAGATCTTTGGTGTGCCGTTAGTGCAGGGCAGTCAGTTGAACGGGCATGCGAATGACAGTCAATTAGGTTCGGCGCACAGGGTATACTCTGCAGGCCATTGGCCTTTTTTCACAGACAGTAAGCAGGGGTGTACACACTTAATGAGGAAGATGTGGTCCAGCAAGTGCTTAAGTATCACATAAAAAGATGTTTATTAAATTATATAAATGTTTCAGTGTTAATTTACGTTAAAAATTAAAGCATACACAATTTCATTCGATATTCTAGCATTTTTGATATTACAAAAGGAGTCTGGTCAGGTAAGATGCTATAAAATCGAAGTAAAAAATAAATGAACAGTGATTTCGATCAAATATTTCTTTTCAATTTGATTTCTTATTCACACTACCAGAAGAAAAATGTGCCTTTCTGTATTTTCATTATTAAACCTTAATATATTTTTATTTTTGGAAACATATTCTCCATCATATATTGACAAATTCTGATTCAATATTCATATTTTAAAAGAGTTTTAAACAAATTGTTTTCGATTTTCTTACTATGTTATGATTATTCATAAGTCTACCATAATTACCTTCCCTGTAACCCTGTGATATCTGAGTGACTACTTCCCGTCGCCGCTGGCAGGGTGGATGAAAGTTTTGAGCTCCTACCCAGAACAGTTGAAGCTCAGAGGCAGCTTTGCCGCCGTCTCGGCAGCGGTCCCGACCGCGTTGCCCTAAGGTTCGAGTCCCGACTGTGGCGGAGTTTTGACTCCAGCTGTATAGGTAAATCGAGTTCAGCCGTTGTCTGAAGAAGAATTGTGGGCCAGAGGGGGGCGCCTTCGGGTTGGTTTATCCAGGCGGCCGCGGCGGAGATCCCCCCCCCCCCATGCGAGTGGCCCCTCCGCCAAATCTCTAACCCTCTCGCGAGCGACGAGAAGCCCCGGCACCTCTTCGCAGCCCACGAGAGCAGTCGGCCCAAACAATACATTAAGATGGTCAATAGATTAGGAGGGTTACTTAAGGTCACCCTCCTAAGGGGAGGAGCGGATAAAATCATAAACTTCAAATACTGAACATGTATTTGTAATTGGAGGTAAGTAATGAAAAATAAATTTAAACAAATTGGATTCTGATATTTAAATGCATTTTTTAGTTCTGTTACAAAGTTAATTTATATTAAAAATTTGCTAATTTTTGTTTGTAATTGTGCAAACATTATTTTATTATAATTAGTGCAGTTTTTAGTAAATCTGGGCGATTTTTTCCGCTGTGGAGGGGAGTTAACACGATTTTCTGCAGTTCCTATATCCGGCCCTGCCTGTCACCGTAAATGGTGCTCCCTTCCAAGATCTTTCTTTCACACGTGCATCTCACGTCAGGACTGCTCCCAATGACCTTAGGACGTCCCGGTCAGAGGTAATGCAATGACATCAGTTGATGCCCTTAGCCACCTAAGTGGATTCACTACCAGCGCAAAGGGGCTTCTTGTGAGGTGGAATGTGTCGACTCTCCAAGCCCATCACACTCGTCATACGCGCGTATGTGGACATTTTCCCTTCGGAAAATTCAAAACACTCTCGAAATCAACAATTTTTTAATCATTGGGAGACATACTGAGCGCACTGACAAATGAGCTTTGCAAAACCCGCAAATATCTTTAATATTATCAAGAGGTAATTAACTTGAAAGACCGTGCAAATGCGTATTTCCCAAAGATGAATGCAATTTGAAGAATAAAAATATGTTGCCTATGTCAGAGACCATTACGATTTATTAAAGTTCTATGAAGGCTTTTAATCGCATTATTATGAGTCATGAGACTGGTTGTATTGAATTTCCACCTTGAATATTATCCTAGCATTAGTTTGATTTACCCTGCCATTCATCAAGTAAGCAAATTCTGGCGTGAGCTGCGGAATTACGTCGCACACAGACCGCAGTCACATTACCTTGTGATGAACGATTACGTGAGAGGAGGCTTATTAATAATGAATGAAAGGCTGAATGGTAGTATCTCACAACCTTGTGATTATATTATGAATGCCGTTAATTATTTTTTCTTTCAAAGCCATTTAGGTACAGAGTATCAAAACAGAATAAAAATACACAATACGATTTTCTTAATGAAATAAATTCTTGAAAATTACATCTACTCTGAGGTCATGTTCAAATTTTTGAAAATAGTAGTAGTATTCACGTACTTTTGAGTGAACAAATGGCTATTTCAGAAACAGTATTATCTTGGCTTCAAATTTTTTCTTTAAGCTTTTTGAATGGATAGACCAAAATCCTCGATTAACGTAATACAAACATTATTTCGATGTAACCTTTAAACTCGCACAAATGTTCAAGTAGTATTATAATATAAAGTTACAGTTACAAATAATGTGAGCCAGTGAGTGCTGTTGATGCTCCACTAGATACAATTCTTTGAGCAACTACGATTTTTGTGTCTCAATTTTCGAACTCCAGATACAAAATGTACATGGATACCTACTGAAAGCAAATACTCATCCATGCGATTTATAATGCATGCAGGTCTTCTTAGGAGCAATATTCCGTACAGTGTATAATAAATGTTCCAAAAAGTGTTTCAGTTGGCTATTAACTAAATACGTCTCCTTAACCACACCCAGATATTAAGAAGCTCATCAACAAGTTATCGGAGATACGCCAAGTCCCTTGGATCCCACAGCCCATCCCGAGACGGGTAAACCGTTTTATCCTCCGACTGATTACACGCTATAAAAGTTCATCTGCGAACGAACGCGGTGTGGCAAGGAACAGCCAAAGCCCAACCCGTTCCAGCCCTCTCATTAAGAGGAGACTATACGCATGCGCTGATCGTGTAGCAGGGTATTGTGTCTGTGGTGCGGTGCGTTGCCTTAAGAGACGGAAGCACGTCGGTGCGAGGCATTAGGGAGTTTTAGCGCCACGCAGAAGGTAGCGGTGTTATGCACTAACAGTCACGTGACGGATCTTGAAGTCATAACGTCTTACCTTAGGGCTAAGGTACGACCTTATACTTTCATAAATATTGCACGCCTATTGGAGTCTCTACGGTCACCTTAAAAGCGGCAAAATGGCCACCTAAAAACAGGAATGGTTGCATTTTTCAACTGATAAACCTATTCTCGTATGTTAGACGGGTACAATTATTCCTTGGCAACTCCACAACGATGACAAAAATTAATGTTGGAGAGGTGGCAGGAAAGAAATTCGCGCAAAATAAGTTGAAATCATATCTTCGCGGTAGGTTATGTCTTACGCTCATAACTAATGCTGTTTTAAGATAGTTGTACATTCTAAAGAAAAGCTGATTCAAAATTCCAGACTACATACACATCGTGGAAGGACACAAAATCTAAAACACCAAGCACAATATAGATTTAATATTCTCTTGAGTCGTAACGTGGTTTAAATATCTCACCACTAGCCTACACATTCTGATATTTTATGCAACTTCTTTGTTCAACACTTGAAATGCTCCTTTGTTATAATGCATAACGCACTGTCGCAATTGCTAAAAACTGTTCTGAACGTTCGTTCATTTCGAGCGAATTAAGTCGTTCGTCACGTGATCAATAGAGTTTATGGATGTCTCCTTACGCCTGGCGCTAAAACTCCGACTGATAACACGCTTTAAAAGTTCATCTGCGGACGAACGCGGTGTGGCAACGAACAGCCAAAGCCCAACCCGTTCCAGCCCTCTCATTAAGAGGAGACGACCCGCACGTGCTGGTCGAGTAGCAGGCAGTGGCGTCATACCGGTGTAATCGAACACAGACGAGAGTGGTTTGTAAAACAGTAGATTTATTAACAATCTAGACCGTAGTCTCAATTTAACAACTACCCTGCTCACAATAAACTAAATAAGTAGACCCACTACAAGGAGAGATAACTTAAGAACGACTACCACACCGCAACATACCACTGATGTTCCCTGTACGAAGCCGCTCCACTTTGAGACCATCTACGCGTCTCGCAAGTCACGACAATGAATTGCCGGCCCCTCGCCCTAGTGCACCTACACGCACAGACACGCGCTTCACCTGTCGCCGACGCCGCTAGCACAAGAAGACTGGGGCATTGTTCTCCTGGCCTTATATAGGCCCTTTTGGTCCCCATTGCCTCCCCAAAGCCGCTCTGGGCCCGCTTCGTCCACGGAAAGTCCCAGTGCGTCATCACTCCGCCTGTGTTTAACATCCGGCGGTGCTCGCCGATTTCCACGTGGTTGTCTGTTTTGAGCGTGGCCCGACGCTACAAGGGTATTGCGTCTGCGGTGCGGTGCGTTGCCTTAAGAGACGGAAGCACGTGGGTGCGTGGCATTGCCGAGATTCCGCGATCGACGTAAAGGAAGCGCGGGCGTTACGCAAGGGCATGTGGCGACTGCGGACCGGCGGCGTCGAGAGCTCGTGGCTCTTTGCTGCGGTACACAGGGAATCTCGAGAGGAGTCGGTTCTCCTCGTTAGAAAATGAAGCCGGATGCCTGTGAATGGAAACAGCGACTGCAACGAGACTCTTCGTGGGGAGTCGAGAGGCTTATTTTGTTGCCTGGAGAAAGGAATGCGGAATCTTCAAGTGGTAATGAAACCGTTACCTCGACGTACATTGTAAGCCACATTGGGAAGATGTAAAATTTAAAAGAGTAGGTCAAATTGTTCACCCTGCATACGTATATAAGGGCACCGAGTGCGTTAGCGGAAGTAGTTCAAAGTTCGGCCCGGAAGCAGAAGAGACTGGGAGGTACTAGGTTCGAGACCTCATAGAGGTAGCTCTTGGACATCATTTGAGTAGATGAGTCGCAGAATGCCACTACCTTGATTCTAAAAGGCAACAGCTCTGTTGGGTATCTTCATGTTATATCCAAGCACACACAGGAATAAACAAATATCAATAGTTTATTGAATGAAGTACAACTTTCACAATTCAAATCGCACCATCGACTTGACAATTTAATAATTCAACAACTCTTTGAATTTGAAATCTATATTTTAATTTTAGGAGTACTTTACATGAATTTTGTTGTTGAATAGTATAAAGGACGTTTAAGAGAATGGTGCAGGTCTGATGTTCATATAACACTATGATTTTTCGAAAAATGCAAAAGTTGAAATATTTTTCGGAGTATATTTATAACTAATATATTAAAGATAAAGGTTTCTCTCTTAATAAAATCTGTTCCTTAAAGAAAATTTGAACCTTTTGAAATGAGACCATATACAACTTTCTGATAATTTGATTTATTTTCGCGAAACTTTTTGTGTGAAAATACGAACGATAAAGTACGTTCTGTTTTAGCACCTCTAGTTTCTCTTACAGGTGGATGTCGTAACAGTACCTTAAATAACGAGCTTTGACTCGTTGACGTCTTATCCTTCCTGCTTCCTACCTTACAGATTCGCGGTGGGCTGTTCCCCAACCCTACGTGTTTCGTAGTGCTTGCTAAGATTCTGAGAGAGGGGGGAGGGAAGTTTCGCGTAGACTAAGGAGAATGACTTCAAATGAAAATGTTATTTTGTAACTTGATGACGGATAACTATAGACGTCCAAACAAAAAAAAACTCAAAACCGTTTGTACAAGATAATGCCACAGTGTTAATGTTACATGAACACTTTGAAAATGTAATAAATAATGTTAAATATGCGTTTATACGATTATTTCATTTTAGCAATAAGCTGAAAGGAACCTTAAATGCATTACATGTAAAGAAAACTCAGACATTTAGGTAAATACATATTTTCCCTTTTACTTTTGAGCGTTGAAAATTCAGCTAGTGAAAATTAAACAAATGTTTCGTAGTTTCTGTATACCAAATTGCACACCACCTAATATATACTAAATATTTTGATTAAGTTACATAAAAATATAAACATTATCGTCGAAGTAAATAGTATTACATTTTTGCTAAATTTTATACGAATAAATTAATAGTTTGAGTATTTTGAAGTATAATACTTCGGAGTTCTTGAATATATGGTGAAAAACGTTCCAGTCTGGAATCCAGTAGTTGGTCACACGTTACATGTTATTCTGGAACTTCCCAGGAGAATATAAACAACGTACAACAAACCTGCAAATATTTAACTTGTATATTCCAAACACGTTTACGTGATTCTCGTAATTTCTCTCTGAACCATATTATCGTGCAATCCTTGTACATGTCGGGCTGTAAAGGCAAGCCGACATTGTCAAAGGAAGCTTACATATTACTTAAAAATGTGTTCCTATCATTATTCGACTAGTGAGTTAGTTGACTTGTGACCTTTAATAGCCCCATTATTAATGACAAATGTTACCGGTCGCAATAAGTTCTTGGTTTATCCTCAATATCCCAAACTGCGTTGCGTAGTTGGCTATTATGGCTTCGCTGTCTGAAGAGAAAGTTCGAATATCGCATAAGAAATTGATGTTTTCAATTTTGTGCTTCTGGTATCCAATTTAAGTGAAACCCGTCACGAATGACACAATATAACTCTCATCATAATTCATTAATTTGTATGTGCACAGGAATGGCGTATTTTTTTTAATGCTGGCCAAAGGCTGAGATACTCACCAGTCAATCAATTCATACTTGAATTATTACCGGAATTATTACTTGAATTTCTGGCCAGTAAATAAAATTACTCCAAGATAGTGTCGCAGCGAACGCATGCCTAAATTTGAGGGAGAACGTTTTAATAATAGGTTATTTGACAACTATGTCTTGCGAGAATGTCATTCATATATTAAAATTTTTGCACAACGTAACGTAAAACATGGTTAACAATCACGTGACTAGTACTACATTACAATAGCAAAGTATTGCCGGGTCAATTACTTCAAAATAAAAATGCTGTCAAGGAGAAATTTCACAGACTCAGTTTATTAAAGTTTGTATAATTCTTCGAAGTTACATTAAAATATAACGCGCTAATACAATTAATTAAAAAAGATGTATGTATGTATTAAGTATGTGTATAAAAGTTGTTTGTCACCCGGTTGAAGATATATGACTGTGTATCGATATTAAATATGAGTATTCGTAATAGTAAATGGAATATTAACTATAACTTTTATTTTGCTCTGTTAACTTCAAACTACTTTTTGCTTCTTTAATAAATGTATAATATCACGCGGTTTTATAGAATATAGAAATTAAATTCGTTTAAACTACTTTATTGGTCTCTTAAAAATTGTGAAATTAAATTCTACCTCCCTTCTGCAAAACATTTACTGAAAAGGAAAATATTAAACTTTTTGTTTTAACGAATACTCATTACTATAGCGGTTATTAGCTGCAATCACAGTTGAGTAATACTCTTTACATGAACTAAATGATTTGTTCTAGGTTAAGTATTCCTGTCAAGAATGGAGTTTATGTAATGGTAAATACTGAATTTATTGCTACTAATGTTCTCAGATTGTGTGCACAAATTGGCTCAACATGTAATTACTAAACAGGGTAGGAAAAAATAATCTGACGAAACGTCTCAATTAACTCTGTTCTGAATAATATGATATTTTAATTGAGTAATATATGTGTATCGTGAATAATGTTTTTGAAAATTAGGAAACAAGTGAAAAATTAAATGTATTTAAGAGATAATGCTGGAGACCACATAGATGAACTAATGATAAGAAAGATAGGGAATTTCAAGAACGATCCATTTAGGAACAACTACTTTATCAGAGAACAACGTTAAAACCTATCATTTAATGGATACGAATTTCAAGAATGGGCCATGTAAGGGACACATATAGAAGGGAACAACGTTAAAACCAATCATTGAATGGATACAAGTTTGCGGAAGAAAAAGGAACAAACTTGCACATCACAGGTCGAAAGAAGTGTGGAGAGGGTTGTAAAGAGGGATAACAACAGCCCAAAAGTAAGAAGTCCCGGTAGGGAATGGAATCTGGAATAACACGCCGGACGCCAGGAGAAAAATAAGTTGTTAATTTCGTTTATATGCCAAATCACATTAATTCATAGCGTTACAAGACCTCAGTTCAACGACGTTTTGTCTGAAATGTACTTTCTCTCGCACGACTATTTCGTAAGTAAATCACGACTATTTCAGGGATTGCTAGAGTCGAATGCCTCTTTCTAGCATCACCTGTGCACTCTGGGTAAATTGTAGACTTCTCCAAGCCCAGAAAGATACAATTTAAACGGTTCTTCAGTTGTGCTGCTTCCTTTCCCGAGGCTGCTCATTTCGTCGCCATTTTTCAGAAGCTCTTTCCGGAGGCGCGCGCCCCACAATTACGAAACAGTTGATGGTCGACAGAAGCAAAAACGAAGCGCAGATGTCGACATATGCCAGAGAAGTCCAGAATTCGGAACCCCTTTGCGTAGGCCGGTCATTCACGGAACCGACACGTTTTTTGTAGAATGAGTACATTCTTTCACACGAATACGCGTGAAACAATCTGCGGAAGATGTGTTTCAATGCTCCCTTTAATTGAAATAGTAGAAGGATTCATTAGAGCGGGTGAGAAAAAACGAAGTACTATTTGTTTGTGATCTTGTAGAATGCGATAAGAGGCGATAAGAGACGAAGAGTTGTAAATGCTGTGGTATAAGGACTCAGTGGAACTAAGTGTCGTTAAAACATCCTCCATTCGTCGGACACAGCGTGATTTTAATGAGATTCGACAATTAATTTCGCGTTCTCACGACTGTGTTTTTCTTAATGCAGCTCTGAACAAACAGCTTTCCAAAACACCTTCCTTTCATAAACTTTTCTCTTTTTTATTTCTAGTTCTTCTTATATGTCTACTTAAAATAGTATCAATTACATTGTCTAATCCATAATTAATGTCTTTTAATCCTTAAGGTGCGTCCATGTTGGTTGATTTAATAAAATTATTAACTCAATGGAACAATGGAGGATTGCAAAGAAATGAAACGAGGGAGTCCTAAGAAAACTTATTCCCTACGCGCTTTGTATATATTGTACATATTCTTTATTACGGAACCAAGTTATAACCATTTCAGCAATCCTTGCGATGGTTTTGATTGAAGAATGATAATGATGCAATGATTTGAGTAATAATAGAGCAACGATAGAGGAGAAAGGCAGGTAGAGGAAACGGAAGATTATTGTTAAAACTGCTTTCTCCCTCACAAATTCCACAATAAAAATCGGAATTTAAATTACATATGAAATACGAAAAATAGAGTTTTTCGGCGAGAAAAACATGAAGAAAAACGCAGCCCATAGGAAGCAACGTGACCAACATCTTTCGGGCCAACTGATGAACCGTCCGTACTATCCTGGCCTTGCTTTCTGTGCTAATATAAAAGTTGTAATTTTAGTATATGGATTCACAGATTTTTATTAATTCTTTAGCGGTCGAAGTATTTAATACAGAGTTATCCCGGGAGGGTGTATCCCACATTAGAAATTAAAAATTGCTCCCCAACTGGTACGAAATTGTCAGTATTCAACCCTGAGAGTAGGGCATTACAATATTAACTTTATCTCCATTTTTGTGTCCATTCTGGTTCGAACCCTAGCCAATCCGTGTGAAATTTGGGAAGAGGATTATTGGATGGTTCTCCAGGCCTATCATTCCATCTACTCTTAATGTCAGTTCGACCAACTAATGAATTCACCAACTGTTTTCAACATTAAGAAGAATAAATGCCAGGAAAAGCTGAAGAAGGTTGAAGGATGCGAACAACACAGATGACTATATCACGTTATATACAGTAAACATTCAAAAGAAGCATATTTAATAACGTAAATATAAGACATACAACATAATAAAAACAATAAATGGAAGCTCACATTCCTCTATTTTGATCCTACCATATCTTGAGATGTGTATCTGATAGGGTTAATTAGCAGACAACGACGATATGTAACATGAGAAAGCAATGAAATATTGGTGAAATTGAACGATAGAAGTAAATCATCAAGGCAATCTCCATAAAATAGTTTTTTTCATCATACATTCTTCTTCTTCTTCGACGGTTTCTACCCCTTAGAGTTTGCCGTTTTCGATTTCCATAATTCTCGGTCCTCCCATTGACCCTCTTCCAATCCTTTCTCCTCCATTACTTCATGTATATATGTCTTCCAGGTTAAACCAGGTCTACCTCTTCTACGTCTTCTTTTAGGTATCCAATTTACAATTTGTTTTGGCCATCTCTTATTTCGCATCCTCTGTACATGTCCATACCATTGAAGAGCTTTATTTTCTAGTCTTCTGGTTATGGTTGTTTGAACCCCAGCTCTTTCCCACACCACTTCGTTTCTTATTTTATCCAGTCTTGTGGATGGACTGGAAATGGAACCATATATAATGCAAACTCAAGTTACCAGAATATAATTCATGTAGAATGTATGAGAAAAAAGACTCATACATTCTACATGAATTATATTCTGGTAACTTGAGTTTGCATTATATATGGTTCCATTTCCAGTGGAATTACAAGTGTTCCAGTTGAACAAGATTCACTTACAACTCGAGCAAAGATAGACTTGTGGGAAAAATGAAGGCAACCATATATAACTTTCGTCTCAAAATGTCCTCTCGTATAAAATGACGCTGCTATTAAGATTAATATAGTTCAAATATACATAAAGTATTGTCTGGCTCGATATTCAAACATTCGAGATTGTACCTCTTTCTGTAACGTTTCCCTCAAATCCTTCTCTTAGTTTGTGCATTGTCACGCTCATTTAAGGTCTGTACTGGCCCTGTGCAGAAATTTTGTTTTTCCGAGAAAACTGGACAATAATTTCGGCATGAACACGCTAAGAGAGATGTTAAAATGCATCCCGGGCGGTATTTTCGAAAAGTGCCTCGATGTTTCAACAGATCTTCCTAATTTTGTCTCTCGCAAGTGATGATTATCTTAAGTTCTCGTCTTTGTCATGACCACGACAAATCTGAGATGATATTTCACTCTGTCTTTCAAATGCTGCCTGGGGAAGAAGAATATTCCCAATTGCATGGGTCGAATATAAAATTTCATTACTCATGTTTCACCTTTGTAAAAGATAAATACCTACGAAGGACGAACAGTAGATTGCCTCAAAATTACAGACTCTTCTGAGTAATGGCTCAGCAGGCACGGTCACGAGCTTAAACTTCTCGCTGTGCAAAGGGTTGTTTATGTCCCCATCAACTATAGTTCATTGCACCGACTTTTGCTGTCGCGCAAAGCTGCGCTTACAATTTACTGCTTCATACGTTGCGCTCTACACATATACAAAGACACCAGATCAAGCCTATTAAGCGTTTTGGTGTTTTTCAAATAAAATTCGAAAAATCCGAGATTGGATATTTTAAAAAAGAGTTTTCCTATGTAAATTTTCGGTTGTTTGACTCGTATATTTTAAATCAATGTCGGAAAGTTGCTTTGGTAGATATTTTGGAATATAATACATCAACTGGCAGAAATATATGCCCAAGAAAATATTCTTTTTTTATTTTTTTAGATATATATTAAAAGTACACTTTTTACGAAAACTAAATAATTAGTCATCTTATAACATTGACTTATTATAATTTATAATATGACTCTATTATACGTATACGAATGAAAACAAGACGATCGAGCAATCACAGTCGTCGAAGTGTATTACACCTTTGGAACCTAATCGATATTTCTGAATTAAGCCCTAGTTTGGGTAAAATAAGAGTTGTAAAGTCGTGACTTTTATGGTCAAGGTAAGCAAAAACTCTTATTCTACTTTTCAGTGCAAAACACGCAGAAAAAGTATCCGTAAACGTTTCAATACTGTAAAAACCTATGTAATTATGACAATTTTCCATTTCGTTAATTTAGCTGTTTGTAAAAAGGATCGATTCAGAACACCAGCACTACGTCTGTGCAATGACGTAAAACGGATCGTCAACAACCATCAATTGGAGATTGCAAACGCGGACTACCAAATATTTATTTGGAAAAGTAAGGAAAAAATTATTAAGAATTATATATTATATCAAAGTTAAACTACTTTATACGCGTTAGGAAATAAAGAGTACAATGGAGTCATATGTATCAATCAGTGTCATAAACCTTAGCAGTATAGATAAATAGTGAAATACATAATGTTTACGTGGTACGACAAACTGTTTAAAATGTAGTCTCCGTTTTTTATTTGGAGAGAAGAGAGCTACATATCTTTACGTGCACTTTTTGACAGAGGAATGATGATTCTTGTTTGACGTTTTTGTCTGGATGGACGACTGAGACGATGGAAAAGAGACCAGTCGAAAACTGTTCGTCTTTAATAATAGAATGTTGTTGGTTTTTGCAGCGGTTTTCTCCAGTTTTCTTGGGATGCTAATTTAGGCTCTCCGCACCGGGTGCCCACTACGTCCCTCATGAAAACATATACTAACCTTTACACTAAACATACTTGCGGATCTGTGGTCAGCAGACTCACAAGGCCTTCCGCAACAACACACAGACCTGAAAGGCAAGTGACAAACAACCATGCTCACTTGTGACTCGAACCCACGACCCTTCCGAGCGAAACGTTGTGTCGACACACGCTCTAGCCCCCTCAGCCATACACGTCGGCATTTAATACGAGAATGTTAATCTGGAATAAAGAAATGACAATGTGATGTGATGAGACGACAATGTGATCGAACAAAATACATGTCGCAATTGATTTAATTTGATTGTTTGATGTTTATTGGGTAGTTTACTGAGGCGTAATCTGCTACGAACATTAATCCTGATCGTCTCCTATTGGATGGCGAGATCCGAGGCCGACCAGTCCGTCGACTGGCGGGATTTTCCCCAACTAAGTATCTGCCACAAGCGGGACCCCACCCCAGCCCGGCCAAGCCACAACCTCCCGACCGGTTTCCCGATGTGTGTGGTAGTGTAGTGGATGTAAATGTAAGTATGGGTAAACAAAAGATGATAGGAAAAGGAAGAGGAAGGAGAGATTGCGCGCAGTCCGTGGCCCATTTGTTAGGGTACAGCTCCAGCATTCATTTAGAGTTGATCGAAAAAAAAAAAACACGGGAAACTACCTGTTTGCTGCCTGTCGCTGGAATTCTCCACCAAACAGCAGCTAAATACGACTAACTGTGTAGCTAGTTTCAAAACTCCAGCCACCATCGGGTGGACCTCTCGGTCAGATCCACTACAACGATTTTAATAGATGTTATGAGCCATCTAAACCGATGCATCTATTGAATGTCCCGGTGGACGACAGAGAGGTTCGCAAACTGTTTATTTACTAATAAACGTCCTTTTGGATGAGAGAGAAGGTAACGACACTCGAAAACTGTTTGTTTACTAATGAATGTCCATTTGGATGAGAAAAACGGTAACGGAACCAAAAAAGGCCACAGGGACTAGCGCGTAGAGACAGCCTGTGTAAGCAATTGCTAAATCCATCGCAGAAATAGATCGATGTCAGTTAGGCGAAGAACACAAAAGAAAAAGATATATTAGTTTTCGGAAATCATCTTCTTTAGTTATAAAACTTTAAGCCAATTTATACACTTTTGTTCGAAAATGTTTAATACCCACAGAAAAAAATCTTACCGGCAGAAATAGAGGTTAAAAATCATTTGCTGTCTCTTCGACTGGATAAGTCTTTCAGTGGTTAAAAAATTTAATTAATTTATTTATCAGAGTTGATCACGCGCACATTCATTGTCTCCAATAGTTAGGGAAAATCAAATACTATAGATTTAGATTATGATTTAATTAGTTATTGACAGATAATATATTAAATTTAATATTGTGGAAATGAAAGGAAATTGTGTGTTAGTGTGTGTGTTGTAGAGTGTAAGTCTGCGGAAAAGGTATAATTTGTGGACGTCTAAATCGATGTCGGTGAATCAGGATTTCTTTTTACGAGGCAATGTGTAAGATTGGACAAGATTAAAAGTAGTTTTTATGTGGGAAAACAAGTTAAAAACCAAACTATGTTCATATTGGCAATATATCAGAAATTCCAATGGGGGTTGTGGAATATCAGGGTAAGATATTTGAAAAAATTTCTGTACTTATTTTCCGTACTATATCAATGAAATAAACAAAAAACTCGCAGTATAAAATCATTTCAAAAGTTCTTAATGTTTTCAGGCTGAAAAGACAAAAACATTTTTACGTGTACTGACCACAAAGCAAAGCACGGTTCACTTTATTTTACTCACAACTGCAGAAAATAACGAATTGGTTACATGCGCAGATTTGAGTTAGAAAGCTTTGTTCTTCAAGGAGCGACCAACCACAAATTACAGAATCCTATTACTTATTTTTCATAATGTTTTTTTCTATTTATAATCAGTATTTGACGTCCATTGAACTTTCATAGTGCTACCGGGCAACGATTATTTTTTAATTCACAAGTTACGTTATCATTTGATCACTGAAGTTATGATACAAAAATATTCTTCAAAAGTTTCATAAATAAACTCCGCAGTCACTTTCACTTAATATAAATGCTAAACTGAGAGAACATCTCCATCAAATTCCGGGTACAATCAGTTCTCGATGAAGAAAAATTCAAAGCGTACAACGAAAATCTGAGCATATTCAATAACGTCAATATTTCACTCACAACGTATTAAAAGAAAATAAATTATTGGATCTATTGCGAACAGCCGCTTGAAGTCCCTCGCGAAAATAAATTTCGCCTGACAGTGATGGATAGCGAAGAGCCATTTCCGAAGCGCAGTCAAACGCACATGATATACGCAATACGTTCTCATCAATACATTACAAATATAATATATGGCTGGGCGTATCGCGCAGGCGGCGAGAGTATGCTTCTCAGCAGGAAGCGATACGCAGAAGCGCCAGTGAAGTTTCAAGGCGGCCTGAAGTATGCACACTATTATTCTTCCCTTTGTTCCATTCGGATTTCAAGAGGCTCCTAATATTTCTGTTGTGTGTGTGTGTGTATGTATGCGTGTGTGTGCGTGTGTGTATTGATTCCGGGCGTGCCAACTACGTAGGTCATTATTCTTAAAAGAGTAAGTGACCCGATCATCTCGCTGAAACGTGTGATCCGGCACCGACTTATACGTCTGCTTGCGGGCGTTTCCTCCTGCCAGTCAAGAGAAAGTCTAAGCTATTTCTAAAACGACCTAAAAAGAATAATTTTAAAAAGTCTAAGCTAACCGCGCAGTAGATATAAGTATAGGTGTGTGCCTACGATAGAGGAGAAGAGAAGAGAGAGAATGAGGATGGAAAGATTGAACGCAGTTCGTGATCCGCTCATTACGATATTGCGCAGCATACTCTACTGCTCATTGATAGGAGAAACCACAGAAAAATATCGAACAGAACAGCCAATGTTAGAATTCTACTTCTGACACTGGTAGAATTTGACCCAGCTACGTTGTGTAAACATCCTTCACCGTAGAGATTCAAACTCTACAACCTTTCGGTCAACGATGATGAATAGGCTACAGTATTGTCACTGAACTATTGCAGACAGGATGAGGAGAAGGAGGAGGGAGAAGCAAAAAAGAACAAGAGAAGGGAAAGCAGACAAGATAATCGCTTAAAGACTTCAGTAGATGCGGTAATGGTGGCCGACCTGCCAATTCACTAGCGCGTTTCACTTACACAGAATTTACATCACTTTCATTTGATGCTTTCCACTGATATTTGCAATAAAATTGTGGCAAAAAACGAACAATTAAAGGAGTTTATATTATAGTTCTTAATTTGTTGAATTTTTCAACAAACGCCCACTTCAACCTCCCGCTTTTCTCAATAACAACATTGGAAATAAAATACTATTTCAAATAAATTTAAAAAATCACAAATAACACCCACCTTAATTTTATTCACAGAATCTGCTTCAAAGATTTGCAACTCATGACGCCCCCACATTTCTTGTAATTTTCACACTTTATTTCTTTTCTCTAAACGACATGTCCGTGTCAACCTCTCTACATGTTACAGGCAATCTCACCATTTACGTCTGCAATGAAGAGAATCCTTCCAGATGGCGATTCTCAGAAACCCAATGAATTCCTTGACCCACAACGCATTGAAGGCCGATTGCTCTTATTTTTCGGTCACCTTCCAAGAAGTCAAATCCCTCGACCACTTAATCACCATCCATCTGCCCCAGGACCTTGAGTAAGGACTTGGATCATCGCCCGTATTAGCAACCTTCTTATAGGAGGGACAGACCGCCAGGAAATAATACACCCGGTGTAAAATAAAAGCCCGATTTCAATTTTTCTTGCGTACCATCATCATTTTGGCGCAACTTCGACTCCACTCCCTGGCATTAGTGTGCGAGAACGATAGTGAAAGAAAGACAATGGCTTGTAATGATGTCACGTGAATCCCCACTCGGGTAACAAATGACGGTACGCAGACACTGGCGATTCTGCAAAGCCCCGCAGCGCGGCGCTGGACGCAGGGGTGCGCAAACTGCTGAAGCTCTGTCTCTCAGTCGAAAACATTAAATAATGCAGAAAAAGTGCATTAAAATGTGATTTTTCCTTCTTTATTTCTACTCTATGAAACATTTTATAGAAAAAAGGAAACAATTAGGAGCAAGGTAAGTAAATAATTATGAAAATTAAGATAGGAAAATGCCAATGATACGTTTTCGAATTATTGAGATGACAATAGCGATGTAAAATATTAGGTTCTATGAATAAGATCCTTTCCTTACGTATTATTTTATAACGGAATTGGTTGTGCACGTGATGAAAGATCAGGAAAACGTCTGCGCATGCCATGTGCATTACTGATCAACCGAATTGTTATTTTTTCTTATATCTTTCGATTCATTTTAAAAGTACTTTAACGAATAGAATTTTGTTGTAAAGAATTAACTACTATTATTAATTACCGATTTCCACAAGTCGTGACGCTGAGCCGTTTTTCCTTTAAAATATATGAACCAGAAAGAGAAAAAATTCCAAAAATATGAACATGAAAAAGAGATTCTATTAATAGTGCTTCAAATCGACGTGGTAATATTCTTGTCAATTAAAATGAAAAAATCGCAAATATAAAACATATTTTCTAAATCATTTTTACTATTTCGCTTTACATACTTTCGTATTAAAGATAAATTATTGTAATCTTGCGGCTGAAATCAGCAATATACCCACAAACAAACTCGTATTGGGGGCCCTAGAAACGAAAAGTATAAAAAATTGTAATTCTGGTATGTAGTTAACTTCTCCGTCTAAGACGTTGTGCGAACAGAATTAATGTTTTGGGAGCTCGGACGATTTTTTCCAATATTGACATAGCCCGTTCGATCTGAACAAACGTCAGTTTTTTCCTCGAGTCCGTACGAAACATTTTCCTTGGATATGCACGCTTAAACATTGGCTTCAAAATGGCACAGATATGATTCCCGTATACTCACGCTATGCAGGCGGCATGATCACTTTCACATGACATCTGCACGATATGCACATCCTTGAAATGGTACAGGTATTATTTTCGGTAATATAACTTCAATAATTGCAAAATATCAACATTTTTTCGCCGTCTTTCCACAGCTACAATTTTGAAGATAAAATTGTTTCCCTGAATGAAATTTGTTTTAAAACATAGATCTTTAGTTTATGCACACTTTTCTGAAAATACGAGTAATTTTCCCGCAATTTTGTTGTAATAAATAAGACGAACACCGCAGTTTTTACTCCAGCGCGGAGAAACAAAAATTCTGATTGGGAACTGTTGCAGGTTCATATTTATAAAATATGTCATTTTTATGAATTAAGAACACACATTTATAATTAAATTATTACATCCCATAATTTTTTCATTGTTTAATCTTAATATTTCATAATTAATTTTATAATGTATATTCCTATTTTTCAACCCGAGTGGTAATGTAAAAGTATCAAATGGATTTTTTTAATGTTGAAAGACACAAAAAACATTTTGTACAATCATTAAAGAAAAAATCATTCGATTTCATCGTGAGCTCTAAGTTCTCGTACTTAAAACGTATGCTGGTCGATAGAACATTAGCATTATTTTGAAACTTCAAAATAACACCACCAGACTTTTATAACTAATGCAAACATTTATTGATTATTTTGCTTTTTAATGAACGAAACCAAGCACGTTATTAAAACAGAAAATTGTAGCAAAAAACAGCAAACACGTCGAGATTGAGAATGTTGAACGAGACAAAAAATATTTTGTTCAATTATTACAGAAAAAAACATTCGATTTTATCAAGAGCTCTAATTCCTCGTACTTAAAACGTACGCTGATCGATAGAAGAAGAACATTATTTAGAAACTTCAAAATAATACCACCAAACTTTTATAACTAACGCAAACATTTATTGATTATTTAACTTTTTAATGAACGAAACCAAGCACGTTATTAAAACAGTAAATTATAGCAAAAAAAACAGCAAACACGTCGAGAATGAAAAACGTACAGCCGCTATCGAGGAACGCATTAAATAATTACAGGGACCGACCGGATGCCTAATGCCCACGGTGCCATTAGGTGCAAATTGAGTCATCTGCGGGCGACTGAAGGACTAGCGTCCGTCGCTCGCCGTCCGCCCGCTGATGGTGGCATGGAAAGTCCCTTAAATACCCCAAAGTGGCAGAGAAGTGTTATCCGGAGAGTAAAAAGTTAAAAGGTTTTGCCAGATTCGATGCGGTCTCAGTTTTTAGATTCGTACTCTTGCAAGTAAATTACGTGCAGATTGGGCAAATGGAGATGTAGCTTTAAACTGCATAAATTTTCGCTGATTCGTTCTTTCCGGTGTCGCCGTTTTGTACTATTAAATTTTATTTTTATTGTTGTGTTTCTTCTTCATGAATTCTTCTAGAAGTAATGTAATAGTTTTATTGTGTCCATCATTGTACGAATGATGATTAATACATCACAACAGATTTAGCGGTAAATTATAAAACAATTATTTTTTTCTCTTCTAACAAAAAAAATAATAATAAATAACACAGAAACTTTATTTTTATGTATATTTCAATAAAAGGTATATTTTCCAGCATTTCGTTTTTCCTTATTTACAGATTTTATGATTAGATCAGCCGGCCGTTAAACTTCTCCTACAGGCAGCAGCTGAATTTGACCTAGCTATATAGGTAGTGTCGAAAATCATGCCACGGTCGTGACCCGAAATCTAAGACCTCCCGGTCCGAAGCACTGTAGTGACCTGAATTACTGACGCCCTGACACAACTAAGTCAGTGAAGTATAATCTGTATCTGAGACAAGATAAGAACAGTAGAACTGGATTATATGAGAAGGTGTCTACAGTTGACCAGACTGGATAGAATTAGAAATGAAGTTGTGTGGGACAGAGCAGGGGTAACTACGTCCATCACAAAAAGACTAAAAAATAAAACACTCCAATGGTATGGTCACGTGCAACGTATGGGGACAGAAAGATGGCCTAGGAAACTCCTACACTGGACACCAGAACGAAGAAGGGTGAGGGGTAGACCCGTTTTGACATGGCAAGCCTATGTAAGTGAAGCGATGGAAGATAGAAGTCTCCAAAACGAAGACTGGAAGAATAGAGATATATGGAGATCCAGAACGGCAAACTCGTGAGGGTAACAGCCGAAGAAGAAGAAGTATAATCTGTTTAATCGCAACAATTTTACTCAATGTATGGTAAAAATATTGGTGTTATATTGAAATGACAGCGAAGTTACTTTATTCCCCCTTGGTAATGGAATGATGCAAATAGCCTTGATAGTCTGAGAGTTGATAAACCGTAAATTTAACCACGATCAACAAGAAACATTGGAACAAGGAACTTACTAGTCCGATAAGTATGGAGTCAAGCACGGCGTAACCCTCACGGAGGCCGGGTTATTCACTGGGTTTCCGTCTGCTTTTCGGCGCCAGAGAGGCAGCGGGCCGGTCCTTCTTCGCTCTCGTCTATTACTTGCTCCGCCGTCGACAACCAGCGCACACATGTACGGACGAGGTTAGTCAATAAACCAAACTTAAAGACACTTCGCTTTCCGACAGACTACTCAACCGGGTTCAATATATCACGAACATTTTCATACGTAGTCATTCCTCCTTTCCGTCTAACAAAGGCGTGTAGGACGCTTTCTTTTTTCTCATGAGATTTCACACCGCGGAATTTTTTCGACACTGATTAAAATTAGATATCTCCTAAAACGAGAAAAAAGAGGAATAAAACATACTTACTAAATAATAGCAACGACAAAACAGTGAAACAAAGAATCTGGCGTGTACGAAATGTCTGCTAAGAAGCAATCCGTAGAACAAATTACTGAACCGCTCTGTTTCTTTTACTCTGCTTTGCAATTCACATATTCATTATCATATTCATCAATAGACCTTCACCTTCCACCTCAAAGAGAACGCCTTAATAAATAAATAGAATATTATAATTTGGAGCGGTTTTTGATTACTCAAAACATAACCCCAAAATAATCAATGAAATACTGATGAAATGTTTTTGAAATGCCCTAAAATCAAAAATGACGTAAAAATACTGATCAAACCTCCCATGATAAACATATGCACTACACGTACGGGACTAATATCCAAAGCAATTGACGCTCACGAAAACACTAATATTGTTAATCAACAACCACATTTCTGTTTTGCTTGATCCATAATAAGACTAATAATGATGTACACCTCGTGTGCAATATAATAATTGCGTGTTGACGGGCTCGCCTCTGTGGGCGAAGTAGGGGCACCGTCGGTTTGTTTCTCACGCCAATTATTGCTCCCCTTTCGACACAGCCTCCCGAAACATATTCACTTAGTAAATGGACTAAACTTATTTATTTTACTCCATCACTGTAGCGTAATCATTTAGCAAAATCATACTGAATACTATGAAGATTATGTTTATCAAGGAGGTTTCTCTACAACCTCTCGGACTACACCAAGATTACGCCTGGTGTTTTTACTTCACTTACTTTTCATGTCTTAAATACAGGCTACAAATGAAATACAGTGAAACCTCTCTAAACGACTACCCCTCTATTAAACGACTACCCCTCTCAGAGACCAATTTTTCTGACAACGGACTCCACAAACTCGTATAGTCCAAGGCAGTTCAGGGGAAACTACCATGTATGCAAGTACAATGTTAAATTTGCGATTTTGGAGGGCCTTTTCTACAAAATCGTTAATAATAATATTTCGATATTTTTCACTCTTAAAGGGAATATTAGTTATCATTTTGACATTTTTAGGTGGTACTGAAAAAATATTTAGTATTATTTTTGTAATTTTATTTTCTATGATGTATTCTGTATCATTTTTATTTTAGATCCACATTCTTTTGCATATTTACAGACAATTCTGCGACACTTGGCACTTTTTCTTTATCAATATTGTGCTATAAAATTTTGGTAAGTTCGTAATACTATAAACAGCATATCCTGTGATTTCATTAAATTACGAACAATAGTTTCTGAGAATAGATACATTAATCACAAAATAATTTATTTTCTGAAAAGACCCATTGAAAGAGTGTGTACATGAGCTACTACTGTATTAGAACACCCTTGAACAAACACAGCAGTAGCTTCTTACAAACGGGTCAGGGACCGTGCGAGAGCTTTTCTTTCTCTTCCTGGTCCCATCGTCTCCTTTACACAACACAAAGGATCCTGTACTTCTTCCCGATGGCCAGCAGGGGCCGAGGGGCGATGCCCAGCTGGGAGAGATATCTGGAGGGCGATATTCCCCTGAAAGCTGGCATCTAGGTCGACGCCATATCTCACTATCCAGCGAGAAAGGAATACCATAAAACTGCAGATACAAAAAAAAATATACTAACAGAACTATTTATCACAGCATTAGACGTGCCCGAACACATCAATCGATCTATCAAGCTACAATGAACACTCGTAAGTGTTTCAGGACAGTGTTTGGACAATGAAAAAGCCGATGGGACCAAAATTCCAAACACGCCCACATCTTTGTTCCGCCTGATCAAGGATAGGGCTAATGATACTGCGTGTCCGAAACGTGGGCAGCGGAGCGATTCCGCAGGACACCGCGGACGCGCGTTCACGGCCTCGCCGCCTCTTTGTCGGCGACGTCGAAGCACCGCCGGCCGCCTCCCCTCGTCGGTTATTGCTCCGCCATCGACGCGGCCTGCGCGCACACACACACACGCGCGCGGCGGCGGCGGCGGAGGCGGCGGCGGCGGCGGCGGCGGAGACGGCGGTGGCGGCGGCGGCGGCGGCGGCGGCGGCGGAGACGGCGGTGGCGGCGGCGGCGGCGGCGGCGGCGGCGGAGACGGCGGTGGCGGCGGCGGCGGCGGCGGCGGCGGCGGCGGCGGCGGAGGCGGCGGCGGAGGCGGCGGCAGCGGAGGCGGCGGAGGCGGCGGCGGAGGCGGGGGGTGGCGGAGGCGGGGGGGTGGCGGAGGCGGCGGAGGCGGCGGCGGCGGCGGCGGAGGCGGCGTGCGCCCCGTCATTATCACATTACATCGTTTGCACAACGTGGCTGTTTGCGGCGCTTAACGCGAGGTGTAAATCTCTCGATTCTCCACGTCCTCCCCCCGGTGTTCTCTCCCGGGCCGTTGTCGCCGCCGACGCCGACCCCGCCGTCGCACAGTGGTACAGGATGGAGATAAGGGGAAACGATTCGGCAATGGATTGTAGTAGTACGATTTTTGGTAGCGATGAGTATCATAAAATGTACACAAATCTGTAATTCGGGAACATTACAATGGCATAGGAATTTAAAGAGCAGCAAAAGAAGAAGAAAAGGAAGAAGAAGAAGAAGGAGAGGGAGGAGGAGGAGGGGGAGGAGGAGGAGGGAGGAGGAGGAGAGGGAGGAGGAGGAGGGGGAGGAGGAGGGGGAGGAGGAGGGGGAGGAGGAGGAGGGGAAGGAGGAGGAGGAGGGGGAGGAGGAGGAGGAGGGGAGGAGGAGGGGGAGGAGGAGGAGGGGGAGGAGGAGGAGAAAAGGAAGAAGGAAAAAAATAATAAAGAAGAGGAATAAGAAGACGGGAATATTAAGGAAGAGGCAGAATAAGGAAGAGGATGAATACGGAAGTGAAGGAGAAGAAAAGGAACAAGGACAAAAAAATAAAGAAGATGAATAAGACGACAGGGAAATGATAAGGAAGCGGAAGAATAAGGAAGAGGATGAAGACGGAAATGAACTGTCTCTCTACAGGTAAACTTGAGCCAATGCAGCTCTAGAGTCATTCATATGCTACCATGCGCATGTAAGTAATTAGTGATTGACGCTGACCTAGGAACGATTTTTCAGAATACAGAGAACTACAAAATTAAGATATTAGAGGAGTTTGTCGGGTGAAACGATAGCCAGGAAGAGTAGACTGCTACTAGACATCATAGAGAACTGATGGGATCGGGCTCTGAGTTTTAATATTTTACTAGTTGATAACAGGGTATTATTTTATCAGTGGAACAAGGATTCACAATCATCTACTTAGTGAGTCACGTCCAATTATTCAATCCCATCCACTTCACCCTCCTCGCAAGCTTCAGTTAAGACATATTTCTTTTCGGCCAGAATCTTTGTTGAAAACGTTGTTCGCCATTCCGCGAGGGGACACTTTCTATCGAGAGATTACTAAAAGAAACCGCTTTGACAGCTTCTGTTTGGCAACATAACTGCATGTTACGTCCATGAACTAATTTTCTCAATGTGTTTGTTTACATTTAGCTCATTTGTAAATGCCTTCATCACTATCTTTAGAAATGCCACCGCCTTGGTAGACGTTCATTTGTTTCCCGACTTGTCGAAGTGGTCCCTTCTTAAGAGCAACTCCTCTGTGGTTCCTAACTCGGCCTGACGCTCTCCCACTGGAAGAGTTGGCTCGTAACATCAACTGATGTCACTGCAGTCCCTTTGACCGGGAAATCTTAGGTTCGAGTCCCGACGGTGGCAGAATTTTTGACACTAACGCGCCCGAAATCACTATCAATTAATCCAACCATTGACGCTCTTGCCGATTCCACTCGTTCCGGCGCACTGTGCTGCAAGTGCCGCGGGAGGCGCCAGCGTCGCGTGCGCTCGCCCCGAGCTGCTGCGCGAGAGTCGATGGCGCTGGGACGAGGGCCGCGATGGCCACGCGGCGACTGGCGGGCGGACGGACGGACGGCAGACGCCAGCATCAGCAATGGATGCCAAAGGGGGTGGGTGGTGATATTATAAACCGAGTATGAACTGTATTTTTGTAGATGGGTGAGTGAGTGAGTATGAGGATGTTAATCGTGCGACAACAAATCAAAATGGAGAAACAAACACTTTCCAAACAAGGTTTTCCTATCTCTTTGAAACAGACTCAACCCATGAATAGAGAATTTTGTATAATATGCTAAGAAGAAAGAAGCAAACTCACACGGAATCTGCAACATACATTACACTACCATGCACGTTATTTACACTACCACGCACCTATATTCAAAGCTTACAGCGGCTTGAGTTAAGCTCCTTGGACCATAATGAAAAAAATGAGACGTTTTGAGCCTTCTTTTACAGTTTTGGAAGTTTAGCTCTCCTGAATACGCAACTCAGTATTATGGGTAATCAGAATCATGAAGAATTTCGAAGCTTATGTACCACTCTGTACATATCCTGTACAATTTAATCGCATGGGCCCGTACTTGTTAGAAAACCTTTAGCATTATTAGAATATTTACCATCGCTCAGTACAGGATATACTTCATCTCCTGGTCGGTCGAAATAGGATTTCACGTCCAAATTATTTTCACTTTGAAAACATTGATTTGCAAAGGGTGGAATGATCGCAAAATAATACAAATCAACTTGGAGTATATTGTAACTAAGTAGGAATGTGTTTGTCATTTATTGTTTTACATTCTTAGAAGAGTTCCACAATCAAGTTTTTTAGATTAATTTGTAAAGAAACGAATAAGGTATGTTGCCTAAACCGAGAGAGGTGAAGTAACTTGAAAACTGCTGAAAACTATTTCTCCAGTGCTCTGGAACTCTATTGCTTAGCATCTTTTTAGGTAACTGGTTATTAACATGTGTGAATGGTGGTTTAATTATTGTATCAATAGAATAAAGTGAATTATTGACAACATACAAATTGTAAAACATGTTTCTGCATAACATATTAAAAATACATAATTTTATCATTCAAATTCATTACCTACTATAAAATATGTACACGGTAGAAACAATTACTGGTAATGTGAAATTCAAGAATCATATCATCAAACTCACCCTCAAGCAGCGCTTCCCACATTTTCTATTTAGCTCCTATAGTTTTTCTATGTTGTATAATACGTTAAATTTGTACAGTAAAAAAATCAGAACGCTTCTTCCCAATTCGGCGCCAGGGACATACTCCCCGTCTGTTCTCCTCTAGTGACAGTTCTGATTACGTTGACGGCTTTACACGATGTTATTAATTTGTCTGCAAATCCTTTACCTGTAACATAATTGACAAACAAAAATGTGAGTGAAAATACTGTTCAATTCTACGTATGTGGGACGTTTCATCAGCTAGATTTGTGCATATATTCTTAATTTATCTTTCAAAAGTATGTCCCTACAAATTAGAAACTTGTTTGCAAAAGCTACTGTATCCACTATAAAGGTTGGCATGCTCACATTCTACATTGTCAGTTGTATCTTTTAACAAAACTTGTATATTAAATTTAAATTACAGATTTAAAAATTGATATATTTTCAAAACGTTCAGTATTTAGTAAATATTTTTATTAAAAATACCTTATCAAAATTTGCAACAAAAAAGAGTCATATTCAATCCAAAACACACATGTCGATTTAAAATTTGCATCAAATCATGTCACATCAATAGTTTTTTCTGAAACTATTCAAATGCTAAGATACTAATAAATTAAAGCTGAATATTACCTAGAATTAAATACTAAGAGGAATGTTGGACTTTTAAAAACAGCTTGCTTGCGAACCCTGTGGGTTCAACAAAAGATAATTTGTCATATTTTCCATTACAAGTGCTAGTACAATTGCATATATGTAACGGAATAGGCAACTCTATTTAGTTTTAATGTCAAAAATTGATGCGTGTCACATACTACACACATATCGAAAGTATAGAGATTATTAACAGAGCAAGACTGCTATTATAGAGTTCCCCCCATACGTTTGGAACAACTTCGGTGCTTCCCAGTTGAATACACTTGGCTCTATGCCAGATACATCGATATATTGGATATTTCAGATCGTACGCTGTAATAAAATCGAGTGTATAATTGTGCGACGTATTTCAGTTGCACGTCGTAGTCTTTGACATTACGGCACAAGAGCGCGTGTTTTCTCATACTTTATAAAGCACGTCTTCAGAGCCACCATTAGAAAGTGTCTTTCATAATAGGACAGGCTCAATTAGAGTCATTCCCGTACAAACGATTAAATATAGTTATTAATTTTGTATTAATTTCTCACTATCGCATCGTTATGAGTTTGTCGTGGTGTCTTTGAAGACAATTAATATAGCATGCATCGTGAGGCCCATTTATTTGTCACCTATGTTAAACCCCTTTAAAAACATCGATGGTGGTTGATCAATGTATTAATAACACCGATAGTTTAATTTTGAACATGAATGTTCTGTAATATCGATGATTTGTAATATTCCGGGGGGGAGGGGCTAACAGGTATTTCCCACCAGTGGGGCACCGCCCCAGACGATCAACCTGTAAGCTATCCACAGGTATCCCGCCGTATTTGGTAGTATAGTGCAAGTAGGTGTGTCTGTCATTAAGGGGTGAGAATAAGGTGAGGAAGGGTGGTGCGGTGTCTGTATCCCGTTTGATAGGGTTTTGCTCCGGCATTTGCCTGGCATTAATCGGAGAAACCCAGAAAACTACAAATGAGAGCAGTGGGTCGCTTGAGTTATCCTCCTAACGGCGGAAAACTCGTCCTAGCTAGTAGCTAGTGTAGAAAATACCTCCACCGTCAGGACTCGAACCCCAGGCCCTCCCGGCTAGAGGCACTTCAGTGACAGCAATTGATGCCCTGAGCTATCTAAGCCGCTCCATATTTTATAGGGGATTCGAACCTTCATACATCGGTCATCGCGTTAAATGACTAGGCTACTTATGGCAACCTCACGACACTTGCAATTAATTAAAAATACCGTAAGAAACAACACGGGAATGCGAACTTCTTATGAGAGAAGTTCGCAAATATCCAGAGGTTTTGGGAGGCGATAACTCAGAGCATCATTTGATGTCATTGCAGTCCCTCTGACCGGCAAGTCCTAGGTTTGAGTTCCGAAAGTGACAGGATTTTTCACACTAGCTTGTCAGCTTGGTCGAATTCAGTTGCTGTTTGGAGAATTCTAGCGTCCCGCCGCTCTCATTGGTAGTTCTCCGTGGTTTCTCCTATCAATACCAGGCGAATGCCGGAGCAGTACCCTAAGAAACGGACCGCGGACAGAGCGCAATCTTTCCTTGCCCTTCCGTGTCCTATTCTTACCCCTTATACACACTTGCACTTAAATGCGCTACACTATCACACATGCTGCGAACCCTCAGGATACCGCTGGTGGTAGATACCTGATTGGGGAAAGTCCCGCTAGCCGACGGATCTCGCCATATAGCGGGGGAAAGACTACCGCCCGATCAAAACATACATAGTTACGGGCACTTACGGGCACATACCTTACATAGCACATACCTTACATGGCACATACCTTACATGGCACATACCTTACATGGCACATACCTTACATGGCACATACCTTACATGGCACATACCTTACATGGCACATACCTTACATGGCACATACCTTACATGACACATACCTTACATGGCACATACCTTACATAGCACATACCTTACATAGCACATACCTTACATAGTACATACCTTACATAGTACATACCTTACATAGCACATACCTTACATAGCACATACCTTAGTAGTTGACGTACCCGGAATCACTAACAATCAATCAATCAATCCAGACGTTTTGGGGATTTTTAAGACAGTTTTGACAGCTCATTTGATTCACATTCACAAGGCGAACTGATAGGCGCTGTTCCTAATGTGGTTCTTGTCAAATCTTCTAAAATAATCCTAAAATGTTAGTGCTCTTTGGAGAGACTGAGAGCATTTTAAAAGCTGTAAATTACTGTTCAGCCTTTGTTTTGTAACATCAAGCGTCTCGAGAAGATTCATCAGACTGATGCTAATTAAAACGACTTTTGTAATAAAACATTACTTGAAAAGTATGTTAATGGTACTTTTTCGGAAAAGATTGAACGCGGAAGGGTGGAGGAATCAGACAACTGTGTTACTTATACAATTTCTTTTTATGGCGAACATATTTTTAAAAACAATAGCAAAGAAAAAATCGCCGGAGGAGCCATCAAAACTAGTGCGAAAGTGAGAAATGAGGCTCCCTTTCCAGTCTCCCGCACACCTCTATCCAATAGAAGCCACAAGGCAATCGCTCCCCTAGCAGAGCAGGCAGCCTCTGCATTCCGACTGACAGCATCGACCTATCGAACCAAAGGGCGAAAGTCGCCCGCCTGAGGAACGCCCCGAATCAGCGGCGCGTGAGTTTCCGGGTCACCCGCAGCCGGGGTGATTGATCGATAGATCGCCGCAGGACGACCGCCCGGAATCCACATTCGTTCTGTTCCAAGGGAGCCCATTCCATCCCTACCCACGCCGCCCTGCGGCTCCCCGCATCCCGCGACCCCGCCCGCCCCACTCCGCTCCGCTCCGCTCCGCCCCCCCCCCCGCCCCATCCCGTCTCGCACCGCGCCGCCCCGTCCCGCTCCATCCCACCCCTCCCCGGCCCGCACCACCCCGCCCCTCCCTGCCCCCAGTTGATATGCAGCCTCTGCGGCGACGGGAGACTGCAGTTTCCCCGCATTCACTGGAACCATGCCCGAGGATAAGATACTTAAATGCAGGAGTTAGTCGTTATAGAATCGTAGTTGAATAGCCTTCTTGAAATTATTGATTTTACGGTAATGAAAAATGAAAATGTGTTTCATTTTTACATTTTTAATCAAGAAAAATCCACAATGAATTACATATTGCCTGCCTGCAAAACTACATTATACTAGGATTTATTTAACCGTGCCCTTGACGTAAATCAGCTGTTCAGGGTTTCATTCAACCGAGCTTGAACTTCCCCATAGTGACGTCACTATAGCGACATATAGGCACCCGATTGACTAAGTGCTTGACTAAATAAATCGTACTATAAAACCCTGTCACAATCGTTTTATACTTAGCTTCCCATTATCAACAAATTCTTATTTACAGAGAGAACCCTACACAAGTGGTATTAAATTCAAAATTAGCAACAACAATCTTCGGACCTCGTGGTTTCGTCAAAGAGAAAGAAAATATTGATACATATTCCTAGATTGTGTACCATTACTTGTAAAACACTTTGGTGCTGACCTTGAAATAAATAAACTATTTTTCAATTTCCTGATGTCGAGGATGCGGGCGGATAATGCTAATTTATAATATGCAGACGAAGATTTCGGGAACAACTGTAAAGCCTATTGTCGGGCGCGGGGGCGGGGAAGGGAACGGGGACGGGGACGGGGACGAGGGCGAGGGCGAGGGCGAGGGCGGGGGTGGGGGCGAGGGCGGGGCGGGGGCGGGGGCGAGGGCGAGGGCGGCGACGAGGGCGGGGGCGGGGGCGAGGGCGGGGGCGAGGGCGAGGGCGGGGCGGGGGCGGGGGCGAGGGCGGGGGCGGGGGCGGGGGCGAGGGCGGGGTCGAGGGCGTGCGCGAGGGCGGGGGCGGGGTCGAGGGCGAGGGCGGGGGCGGGGGCGAGGGCGGGGGCGGGGGCGGGGGCGAGGGCGGGGGCGGGGGCGGGGGCGGGGCGGGGGCGAGGGCGAGGGCGAGGACGAGGGCGAGGGCGAGGGCGACGGCGAGGGCGAAGGCGAGGGCGGGGGCGGGGGCGAGGGCGGGGCGAGGGCGAGGGCGAGGGCGAGGGCGAGGGCGAGGGCGAGGACGAGGGCGAGGGCGAGGGCGAGGGCGAGGGCGAGGGCGAGGGCGAGGGCGAGGGCGAGGGCGAGGGCGAGGGCGAGGGCGCAGAGACCAATTCGTCCATGCCCTCTCGCACGGCGCGGGCGCTTGCGGTCCCCGCCTGACGCCTGCCTGTGCACGGGGCGGCTGGGCCGTGTGACGACTGCGCGCGCAGCCCCGGCGGCGATTCGGCGATGGAATTCCGTATCTCGCCTCCCCATGCCCTCCCGCCCCGCTACCACTCCCGCTGCACAGTGAGTCGAAAGGAATCCCTCCCTGCATAGCGCTCAAACAATATTTTACGTGGAATCGTGAGGCAGCACCCTAGTACCTCCTACGTCGAAATGCCCACATCTTCAATCACGTTTTATATTTCGCTCTCTAATAACATATCAAATTCTTCATATTTCGAAGTACTTTTATATAGAATTGCTCATATATGAGAATATGCATTTCTGGGAATACTAGTACTCTAGCAAAATGTGGCGTCGCCGACGCTGTAAACTGTTTTAAATATAAGTTCATGTGTTGAAAATTTCATTCATTTCCTTTATTTCTACCCATCGTTGTTTAAATATGTTCTTTCAGTATATCGCATTGGACTTACCAATGAATCCTAGATAATGTTATACTCCCGTTCAAAAGTACCCAACACCCAATGGCCATGTGTGTTACCTGCATACGGGATATAAACTGGTCTTATTACAATTTCAAAGTTATAATCGCATTAACAAATACTTGCAGTTTTTTTATGCTAATAGTTAAATTTTAGAACAGTTACATTTTTACGCTTTTTTGGTAATACGCACAAAAATGCGCATAGCACATTTGCATTAGCACAAATGCTAAATGCAAAAATACCGATCATTCCCAATTAGGTCCGAAAATTCTATCGCAACATATTACATTTACATCTACATTCCTGGCATTATCACTAAGATCGCGACGCCAAAGTAAAAATAATCTGATGAAAAATATATGATGAAAAATATATGATAAAAAATGATAAAAATGATAAAAAAAATATGGAGTAAAAAAAGGAAGAATTTTTCGCCCCTTCGTCTTCTTCTTTCTGATTTGTGGAGAAGTGTCGTTTCCATCATCAATCCTTGTTTGATATCTTTCCAGCCATCCTCTTTTTTTTTTGTTCATTTTCGCAGATGTTGGCTTGTTTGCGCCCACTGTGCTGCTGTCCACCTCACGCCGCCCTCTCCAATTTATCTCCTGTCCGGCGCACGCTCGCGACCTCTGCCAGCCCCGCCTCCGCCTCCGCCTGCGACGTCGCCCCCCACCGCCTTCGCCACTTTCACCGCCGCCTCCACCAACACACCCACCGCCTCAGCTGCCGATATACCCCGCCGTTCCACCGCCTCAACCTTACTATCAACCTCAACATTACTAACGGTTCGATCGCATCTACTTCCACCGCTTCCTACTGATGTCTCTGCAGTGCCTCTAACAGGGAGGTCTTAGGGTTCGAATCCTGACGGTGGCAGGACTTTCGACACTAGCTACATGGCAAGGTCGAATTCACTTGTTATCTGGAGGAGAATTCTAGCGACTGGAAAGAACTGCTCTGATCGGTAGTTTTCCACGGTTTCTCCTATCAACACCGGGCAAATACCGAATCAATATACTCGCAAACGGGCCACACACCGGGTGCGATCTTTCATTCCTCGTCTTATCCTCACCCCTTACTTATGCACTACAATACCACACATGTAAGGACAATATTCGTCAACTTAGTGTTGTCCCTGGCGGTGCGGTGCCTTGCTGGTGGTAGGCACCTAGTTGGGAAAATATCGACGCAATGTCACGCAGGGCGGCGCCAGATCTCACCATCCAGAAGAGGAGACTAATCGCCACCTCCCGCGATAAAAACATGCACTACACATTCAGAACTAATGACCTTAGCAGAAGTCCGGAATTACTAATCAATTAATCCATCACCAACACTACCATCATCCTCTCTCCCACCGGCACTGCACTTGACACCATCACGTCGCCCGCAGCCGTCGCCGCCGCCCTCGCCACCGCCGCTGGCACTCCTTCCCCGTCACCGCCACCGCCACCGACATCGCCGTTGAGCCCCACCAACTTCACCGCCATAGCCGTCGTCATCGCCGCTTGAATCCTTCCTCCGCCACCGCCATCGCCGCTCGAGCCCCACCGCCTCCGCCATCACCGTCACCGTCACCATCACCGCCATCTCCACCGTCATCGCCGCTGGCACCCCGCCACCGCCATCGCCGCTCGAGCTCCACCGCCGCCGCCACAACCACCGTCCCTCCGCCATCACCGTCACCGTCATTGTCACCGTCACCGTCACAGTTATCGTCACCGTCACCGTCACAGTTACCGTCACCGTCACCGCCACAGCCACCGCCACCGTCAGCGCCACAGCCACCGCCACCGCCACCGTCCCCGCCACCGCCACTGGCACCCCGCCACCGCCACCGCCACCGCCGGTGCAGCTGCTGTCCGCGGGCGCGGCCGCAGTGACACGGGCTGGACGGCCGGCCGGGGGCGGGGCGGCGGCGGCGGCGGCGGCTGAACGGGATCGCCATGCGCTGCGCGGAGCAGAGCGGCGCCGGGGCTAACGGTGTCGCCCGCGGCGCGCGCGCCTTCGCCAGCCGATGGGCGACGACAGAGCACGCGCGGCACGGAAGCCACGCAGAAACATCGCGACGGTGGGCAAGTGGGAGCTCAACAAATACGAGATGCTGAATATACCTCAGCGGGGCGGCTCCGGCGTATATTTGCTTGATGAAAATGGTTATTTGCGGTATCACGTCCACAATAATTTTTTTTTTACATAATGCAGTCGCCTGAGTTGTCCATCCTCGGGCACAGAAAATTACACGAAAAAGGATCGATTTTCTAACTGTAAGTTTCATTAAAAATTAGGTATAATTATCGCCGGTCTGATTAATCAAGTCGCAATGTTATGCCGAAAAAAAAACTAAATTGATTGCCAGTGTTTAGTTGATATCTGGAAACTTTCGACATACGTTTAAGTGCTTAATTCCATATCTCCAAAAAAAGGCAGTTTCTTCTAGAATTTCCACACAATGTTCCGGAAGAATACGGAAAAAAATGATCAGTTCCTCACTATTAGACTGAGACGTGTGGAATAACTCCTGACCTGCTCCGATTGGTAGTTCGGAAGTCTTCAAGCCGTGAGTAATGAACGCTTACAGAGACAGACGTACACACCGATTACTATTGTGTATATGCGTGTATCTTATCCGTCGTATCGTAATGTAGTGCATTTGATCGACCTTTATTATCTCGACCACCCAATCATTAATTTCTCATCATTCACCGTTCATGGTCACAACTTTTATCATTCATCTTAAAGGAGGGCAATAGCCAAAACCTACCTGCAAAATCTGAGATCTGACAAGGATAAATAAACGCCTTCTCTTTACAATATGGAAATGAGTATGGCAAATCATCATCATTATCGTCGTCGTCATCATCATCATCATCACCCAACAGGAACGGATATTTAGAGGACTTGCTTTGACTGGTCGCTTACCGCGGTGTCTTGCAATCCATCCTTGATTGATGCTGGAGCAGTACCATAAACAATGAACTCGTCGTACTAGCATAACCTTAAATAATAATGCATGTCAATACAATATATTTCTTCAGGGATACGGAAGTTTCAACCAATGCTTCCACGAAGGTTGTCTTATTCCGTTTTTCACAATTTATTGAGGATTTGTATGTTCGCGTTCCTTGCGTTTGCGGAATCTTTACACGTTCAGTCCTGTTATTTCTGCGCACGACAAAATTAATTTTCCTCCTGACAGCTACTCGCAGAGCGCTGTCAGACAATCCGGCAGAGGAGTGTTTCACAGTTTTCAGAATATCCCCGACTGCCAGCAGGTGTGGCAGAAACGTACAGAGAAGTTTTCTCCACTGGCTCGTAAACACATTCGTTCGTGTGATGCTATCGCCGATCTCTTGTGGCAGCTTGCACTATCTACCCATGGTCCTTGTCCTTCAGTCTTTCTCCAGTTTCCGGCTCCAGGGACAAATTACTTTCGAGTTCTAAATCTCCCCTTTAACTCGAAGATGCGTCTTGCAGATTGATTTTCTAACAGAATAGCCGTACTTGTCCGTTTATTCCAGTCCATTTTTTGCGTGAATTGTTTTACTATATTGTTAAAATTATTTTATTTTCTTTCTTCTCTAAGTGCGAATGTTCATATTTTATTTATTGTTGCTGAGTTTACTTTAAAGTGATAGATATATTTTTTGTATTTCAGCATTATAAACGATCTTTTTTATTACAAGAAATCGTTCATAAACTTACATCTTTTGGCACAGATGATTTTGAATTTATGGCACGAGAAATTGAGTCATCCTACATTCAGCCAGTCGCAGTACGAGAATGGGGTGGTAAGCGGTAAACCGAACAGCTGACCACTTTTTTCGCACAGATATCAAATAACCCGTAACGTCACAATATAGATATTTCCAAAAATTAACTCAAATTTCTTTAACAAATATATAATGTTGTTATACAAAAAAAGTAACGCCTAACGTCGCTCGCTTTCAAAACATGTACTCATGCAAAAAAGCTTAACACGATAAACTAGTTGCATAATATATTATTCTTTGATTCTACGTGAAGATTATACTATATATCTTGTGGCGAACCAGGTGTAGAGCTGTCCTAGGGCTTATTCTACGCCGTTGGGGCTGGCAGTGCTGTGATCTTTATAAGGCGCACATTGAAGTTTTTAGTGATAGTTAAGGTCAGATGTGGTTTTATGCATAGTTTTAGGGGCCGAAACCAACTGAATGTACCTTTAAAAATACTACAAACCTAGCGATTATGTCGAGTGGCGAGTACAGTGAGAAATTTAACAGCTCTCAAAAGATACCCCTATCCCACTTTTAGTTTAGGAAAATAGTTTTTTCACATGAACCACAAACTACATCAACTATCATTACTAAAGAAAGAAAAACAAAGAAGAGATTTTCATGTAACACGACAGACTATTCCCTTTTAAACGTCACCAAGCAAGCTGATATTGCGTAACTTCCGGTTCCTCCATTCTCCGGCACGCGGTTGACAACCGGCGTTCGCGGCGAGCGGGGGGGGGGAGGGACCGGAGCGGGAAGAGAAGAGGCGAGGAATGAGGATAAAGGACGCGCCGGGGGAGGGGGAGTGGGAGGGGGCGATTGTGGTCGAGCGACCGCTGCGCGGGCGGAGCATGCGCTGGAGGGAAGGGGAGGGGAGGGGGCGTGGCGGTTGGCATTCCTAGGCGTCGGCGACTGCGTGGGCGGACAGCGACACCCGCGCGCGCTGCCCCCCTCCCCGCCCCCGCTGCCGGACGGCGAAATCCCGCAGTGCGAGCCAGGGGGCAGTGGTCAGCGACCGAGCGGCGTGGGTAGAGGCGGAAGGGATGGTGCGGGGGAGAGCGGGTAGCAGGGCAGGATGTTTGTGGGGTGGGACGGGGCGGCGACGAACATTTAGGTTGAAGGACGATGCCAGGAGGGGAAGGGCCGAAAGGGGGAGGGAGGGGAGTGATGAGGCGACGTGGGGACGGGGTGGGTTCGGGGTGGAGACGGGGTGGGGACAGGGTGGGGACGGGGTGGGGACGAAGTGGGGCGGGCTGGGGACGCGCAGGACGTGGTAGTGGTGGAGACGAGGGCGGGGACGAGGGTGGGGAGGAGGTGGGAATAACGCGGGGACGGGGCGGGGACAGGGCAAGGTTGAGACGCTGGGTCTGCTAGGTGCTGAACCGCAGACCTACGCAAACTTTTATGATCATCGCATCGAGAGGTTTTATGCACCATGTTCACATCTCTTTTCAACTGTGAGTATAGATGTAACCTCGGGATCTTTCCCTGGAGCCTCTTCTGCGTATTGAGACATACGTCAGAAATTGGTTTATTATTATTATTACTATTATTATTATTATTATTATTATTATTATTATTATTATTATTATTATTATTACTATTACTTACATTTCACCACCTGACCACAGTTGTAAGTTTTAACAATAACATTGCAATGTTTCTCGTTTCGCTATTGCTAACCACCGTTGCGACCTTAATAGAAACTACTTAGATGAAGAAATGTTTCTTATATTTATTAAATACATATTTTTTATATTTGTTTCTACTGTGTGGGGACATGTTCGTGATATTTTAAATGAAGGTTAATGATTTTTTTGGACTCCTAATGGACGACTCGGGCCCTGGTGGGGTATACTGAGGCTCATAGTTTTACACCATTAAATACCAGGAAAAGCCCTCCTGTAATGGGGAGCCTTTGTAGTAAGGCTGAGTCATCAAGTCCCTTCCCAAACCTCCTCGTGGTGTCCCTGGATGCTCTGCGTGGTGAGAACCTACAGAGTAACGAAAAGGGTGGGACGAACGGCGAGTTTCCGGCGCCTTAAAACGGGAACCATGAGCTAAGGGAAGGAAACCCTGACAGAAAACCAAGGGGGGAGGGGGGCCTCTGTAGGTGTAGTGAAACCAACCTTCCTAAGGCATGACAACCCTGAAAAAAAAACGTCTACCTCCAGGATTAAACATGGGGGTTGGACGCAGGGCTAACATCCCGGCTCCATAAAAAAAACTTCAGTTCAAAGCGATTTAAATATGCCTCGGACCGGACCAAAATTAAATTTACGACAAAGGCTACGAAAACGGACAATGAAAATTGGAACATGGAATATACAAGGCCTACGAACAAAGCAGAGGGAGGTCATCTCAGAAATTGAAAAAATGAACCTGGACATAATTATACTTACGGAAACGAAGAAAAAAGGGACAGGGGAAGAAATTTTGAATGAATATCTTCATATTTGGAGTGGTGTACCCAAAGATTTTAGAGCTAGAAGTGGAGTCTCTTTCCTTATTAAACGTAAATGGACAAAATTCATTAAACAGATAGAGAATATTAATGAAAGGATACTAAGAATAGACATGAACGTTTTTCGTCATAAGATAACAATTTTAGGGGTATATGCCGTAAATGATAATGCCCTTGTAGATGAAAAGAATAAGTTCTTTCAAGATCTCAGCGAAACTATAGCGAGTATTCCGTATCAAAATGAAATAATATTCATTGGGGATTTTAATAGCAGAGTAGGTAATAGAGAACGTGAAGTAGAAGGTCAATACGGAGAGGAAAGTATTAATGACAGTGGAAGAAGATTAATCAACCTATGTAAGGAACATGCACTATGTGTAGGGAATACGTTGTTCAGACATAAAAACATCCACAAATATACACGAATAGATCCAGTAAGAAATATACAATCTGTAATTGATTTAGTTGTGGTGAAGAATGACAGAAGAGTTAAACTGAATGATGTGAGAGTATACCGTCAACCAGAATGTGGAACTGATCATCATATGGTAGTGAGCAAACATGTTTTTCCTTTTAGAAATAAACGAAGACGTACTGAAAAAGATACTGACTTTTTAATTGAAGAAAACTATGTAAATTTTAAAACAGACCTTTTAAAACAATTCAGCGTTGAGATGCTCTACCAAAACAGAATTAAGAATAAGCTAGAAAACTCAGAAGATAAAAGTCCCGAAGAAATGTACAATCATTTAAAAGAGGCTGTTTTTGAAGCAGCTAAGGAAGTTCTAGGAGTGGAGCAAGAAAAAAACAAGTTTGTAGAGAAATTTAGCGAAAATTTAGAAAGCATGATTAAGGAAAAGAAAAAAATATATTTGGCATGGATTTCAAATAGGAATGACGACACACGAAAGGAATATGTAGAAAAGAGAAAAGAAGTTAAAGAATTAGTAAAAATCGAAAAAAATGAATACTGGGAGAGATTATGTAGGGATATAGACAGTACATTGGGATATAACAGATCAACTGAAGCATGGAAAACAATTAAAAAGTATGAGAGAAAACTGTAACAGAAGCAAAATACAAATAATAACTCCTACAAAATGGATTGACTACTACGAAACATTATTGCAAGAAAATAGAGTGGAATACCAACAAGATTTGGAATGCACACATTGGCAAGAATGGGAACCTGAAATTAGTCGGCTTGATGTAAAGAGGGCTTTGGCGAGAGCCAAAAACAATAAAGCTCCAGGACCAGGAATCCTTAGAATGGAACTTTTAAAATACGGAGGCTCTAGTATAATTGAATACCTCCAAAATCTTTTTAACAAGTTTGAAGTTAGCGGTGTTATCTCGCAGGAATGGAATATGTCATACATCAGTTCCATACACAAGAAAGTTGACAAAACTAGTTGTGAAAATTACAGAGGAATTAGTGTCATCCCATCAATAGCTAGGCTATTCGCTAGTATTCTAAAGGAAAAAACACAAAAAGGAATAACTTTCAGCGAAGAACAAAGTGGTTTTAGGAGTGGGAGGTCATGTTTGGATAACATCCATTGCTTACGCCAGATAATAGAAAAAAATGGAATGCACAATATAGATACATATATGACTTTTATTGACCTGGAAAAGGCCTACGACAGTGTTCCAAGATGTAAAATTTGGCCAGCAATGAAAAGACTGAAAGTGCAAGAAAAATGGATTAATTTAGTTACAAAAATGTACCAGAATACTGAAGGGTGCATTAAAATGGGGAGGAAAATTACCCGAAGCATTAGAACTAACAAAGGGTTAAAGCAAGGATGTAGTTTATCGCCACTTCTCTTTTATATATATATATATATATATATATATATATATATATATATATATATATATATATATGGAACGAGCTTTGGAAACCTGGTACAAGAAATGTTCTCAAATGGGAGTTCCCATAAATGACAAGTGCTTACATTCTTTGCTTTTTGCAGATGATCAGGTAATTATGGCAGCAGATCGGGAAGATATGGAGTATATGCTTCGCAAATTAAAAGAATACGAAAAATGGGGACTTAAAATCAACCTTAAAAAGACAGAATATTTATGCATAGGAGGAGATGCCTCTAATATTAATATCGCTGATGACGAGATAGCTAACGTTTCGAAATTTAAATATCTTGGGATTGTAATTACTGACGATGGGAAAATTGATGAAGATATAACTACTAGACTTGCAATGGGGAGGAATGCAATTAAAGCTCTGCATGGCCTTATATGGAATAGTGTTTTAAGGCAAGACACAAAACGACACATATTCCACATTATCGTGGAAAGTATTGTATTATATGGAGCAGAAATGTGGCCGTTAACAAAACGCCGTAGAGACAGAATACGGTCGGTAGAGCTCGACTTTATGAGAAGATCTTTGCAGATAACAAGACTGGATAAAATAAGAAACGATGTGGTGTGGGAAAGAGCTGGGATTCAAACAACCATAACCAGAAGACTAGAAAGTAAAGCTCTTCAATGGTATGGACATGTCCAGAGGATGCGAAATGAGAGATGGCCAAAACAAATTGTAAATTGGATACCTCAAAGAAGACGTAGAAGAGGTAGACCTAGTTTAACCAGGAAGACATATATACATGAAGTAATGGAGGAGAAAGAATTGGAAGAGGGTCAATGGGAGGACCGAGAATTATGGAAATCGAAAACGGCAAACTCTAAGGGGTAGAAACCGTCGAAGAAGAAGAAGAAGAAGGTTAATGATTTTCTGCATTATATATTTTCACATCACTAGAGTTAATAAATTACTTTTATACTTGTGATTTGAAATAATGTACCAGAGAAATGAAAATTTGTACACTCCTGTTATACTTTACTACACTTCAGAAGAGCGGATTAAAAAGGAATTTTCCTTAGAAATTATTTTTTTTACAATTCATTGGAATTCAAACCGAACCAAGAAATTTTCATATTGTCATAATAATATTCATACACATCTGTCAGGCGTGGAAGTCATAAATTAAAATTTTACAGCATTCGTATGCTTGAATCGTGCCATCCACCATTGTATTATAAACACTTCCCGTAAGTACGTTTAATAATCGCAAGATGTGCAACTCACACACGTCTCTCACATCAACCTTCATCGTACATTTAAATCCGGTTAGAACCGTTATGATTTTGTAATGGACTGGAAAAAGGAATAGCACGGGCAACTCCGTTCACTAATTCTTAAAGCGCTTCTTTAAATATCTATTGTGTGTGAAAGCACATCTCGGCGAGATGCGTTTGAAATTACGCTTACTCACTCTACGTTAAAAGCGCTTGAATTCAAATTCCTTAAAAGAGAATGTATTTGGCTCCGAAAATAAATTAACATTGAAGTAAGAAGGCAAATACTGTACAATGAACATGACATGTATTTATTTCGTTTACTGTGCTCTTGGGAGGTTTATTGACAATTTTAATGTTAATTTATTCGTACGGCTTTATTAAAGTACTTTAAATTCTAATAGAGGAAGTAAGATACATTAAATCAATTACCAAAATTGCAGTAGTGATCATGATACTATGAAGACAAGGATGTGGTAGACATCAGCAACTTCCTAAAGATCGGGTTTAGAAGCCCATTCATTAAGGTAAGAGGAGGAAATAATATGAACGGTGTGTGAGAATCCTAGTACACTGCGTTTACTGGCAAGACATAAAGAGCGATGTACTCAACAGCAATACAATTTTAAAAAAGTACAGGGTCTACAAATTACTACATTCAATAGTTATGAACGTGCACTTTTGGACGATAGTTCGTGAGATATTTTTCTGTGTGTGTGTGTGTAAAAGTCTACGAAATAATGACCGTCTTATTGCAATAAATCGATATGATTACAGTTGAAAACCAGGTTTTGTGACAATGTAGCTAAATTATAAGACTAGCATAATTATGCAAACTATAGATCCGCCTTAAAATTTAATTTGTTCCCGAAGGTCTGTAGAAACTTATGAAAGAATTGAACATACTTTTTGTGCCAAAATCTTCCTCTTTTTATTACATCTGCTTCTTGGTACACTACTCGAAACGAACTTCATAAACATTTACCAAAAATCTATTAAATTGCTTTCTCGTTTCTAAGAAGAATACATAACGATGAGAGGTATAATTAACCAAAGATAAGATATGTTTGGTTAATATCATATTAAAAAGAATGCTATAGGTATTAGATTTGTCATCACTTCCTTATGACAGGAGAAACAAAAAGAGAAAAAAAGATTAAACATAAAAATGAAGAATAAGTTAACAGCTAATGTTAAAGTACTAAGAGAAAGACACGAGCGACAGGATAAAAACAAACGAAAAAGGAAAAATATTGTAGAAAATAGAAGAAAGAATTATAAGATACAATCACCACAAGGCTGGATGCCAAAGATACGTAAGCAAAGGAAGTAGAGAGAGAGAGGAGATACGAGGTAGTGATGAACGAGGAAAAGGTAGAGAACGAGGAGGGAAGAGAAATGAAGGCAAAGGAGAAACAATGGAATGAAGAAGAAGGAAGACAGGAAGAAGAGAAGCGCGAAGGAATGGAAACCGGTAAGAAGAGCAGGAGTGAACAGAGAAGCAGGGAAGAAGGAAAGAAAGAAGATTGAGAAGGGAAAACCGTGAAGAAGAAAAGCATGAAAGACAGGAAGCGAGGAAGAAACGAAGGAATGAATGGAAGAAAAAAAAAAAGAAATGAGGGAAATGTGTAAGGAGAGGACAGAGAAAAGAGGAAGGAGAGCAGACTGAATCAGCGCCAAGAAAGAGGAAAACAATGTCCAGAGGGAGTCTAGTTCTAATGAAGTGTGCAGTAGCGTTCGCGCCAGCCCTGGTCGAGTGGTTCTCCAGCGGGCGCTCGGCGGCCAGCCGCTCTTCGGCGCTGCCCTCGACTGGATCGCGCGCGCCCACAATACCGCCGCCTTCCACGCGCATGCGCCGCACCCCTCCCCGCCCTCTTCTTTTTTCCGAATAGCGGCTCGTCTTCTTTACGAAAGCGATGCAGAGCCGCCGTTCCCTTGCGTTTTGCCCCTCTCCGACGAGAGGTTATACCTCTTCGGCCGGGAGGCCATTGGTGGCCATTATGCATTATAACTACCGACTCGAGCTCCATTCGCTCAGCGGGTTTCTAACCTCGGAGTGCCCTTTCGTGGAGGTCCGAAGTTCGATGTTCGATTCCTCTTCCCGACCGGTCGGACAAAAGAGAAACGCGCTTCGTCCGAGAGAAGAACGATTTAATTTGTGTCGGAATGCCGTCATTGTGGTTCGCTTCCAATTCGTGGTCTTTTGCTGACTTGAAAGTTTCGTTTCCAGTCACGTCTAAAGTGCAATCAAGAATAGCGGATGCATCTTTTCAAGATATTGGGAACAGTTACACAGATTTTCCTCAACTCTTCAGTTAAGGACTCTTCTACGATCCATTCTGGAACCTATGTACAAAAGATATGCAGAATAATGAACGTGCACAATGTTCATACAAAAACAGAAGAAAAAGAAGAAAGTCATTGAAATGTTTCTTGATGTCCTACAAAAAAATAAGGAAATGATTAATAATTTATTTCTCGATTATTCTCCCGTTAAAATGAACTTCTGAACCATTTCCCATTGAATACATTTTCCTCCGTAAATAATTTAAAGGGTACGCCCTTGTTAAATTTCAGTTTGGTGCTGCATTATGCCGAAAAAAACAGGAACACATTCAAATTCAGCCTCGTGCGTAGAAATTTCAGCTCGTTAACCTTCGGCCAAACAGACACTTTTTCATGGTCCGCTAGTGAGAAATACCAACACGCACCAGGAGGACTGTGACTTGCACAAACAGCGAAAGAACTTTATTGAATGGAGAAAAGGAAGGATCGCATGCTTCTTCATTGCAACGTGCATTAAGTTGCACCTTAAACCGTTACTTCACGGCGGTCACTCATGGTACATCGACGCCTCTCAAATTCCTTCAACTCCTCGCAATATATTGCGATGCTACACGTCTTCCCCTGCCATATTCTTTAATATATGGGCTTCCTGGAGAGCTTGGAAACTGTTTCTTCATTGATCTTATTTTTAAATTTCTTCTTCTTGTTCTTCTGTATATTCTTTTCTTGTTTAATTTATACTTGTCCCTTTAATTACATCTTTAATATATTATTGTTCTCATTAATTACTTCTTTTCTTCTTTAATTATTTTGTTTTCTCCTTCGTTGTTTTCTCTTTCACTGTCTACTCCTACTACTTATGATATTCATTCCACTTCTGTATCTAAAAATGAAACAGCTATCTCTGTATCTCACACATTTGACGCCTATTGGAGTCTTTCCATATCATGAACAATATAATTTATGGAGTGAGGCATCAGTGTTTTGCCCGATTCTAAATATTCAAGCAGAACCAACTAGAAGGGGAGAGAATTCCGCGCAGGCCCTGGTATTTTGTTATAAGTACTTCCACATTATATGGTGGGTCGAACTTTAAAATTCTCGTCCGGGTAGTGACGCCCGCCAACCCAACTTACATAACTGATGAAGAAAAATATCATTGGCAGGGAACGAACCAAGGGCTTCCTGTCTATGACCCTTCAGTTTAGGTCTCGTGCGCAACAACGTACGCTAACGCGAGTAGGAAGAGAAAGAAGAATATTTACCGCATATTAATTTGGACTACTCAGGCTAACACACCCGGTGAACACAATACACCACATGGCCTAATTTATTGGCGTGGCGTGGCGTGGCGTGGCGTGTTCCGTAAACCGCAACTTTATGCCCTGAATATATGAGTAGATCCTGTTTCACGGCGAGATTATTATAAGCGTGTTCTAAAAAATGGCTAGATCAATGATGAAACAAAACTTTCTCGACCCGCCCCTGTTATCCAGGTCTTTTCCTTCCTTTCCTTTTTCTCCGCACCTTGGTCTTTATTTCTTTCTCCAACTCTCACTTCCTCTCCGATAGCGTTATAACGCATGTCGGACTATGAATTGACCTTCGGGTAATACCACCGGGGTCTTTGAGATCATCTGGAAAGGGCTTTTAAATAAGGGGGCAGAACAGAATGAGAAAGGAAGAATCGCGCGCGATTCGATGTCCATTTTTTAAAAAAAGGGCTGATCAAATGAATAGCCTACACGGCATGCCCTGGCCCAGCACATGTGTGGGTAACCGCTGTGGCCCGCTGCTCCGGCGCAATCGGCTCTACTGTAGTGCAAGATAAGGCTAGTCACACGCAGGTGACTGAAGCAGGCCACTAGGGGTAGTCTAGCTCGAACTGATTCAATGCTCTAATCCGATATGTGATTCAATGCTCTGATGCAACTGATCGAGGAAACTGCATAAGCCGACGAACCAGTGGCCTAAAAACTATCTTTCACGTAGTTGCATATTCTGCCTCTGCTTCGTAGTCACAGGCACAACTGGACCTTATAATCCTCTGATCAACGAAGCAATAGCAGCGGTCTCGCAACAGCATACCTTAACACGTCCTTTAATGTCACACCGGTCCTTATTCCGGTTCCAACCTGCCGACTCGTTAACTTCGTACTCTCCGTGGACCAATTTATTGGAGGAGGGTTGCCTTCCACAAACCACAACTTTATGTTCCAAAAATACGAGATATTCTAGTTTGACTACGAGACCGTGCGTATTAGAAACGTTGGGATAGCGCAAGGTCAACTCTGAAACGAGCATTTCTCAGCACCGCCCCCGACATTCACATATCCCTCGTAAATCTCTCTCGGTCGCATTCCAGATTGGCTGGTGTAAATTGGTGGATAATGAGCTATAATTTCGTCTAGAAGCCCCGATATTTATGACGGTGTTCAGTGACACAGGCAAGCGGCCGAAGATAAACGGAAAAAAGAAAATAAACCATAGACTGTAACACAAATCAAGAGAATTTACAGACTAAAGTATCGCATATGTTTCGTTTAAACGGTGTTGTAACCGTTTAGAGGCAGGTCGTAAGGTCTCACGTGTCTCACGTGGTCAAGTTAATCTCACGATTTCGCTAATACAACGCTTCATCTCCTCCCTTTTTGTGTCGTCTTACAACACCTCCCGTCCGGAAGGTCATTCAAAAATCAATCACCTTTGAAGGTCGGTTGAATTTGCCGCGGCCGCCGAAACAAATTTGTGCGGCATTAAGTCAAATGGGTTTACGAAACAGACGAACGTTAATTAGCGTCCGACGCGGAGCGCGCGGCCGCCGCGGCGGCGAAGCCGGCGGCACCGCAGGGCGCGGAGGCGCGCCCGGGATGAAGACGTGGTCATTTGCGCCGTAATTCGCTCCGGGACGAGAAAGGGGACGACGACGCGGCGGCGGGGGAGAGGCGACGGGGGTGGACGAGAGGGCGGAGAGGTGGGGGCGGTGATGAAGGAGGTGGGGAAATAGGTAGTGAAGGAGGTGGTGCAAATGAAAGTGGTGATGACTGAGACGGCCTCGATGTCTATGATGACCTATGATGGAAGTGGTGGTTGTGATGTGGGAGGTGGAGGCGGTGGAAGGGGTGGCGGTCGGGTTGTGCATAGCAGGGACAGCAGTGAGAGTGAGTAATGGTGAGTTACGAGCCGGTGATGGCGAATAACGACAGTGGTAGTGATGGTGGACGGTAGTGATGATGGTGATGATGATGATGATGATGGCGGTGGTGGTGGTGGTGGTTGTCTCTGTGCGATGGCGTCAGGCATAGTGAAGGCGGTGTCGAACATAATGTCGTTGGTGGGTAACTTAATGTGGCAAGAGTGCCAAGATGGTGGTGGAGGAGATGTTATTGGTGGTGGTGGTGGTAAAAGTAGCAGTGCAGGGAGTCATAACGATTGCATTGTCGATGATGATGGCAATGGAGATGATGGTGACGCTGACAAAATCGATAGCGGTGACGATACTGAAGGTGGTGAGGCTAATACGGGCGATGGCGGTCGCCGATTCCGTCCCATTAACGAGCCTGGCCCGGCGCAGCGTTCGCTGGCTGTGCTGCGCGCAGCTAATTCTCCCGAAGTCGTTCTCATCAACACCATCGCCTCCGCGGCGCCATCCCCCCTCTCCTCCTCCTCCTCCTCCTCCTCTCTCGGACAGCGGGCGTCGCGGCGGGCACTGGGCCGAAAATCTGGCGGACACTTCCGTGGGAAAGTCTACTCGCCTACAATGGATGCACAGTAACGAAAGATATTTTGCGAAGTGTCTCTAAAGTACTGTAAATACGGTTAAGATTTTTATTCGTCACGAAAAATTTCGTTATGTTACATAATATTCCAAATAACCGTAGAAATTGACCGAAAAACACAAACAATCTTCAAACATTACTAAATAATGTTGGTGAGAAATATATCAATATCCTGTTGAAGGTGTGAAACTTTAACAACTGAAAGTGGTGGTGACAAAAATTGGGCGATAGGAATTGCACAATTCCGTTTAAATTAAAATGATAATAAGGAGTAGTTGCTAACACATTTGAAAATAATGCTACATTTACTAGCATATTATGCAATTTCAATGTCTAGAAGAATACAAATTTTGGCAAGAAAAAATTCATAACCCGACACACAAAAAAAAAAAAAACGCTATCAAAATACGAAATTTCAAAAACTCAATCTCCGAAAAACGCTCATGTACCATTTTTGCATATTATAACAAATAATAACCAAATAATTGGAAACCTAGAAATATTACACCAAATCTAGGTTCTTAGTGATACATTTTTACAATAATCTAATTGAGACAGAATATTTGCAGTTCTAATGTATGAATAAAATGATTATCTCTGAGAGGAGGAAACTATTCCTAATGATACTGAACGAAATACAACCCACATAGAGCAAATAACAGTAGTTTAGGTCTCACACAGAAAACAACAAAAACTAAAAGAAAATGAAAACGAAATCACATATAATATGAACTGTGGTCGAGAGAGAAATTATAAAAAATAAAACTGAGAATAGAAAAACTGATGAAAATATATTTCGAATAGTTCAGAGATGACTAAATCAATACAATGACAAAGAAAAGAAAGTAAACAAAAATCTGCGATGAAAAGAAGAAGACATTTGTTTTACATTTTTTTAATTCGTTTTTTGTATTTTGCCTTACGTATTTTGTGGGTTCAAAAGCACCATTTGCGCCAGTAGTGTCATTTCGACCCACTGCGGGAAGCGGTAATAGCAGATCATCAGCACTTACGAGCCCCGGGTGTGATGAGACGGTCCCGAGCAACGCGGGGTATCAATTTTTTCCTCCGCTCCAGCTATGAATTAATGCCCTCTCTTTTTCTTCGAGCCGGAGATCGGATGGAGGGGGGGTGGGGGAAGGGGGATTCCCGAGATTCTTCTTCTTTACCTGGCCTCTGATGTGTCCATAGCTCCGTCTTTTTCGGGAAATTAAATAAAAAAATTACAATTTCAATTCTACATTTCGTTTTACAGAAATCAGGTACCTTGCGTGTTTCCGTGCATCTCTTCATCCATTTATCTCTCCGTTCTTCCGGACACCTTCCTGTTCATTCGTTCGTTCGTTCATTCGTCCGTTCCTTCGTTACTTCGTTCGTTCGTTCGTTCGTTCGTTCGTTCGTTCGTTCGTTCGTCCGTCCGTCCGTCCGTCCGTCCGTCCGTCCGTCCGTCCGTCCGTCCGTCCGTCCGTTCGTCCGTTCGTCCGTTCGTTACGATTAGATTCAACGCGTCTTGGTCTACTGGTAGAGAAATGATCATTTCTCCGTATATTGTGAGAAAATTCAAAGAGCATTGCAGCAGCAGAGCAGAGCAGAGCAAGGTGTTTTGGAGGCGTTTTCGGGGAGTTATAGAACCTATAATGGTTATCAATTACTCATGAACAGGGTCGGATTCTGATGACATATCATCTTTTCATTGGGGCAATCTAGACGTAGCTAACTTGTAAATGAATTTTTATCATGACATATGTGTGACAGAAATTTTGTCATTGTTTGCCATTTTTCAATTTTAAGTAATTTTTTAGACCTTTGCATCAGTTTTGTCATTTTTATTAATTATTTTCTCTTTCGTGTTTTTGTTAGTGAATGTTTCATGAATTTACAATGACACCATAAAAACTTTGTTTTAGTGTATCATCAGTTCATGACAAAATTCATTTCTCCAATGGATTCTGTTTCTCGAACTCTCAAAATTTATATGAAGCTTCGATAAAATGCTTGACCTTTCACAACTGATGGTTGGAAGATCGGAGCTAAGGATTATATTTCCTCCTAAAATAAATACTTTATATTAAACATAATTTCACATAAATAAATTTTATTTAAAATTATAAAATTTATTGAACAAGTTAACATTTTCATACACATTTTTGAGTATATATTTAAAAATTAGGTCATTATTCCCTTATTTTAAGTTATTTTATAGGTAATTTTCCTCTAATTTGTAAGCCATTTTATAGATGTCATTTTCAATGCATTTTATGACAACAGAATGCGAGTCCTGCGCATGAAACAACCGCTCAATAAAACAATTATTGATTGATAAGCCGAACGGACTGGCACTGCTTTTAGTTGAATCTTTCTAGAATATTCTGGAAGAATTCCAGAAAAAACATGTTTTTAGGGATTTCATGGTACCTACAGTAGTGAAACGCTGTAAATTACCGTACATTTATTTTGCTTAAAGTTTAGAAAATAATGCATAGTAAGTAAACAAACTGTAGAAGAAACAATTAATTTTTAAGCGGCTCTTTTTCGTGAAACTCTACGCCCGAGTATAGATGAGCCAGGCAAATTTTTAAGAATAGAACTTATTTTTAGGTTACGAACTTGCTTAGCACAAACAACTTCAACACGCAAATACCCAACGGAGGCAGCACACTATGTAAAGATAACTGAGAACACTTTTGAATAGGTACCTGGCAAGCTCATTTCTCACAAAACAATCGATTTGTCAATTCCCAGTCCAAAAATCTTTTCTCCCACTAACGTATTTACACATCCTACAAAAATCTCCATTTAAAAGTTCGAATTTCCCTGTTCCCGAAATATTATTTTGTGTTTTAGTTTGACGGAGTTGAATTAATTTCTATGTTATTAAGGCACATAGACAATTTCTTTTAAATAAAAATGTAATAGATTTGGTTAGTAAATACATATATTGTTGCGAGACAATCGTTTTTGATACGTTTGTATCGTAGGTTTATAATTTTGAAAGCAAATATTTGAAGAATTTAAAATATTTAAAGTTCCGGTGACAAAGTCACGAAAAGAAACGACGGGTGACTAGCTGAAAACATTTTATTATATACTGTAGTTTGTTTCAAATATAGTGTTTACTATTTATTTCAATTATGAAATAGATTGCAATGAACTAATTCAATGCGACCATGTAGGCGAGGGGAGGGGGGGCGGATTCCTGAAATTCTTCTTCGTAACCTGGCGACTGTTGCCAGCGTTCGCCGCTGCGTCTCCTTCAGGAAATTAAATCTCCGCCTGGAGCCCGTCCGTCCGAGGCCATTACTGCTCGGCGACATGCGTAAGGTCGAAGGTCGCGCAGCGGGTGACGGAGGCCGCAGGGGGCCTTGACCATAGGCGGCCGTGGCCGCGCAGCCCGTCAAAGAGACCGCGGGAACTGCGCAGCTCGCAGTGCGAAGGAACCTCAAACACGAACCTCTCTTGAGCGGGCACTGCCAAAATCGGTTTCCACAAATACAAACGCACCACCTTGTAGAACTATTTAATTGCTAATTAATTATGCAAAAATTAATTTGTTTGCGCTTTAAATTATTACGTATTTAATTGAGAGCTGGCACCACCATAATCGGTTCCAAGAAAACCAAATACGCCATCTTGTAGAACAATTTAATTGCGAATCAATTATGCAAAAATTATTATAATTGCTCTTGAAACTTTTCTGTAAATAATGGTGGGATGGCTTAAGATTCAATTGGCACCATCACAATCGGTTACCACGCAAACAAATTTGCAATCTAGAAAAACATCATTTCGTTTTCGCTCAACTGAAATTGAGCTGAAATGATTTATTATAATTAGAAGGTATAGGTGTTTTGATATTTTTTTTTGCGATGCAAAGGTATATCCGTTCATTGCAATTTTTTCACAAGGGAAGAGCTGTTGTATCACTATGTTTCTTATGGGAACTTAAACATTTAGCGTTCGTCCTAAGAAAACAAACTTTTTTTAATATCGCTCTGTTGCTGGAAATGAATTCCGAGCAAACATTCATCCATCTATATCATAAGGCAGCACCTACAAATAAAAGCTGATTTTGTAAGTGATGAGTAGAAAATGTATTTTTATGTAATTACAAATTTTTTATCTTTGTACGAAGCGTGTGAAAAGTATAATTGACGCCGTTTTCTGACCTTTAACCTTAATATCCGAGAACAATTGGCGATGACCGACCTGTAACACTTCGATGAAAATGTTGCTTGCTGCAGTAATTGTTTGCTGGTTGTGAATATCACCAGTTTGTATTATGTTTTCTAGTGCGTATAACGTGGCTGCAAAACTACGGTCCTGGATAACAATAGATGAAGCTTTTACCACGGACGGGAAAGTTGTGTGATGCAAAGGGGGCATCAACTTGTGCTCTCCAAATGGTTTCATTAATTTTAAAATGTTTGCATTAATTTTAAAATGTATTTAGGAAAATTTTTATACATGTAATTTTATGCAAATGGCTTATTAATTGGAGTATTTTAATATTACATATAATAGTCGATTTAACATATTTATCCCAAATTTTACCGTTTTCTTTAAATATTTATGTACATATTTGACGTTTAATACTACATATTTTTCCGGTCTCTAGTGATTAATGCCGTGGCGTATTGAATACGAAGCATAAGCGAAGTCTTAGCATCCTTCCTTTTGCGAGGCTGGTGATGACAGTGGTGATTTATATGATTGACAGACAGATGTTTCCGGACGGGCCTCAACTGCTGTATCACTTGTTCCGTATGTATTATACATGTTTTATCCCGGGAGATGGTGGTGTGTCTCTGCCGGCGGAAAGGGAGGTTTGGCACAGACCTTCAACCCGGCTTGAATTGAATTAATGCCTTATTTTACGTGGCGAGACTTAGGCCATTAGGCCTGCTCTTCCGTCTGACCACGCAAATTTCGCTACGCTCCTTTCACCAACTAGCAGAGAAAGGAGGTATTTCGTGGGCGAGAAACAGGCGATTTGAATTTAGCTCAGAGGCGTCATTTAGGCTTGAGGATCTTTTACATGCAAGTAAATCTACTAACATGGGACAGCCGGCTTTACTTACGCCCTTAAAAATCCACGGCTTCGATCGGGTTTGAATCCGCCAACTTGGGTACAACAGTCCGAAACGCTAACTGTTACACCATCGCCGCGGCTTGGAGGGTTCCCCCTCTAAGTCTCTCCCCCTTAGGCATCGCATTAGCCGAGACAATCTCTAAGCTCCCGACTGGTCTCCTGACATGTATAGAAGTGTAATGCATGTGTGTGAGCAAGTACGGAATGAAGATAAGTCAAGGATGAGGAAGGAAAGATCGCGAGCTGTCCGTGACCCGTTTATTAGGAGACTGCTCCGGTATTCGCATGGTATTGATTGGAGAAACCAGAGAAAATTATTGATCAGAGCAGCTGCTAGAATCCTCCTCCAAGACTTATATGAAGAATCGTTTGATAATACGAAGGAAGAATGACAGTGAAAGAAGAATGATTATGAAAGGAGTTATGTTCAGGAGGAATACTCGGTGACATGAGAAGATATCCACTATCAAACACTTAAACTGAACTTGAACCAATGGTTTTCTCTTCTACGAATAAAATTACATTCCAATAAATTAATTACGGTTTCTCCACTCCTGGAACGTTTATTTTAATTGTGCTATTATATACTAATTATGCTACTTCATATTAAGTTCTGTTTAAATTCATGAACTAAAAATAATGGAACAAGTTGTATTACTCCAAGATTTGCTTTCGATTTCAGCATTCAAAATGTCAATCTGTCTATTTGTCAGTCAGTCCGTCTGCCCGTCCGTCCGTTTGGTGTCCCTGAACAGTACTACTAGCACCTAAACTATGCGTAGGATTTTTTCCAAATTGAAGAAATCCCTGTCCATCTGCCTCCAGTCGAAAATTTTGAGATTTTGTAAAACATTCTTCAAAATTTGTTTCCTTTTGATGTCTATTTCTTTTTAATTCAATGTTTCAAAAATTTCAGTTAAACCGAGTAAAACATAAAAAAAATATTTTGAGAATTTGTGCATGTCTTGACGATACATCATGTGCCTATATCGTATTTTCCTCGCCTTATGAATTCTAGAAAATGTCGCAAAAACAGGTAACCTCTCATTACTTTGTAAGCCTGCAATTTTGAGTAAATACACAAATTTAGTCATTAAACTTAAGTTTAATATTGCAGAAATATTACCTGCTCAGTTTCAACAACGAGGAAAAATAACTACTCTCATGACCTTTCGAGTCGAAAACACTGACTTGAAAATGTGATCAATAATTTACAATTGAAAAAAACATTACGTTTAATTAACACGATTTTTAAAACGATTTAATTAACACGATTTTAGAAATATTATTTTACATAGAAAAAATTTTATTTCGTATGCGCACTTGCGTTCTTGTTTGCTCCAATGTGTGAAGCTACCCAGCCACCTTGGGTTGGTCGCCACAAACAGGTTTGGCTGCGTTTCCGCGTACGATATGAAGATGTTGGCACACGGGTGTACACAGAGAGCAGGTTGCGTAGCAGTCTAGCAGTGAAATTGTGGTTACTGTTGTTGCCTGTAATTTTAATGTTTTTCAGAATTATTTATTATCTCGTAATGTATCTCAGTCGTAGGTTCTTCTTTATTAATAACGTCTCGGTTTTACAAATATTTTTCTTTGCGTAAATTGTGTGTTTGTCAACTTCCCGTCACAGCAATCGTTCTTATGTATTTATCTGCCGTAGATACGCCATTACATTCAGACATACAAAAACTCTAAGGCTACGGTCGGAATGTATTCGTGTTCTGTGGAATTCGCAGTCGGGCGAACATGGTCGACTAAGGCTAAACATTTTAAATCTTTCACTAGATTGGAGGTCCGTTTGCAAATGTTCTCACATGTGACATCACACAAATCTAACATTAAACATAGCTCAGAGCAAACAGTTTTAATGTTTTTGCTTGCATTCGTGTCTCGTGCGCGAATACTTAATAGTTTAAAATCTCAAATAATAACGCAAAATAATTTGAAATATGCTACTGAAGACTATAATCCTGAAGTGTGTGCAAAGGCAGAACTCAAAATATCCTTAAACTCGGATTTTACGATCAAAAATTGGACACCATTTTGGTGAGATGATTTCCATACTTTACCTACTACATTATGGATAGGAAAAGTAGCAATATATTTGCAATTGCTTTTTATTTTTGTGGTTGAAAAATATATTCTGCGCAAGCAAACAATCTCTTCAGCAGTAAATCACTTCATTGCGCTTGAATATTCTACTTTTTTTGCTTTTTTTGGCGATTGAAGAATTAATAAGCAAGTTTGGAATGAGGTAAATGTTTTATAAAGCTACTTCGAATTATTGCACGATCAGGCTAAGTTAGAGCGTAGCAGGAAAGGGACTTGAATTTTTTTCACTCAAACTTTCATAAACGTTCCAAAATTTAAGACATTTTTAATATTAAATTTCTCAGAGTTAGGATTGTAAAAAATTAGGATTAATTGTTTTTATATTAATTCGAATTGTATAAGCAATTTTTTCAATACCAGGAGCTCCCGAAATTAGATAATGTTTAGAACCCCTTAAGACTGCATACCATGTCCCATTTCTGGACCTGTGGTAGTAAGATTATACTCATGTTATTAAGTATTAGAAGAGAAGACACCACGTAATTATGACCCGTACTTAAGGTAGAACACAAGAGGCCGGGGGCGATACGTAACCTCGTGGGCAATAGGTTATATGCTTAGGCAATGTTTTGCAGATAAGGGTCAAGGAATGGTAGCCACAAGTTTATGTTTCGAAATGACGTACCTAACTGCTTCGTGGTGAGTACTAGAGAGGGTTAATTTTCGTGAAAGTTCAAAGCTTAAATTTACATTAATTTATAATTCATTTATCAATTTACACTGTGATTAACGCTAGAATTAAAATAGTTTAGTCTATTTACTTCAATATAGATATTCATCGATATGGCCGAACTCCACGTCCAGTTTTGAATTTGTTTTGAGGAGGGGTACTTTACTTCAAGTATTAACAGCATTTTCAATATATCTGAAAACGACTTCAAATGTTTTGATTAATTTATTATCTGGAATCATGCGAAGGTTTTAAAAAATTGGTGCAAGGTCTCATTTTCGTTGACTATTTAAAATTATTGTAAATTACAAATGTTTTTTAGGGGTCTTCCTTCAACTACAATATTAGAAGAGGGAGTTTTTCCTAATGAAATTTGTTTTTAAAAGACAGTCCATGTACATTATAGAAGGCAATGTACAATTTAAAAAAAGGGTAGTTTTTGCGTAATTTTGCCTCAAGTGTAGGCAATTTTTAAACAATTTTTTTTCTCAAGAATCTCATTAAAATGTTCTTGACTTTTTCTCATATTCAGCAAAGTACCCAGATAAACACGGTTGGTCTGTGTTTTGATGAACTCCGTATTTTAGAAAATTGCAAAAAAATAAATCGCGCAAAATACAACATTGATGATCAAGATTTTACTTGAATGAAATCTGTTCTAAAAAATTAAATAAGATATGTACATTTTTTGGAAATACAAGTATTTTTCGCGTAATATTTGCTTGATGTAAAGGCGACTTACACAAAAATCTCAAAAACTGTTTCACAGATTTTCTTTAATATTTTTTCTAGGACAGAACATAAAATAATATCAGAGTATTCCGAAATTGCAAAAGTTACAAATAATGCAAGAAAAAATGTCTTTCAACATACTTGAAATGTGCAATAAGAGGATAATATATCTCCTTCTGTCAGGTTTAGACATTTGGTTGAAAAAGCAGATACTGAGAAAATTATTTTGGAATCGGTTAATGTTTTTGTAACTTCATATCATTTCTGAAATCAACAGTATGGAAACGCCAATTAACAATAACGATCTTTTCCTCGAAGCATTACCATATACAGCTCGAAGTAGAAGGCTGGCGTTATATTAAAGGCAATGATTTGCACCCTTTTAATTAGTTGTGACGTTCAAATTACAGGTTTAAGAATAACATTTCCGTTCTACCTTGGCTTGAAGGAATGCTGTACGATAGGTCATGTGATTAAGTCTTCTCCGATCTCCCTACAATATAGCTCAGCAATAGCTCAAGAGCATTTATATTATTCACAAAGCTTCAAACTTCAATTTCACACTCCATCACAGAATCATTAATGTGAAGGTATGATTCTATGACTCCATGTACAATTAATCTTTATCGACATATGCTGAGTTGGCCAACCCGCCCCATCGCATAATGAACATTTGTGATTGTCAGATAATATGGACACCTGACAGATGCCTACGTCTTCCTTTATTGCAAATACCATTATTACCAACTCCCTGGCAGCAACAGCTGCTGTTATTCACATGGAGACACAGTAGCAACTCATTTATATATACAATGTTTTTTTATACTCCATCTTATTTTCATTCCAGTGCTCCAATGGGGATTTTATTTTTACGAAGTATATTTTCAAATGTATTTTTTTGAAGGTTACCCAACGGTGAATTCAAATATATGGAATGGAATAATATTTGCTATTCATTATAAACTTAATACAGTTTATTATCAAACTTCTCAGCTATCATAAGGTTCAGGTTGAAATTTTTTAATAGAAAATGAGGAACTATGTCCTTTAACTGTCAATTTAATACGAGAAAGTTTCCTGTCGTATTATTCCTGATATTTTGGGGATATATCGACTTGACACTATTTACAATTTGCTAAAATATTTGTAGCGATATTCAATATTGGACAGGGCCCCCAGGGTTACAGAAGTAGTTTCTTCTCCACAGGCAATAACTTTTGGAGAGTTCTGCGTTTCCACACTGTGAACGTACGCAAGAGAGAACGTTTACGTAGTTACAGCACTGGACGCCGTCAGCGCTAGTGTATCAGCATCGTTCAGGCGATCGACAAGTCAATCGACGCGGCCTCTACCCGAACTAACCGATATGTTAAATTCTTTATATGTATACAAGAATTTAACATATAAGGTTAACACTAAGGCCATCATTTGTTTTTACTTCTACCACACGTCATGAAAATTGTGTGACAAATTCCTAATTTTATAATATTTAAATAGTTTTTAACCGGAATATCTTCTAATCATAAGTTAAAGAAAGTCGAATGTTGGTACAATTGAAGTCCAATAACAAAACATATTTGCTGTAGCAGAATATGCATTTCTCCAAACACGAGGAAACAACAAATTTAAAGCGAAAACAATACAAGACTTCTTGAGCCTATTTTAACCTTAACTTTCGGAAGCTCAGTTCTAATGGGTACCCCCAGTCCTGCGAGTGTTTAGAAACTTACAGGCTCTCAAATTCTATTGAGAAGAAATATTGGATTTGATATTCTGTGCATTTTCACATCAAGACCTACATTATTTATTTTGTTTACAAATTCTTGGCGATATTAGAATGTTCGTCTACACACAGTGATACCTCTATGACGGTCGTATGAGATGTACCGCACAGAGAGTATTTGATCGAAGTTGTGCTTTGAATCTACATTCACTACGAAAGCAATTATTAAAGGGGGGAATATTTGCACACATGCAACTACTTATACATTAATTTTTATTAACAGATTTAATGTAAATATTTTAAGTGCTTTAGCACATTTTTACAATTTAATAAAAGAACCAATTCATACTTCCTGAATCCATGGCCACAGTATTCATTACGATAATAGTTCATGAATGTTGGGTCACTTTATTAAAATACGAGTTTGCCAAGGTTTCGTAACTGTATTGTTCCATCATAAGGAATTTGTATTGTTAGAAGTTGAAGAACAATATAAATTCATGAACCACCAAAGACACGTACATTCACAACTCAACTATTCTCTAGTCCCATGTTTAAGACTGGGAAGTATTCTGAATGTGGTGTGTGTGTGTGTGTTGTGTAAAGCGTGTGCGAAGTGTTTTTAGCACGAATCTAAATAAATGGTGTGAGTATACATGGCCTTGATGCATGTGTCGTGTCATGTGTTTATCATGTTCTTAAACAATCTATAGTAAGCCCTAATGAGGGAACAATAAGGTGCCGAAACGTTGACAAACTACGAGTAGGATTTTAATTAAGTAACCAACACCCTTGTACTAATCCACAAGAATTCATATCATTAAAAATGGAGTATACGAGAAAAATACTAAAAAATATACTTGCAATAAGTTTTCATCTTTCTTACCTCAATTCAAACTTGGTGAAATTTAAAATATGTTTTTACAACCCTGCAGTCAACTTCGTCTTTTTAAAATCTGTTTCCTACTTAAAAGTCGTAGCAGTTTACATTTCTGAGAAAAAGCAATTACTTTGCACAAAAGTGAAACAAGATCTTTGTAACTTTTCTTTCTGAAAATGAAGATAATTGTAATCTGAAACTGCGAACACGTTGATCAAATATGATTCTTGAGCTGTCATCTAACAAGTTCATTGACCTTAATATTATTGCGAGAAATGAAGACTGTGGTAATTCATGTGTGTATGCATCAGTTGATTCGTCGTCGAGATTCACTCGGTGAAGTATTGCGAAAGAGATAACTTTACAACAAAGTTAAAGAAGTGAATCTCTCACATTCCAACAAGATAAACCTGTTAGTTTCTACCAACATACGAAACTAGACAATAAATATGGAAACTCCAGTAAAAAATATGTTCATGGCGACAAGGAAGAATTTTCTTTTCTGAAATATTGGAAAGCCAGGCAATAAATAATTGGAATATATTGTTGAAAACATTCATTAAACCGAGAAATTCTCTAGGGAAATCACACTAAAGGTAACAAATTACGAGTGTTCCCACTCCTAAAAGTATTGCCCTTTAGGTTCAATACTGAACCTTTAGTAAGCATATACTGCTACGACGAAACACTAGAGGTGCTGCAACATGATTTATTGCTGAAAACAGTCATTAAACCCAGAATTTCTCTGGAGAAATCAAACTAAAAGTAACATATTACGAGTGACCCCACTTTTAAAATTATTACCCTGTAGGTTCAATACTGAACATATGGTAGTCATGCACCTCTGCAACGCAAAATTCAATTCGATTCGATGCGATGCGATGCGATTCGATGCGATTCGATGCGATTCGATGCGACTCGATGCGATTCGATGCGATTCGATGCGATTCGATGCGATTCGATGCGATTCGATGCGATTCGATGCGATTCGATGCGATTCGATGCGATTCGATGCGATTCGATGCGATTCGATGCGATTCGATGCGATTCGATGCGATGCGATGCGATGCGATGCGATGCGATTCGATGCGATTCGATGCGATGCGATTCGATGCGATTCGATGCGATTCGATGCGATTCGATGCGATCCGATGCGATTCGATTCGATTCAATTCAATTCTTCTTCTTCTCGAGGCCCAACTGTCCATAAGTGAACTTGGGTCTCCTTCAGGATTTCGTTCCACGCAACTCTTTCCCGGGCCTTTCTCTTCCAATTTTCAGTCATATGCATTTCAGGCGCCAACAGGTTGCGTAAAAGTCAATACAGTGGATTAAACAAACGACAGATATAGCCAACCCACCTTAGTTTAGCCAGTTTGATTTTTTATCAATATTGTTGCTATTGTATAACTCATATCTCTCTGTAGTGTCGGATTCTCCATTTGCCGTTGTCCTGCACTGGCCCAAAGATTCTTCTCAAAATTTTGCTCTCGAATACATTTAGTTGATTAATGTAATTTTTATTTAAGGCTAGACTTTCAGTTTCATACATCACTGTAGGTTTCAGTACAGTTTTATATAATTTTAGCTTATTTATGTCGTAAGGATCGCGAGCCAAAAAGTTATTTTAGTCAAAGGAACCTTCAGTTCGCCATACTTATCCTTGCCTTAATTTCAGCTGTCGAAGAATTATCATACGTCAGAAATGTTCCAAGGTATTTAAAAAAGTTTACCCTTTCAAAGGAATATTTACCTATTTCGATTGATATCGTGTTGGTTTTCGTCTTGGTTAATTTCATATATTTGGATTTTCTACTATTGACACTCAGTCCAATCTGTCTTGCCGCATCATTCAAACTTAATACCGCTTCTCGTAACTTCGTTTCAGTTCTCCCCAAGATCTCTATATCATTCGCGTAGGCCAAGAGTTGTAACGATTTCCTCGTTATGTATTTGTAACTACGATACCAGAAACACGTATTGATTTTTCTAAAGCTACCTTAAAAAATGAGCATGAGAATGCATCCCCCTGTCTCAATCCCTGTGCGCTGCCAAAAGGATGGGATATCCATCTCGTTACTTTCACTCTGCTCTGTACGTGTCGTGTAGTTGCCTTTACCAAACTGATAAGTTTCTTTGGGATGCCAACTCTTTCATGCCCTTAATTACTTTCTCCCTACCGGTAGTATCACACGCTGCTTTGAAATAAATAAATAAATAAATAAACAAATAAATAAACAAAAAAATAAATAAACAAACAAATAAATAAACAAACAAATAAACAAACAAACAAACAAATAAACAAACAAACAAACAAACAAACAAATAAATAAATAAATAAATAAATAAATAAATAAATAAATAAATAAATAAATAAATAAATAAATAAATAAATAAATAAATAAATAAATAAATAAATAAATAAATAAATAAATAAATAAATAAATAAATAAATAAATAAATAAATAAATAAATAAATAAATAAATAAATAAATAAATAAATAAATAAATAAATAAATAAATAAATAAATAAATAAATAAATAAATAAATAAATAAATAAAAGGTGCCCAAACTATATTCCCTGGTCTTTTCAATGATTTGTGTCTTCGTATGAGCACATTAATGATATTTACATTTATAATACTATAATGGTGTGTGACATGAAAATAAAAAGATTCAGTAGGGTCATATATATAAGCTGTCTAGGAATCATGTGTTCAAAATGGTGAAGTGTTCAAGGTTTTCTTTATATTTAAATTGGAATATTTAAGTTGAAGCTGTAGGCGAATCAAATTAAACTGACCATAAAAGTGTTTCAGCATAAAAGCGAAGATAGATGAATGAACTGTTCATGGAGTACAGATTCAATGGAGGAGAGTCCACTACTATTCCACTGCATCAAGTTTCCATTTTAAATTATGTTAGGAAGTGCAAAATGTTCACACTGATTCAACTCTTAAATTAAACTTCTTCAGAATTCGAGTACCTCCAGAAGAAAAATATTTCGGTTGCGTATCCCAACGACGTTCTTTGCGAAAAGTATTCAACAATAAATCATGCAGTCCAAAAGCTTAGCGAACAGCAGGAGCTCGTGAAGAATATTTCTGTAAACTTTTCAAAAATATGTTCTCATATTGCCAAGAAAGCAGAAGAAACTTCTCTTCCGACCTCGCTGTGGGACAAAGGCGTGGAATTTCTTTTGTGGTGACACATACTATGATACAAACAAGAGCGTATCCATTTCATTGCGAACTTTCAAGAAGCAAGTGCAAAGAGCCAATCACATGTCATCTAAGAATGGGAGTTTTAGAAATCATCAAATAGAGCTTTCACTTTCGGCCTAACTGTACAGTGACGAAGCTAAGCGATAAAATTGACCAAATCATTTTTTCAGGAAAGTGAGAGAAACTGCCCTCGAGTTGATTTCTGAACGTAGCTGTAGCACAATCTGTTGACAACTACTACAATTAATACCGACATGGTTTTGGTCGCTTTTGAAATATCATCGTTGCCTACTGTTTCGTCAGGTTAATAATGTCTTTAATCTACCTTTCCGTGATATGGAGGCAAGAACTGTTGAGTAAAAAAATGAATACTCTGCGCATTCCACGTCGTTTTCCATAATATACTAAATTCTGTAATAATACTATCACGAATAGAAACACTTTACATATCGCCTTGCACTGTAGGAAAGTTAGTAGACTGTATTGAAATTGTTTGGTTCGTGCAATGCGGCTTGTAGCGCTTTGATGACTCAGTTTTGGGCTATAGCAACGGATTTGAGCCTCCGGCTCCAAACAAAGTACGCTTGATTGCATAACATGATCATTCTTTACCACACAAGTTACTGGTTGCAATACACAAATACACAGTTTAGTTACACTTGATGTAGTATCTTGACACTGTGATGTTCGTTTTGGAACATTGAAGAATTTACGCAAGAGCTATTCTACATAAAATTAAAGTTGAACTCGCGATTAACAAATAATATGTTATGTCCACATAATAAACGCGTGCTCATCATGAGACTTCGAAAACTTTAGAGGCTACGCGCCTTATTCGATAATTTACAGAAAATACTTTGATTCATTAGGGGGGAGACTATGTGTGATATCAGGCTGTACAATACATAACGCAGTGAGAACCATGGATACCAACTTCCAAGGCCTCGAGGGCAACAACTAAAACTTTTTATACGATTCCGGCACATATTTTGATTCATTAGGGGGAGAGTGTGATATCAGGCAGAACAATGCATAACGCAGTGAGAACCATGGAGATGATTTGAAATTTCTGAATTTACTAGAAAAAGTTCTTAGATGTACGTAAGCGAAATTTGACTTCCTTACGGAACCTGAGGCATCGCGCACGAGACGTGCGGTCACAAGCTGTATTCAACTCAGGCTGACCCCCCCCCCCCCTACGGCGGCAAGACGCGTTGGAAGTTTCTTTGGCGCGTGGGATGCTGGGAAGGAAATGGCAAATTAGCCTATCACCGATTATTATTTGAACAGTTCCACTAGCTTCTGGAAGAGTTCGGCAGTTCAGAGCAGCTAAGAATCGTTGCAAGAACACGCAATTTTTGCGAAGCATCGCGAGGTGATCGCTGGCGAATCCCGAAGAAAGGCATCGCGCAGATTCTGTCCAACGTTGAGAATATGAATAAAATGTATGCATAATTCTACGCTTAGCTGTGTGGGCCTGAACAAACACTAATATAAACATTACAATCAAATAAAATCACGAACGCCGTGTAAGCACAAAACTTGAACTTATGAGGAAACAACCAAATGAGAGTCACTTAATGGGACAGTGCGCCTCCATTACAGGAATTTGAGTGATCGCTTAAGGCACCTCACAAGGGACGTTTATGATTAAGATTCGTTTGCTTAAGAGAACACTCATTTAAGGGCCCACCATGAATTCGCCTCTAATACTTAAATGTGGCCCATGTAGATTGTACGACGCATGCGATTTCAGTCACGATGATGTAAAATAAAAGTTAGCGAGTGTGACGTAAGAACATAACCTGAACTGTTGAGGAAGGACCCAAATGAGGAGTACTTAAGGGAACTCTCACTTAAAAGAACGAGTGATTTCTAAGGGCCCATTCACGACCTGTTTGTGATTGCGGTTCGTTCGCTTAAGGCAGGGTTGTCCAATTGGCGACCCGCGGCGCCATTTATTGTGACCCGCGAAAGGTTATTAGCCAAAGGGGAATGCCCCTTTCACCCATGTCGGACGAGAACATTATGCGCCTGGCGCATGCACCCTGCCGGGGTCAAACCGTCTTCAATGTAAAAATAGGTTGCGTTTACATCTAAGAACTTTTTCTAGTAAATTCATAAGTTTCAAATCATCTCCATGGTTCTCACTGCGTTATGCATTGTTCAGCCTGATATCACACATAGTCTCCCCCCTAATGAATCAAAATATGTCCCTCAATCACATAAAAGGTTTTAGTTGTTGCCCTCGAGGCCTTGGAAGTTGGTCTCGATGGTTCTCACTGCGTTATGCGTTGTACAGCCTTATATCACACATAGTCTTCCCCTCATGAATCAAAATATGTCCCGCAAACATATAAAATGTTTTAGTTGTTACCCTACAGGTCTTGGACGTTGGACACCCCTGGCTTAATGGAACACTCGTTTTAAGGGGCCGCTATAAATTCGGATCAAACACTTGAACGTGGCCCACGTAGATGCTGATCGAATGACGCATGCCATTTGAGGCACGATGACGTACTGTTCTGCATGTCCCAGGCGGAATTCGCGCGCCGCATCAGTCTTTTTGTGGCGGCGACGTGTGCCGACTGAGGACCGTCGCTCACCAGGCGTCACACCGGTTGCACGGGGGGCGGGCAGGCGGGAGCCGGCGCCAGACAGGTCTAGGAGGCGAGTGTGGATTAAAATTAGATCTTATCGGCCATATTAATTTAAAATCTTAATTCCCAAGGCTCCCGGAAATTTATGGGTGTTTCGGGAGGCTTCATAAATTCTTGAAAGGCGCTGGCGGCGGTGGCGCGGGAAACGGCCAACTACGGAGGCGGCGGCGACGACGAAGGAGGTTGGGGGCGGAGGCTGGCAGCGCAGGCGGTGGTGGAAAAGGCAAAAGCGAGGGTGGAAGAGCAGGGGAAGGGAGGGGCAGGGGTAAGAGAAATGCAAACAGGTTTGAGGAAAAATAATCTGATAGTTTTGTTTTAAAATAAAGATGTATACTATTGTACATATGTATGCATTCCCTATTTTCGTCCTACTGCACCTTCCAATGTCTGTGGCTGAGACCTATAGAGTTACCGACCTGGCCAAGATTTTGCTCGTCAATGAGAAAACATTCTGAGCAGTTTATAATCTCATCTTTAACTGTAAAGCTATAAGTTTGCACACTTTGTTTTGTGGAGACAGGTACTCGAGTTGGATGCAGTACATGGAATCTCATGGTGTTTAGCTTCTTCACGACAACGTACCAGTGCTTACTACCCAGATTGCAAATAATGCAGTGAAGAACTATATCTTCGAAAAGTTGGGCCATTCACACTACAGTCCAGATTGGGAACGCAGAGACGTCTACCATTTTCTGACGAGTGTGAGATAAAAGAAACGTTTTGACCACTTTAAACAAAAATTTGAAGTATTTTTTCAAAAACCTAGGAATGTTAATATGCAGAAGCGAAAAGTGTTTTGCAGTAAAGGATGATTAAGTTGACAATTAACGTTTTTTTCTTTCATAACAAAGAACTTAGTGAGAACAGAAACATGGAACCTACCCCGTAGCTACTAGTCGAACACCTGGTTACTTACACCCTCGTCTCCCCAACCACAACGCCGGTTTAGCGATTAGTACCCATGTAGCTCGTGAGTCTGTCCAAGCTTGGACCGGTTTTAGCGGTAGGGAGCAAGGTTTCAACTAGATAGTGCTAACCGCAGTAATCAGGCCGATCAAAGACATTGCATTAAATCTACCATCCTTACACTAATTTAGAGGGTTTCGATGGGATTTTAGGGGAGGATTTGGGTTTTGAGCTGATGATCTACTCGGAATCCACTCCATGCCACAACAAACCTGAAAACGTTCACGCCTTTAGCGGGATTCGAACCCACGAGCGGAAGAAAAGATCGCGTCGCTGTGTTAGGACACAGTTCTAGCATTCATCTGGTTTTGATGAAAAAATACCGGTAAACTACCGATCATAGCAGCGGGCCGGTAGATTTCTCCTCCAGACAGCGGCTAAACCCGATCTAGTTACTCGTATGTAGCTTAAGCCTGCCACTGCCAGGGCTCGAACCCTAGGACCTCCCTGTCAGTAGCACTGTAGTGACGTTAACTGATGCCATGAATCACGTAAGCCAGTAAACGGCAGTAATGATGTAGCGGCAGTGGAAGTGGCGAGGGAGGCTGTGACAGAGGAGTGTCGGCAGAGGCAGTGGAGACGGCAGAGCTGATGGCGGCGGAGATAATGAAGGCGGTGGCGACGGCTGCAGTGGCAGTGGAAGCGGTGAAGGAGAGTGCGGTGGCGGAGGCGGGAGCTGCGGAGTCGGTGGCGCAGCGGTGTAGTTGGCGGCTTTGGGCGAAGGCGCGAATCGCCCCATAAATTACGGCTGGCTGCTTTCGACTGTTTGCGGCTGCCGACCGCCCAAGGGCTGTGGGGAGGGAAGGGAAGGAAGACGGGGGAAGGGGAAGCCTCGAGACAAAGTTTAAGGCGCCTGTTCGTTGCCCATATGCAGTTTTAAGACGATGAAAAATACCGAGATGCTCTCAGACTTCAAATTTTTATGGTAAAATATATTTTGTGGAGGCAATGTGTTCATATGAAACCGGATTTTAACGACTATAATTAGTTCTGGACTGTAAATAAACAACTTAATTTCTTACACCTATATTGAAGTATATTTTTACGAAAATCCCGTAAAAGTTAACATTTTCAAACCATGTACATGGAACTTTGTGATAAATAAATGCAAAATTGTTTATTAATATACTATTAATATACTATGTAATTATTAATATTTTATATTTCTCGCCAATTTTACTATTATGTTAAGAATGGAATTATATTTATTTTTAGAACCGGGGTCTTTTGAAATTTGACAAGTTATGTCCAGTGGAAAAAAATTGAATTTTACTATAGATTATTAAGTTTCGTAGGGGTCACAAGAACAAATATTGAATATCCTTCCTTACATACATACTTATATAGTTCGAGTAACTTGCGGCCGTCCATCCTTATGTCCCTTATTAGGCAGTCCATCAATGAGATAAATGAAGTGTCATTCGACGCGTCGCCGTCATCTGCAGATTTTTTTTCGGATCCATGTAGAAGATACTAAAATCCATGTTAAAAACGTGTTTGTTCTTTTTTTTTAGCGCTGCGTTGCTTTGGAACCCAGACGGTGAATAGCTCAGGTCGCTAGAGATTGTTTCACCCAGACACCGTTGTTCGCAGTATGCGGTGCAGGGCTTAAATCACTCGGAAGGAAAACGTTCATCGTCAGTGATACCATCCCCTAGGAAAATTATCGTCTTATAGGATAATTTGGCTATGAGTAGCATAAATGATTGGGCTAATAGGATACACCTTTTTGTAGGATAATTTCAACTACAAAATTATTTTCTAATATAAATCTACAAGAATGGAATGGTGTGTTCTAGAATACGAATTTGAATATGTACAATATTTTAATAAGCCATCTGACAGTACACTAAATTAATGCACTCTTCAGAACAACTCTTGTGGGAGCGTACGGATTAAGTTATCGAAAGCCGAATTCTTGAGATCGCATGAGACCGCAGCCAGAAAGAACATCCTACAAAACAGTTGTGGCCGCACATTTTTGTATTTATCATTGAATTTTAGTTCTTCATTTATTATTTATACGTAGTATGCCCAAGAATGAAAGAACAAGACATGTGATTAAATTTTCTCTTTATTCAGAATTTGCATAACAGAATTTTCAACATACCAAAATATTTTTAAAACAGTTAACAGCGTCGGCGATGTCACATTCAGCTAATAATAAATAATACACTACATGCCCAGTAGTACAGTACTAGAGATAATAAAATTAGAAGCTCAAGATTATTTTCAAGATCACCCTAATCCTCACCTTGGCATCACCCGCCTTCTAGTAGCAATGGTATATTCGGATTTGCGAATTAGGGACGGCAATGTGCGTTAGATGCCACAGTCAGAGGCTAGAAAGGGGAAAGGTTCTAACTAAACAAACTCTTCACTAAAGTATACAAGGCACCCGATGTCTGCGAGGCCCCACGATGGCCGCGGCGGTAGCAGTGAGTCAGGTATTTTCGATGTAATCCATAATGCAGATCAATGACAATCAATAAGACGTGCTCTGAAAAATAAACGTGTGCTTGACAAATTGAAAACAATATACGGTATTGTTCGTAAAGTTTCCCGTATACGGTGTTACACTTGTTCTCTTGCCCTCTTTATATAGAAGATAGTCTTTTAATAAATATCATTGAAAAGAAGTGTCGTTTCCCGAGACTGAGAAACTGACAGTAGAAAACCTTAGCAGAATTACTTGCTTTAGCTACTCCTTTTCGATTTGTTTTATTACGAGCAATGAAAATGGCCATTATTTTCAACCTGTAAATGAAAAATCGCCATTTACCAAAAACATTGGTTTATGAATTAGAAAACTGTCCAATACTCAACAGGACATATTCAATATTAGGATGCAGGTAAATTCCCATTTGTAAACACATTAATACAAAATTGGAACGAATTACCTGTAACAAGGCTGAAGACATTACCTCAGTATGTCAAAAATTTTAAAATTAGACTATATAAATTTATATAGTCTAATAATATTTTTAGAATATGTTAACATTATTTTTTTGGTTTTATTATTGTTATTTTATATTAGGTCAGCTTTAGAATGATGGGGTTAATTCATTAATTTTGTAAAGCTGTATTAAGTAATATGTAAATGTTTTATGTTTGTTGTATTTGTAGTAACTACCTATAAAACGCTACCACCGAAAATATTACATGTAAGTAGCAAAATAAAGATTCTATTCTACTATTGATAATGGGTTTGAAAATAATCGATTGCACTAAAATAGTCGATTATCGATCATCCAAATCGCGATTCATGGAAGAGGGGGCCAGAGACCGAACCGGGCGAGGTGGCGTAGATGATGAGGATAGCGAGAATTGGCGACGACGGCGTGGGGCGGCGGGCGGCGGGCGGCGGGCGGCGGGCGGCGGGCGGCGGGCGGCGGGCGGCGGGCGTCGGGCGTCGGACGTCGGGCGTCGGGCGGCGGGCGGCGGGCGGCGGGCGGCGGGCGGCGGGCGGCGGGCGGCGGGCGGCGGGCGTCGGGCGTCGGGCGGCGGGCGGCGGGCGGCGGGCGGCGGGCCGCGGGCGGCGGGCGGCGGGCGGCGGGCGGCGGGCGGCGGGCGGCGGGCGGCGGGCGGCGGGCGGCGGGCGGCGGGCGGCGGGCGGCGGGCGGCGGGCGGCGGGCGGCGGGCGGCGGGCGGCGGGCGGCGGGCGGCGGGCGGCGGGCGGCGGGCGGCGGCGCCGCGACGCCCTGGAATCGGGTCGGCTGACCGGAGGCTGTGTCGGCATTGCGGTAGGTCGGCCGTCTGGGTGGCGCGTCGAGCGAACCGCTAGCTTTTACGCGACAATAAAGAACACGGGCACCGTTCGCGGAACGGTAAACAATACTAAAAGTTCGGCGGGTCTTGTTGGCGCTTGTTGTTAGACGGCGACCGCCATGTGCTTGCCCGGATTCTCGAAAGTGGAACAGCACACTTCGTGGAAGAGCGCGCATATCGCTTCTCGGGTCGCGTTTTTTCTTCTTTTTAGAGACATCTCCAGGTTTGTAGAAGGCAGGCACGTACAGGATGTGTGAATAGGGAAGGACACACATACTTGCAATCCACTAAATATGATATTTCGTGGTTTCTTTGTACATAAATGGGTAGGCAGAAAAACAACTAAGATTTATTTTGGCACCATTCTTTTTATTTATCGTGTAATTCATTGAAGAATTTCACAATACATTTATGATTTTCGAGCTCTAACGCTATAATAATGAACATCTAACTTGTGTATGCTGAAACGGATTTCCATATTCTAGCATGGTATCGTGGAATTCTTGTTCTACAAAATTAGGCAAGACGTAATAGCAAGTCTAATTAACGCTAACTAAACGCTTCTAACAACTAAAATGAAACCATGAAATGTTCCATAACTTGGCAGAACTCCTCTTTCTTGCAAAAGTTTCCATAAATCACGAATACATTATGTTGGTCCCAGATGATAGCTTTACTAGCATTTTTGTGTAATTTGAATGGGATATATTTCTTTATTCAGCGTCAGAATTAGATAATTTTAATTATCTATATTTATAAACTGTTGGAATGAATTAATAAAGCATCAGGAAGTTGTCAACAGTACTAATTAAACGGCACTTCTCATTCTATCCCACCATTAATCGAATGAGCACTTCATTACTCACTCTCGCTTGCCTGTCTTGCATTAACTCAGGTGTCAACTTGTAATCGAAGCAAGAAAGTTACTGACCTAGGCCGGAATGATGATTAATGCTTTGACTATGTATTATTTTAATACATGTTAAAACGATATAATCTTCAACCATGCCGCATCACACATTTTAACATATTCTTCCTGCTGAAGAGAAGAGCATAAGGTCCCCGTTTTCATTAGCGCCTTACCGCAGGGTTATGGACATTACAATAAAGTGACCAATCGTCCTCCTTTAGGGAGGACAGTCCTCATTTTCTTGGTTCTGTCCTTCCTCGAAAGGTATCCTCCTACCTGTCCTCCTTTCCGATATTTTAAAACTAATGTGTTAATCTACTGAATCAAGTGAGTAATCAAGATTGAATGTTGATACTCTAGCTGCAGCACTGGCGCTAAAATCTAATATAAGCTATATTGCTTCAAAATTTCCAATACATTGTGAGAAAATTATTTTTGGACAAAAAATATTAATTGAATGTAAAAATATTCGTTTAATTAGATGGTATTTAAGCATAATTAGTGTATTTTTGCTTGAATTAATAAAATGTTTCATTTATTTATGTAGTACTTTTTTCTTACATTTTTTCGTCCGTTTCTTTGCAAAAAGTGGTCACCTAAATTAAAATTAAATCATTTAAATGAATACTAGAGTGGGATTTATTCAAATGTGCTTGACCTTATTCATGCATTTTTGTTGCGAATTGACTCTTAAATGAGGGTTAGTTTGCTTTTTGTGCTCATCACAATCAACTTACCAACTTGTATCACTGAATGTATTCGGAGCGACTTCAATCCGAATCAATGCGAAGGCCGGTTCACAGGTCTTCGACGTGGTCAGTCTTTTCACAAAGTATGGCACGTCGGTGTCGGTATGGCTTTTCGCTGCCTACGGATTGGAGCACCGGAAGGGAGTGTCACTGCTCCTACGCTCTTCAGAATGTAGTATGTACGCGCTATTTCTTCGTATAAATATTCTGAATCGTCTGAATGCAGACTCTACGGCTACCTTAAGAAAGATCGAACTATTCTAGAAGTAAGAATTGTGTAATAACTTATTAATGATCCAAAAGTAACTAGATTGATTGAAATATTTCTGAACACGGCAATAGCTAAAGTAATTAGTTCTGTTAATGTAGTTAATACTGTATTCAGGGAGGAAGTGGTGTCCCTCATGGCTGGTGAGATCCGGCGCCGATCTGTATGTCGGCTTGCGGAGATTGCGTGCTATCCAAGTATATCCTACCAGTCGGAGTCTCTGCAGGAAAGACGGCAATGCTAGATCGAGAGTGTGAAGTTGCATCGAATCCAAACCTCAGCTCACTAATCACCGAAAGATAGTTCAGCAACGTTTTCAATAAAGCAGCTGATGCGAAAAAATCTCTTTTTGTTATTTACGTTGGTAAACACGCACTCCTTAGCACCCAACCATCTAAACAATGCTTTAAGAGCGCTTTCGTATCAACGGCTATTAAAATGCTCAAGAGTCCATTAAAATATTTTGGCGGACTTACGGGTTCAGATTTTATCAGTGTCATAAACGTTGGGATAAATATGACGTTGACACAAAACACAATTTTGGGGAATAAATGTAAACAAAATTTATTTTTACAATTATTTGGGTACAGATATATTTAAAGTAGTATGCTAGCATAATCTCTTCGTTAAAGCCTCCAACATTCCTTTGCAGTCGCTAATCACAAAATAAATTAAAAGCTTTCTCATAAGTGGTTACACATTTAGAAGGCATTAAACTAGATTTTGCAGCATCGGCGTCCTCCAGAATATCATCTGGCATGAAAATATCTTCTGATACTCCGAAGTCCCGGACATTTTTTTTAGATCAGCTGGCATTAGCAGAAAAAACATTCAAATGTTTGATCACAAACAAAGCATTCAGTACCATCAACTTGCGACTGAAAACCGAGTGCAATGATAATTATTAACTCATAAAAGTGATAAAATTGTATTTTGAAAAATATACGCGCGATAGCGATAAACTAGAAATAACAAAAAACATTGTATGCACTCTTTATTATGTTCTTTAATACTGTCAATACGGTGTTCCAAATTACTGTTGTTATTAGCTTATAGTGTATTGTGCTTCACTGATGTTAAAATTATTGTATATTTATGTAAAGTGCTAATGTAAACCAAAGGTAGCTTTCTGTAACGTTCCTTGAATAACTTCACTTTTTTCGTCTACTTCTTCTTCATCCTTTTCTTCGCTTCTTCTCTCTTCCCCCTCCCTTACAAATTTCACCATATTTACTTTATGATCCCTTCCCCCGTACGTCTTTTCTCTTCTTTCACTGAACTTCTCTTTCACTACAGTTTATAGGATATTCAGTTCTATTAATGTTCGGCCCTAAGTCGCCATCCTGATCGAGGTTTTCCTGAGTTTAAACAATTGCTTAAGGCGTATGCCGGGATAGTTCCTTGTCTTGCACTCCCAGACAGAAATGTACAACTTGTCCTACCTCTTAAAATGTTACTATGTATATTAATTCAGTGGTTAGGTGGAAGAGCAGGCCCTATAGCCTAAGCGTCCCCATTATTAAAGGTATTATTATTATTATTATTCTGTAACTTGTCCTCTATTAGTCTTTAAGAACTCGGCCAAAACCTTTCGGCTTCGTTCTTAACGACTCATTTAGAGGACTCGTGACATAAACAACTATTTCCTATCTGTATTTCTACGATCCCGATCAGAAGGCGCAGAACAATAATTGACAATAAGTGTCAGTTGGAATAAGACTGAAACAGTGCAATGAGTCATTTAAAACAAACTTTGTATTTCAGCACACATAATACGCGCGCCAGTGAACCAATGTCTTTCTGACCTCACCGCGTGTTTTCCTATCTTGTGGGATGGACCGTAGACGCCTGTTACGGGCAGGAACAGTCTCACCGCGGAGGAGTGAACGCGCACTGCACTTTAAGTACACATGTTCACCAATCTTCAAGTTTGTCTCTCTTCCCTGGGGCTCATTAGAGACCCAGTGCGAATGTACAACGTATCTCGTCCCGACTGACGCGGACCGTTTGCTTCGGCAACACTGAATCACGCGGGGGAACCTTTTCCGGCAGTTTGTAACAAAAAGAAGTTTTAACAAGCAAAAAATCTTAGATCAGTGTACTTAAGTAGCAGAGAATATCAAATATTCAACATAATTTTACATACATTTCGGTGTGATACACGTTTCTGACAATCCTTGCTCTCAATCAGAGGTACATAGAAGAGAGGCGTAAACGGGGCCACTTATATTGCAGTTTTGTGGATTTTGAAAAGGCTTTTGACTCTATCAATAGGGAAGCTTTATGGCAAAAACTAAATGAGCTAGGCGTCTCACGTAAAGTTTTAAAAGTGTTGCAGAGCATGTATAGGGAAGTAAATTTCTGCGTCAGGTGCGGTGACGGAAGTACGACAAAAAAAAAATCGACAGTAGGAGTAAGACAGGGATGTCCTCTTTCACCGCTGCTGTTTATCTTGTTTATAAATGATTTATTGACGTGGGTACAGGAAGCGGATACAGCGGCTCCGGTAATTGATGGCCTGAAAATTCCCGCACTACTATATGCTGATGATTTAGTTTTATGCTCGGAGACGATTGAGGGCTTACAGAAGAGTTTAAATATTCTAGAACGGTATAGTGAGACATGAGAACTAAAAGTAAATATTCAGAAAACGAAAGTAGTAGTCTTCAAGAATGGGTTTATCTGGGGTAGCAAAGAGAAATGGTACTACGCTAGGGAAGAAATTGACCGCGTCAAAACCTTTACATATCTTGGTGCAAAATTTTCCATGAATGGGGGATGGAATAACCACATATTGACGGCTCACAGCAAAGAAAGAATTGCGCTCAAAGAAATCGTTTGCGCAGTGCGCAGGGTTCCGGAATTGCCGGTAAAAGTATGCGATACAATGTTCAAATCGTTAGTTCTCCCAGCTATGAATTATGGAGCAGAAATCTGGGGACTGGATAGGATAGATCGATTAGAAAGCATCGAAACAGATTATTGCAAATTAATTCTAGGAGTTTCTAGGTGCGCAGCAAATGCTGGAATCTTAAGAGAGGTCGGTAGTATAGGAATTTGGAGAGATTTTAAAATGAAATCTATTAAACTCTGGATTAAATTAGCAGATGAACAGGCCGACACACTTATACATAGGTGCTTTAGAGTGCAATGGCAGGGAAGCGACCATCGCTACTGGGCGTACAAAATTAAACGGCTACTTGACCGCGCAGGTTTGGGAGACGTCTCTCCGGAAATGGTGGGAGATAGGGGAACCCGTGAGATAGAAAGGCTGATTTCCAATAGACTTGCGGATATAAAAAGGCAAGAGATCTGGGCAGCAACGGCTGAAAAACGTTCGCTGGTAGCTCAAATCCATGCGAGTCCGTTATGGGGTTGCGAAAGTTACGTACATACTCTCGGAAAGGACGCAAGAGGGGGATACGCTTGGTTCAGGGTTGGGGGTGGATGCAGCGTAGACTAAAGGACGCAAGTGGTAATGGCATCTGTGTGCTTGGCAGTGATAGGGAAGACTGGATCCACATCCTCTTAATTTGCTGTGCAACCGAAACATGGAGAAAGAAATGGATGGGAATGGGAAACTACTTCCTAAACAGGAACGTAACGCTCGCCCAAAACATTTTAGGTGACAAAAGATCTAAATTTATGAAAGAATTAGGAACATTTTTAGGAAAGGTCCGGACCATTAGGGAAACTGAAATTAGGGAGTGGGAAAACAGCACTGGTTAGCTTGAGCGGAGCCTAGACTGGAGAGAAATTAATAAGTCAATAAGCTAACAATAAGTAAGTTAATCAGTAATTTTATGTTAAGTTAGTAAACAGTTAAGAAATAAGTCATAAGTCGTAGTCAATTGGTAAATAACAGGTCAAAATAATAAATAAAATAAAACTGGCGTAGTAATAAGCACATTAGGGGGTGAAGGGAAGGGGGGATCGAAAATGTAAGGGCAGAGGCGTTGGTGCGGACGATCTTCTGTGGCGCTGTTTGATTTCAGGAGCTGAGGAGGCCAAGCACTGAAAGGAGACGGCGGGACGCCCGCGCCAGAAAATAAATAGTTAAAATAAACGTCAGTTAGATTAGAATGTACTTGGCTTCTGACGGCATGTTTTTCCCCCTTCAGGGGTTTTTTCCTGAGCCGTACCTTATGGTCTCTTTTCCGCGGCTTTGATGCGATGGAGAGACCATTTGGGGTGAATACCAGAATTCGAAAGATTAGAACGCGAAAGGATGTAGGTATTGTAATGGCTTAAAGGCCTTCGGCCTAGCCACATAGGATCAAGTAATCTAATTTGTTTGTAATTACCTATTAAATAAATAAAAATAGAAGAGAGGCATCTCAACAAATCTTGCAGAAAGTCCAAAACGATCTCATTTAATTGATTATAGGCTATGAAACAGAAGTCGAGCCTATAATAAAGCTCGAACATTAAGGTTTAAGGGTCTGTAATGGAATGTTTTCGAGTTATACACGATTGTAACGTGTTTTCCGGAAATAATGTGCGTGCTGATTTCCATATTGTACAATCTACAAAATTCTGCCTTTTTCGTCTTAAATGTGTTTGCTGCACACCATATCCACCAGAAAGACAAATACAGGGTTTTGTATTGATGGCAGCTTCTAAACATACAAAACCCTAATCATTCCTTAGTGTATTATATAAACCAGTGTATAATATTGCTACTTCTTAGTAACTTTTTTTGCAAGGATGAAGATGATTCATTACATGTCCTAAAGCGGAACATACCCTAAAGCGGAATTCTTTAAACGCCTACACATTGAAACATCACTCACGCCGCTTGCGATGATCTTCGACATCTAAGGTAGGCCATTGCATTCAATCTATCAGCAATTACACGCCTCCCGCTGCCGCCTGGACTCCGCCCATATAAAGCGCCGGGAGTCGAACTGGTCCACCTGCGCCGCAATCACCTCGGCGATTGGCTTCTTGCGCCGGCGGGCAGCCCTTGGCGCGGCGACCGACTGGGCGAGTGATTGCCGGCAGGCCGGGGAAAGAGCTGCGCGACGACGGCGCGGTTAAGAGTTCGCGAGAGGAATTTGTGCGCTTGGCTGACGTCACACGGGAGGGAGACGGCTACATTGCATGCCGTCCCAAAAACATCGACTTCCCAGTATTGCAACGAACAACCACATGCCGTCTCCAAAACATCGACTTCCTAGTATTGCAACTAGCAAGCACAACGTAGGGAGACGAATACACCGCATGCCGTCCCACAAACATCGACTTACCAGCATTGCAACTAGCAAGCATAACGTAGGGAGACGAATACACCGCATGCCGTCCCAAAAACATCGACTTCCTAGTATTGCAACTAGCAAGCACAACGTAGGGAGACGAATACACCGCATGCCGTCCCCAAAACACCGACTTCCTAGCATTGCAACTAGCAAGCACAACGTAGGGAGACGAATACACCGCATGCCGTCCCCAAAACATCGACTTCCCAGCATTGCAACTAGCAAGCACAACGTAGGGAGACGAACACACCGCATGCCGTCCCTAAAACATCGACTTCCGAGCATTGCAACTAGCAAGCACAACGTAGGGAGACGAATACACCGCATGCCGTCCCTAAAACATCGACTTCCCAGCATTGCAACTAGCAAGCACAACGTAGGGAGACGAATACACCGCATGCCGTCCCTAAAACATCGACTTCCCAGCATTGCAACTAGCAAGCACAACGTCAAAAATTACATTCACATTTCGTGTACGAAAGCACTCCGAAAAACACATGTAACACATTACAAAAGCTGCGAAAAGAAATTTCTGGACGATTACAAACCGTAGTTCGCATTGCGTTCTCTGAGCCTGAGGTCCTAAGGTTGGAGACCCGGCAGTGGTAGGATTTTCGACACTACCAGTTGCAGTCAGTTGCAGTCTGGAGGAGAATTCTAGCGGCTGGCTGCTCTGCTCGGTAGGTTTCCCTGGTTTCTCCGATTAACACAAGACAAATACTGGAGCAATAGCCTAAAAAAACGGACAACGGACCGCGTGCAATTTCTCCTTCCTGTTCTTGTCCTATCTTCATGCCTTTAATATACACTAACATGCACTTCACAACCACACATGCCGGGAGACCGATAGGGAGTTTAGAGCTTGACCCGGATGGAGCGGTGAGAGATACCTGGTTCAGGAAAACACTCGGTAGGTCGGCGCCGGATCTCACCATCAAGCGGAGGATAAGCACCTCTACCTTCCGCGATAAAAGCATGCCCTACCCTTACGGGACTAAGGCAGACTGACAGTAGCTGTTAACGCGCCTGGAATCACTAAACATTCGATTGCATTGGCCTACTTCACATTTTCTGAAACGGGATAGTACACTGGACAGCGCATGTGCCCTGTGTCTCACTTACACTCGACGAATACTCAGATGTTTCATGCGAATCTTACTACGCGAGGGGCTCGCGCCTCCCCTCAGGTCTTGGGGAGAGCGTGTGGTGTTATGTTGAGTTGGAAGATCTTCCGCCGGCGCGAGTCAAAGGGATCATTCAAGCAGGTGTGTCTCGTGCCTGGGAATGACTCAATCTGCCACTGATACCGGTCTAAGTTAACAATACTGAACGATTAAAAATGTATTGACAGGAGAAAGAGAGTTCTCGTAATGACCGATAATACCGGGACTCCTGTCTAGGATCGCTAGACACACACACACACACACACACACACACACACACACACAAAATCGCGTATTATCAGCCATTATTTGTCCCGACACTCGAATGAGCTATGATTTACTTTAAAAAAGTATTGAATCCGTAATTTATTATTATTTATTTAATAAGTAATTATTGCACTTATAAATTAAATAATTTGATACTATGTGTCTAGGGCGAAGGCCTTTAAGCCATTACAATACCTACATCCTACCGTGTTTTGACCTTTCGAATTCTGGTATTCATCTCAAATGGTCACTCTATTGCATTAAAGCCACATATAGGAGATCATAAGGTACGGTTGAGAAAAAAACAACCTTGAAGTAGGAAAAACCTGCCGTCGGAAGCCGAGTACATGCTGATCTACCAGACTTTTTATAAGCTATTTATATAATTCCTAGAGCGGACATCACGCATTCTCCCTTAAGTTTTAAGCCTCCTCAGCACCTGAAATCAAACAGCGCCACAGCATATCGACCGCACCAACACCTCTGCACTTACATTTGGGCCACCCGCTCCTCTTTGACCTCATGTTCTTATTTAATTATTGAAAGTTTCATTTTTTAAAACTTATTACTTTATTTATTTATATCTTTATTACTTTATTAATTAAATTATTTATTTACTTATTACTTAACAGTGGAATATGACTTGTGGCTTATTTACTTAACAATTTACTAACTTAAATTATTGATTAAATTTTTAATTATTTGCTTAACTTATTTCGTTCCTCTCCAGTCTAGGCTGCGCTTCTACAAACCAGTGCTGTTTTCCCTCTCCCTAATTTCCGTTTCCCAAATGGCTGTATACCTTTTGTAGAAATGTTCTTAATTCTCTGATGAAGTGGGACCTTTTATCACCTAATATGTTCTGAGCGAGTGTTCCCCGTTTTCGTGGCCCGTTTGTTAGGGTAATACTTCGGCATTCACCTGATATTGATCGAAAAAAAACAACATGAAAAACCTGCCTCAAGAATTCTTCTCAAGACTGATCTGCAATTCATATTTGTGTTGAAAATAATAGTGAAAAGTCCGAAATTCTGGAAGAATCTATTATTATTTTACAGATTGACATGACATGGTATAGTCAAATGACAAGCGTTATCACGTTACGACATCGGCAAGTTGAGAGTTCTTGACATAATGCCACCGGTGTTGTTCAGAAACATGGCAAAAAAGCTAATACTATTGCAAGAAATGAAATTGTATTTTTTTGAATGACAATGTCTCAAAATCATTTGATACGATTAATGGAATAGAATTGAATGTCCGTAATTAAGTATCTTAGAACTATTTTGCGAATTTACCCCCAACAAAAGCCAACAATACATGTTCACTTCAATCCTTTTTAATGAGCAGGATTCGACTGAACTTTGAAAAAATAATTATTCGGTACATGTTGACGTAAATCAATCATGGACTTTCCAAGAGCGACAATTTCTCCGAAATCGTCAATTATTAAACGTTTTAATAAGAAATATAAATTTCAAAGATTCGTTAATTGGTTCTTGGTATCGAAGTGCTCAGTTGAATTTAACTTTAAACTCCTTTAAATATAGCTTTCTGCAATAATTTAGGAACTACTATTACCAGCAATATGATTAATCCTTATCAGCGTCACCATTGCCATCTTCAATAACCATATCAACAGCGAAAAAACTATTAACAACGTTACACCTTCTATGTTTTATTTAGATACAAATTAACGTTTTCCACAATCGCAATGAAATCATTCAGGTTGGGGTTGTTTTAGAGCCATTAAACCCAGATTTACCACTATACGTACTAGTCTCTATCACCAAACCATCTCACACGCAACTGGGCCGACATTGTAATTACCTTGTCGATGAGGTTTTCTTGCAACCTCAGCCCAGGGCCGTCAAGAAAGCGTACTCCACGACAGGAAAGAGGTAAAGGTGCCTCTGGGAATGACTGGAAAAGGCTTCAGGAAAGAAGAAAAAACCGGACGTCGGCATTGGTTACATTAAGAGAGTTTCACAATTATCTGAGTTTGATACACGTTAGAAATGTCGTCCGGAAGATCAGAGTTCAGATTCCAAACAAAAAATTCGATCATGTTAATTCGAAAAACCTTTCATTCCAATCGAGTTTGACAAGGGATACTTCCTTCAACGTGTGTCCGCTGAAACTGTTCTTCCTTTCCCATTCATCTCTGCTGCCAATACTCTTACTACATAGTCAAATTAGAGATTGCTCGTAACAACAACAGAAATAACAGAGTTTTTTAATGCTGTAATCGCGTCTAATAAGGAATATCCTAGACTTACAACACATACTTAGAGTAAAAGGGTTGCGTCAACTGAATTGGAATCGGTCGTTTCAGAAAGATCACATGATTAGTTTTGGCAAAAATGATTTGGATACTGGACGTCACCAACATACGGTACATGCATTTCTTCAGCATATAATTGACTCTTCTTCTGCATTCCTTACGTGAGAAAATCGTGTTTATTTAGTGAGTTTATTTCAGAAGGGTCACTTATCCTGGACATTAGTCTGTTCCATTATGAAGATGAGAGTTGCACTTGTGCGGTCTCTCACTACAAATTGTGAAAACTCAATATGATCACATTCTCTATCCACACTATCCATTTTTAACCTTGAAACCAAATTTACTTAGATGCCAAATAAAATATGTGAAAAATGCTGAATTTGTATAAAGAAAAATATTCAGATTCTCAAATAAATTACAAATATTGCATTGATTATTTTAATATCGCACTTGAATAATCTCAAAGCGATACTCGACTGATTTATGATAATTTAATAGAGAAAATTTGATGTTCTGTGCTAAATGATACAGCTAAAAGAGAGGCCAATGCGAAGTATACGGTGTACAATAGAGAGCAAAGAAATTGTATACTGCTATTAAAGAATATACAGATGTAAGCAAACAAGACGACGAAATATTAGGAATCTGCATCGATTATATTCAGAATTAGCCACTCTCCAAAATATCTATCCAAGATATTTTTTACTTGTGACAACTGTAGGTGAATGAATTTTGCAGAATTAATATGAAAACAAAGATGCAATATTTGTATGTTTACAACAAAGGATATGCTCGAAAAGAAGCGATTCAAGTATGTTCATTAATTTATGATTGTGTCAACCAACATGAACAACTTGAAGTGAAAGACTGTTCGCAGCTGTTTCAGATAGTTTCATGAGCCAAAACAAGAATCATACGATGATCCGCCCTGTATAGCCCTAGTCTACATAGCGCACGTGGCTAATAGTATATTTACAGAAAAACGTGTAACCACAGAAGATAGCACTATTCTTAAACTTCATGGATGTTGGGTACAGTGTTACTAAAGATATTGGCTTTAGAAAGTCAATGGAGACATTTACCATAATACAATAAACTATCGTTTTACCTACAACCTTTATGTACTTTAAGAGTCGTAACAATAGAAGAATTCATTTATTGGCATGTGATTACATTGGAGGTCTAAATGAACACAAATTTGACCTTTGAATACCTGGAGCAAGTGCAAATACCGAGAGCATTTTTTTTGCAATATGCTTACGGAGAACCAATATCAATTAAGTAAAAGAAAATGTTGGTCATTCGTCGTTTAATGTCTTCCTTTCCTCCAGACCGTAGTGAGTTTTATGAGAAAATTTTACTGCTTCCGACGCAAGATAGTAATGAGAACTGAAAACATATCGGTTTGTTTACGTCTAAAAAGCAGCCTCCTTTACACACGCACGCACGCACACACACACATACACACACACACACACACAATACTTGTCCGGGCATCGCTTTCTTCCTGCTCGACATGACTTCGAACGGACAACAAGGACCTGTAACTATCACCCGACGCGATTTCGATATCATAAATATGGAAGCAATTTCGAATGTAATTGAATTCAAGCTATTCGTGGGAGGTACAGTATCTGGTTACGTAGGCCGCCGTATTTATCGGAGCTTTCCAGCGCCCCGGAGAGACGCGTTTAACAATGGCGCGGTGGCCGACAGGCGCGGCAGCCATGAATAATTTATGCCGATTGAACGCGCTCGAGTAGCACGGCGCGTATCTCGCACGCTTGGCGCTGGGAGAGTAATTGTCTCGGCACTTGCTGCCACAGGGCCTCGCCTCGACCGGCAACGACACGGAGAAGTATTTGCCGGAAATTCGAGGACAGGAAGTGAGAGCACGTTGCTCAGGTTTCGAATGGAATTAACGTGTCGCAGAGGGATCGGGGATTGCCCATGGCGTACTGGAAAACGCGGTGGCTTTCAACTCATTCAATGTTACGCGTCTCGTCACTTCACCTCGCGTCGCGTCACGTCACTTCACCCCCCGCTGCGTCACGTCAAGTCATGTCACGCGTCACATCACTTCACCTCGCGTCGCGACTCGTCACTTCACCTAGCGTCGCGTCACTTCACCTCGCGTCACGTCACTTCACTTCAGATAGCGTCGCGTCAGTTCACCTCGCGTCACGTCACTTCACTTCAGATAGCGTCGCGTCACGTCACCATATCTCGCGGTGTCACGAGTATATATATATTCAAGTATGACAGTTAATTTTTACTTTCTCTCCTTACTTTGTAAGAAGAAAAGGGTATTGTAATTGTGTGTCAGAAAAAATCTAATTGCTTGGCCCTGGTAACGAAAAAGTGCAGAAATCTTGTTCGTACAGTACAAAGTAAATACAGAGCTTTTCGACATTGAAGCTTGAAGATAAACGGATCCGGCTATTGTCATTTGATGCCCGAACACCAATTACGGCATCTGTAGCAAACATAAGCATCAGGCTCGGTTCGGTAAGCGACGCTTCATAACGTGTACTAAATTGGTTGTATGTACAACGCTTGGGTTCTTGGTGTGTTTTGGAAAAGGTCCATTATGGCGGACATAAGCATGCTGCAGTTTTCGGCAAATTACGGTGTATGCTATTGAAGGGAAGTATTAAATTCCATTCCTTATGAGGATGAAAGTTAGTAATGGTGGGAATATTGAAAATCTTGTGGTTTCGCAATTTGTCGTCTTGTCAATCATGTCGTTTGCGATTCACACAAGATTCGACATTTCATTATTAATAAACGTTAACGTTAGCCGTTTTAAGTGCATAAACTCTCTCAAAGAGATATCTTTATTTCATAAGGGACGATTACAAATTCTGAAATAACATGATCACTTTTCACTGAATACACAGAGTTGATTATGTGTCTGAAAGTGTAACTGAAATGTTTATAATTTTTTTATTTTTCAAGTGCTGTAAGGTAGTTGTAAGGAACTATTGACATGGTGATGTCCACCTTAACTAGAAAACATAATGAACCACATACAATTTTTTTGTGCACGTACAAGTGAAAACACATTCAGGGCCCTCTACCTTTCCATTTAAAGCAAAACTCGCAAAATTTGTTAGAGCACAAAGTTGAATTTGTACCGGGATTTTCATTGACAGGGAGAAAAATTAAAAATATATCCTTTTGAATGCATTAACGTCTGTAATATCAAAAATTTTAGGAATGTATTAAAGTCTGTAATATTTTTTAATAACAAAGTAAAATTAATATTAACGGGCAAACGTTTAATTGAAAATCGCACTTTTGTAATTAAGTTCAGTGTATTACGGTCTATCCTTACAAAAATTTAAAAATATATAAGCCTGCCCAGTGTTTCAATCTCAGCCCTTTTCATTGTCAGACATATTGAAGCGCTGAGACACCGCCGACAACGCAGTCATTTAAATATCCCTAATAAAATCGAAAAAAGGACACACAACGTTTTTTTATGTCGTTTTGCTTTAGATAATTTTCTTAGTTCTCCGAATATGAAAACAAAATGCTGGAATGAAATAATATTTACCAAGTTAGGACAATTTATTTTCTTATTTTCGAGCTAATTCTATAAGTGTACAAAGTTGACGAGTGTTTGCGTGGGAAGCGGACTGAGGAAGGAAGATCCAACGATTTCTTACAAGAGAAATTCCGAATAAAACCTAAGGCAGCTTGTGTATTGTTGGATGATCCACGTAATGAGACCACAAAAATGCAGGAGAAAGCAGGAGAGCAAAAAAGCATCTCTTAGAATGATATAAAAATAATAAATTCAAAGAATATACTTTATTGAAGAAATCAATAACTTTTCAATCATAAGGAGCAGACTTTAGACATTATCGGTATCCTAATACTTTCAGTAATCGTTACCAACGAAAAAATTATCATTCGCAAGACTACGGTGTTATTGTGAGATGAGCTAATTATTTTGTGCGCAAAGCCAAAGTGCCAATTGCTTATCTGCTGACTGTCTCGGGAGCTACCTTTATGGCCATTTTTTAGTAAAAGTACGATTATTTTCTTAGCATATTTCTTTGCTTGATTCAAAAACCACGACGTTTTAAACTAGTCACTTCTGTCGCGTCCCGACGATATATCTTCCCCTTGCTCCTCCACGGAGCGTACACGTTGTGCAAGATCCTGCATCGTGACATCCCACGCGGTCGCCTCCCGCGGCGTGGTGGAGCGTTAAGGCCCCTGAAGCGCAACTCCGGAAAGGGCTTACCCAGCCGCGAACCGCGCTTAATCCCCATTTCTGCCTGCCCTTGGCCACGCAACACGACCCGCGCCGGGGAATAAAAAAGAGAAAAGTTGACAGCATACGCAACTGCCCGCTCCGCATTTGCGGTGGATGTGATGGTGGCGCAGGCGGTGGCCGTTTGTTTGGCCACGTGTGCCAGCCAGAGCGCGGTGCTCATGTAGTGAGGTCAGCCTTTGCAACGTGGGTTGTACGCTAGGAAGTAGTGTGGCGTAACTGTCGTACTAACGTAAGTGACGTCAGCCAGCAAATCAGGTCGCAGGAACCCACGGAGAGAATATCCACACCCACACATTCTAGTACTGCGAGGACAGATTTGCAACTAACGTAGTTTGTGGAGAAGGAAGGAACAATCTTGAGGAGAAATATTTGCCAACAATACGAAGCTGTAATAATTACATCGAACCTCTTTTTCCGTATGCTAAGTCTGATAATGATGACTAAGCCATTGTGATTATGACTAAGCCTTTTTGTTAATTTGATAATAAATAAAATGTTGAACACCACCTTGCCTCATGCCTAATAGGAAGAACAAAATAAGTTCTCCAAACGTCAGTTTTTTCCAATTAATTATTGTAGTGATCTTCAATACATTTTATGTATTATGGTGAAAAAGTATTAACGAGTATTTTTATATCAGTGAAATAATTATATGTCCAACCTAAACAATAAAGGCAAGATATTCTCAGTTGTATGGTATGTCCCTGATGCCGAAATAATGGATAATTCTTGCTCTTATACGTAGTAAATTATTTCGTCTAATAAATTTTGTGGTAACAATCCACGAAGTTCTTGGGGGTCTTTGATAGAAACAAATTCGTTTACAGAAAACGTCAGTATATGTACAAAGTTGGCTGCTAAACTGGATAAAGAATATTCACCAAAATTGCTTTTCCGTGATCGATTTTGGTAATGTCGTGGTCCCTTGAATTTGAAGTGGATAGTTTAATTTTGGAAAGTTCCTTTTATGAACCCCAATGATCTTCAGGATTTCATAAAAAATCTCGTAATGTTTGAATTATTTTTTCGCCTGTAATAAACAACACACATGAAAATTGCAAGGCCTATTTTCGTTGCATTTCCTAAAGTTTCAAAAAATTGAAAAAAAGTTGATAATTTTTTCGGCGTTTTCAGGCGTCAATATGATTGTCGGAAAAAGAAATAAAGTTGAAAATTAATTTTAGGAAAACCGTTTTTATGATATTTTATTATTATGTTCCACGTATTATACGTGGATGGTGTCAACCTAACATTAATTATCTGTATTCGTGCGCAGGAGACGCACGTGCAATAACACATAAGATGATACTAAATTAAAATAATAGATTTTTATTGGTTAATATGACGCCCACATGCGAATACTAAGCTCATAATTTGTTGCTAGTAGCCTAGAGCAGCACAAATGCTAATGCACAAAACCACATAAAATGGATTTCTAAAAATTAGCACGTTCTCTGTTCAGAAACAACAAATAATACACTTTCTTATAACACTAAAATAAATAAAATATTTTAACAAAAACATTCTTCTTGACAACTGCAAGAACATACATACGATTCGTTGTAGAATTTTTATATATCAATACTATAAAAATTTCTGAGCCACAATGTAACATATGAAAAGCAAACATTTAATGGCGGGCGGCCTCTTCCTTGGACCCTTGCGGTTGTATGATGGCAGCTGTATCGTAAGTAGTGACACAGAGAGTATGGGATTTCAGTGGGTACGCGCAGTATACGAGCATTAGGAGGAATTGAAGAATCACATATTTGCGTTTTTCAACAGGAATCGGAATTGTTTCATTAGTTTTGGATTTTTTTCGATTTCTAGGATACCTAAGGAAAGTATAGACACTTCTCAAAAGAAGGCCGACTGCATAGGTTCCTATCATTTAATCAGAAATTAGAAATATAGATATCTGAGTATCTGTTTCGCCACCTAAATAAAATGTGTTCTCTATGTCCAAATAAATTGGAAATGGTTTTCTAATTAATTTTAAAATTATTGTATATACTTTTTGTTCATGGTCCCGGTGCAACCCCAGTTTTCCAAATCCATATTAATTTCTTAAATTTGTAGATATTTTAGAAGTGATATTAAAGCAGAGAATTTGTTTGGATATTAAACAAACCATGGAACGGCTCAGTTCATCACCTTTCTGTATTCATAAATAATTCAACACTGAAAAGTACCTCCGTATCATTCAAATCAGGCCCAGAGATTGTGGGCACGTTTTTCAATTATATGCAAATCACCGGAACCTCGCACCATCCAGAGTCAATTCAGCTTCATTGTGTCTATACTTGTTATTTTTTGAACTTTGCACGAACTTCATAAGCACATACCCGTAGTAGTTTTGAAACAAATGCGTAGTAACACAGGGAGCAATAATTCTAAAGGAAATTATGAGAAAATTATGTTTTATCTATAACTGTAATAAGCAAAAATTGCAACACATTATGGGATAAAGCGCATCTTCTTTTACGAAAATAAAATTCAAATAAAAAAGACGTTCGCAACGGGAAGAAAACATCTGTTGAAACATTTGATTACACACATGATAACACTTGGCAGGCAGACAAAAGAAACCAAGCATGCGAGGCAGAAAATTACACAGGCACATTCTACAGGTACGACGAGCCCGACCAGTAATGCCACAGAGCAACAGCAATGAGTTTGTGATTCCCCCAGGGTCGCATTCCACAATGCCTTCGGCCATTCAGCGTCTGCGTGACCCACCTGCGACCGTTACACACCACGCCAACACACCTCCACGTAATATCTAACGCCACGGCCGACATTCCCCACTTCCACCTCCGGAGAACAGTTATGGAGAAGCAGAGAAAAGCGTTTCATTCACGAAAGAGAAGCACAATGAAATTATAGAAAATGAACCAATTTTATGTAATTAATAAATTATTGAAAAATATAAATACGAGATGATGGGAAGGTATATTTAAGGATGTGAACATATTTCATGTAAATGATTTGTGGAGAGTCCAAAGTGAAATGAAGGCACCACAAGAATCACGATTCCCATATATTGTAATACATATTATTTCAGTAATACATTGATTGATAAATATTTGCCGAGATATTATTGAAATTTCGAGTAGCAAAATGAGTGAAAATTATAAATGAAATAAAATATTTTTAAAAATTGTTTTTATCAGTATCCGAATTTATAGATGACGAAGTCGTCCACCGCCCAGTTGTCTGCAATGGTGTAAATAGTCCCTCTGGGCGGGGTAAGTTGGCAACTGTGCCCAGGGCAAGGTCTATCCCGAACTGTGAAGTATCTATTGACACTGGGCGGAGAAGCCCACGCTTTCCTTTTTAATCCAGAACACTTGCTGCAAAATATGCACTTGATTAACTTCCCTTTATCCTATTTACTGCCATGAAGAGATTCCTCTACAATTATCTTTCTCTAGCTGTTATATCTCCCAGAGGTTTTCACTGCACACTCGTGTGCAGCATCTGCCTTCTCCCACGCTATCTACCCAAGCTATCTCTAGCGTCTTCCGTTAGGCCCGAGGTAAAGCCAGTGCGATTGACACGACACTCTGAAAGCATTCCTGCAGGTCAAGAAAATGTCAGCCTATGATGAGTCACGTTAAATGGAATGTGAGATATGGAAGAAAAGTCAGTGGACAAGGAAAGTCATGGATTGGGTATGTGGGATGAGAAAATGGAAGTAAAAGTACAAGAAGATGAAAGAAGATGCCCAGAGGAAAAGAAGAGGCTGCAAGATAGTGTTAGAGAGGAACGGAAGAGACATGGAAATGGAGAATGAAGAGGAAAGGTAGAAAGATGAAGTACACTGAAAAAGACGCACGGAGAAAGGAGGAACTCCAGGAATGGAAAACAGCGCTGCGCTGCGGACGTATTTTGAACGTACACGATTCACTATTGCTGTTGCCGGAACCTTCTTTCTCCTCCACCTTTACTGATTTCCCGACACATACACTTCCTGTGACTGAAGTTGCTGCGCGTTTCTGAAGTTCTCACGCTGTAACTTTCCCCAGGGTTTTCTTGTCTGCTCAAACAGCATCGAACGTCTCGACTGCCTCCTCGCAACCTCTCACTGCAGGTCCTCCCCCTCCACTTCGCCGCAGCCCGAGGCAAAGCCAGTGCCAGCGCGTGTGAGGCTACCCACTCAAAACATTACCGTGCTTGACATGGAATAATGAGGAACCCAAAAGGAATTAAATAGAGAGAGAGAGTGTGTGTGTGTGTGTGAAGAAAAGCCAGAAAGAGACACAGAGAGTGCAAGACATAGCGAAAGATGGAGACTGCCTGGTTGAGACTAGAGGAGAGAAACGGAAAGAGATAGTAAAGAAAGAAAGGTATGAAATAAGTGAAAAGAGGTAGGAAAAGAAAGATGGTGGTGTGAAAGAGGCAGTGTGAGACAAGGAAAATTAAAGAAAAGTGACTGTCCAAATGAGAGATGCTGTTATTTTTTTCAATTCAACTCATCTCATTCCTCTCATTCTAGATTATCCACTGTTTATTCTCACATAGATGTACCTGTGTATATTTGAAACGGACCAAATAAGGATAACACCCAAAAGCGTTACTACCCCGCATTGGGAATAAGCATTGCGTACCCGACCTCCCAGCCTTTAGGCCCGTTACACCTGTTGCCTTTCATCCCTTAGGCCCGTCACCACGTCTTTCTCGCCCGAGGTGACAATTACTGTTTCAGAAAGCACTAACAGTACTGCACAGGTAACAAACAGAATACAAAAAACATGGAAGGGAAAATAGTGGGAGGGAAATAGAGGCAAAAAAGAATAGGAGAGTGGCACTGAGGATGGAGTGAGAGGGAACTGAGAGGAAGGGAGAAACAGAGAAAGGGAAATACGAAAATAGAGAACGAGAATCAACCAGGCAATTTTGAATAAATTTTATTTCCGTCAGTTGAGACGTCCTGCATCACAGACACATCTATTACGCGTGGAGTCGGCACCGGTGGCCCCTGTCGCTGCCCTCTCCCTCGGCAACGCAGCTGCGCCCACCTGCCCCCCTGGCGCCGACCGCAGCCTCTCCGCCGACCGCAGCGCCCCAGGCGACGCCAGCGCCTACGAGGTGCGACGCGCTGCCAGCGCCGCCGCCGCCGCCACGACGTCTTTATTACCTTCCTCAGCACCTCAGCGTTTCGGCCGTAATGCTTGTGTTATTTGGCGAGTTGAATGAGGGATAGGAATCGAGCAAATGCTGAGATGGCCCCTTGTTTTGCTTTTGGACATAAATGTAACTTCAAATTAACTTCCCTCATAGAACGTCACACATAGTTTTTAACTGTTTTTGACGTAAATAAATAAATAAATAAATAAATAAATAAGGTGATAGTTAAGATGAAGTGGGAGGCAGGGAAAACGGGAGGAACTGCCGCACTATCGTCCACCCCATATCCCACATGAATTGGCCGATATTTGAACCTAGGTCCCAGCGGTGGAAGGAGAATGTGTTACAACATACGTCGCCTGACATTGCCACTATATCCGCCATCATCTGCGACAGCGTCACTAAGAACCACCGAACCGGCTTAGGAGGCTCAGGATATCAGCTGATGTCACTGCAATCCCTCTGACTGAGAGGTCGTGGGATCGAATCTTTTCGCTCCCTAGAGAGATATTGCGCCCGGATGCTCTGATCGGTAGTTTTCCGTGGTTTCTCCGATCAACACCAGGCGAATGTCGGAGTAGTACCCTAACAAGCGCGCCACGGACCGAGCGTGATCTCATCTTTTCCTTTCTTGTCATATCCCTATTCCTACACCTCACTTACTTTACATGCACAACAGAACAACACTTATTGGGAGACTAGTCGGGAGCTTAGAGCTAGTCCCGGCTGGGACGGTGCCCGGTGATAGCGGATATCTACGTGGAGAAAACCCAGCTAAAGCACGTAGATGTCTGCACATACCGGACTAATGATCAGTTTACGTGGATACAGGACATAATCATTCAACCACAACGAATGTGTGACGATAAAATGAGAGGCAGGGGAAACGGGAGAACCTGCCGCGGACTCGCATTGTTAACCATTCATCCCTCATGGATCTCCCAGGAACTGACCCTGGCTCCCAGCGGGGGAAGGAGTACACAGGTCCCCTGCCGTCGCCACTACATCCGCCATCATTTCCTCCGCCATAGTCACAGCAAACGTGCCATATTAAAAAATTGAAAAAAAAAACTTACGTGATAATATAAGATTGATAGATTGATTAATGATTCCAGGCGCGTCAACCGCTGGGGACATTAGTCCCGTAAGTGTGGTGCATGCTTTATCGCTGTAGGCGGCGGTGATCATTCCCCGCTGGCTGGCAAGATCCGTCGCCGGGACCGCCTTCAGCGGCGATCGTTCGTACCCCTGAGCTTGCGGGTTTTCCCTCAACCAGGTATCTCCCACCAGCGGGGCACCGCCCCAACCGCAACAAGCTCGAAGCTCCCGACCGGTCCCCCGGCATGTGTGGTAGTGTAGTACATGTGAGTGTACGGTAAGTGTAAATGTAAGTGAGGGGGCGCGTGTAAGAACCACCGTCACTTGGCACCGCCGTCACCACCACATCCTTGCCTCTCGCGTCTCCCGTCTGATGTCTGTGTTTACTCTGAGCGCGGCGCGGCGCGGCGCCCCCCGAGGCCGGTCGGCGGGGCCGCGAGGGCACGCGCTTCCTCGTCGGCGACCTCGCGAGGTCGCTGCGCCGGCGCGGCGCCCGCTGCCACAGGCGCGTGTGGGAGCGGAGGTGGAACGCAAGCAACGCACGTCCGCGTGGGCGAGGTCACGGCACAGGCGGGCGCGCGAGCGGAGGAAACGCGCCCCCACACAACGAAACTGACAAACTTAGATGATGACAGAAGATTAATTGAGTAAATGATTGGTGATTCCGGCCGTGTCAACTGCTGACCGCCATTACAGTCGGTGAGCTGATGTGTGGGTAGTGCATGGTTTTATCACGAGAGGTCGTGGTGATCTTTGCCCGCTGGATGGAGAGATCTTGCGCCGACCTACCCGACAACTTGCAGGTTTTCTCCCATCAGCGAGGCACCGCCCCAGCCGGTACTAGATGTATTCTCTCGAATGGTTTCCCCGTGTGTGTGTGTGTGTGTGTTAGTGAAGCGCGTGTCAGTGTAAGTGCGTGCAGAAGGGAGAGGAGATGCGTGCGGTTCGTGTCCGATCTGTTAGGGTTCTGCCCCGGCATTTCCCTGGGGTTACCACAAAAAAACCATCGATCAGTGCAGCCAGCCGATAGAAATTTCCTTCAGGCAGCGGCTGAATTGGACTCAGCTTGTAACTAGCGGGAAATCCTGAAATCGTCGCGACTCAAATCCTAGGTCCTCCCAGTCACAGAGGCACTGCAGTGACATCAATTGATGCCCCTGAGCGACCTAGACCGGTGTGAAAGAGGTAAGAGGGGAGAAGAAACTGTTGCCTGTAATTTAGATATTTGTTGAATTTTCAAAAAAAATATGCCTTTTTAAGACATACAAATAAAAATAAATAGGTTTTGAAATGTATATAACTGAAGTAACATATTTAAATACAGTCGAACCCTCAGTTAGAGTGAACTTGTCACAGGTTCCGTTTCACTTACATTAGAAATATGTATATGGTGATTCAGTTGTAGTGAACCCGAACCTCGTGAACGTAGTGTACGTATAGTGAACGTAGGAAATACAACGTCCTGGAAATTAAGGTCTCCTGGAAATTTAGGCGAGTAAAAGTGCCATCGGAGAGTATGATGGTGTTCCTACAGTGCAAGAGGCACTGAAGAGCGTCCACACTGCATTAACATACTTAGATACTGAAGACAATGCAGAGATAAGTAAGGAGAGAGCATGAACTCTGGAGAAGTATCTGAAGAGAAAATTACTAATGAAAAATGTACGAAGCAAACAATTGAAAATAATTGATTTTTAAGGACAAATAAAAATATTGAAATTTGCAGTTCGTGCTGTTAATGTATTTCGCCGCATCTCTATATTAATAAAATCAATCGTTGTTGATAAATTCAATTTAATTTTGACATCATTGGGTAATACAAACCTCTGATTTAGTGAACCAAAATTGTTAGTTCCCAGAAGTTCACTATAAGCAGAGTCAATTGTATGTGAAAATATGTATAAACATGTTATTAGCGAAGGTAAACCTGTCTTATGGAAACTACATCAGTCATCACCATGACATGAACAGAATTTAATTATATGAAATTCAAGGTCCCTACAGCGTGGATTCATTAAGCTTACACCAAATTAATTCCAGGTACAGCGGTCAACGAGTAGAGAAAATAGATAGATGCGAAAATGTAGAGAATCATTGTTATATGAGGTACAAGAGGAAAGAAAGTACTTACAGCTAACAGTCAACACAAACCCGCAAGGTTTTTACACATTTTCGCCAACTGTGAGTGAGTCAACTATGATACAATCGGCTGAGTGCGAATCGTCTACGTAGTATAAGTATCTTGTGACTTCACGTCACCAGATGTCACGCGAAAGCCTTCACCCAACTCGCAACATTTACTATAATCAAGGCCTCTCGGATTCATTCAACACTGACGAGCAATACTGCCACGTAGAACTGTATTCTAGGACTGCTGTTCTACTTTACTTATATCTTGGAGTGTAGCCCTTTGCATTCTGTGTGTTACATGTTAATTGTGTGCAGTCGGAAGGCAGTGGGTAAACCGATTTTTTTTTACTGTGGCAGAAATTGCAATAATTTGGTCGTAAAATCCATGTTTAAGGTTCTTTTGAAATTTAACCTACACACACGTTAGCAGTGAAGTCTATTACAGCTGTTCCAACGATGGATTAGATTGGCGCAAATGGAGGGAAATACCCGTAGTTGTTTACCCGAAAATCGGGATGTCTGTCACTCTATATGTACGCTTTTACGTGTGTATGTATATGTATGGACGTATGTATCGTACAAACTATCAAATTTAAAGCTTTTGAGCTAAACCTTCTTAAACACGTGAGGTTTAAGATTTAATTGTACTGCACCGGAAACCATTAAGCAATTAAGTTTGGGGGTATACTTCATTTGACAATCCTGTGATATTTTCAAACTTTTCGGCGGTTTTCGGTACATTTATAATTGTTGTATAGCCCCTATTTTTATTAGAACTTCTGAAATATCAAAAATTGCAAAAATTAAAATATTTTCAAAATTGTTCTCCACCTCCGATATTAATACCAGAGATTTCTTTCTCAATGAAATTTATCATTCACTTTTCAATTTTTAAATTATGTCATCAACTTTTTGAAAAAATCATGAGTAGTTGTTGACTAATAACATCAAGAGAAGGAAAGTTTACGATATACCTTGCATTCTCACTAGTTTAGATATCGTCAAGTACGCGGCTACAAACTTTCAAAACCTAATATTCCCTCAAAATTATTATATCACAAAATATATAGGTGATGAAAAAAAAGATTCATTTTTGAAAATCAACCGGACTAATTACTTTGGATTGACGTCGTTTCGTGAGCAAAACATCACATTTTCCAATGTTACAAGAGTGGTAAGTGTTATGCAGTGGTACATTTTATAATTAGGGACTTCTGTGAATGGATGCTAATCTTCAAGAAAAGGTCTGAGAGCAATTACCACAATGGAGATGAGATTTTAAATCTCAGCTCAATTACATTTTGCCACTAAATCACTAATAAATATTAGTTCAATAATTATGAAATCCAAACATTTAGATCTACCTACACACGTGTATTTAAATCCGTCGTACACATCTGACTCCCCATATCCCTTTAGAAATAATTATCTGTTGTTCTCATTTATGGTACTTAAAGAATATACGTCCGTAAACTACCATACATAAAACACACAAGTGCTACCCACGACGCAACGATGCAATAAAATTCATCTCCGAACAGATAAACATCGACAAATTCGCACAGACAGTAGTAATCACATGTGACTCATCTCCCTTTTAGATTGGACACCTCAATAACAGCGCCTAGAAATCTCCGTCAATGAAGTCATGACGCAAGCGCCAGGAATTTCCCATCTCCCTTAACACACACACACGCCGCAAGAATTATAGTGATTATCGTAGATCTTGTGATCATATGCGGAGGCGCAAGGCCGTCGTTTGTGCGGTCGTCGTTTGCGCGCAATCGTTGGCATATATCTCGACAGAGACGCTGCTGGCGGGAGGGAGGAACATCGACCCTGAACACTCGCAGGCGAGGACTATCTCCTTCATCTGATCTGCAGAAAACAAGGGAAGATGGGCTGCACTAAGTGCCCGTCTAACTGCTCAACATGCGTGAGAACTTTGAAATAACATTTTTATTTATTGTAAGAAAATAGAGTCTGTTATCCGAAAACCCAAATACGGATTGTCAGGTACAAAGAAAGTAAATACGTAAAACAGCATGTATGAAATAATAAGATGGAATATGTTTCAAAGGGCAAACAGGTTTGCGGAGTCAAAATATAAAAAAAAGAAGTTATTTAGGATAGTCCCGTTCCTGATAAAAAAAAAGTAGAAACTTATTTTGTAGATTTGCAAGCAGTAAGAAGAATGATTCATTAGAAGTTTGAGGAGTTCTTTGGAGGATGAATTAAGTTTGTGAAGGAACGGAAAAACACGAGAGAGAATCAAGTGGATCAAGCTAACACTTATGGTAATAAATAAATATTTATCATTGTTGATTTCGAAAACGCATAATGGGGGTAAAGTTGGTATTAGTGCGTGAGTTAGTTATTGTAATGGGAACAACTTCAACTTCAACTTCAAAATTATCAATGTACTTATTTAATGCAATAAATATTTTTGTTAATGTGTTTTGCAAATTCAGTATTTCTTTACGAACAATGATGTACTCTACAGCCCAAAGGTCGTTTGACCTGAATAAATAAGTAACAACAGTTTGGTTCCAAATACGTAAAAAATATTACGTTAAGTAGGATGTTTTCCTTTAAATGAGACTATTAAGTAGTAGAAGATGTTATTCAGTCATTTATTGGACCATATCAACTTCCATTCTTTGCAACATTGCTAGGGCAGCAAGGAGAATCCACTCGCATCACATAAGATCATCCTAACATTGCATCACATAAGATAAATCAGATCTTTTCCAACTTTCCAGTCATCGTTTTACGCCCAAACTATATTTTTATATTTCACAACACCCTTGAGAGGAAAAAATATTTAAAACTGATACCTCTCCGACCCTTGATGAATTTGAAATCATAATTTGTGTATTCTTATAATGTGTAACACATTCGATTTGAATGCGCAAAATTTTATTTCGAGTATTTCGATATTCTTTAGAGTTATGACTTACAATAAAACAAAGCTATTTCGTTTTTCAAACAATCAATTAGTATGATAAATTACTGCTACGTTATTTGGGAAATTGATAATTTTGTACACATTATGAAGAATGTGTAAGTGAATTCTTAACTTTCGAAAATTTTGACGACAAGAAAAATACACGATTTGATTTAAAATCAGCAAATTGAGAAAGTCATTTGATTTAAATTGTGGCAACCCAGAGATGAAGGCTCTGCAATAGAGGAGACTAAGGTGGACGGGCGGCGGATACGCGTCCTTCTGCAGGGACGCGAAAATCAAGTCGAGCATCGGTGCTTCAGGCCCAGGGACTATCTCAAGTACGAAGAAAATATGCGTGCATAAATCACGTAAAAGCTAATAGGTAAAATTCAACGTGCACACAACGAGGTGTTGGCGAGTCTCTTCCTCCGAGACCTCTGGTGTGTACATCCTTTCCACCCTGCCTGGAGCAATCTGAACCAACCAAGAGCAACCGATGAGTATGTTGATTGATTGATTGATTGATTGATGAAGCCAACACATCGATGTGTGCACGTTGTATTTTACCAATTAGCTTTTCGTGATTTATGCACGCATATTTTCTTCGTACTTGGTCCCTGGACCTGGAACAGGGATGCTCGACTTGATTTTGAATTGATTGATTGATTAATTGATTGATGTTTCTGGGAGCTTCAACTGCCAAGGCCATTAGTTCCGCAAGTACAGTGGATGTTTTATTGCAAGTGATAGCAGTGATCTTTCCCCACCGGATGGCAAGATCCGGCATTGATCTACACGACGACTTGCGGGGAGTTCTCCAACCAGGTGGCCCCTCAACAGCGGCCAGCGGCTCAGCCAGACAAGCCCTAAGCTCGCGACATATGTGATAGTGTACTGCATGTAAGTATAAGTGTGCGTAAGTAAGGTGTGAGAAAAGGACAAGGAAGAGGAAGGAAATATTGCGCGCGGTCCATCACCCGTTTTTTAGGGTACTGCTCCGGCATTCACTTGGTATTGATCGGAGAAACCACGGAAAACTACCGATCAGAGCAGCCGTCCGCTAGAATTCTCCTCCAGACAGTGACTGAATACGACCTAGCTGTGTAGCAGAGTTTAAAATCCTGCCACCGTCGAAACTCAAACACTAGGGTCTCCCGGTGATAGGCCCTACAACATCCACTGAATCGTTTCTTTCAGAAACCCGTCAAACGCCAAATTCCATATTTCGAGAAATCTTAGAAAAATCTCCCAGTTTTTCTGATTTCAATTTTGTAAAAGATTAATGCCGTTGATAAATAAATATTTTCACGTCAATAAGCACAAAAAATCGGTATATCCACTTCCAACACGTTTTCGCCACTAACGCGTTTTTAGATTTGGGTTTTTGACGAGTTTCTGAAATAAACAACTCAATGGATACCTTGAGGCAACTAAGCTAGTCCGATGACTCGGAAGCAGGTTTATGGTTTGCCATAGGGGTGGTATGGCGATCACAAGCAGTACCAAGGCATCCATGGTCTCTGCCGAGGAGCATGACAGGGGGTGCAGAAAGGGCTGCACTGAACGTCATCTGCATCAGTGAGTTGAATTGTATTCAATCGCGAATAAGCGAATCTTCAAGGTTAACCTTAAGGTAAGATCATGTGCAATGTTTTTTCTTGTGCAAAATAAACGTAAATTTTGCACAGCTAAGCCGAGTTTCTGGACATTAATCACCAACACGTCACGATATCAATGCACACTAACACAGCGCCTTGGAGTGAAGAGATCTGCGAGATCGAATTGATGTCCGAACTTGGCTGTGCGTGGGTTGCGTAACGAAAGGCCTCGCGTTTCGCTAATTGCATAATGCGGCAAACCAGAACCAACACGTGCGGTAGATATGATTCGATTTCCCCTCACAGGAGTTTGGAGAGTATTGGACGCCTTGTAGAAATAGTCTTAAGGAAAAACGAGGTTGCCAAATATCAAAGCTTTAAAAATGATATTATGGACCATGCAATCGTCAATTTGTTCGTCTATTAGTTACATCAAAATATTTCACTGAGCTGTATTTCGAAATCATTTCTGCCTTCGCATTATTTTTTTTATCAAATCGAGATTAACCAACCACTGAATAATTTCTTATCTTATTTCTATCCGTAAAGCAACTTCAGACAGGTGTTGTTATTGCAACTAGATCTCGTAACCAATTTTGCTGTGTGCCTTACAGAATGTGACCGCCAGAGTCATAATTAGGCCGAGCACGTATGCGGCGTGGTGGCTCACTCTTGTGACTCGAATATAAATCTAAGTTCCCCGGCAGCGCAATCCAAGTACAATGTTTGCGAAACACATATTAATATTTTGCATTTGCCTATTTGGGTTAGCACATTTAAATAATTTTGGAATTAGGAATTCGATGCGGACATTTCGTTTTTGATGAACGCCGTAAAAAACAAGGTTTAGTTCAATAGTTGTGTCCAAGAAGTTGACCCGTGTGAAACTATTGTAAATTTTTCTAGACGGACTTTTTTATTTTAATAAGCTGACCAAATCCTCGACATATTGGTAACATTTTAAAGCTTAAGTCAAAAATTTCAGTTTAAAAGAAATACAAAGTTCTTATTGAAGATTGTAAGAATGCAAAGTATTCGAAGAAACTGTAAGAGGCAATGAAATTGAAAGAACAATGAAACTTCTGAATGACGCCAGACGTGTGTTAATGTTAATACTAGGAAGAATACACATAAAGCACGTAGGTAGAACATACATTTATGAGGTGCAACCGTTTCGTATTCACATTCGTGAAATACTTCACTATCCACTCAAACAAGATAACAACTGATTTGCGCAGTGTTTGGCACACTCAAACACTATGCGTAGTAATGAATAGATTAGTAGCAGCTAAGTAGATTCGATATCTCGATCGACCTGAACGCACCGATTGAACGATTCACAAGAGTAAATTTCAGGACGCTTTCGTTAACACAGGACACAAAAGACCTGGAATCTATTTCAATCTGTTATAAAACCACTCCCGGAAAGCCTCTAAATACGAGGTGATTACTCTCTATATAGTACTGTTTCTTGTGATACATTATTCATGGAATTTTGAGAAAAAAATATATGGAATGTATGATGTGAAAGGTGTAAGCACGTACAATGCATCACGCTCATACGACGTTTTTCTCTTTCACAGCCTGTTTTTGTTCTTGGTGTTTGGTTTTACATACTTTTTTCAATTCTATATTTGTATGCCATAATTCCAACCACCTAATTAAATAATGGAGAAAATGGTATTTCTTTAAAAACCAAATTGAAGCCAATTTACGACTGCAGTTTCGAAACCCATACACGTTTGTGACAGCACGTGGTAAGGAAGGCATTTCTACGTAATGCTGGATACCTGTTTTGCATCTTCCGGTGATTGCTAAAGCTGTATTATTCTCCACGAAGACGAAATTGGAAAGAACGAAGCCAGAAGACGTGCAATTTGAGGAGAGGTGTTGTCCACCGACTACTAGAATTCTTCATAGACGTATTCATCGCCCACACTTTTCGCCCCTTTTGTTCACACAAAGTAAGGCACTACGTTTCTCCAAAATTTCGTAAAGTGTGGAGGTATATTTATTGCGCCAGTGCCCGCTACAAGTGCATTGCTCTCAGGACAGGCAACGTCGTAATTTGTTCATTCTGCAATCAGATCACTTCAACATTTCTTTCCAAACAGTCTGAGATGGGAGAAAATCTCGCTATCTGAGTTATTCCACGTCAAATTGCTCACTCACAAAACATCACTATTTTTTAGCGACTTAAAATTTTGTATGAGGCCTAGGATTTAAAAGAGGTGACACGTATTTTTTCTTTTTTGTTTTTTTCTAATCCCACCTCTTTCAGAAATATTACCCATTATTTTCTCCAAAAAATCATGCGCGCGCGAATGTTTCAAAAATTGCACAAAAACACTTCTTTCAGGAAAATAAAATTACACTTAAATTTAACTTCAAAAAATTTACTTTCATATGACGTGAAAATGAGGTTTGTAAAAATATTATTTAAATATTTAAAATTTATTTTCATTTTAAAATGCAAATTTTTACAATAGATCGACTCTTAAATTAATTGTAAAACATACTCAGGTATTTCTATACGAATGTAGTATAGTTCTGCCAAGTTTTAAAGTGGGCCACATATAAATAATATATTTTAAAAAATTGTTTGTTCACTGGAGCACGTAGGCAGTCCGCTGCCCCCTGGACTCGCTGCTCGAACTACGGGACATCAATGATACGACGCATCGTGATGTCCAACATAAAGGCAGACAACCGTCAGACTTATGTCATGTTATAAATCGCAGAACCTCACAAACGGTGTCAAATGCAAGTCTTCTGACAAAATACAACTATTAAGTTTATTTATAAACAACTGACACTGCTAGGGTCTGCCTGAAACAGAGCAGCCTTCTTTCTCAGATATTCTGAGTCAGTTGTGTAAACAGAGGAAGCCGTAAAACGTGTGCGTTGTTCTGTGAAATTAGTAACCACAGATAGTCTTACAACTATTGTAGTTACATACTATTGTAGTTTGCATTTTCTTAATATGAACATCTATAATTGCAGAAGATGTATACGTGTTTAGGTTGTTACAACCAGCATTCTTGAGAAGTTGAAAATTGACAGATTACCGCCAAAAAAATGTGTATTGGAGAAACTAATTTTCAAAATTCCTTCTGACAAATGAAGTGAAGTTTTTTTTCAAGAAAGTGAGAATCGACCAAACTCGTTAATGCCGCAAATATGTTGGGCAGTGACAATGATGAATAAACGTGTACCGCTGGTGCTGGTCCGTCTAACGTATCACCTTATACGAGTAATAAAGAAACTGACCGAGTAAGTTCGTCTTCTGTTTCTTCTGCTCATGATAACGTGAAGAACATTACCTTAATATTTTAGCATCGCTGAAGAATACTTAGTAAGAGAACCATTGTAGAAACGATATAATAAAAACCGTCTTCGCCCATCGTTTGCCGCCATCTGTTCTCTTCATGAGACAGAAATAATTTTTTTTTCTCTACGAGTTTTCATTGTCCAGTGTCATTTTTGTAAGAAAAAATATTATTTCGTACTTGAAGATGTAATTCAGAGACTGTTGTGAATTTATGTCTTAGCTACTCTGCATCCTTTTGTGCAAACCTCAGAGAAAGCGAAGTATTTAAAAAAAATATTTTTCTGGATGCCTGAAACACGGCGTGAATTCACATCACCCTTCACAGTGTAAACTCACAACACTTCTCAAGTAAGATTATGATAGCCTTTCCAGACATATTTTTGAGTTGGGGTCGGGGCCTAGTATTACAAAACAATGCGAGTTTATGCTTCCGCAAAGAGGCCTTCAATATGACTGCTGAATGGTATTTCTTCGCTTCGCAACGTCTTACGGAATGAGGCTAAGCGACGTAGGGAGTGGGGAGGCAACTGTAATATTCTCGATAAAAGCTAGCTTCACTCTTGACAGGAACCTATTAATTTACCAAGGAAATTATTTAAGTGGGCTGATGATAAGGTGAAGAACATCACCTTAATATTTGAGCATCGCTGAAGAATACTTAGTAAGAGAATAATTGTAGCAACGATATAATAAAAACAGTTTTAGGCACAAAGCAAATACATAGTTTCATTTCTTATCAACAGGTAAATTAACGATATTCTATGTAAAGTGAAGTAAAAGGAATATCAACGTAATTACCTCTATCACATACTCTAATTCGCATAAATTTTCCGTCCATTTAATACTAAATTGAATCGTTCGACACTTTTTAATTTGAATTTAATAGGCTATGAAGGTCATTTGTCATACTAATATGAGAAGGGATACTTCTATTTATTGCTCTTTTACATTATATTTATGGTAATCGTTCATTGCTTAAGGGGTGGTGTTCTAGCAGAGGCCGCACTTATGTAGATCGTTTTAGATATTTTAGTGGTATTTTTTCAAATTTTTAAACTCTCGAGTTTTGGAAGAATTAAAAAAAATAAAAATAAAATAGGTCAAAAATATTTTGAAAAAAATTAATGCATTCAATATATACTTCAAATGAAAGAGCGTCTTTTGTTCTTTAATGTCGCAATATATTAAATTTCTGTCATAATTACAACAGGAGTTAAAAAAGATTACCTTAACGGAAGCGAGCATTTTTTCGAAAATTTTGAAAATTAATATAATCACGAAAAATAATAGTTAGGAAAAAATGAAAAATGCCTGTTTCTGAAAACTATCTACTAATTTATGGAATTATGTTGATATTTTTAATTCTGATATAATAAATAGGGTGGAATCATGACTTGCAAATCATATTCACAAATGCCATATCTTTCGAACGGACTTCACAACGGTTAGCAGGAATAGAATGGGCTGGGAAGGGGTCATGTTTGTCAGTAATAATTTGTCTTGTGTAGAAATATGGGCAGACAATTATCATGAAGTACTAGCAGTAGAAGCTAGAAGAAAATAACTAAGTGTTGTTGCAAAATCGTTGGTATGTACCGAGTTCCAAACGAAAACATGCGCACGACAGAAAGACGGACAGGACCGGCCTAAACAGTTCTAGGAAGCGAAGCATAATAGTCGGCCATCTTATGTTGCCTCAGGTAAAGTGGGCTGGCGACACTGAAGGGATTAGGGTAGCACAAGTACTCGTCAGTAGACGTGTTTAGTACTGCGTATGGAGGCGGACAGTAGGAGGACCTAACGAGAGAGCACGCACTTTTGCACATTTTCCTGTTTGTTCGGTAGATAACTTTATGTCCTGTGAAAATGTTTGGGGCGCAAGCGACCACACAAGTATTTAGTAACAACGGACGGTGGCGTTCGATTCAATAATATGTCTCGAAAAATATTACAGGTTTTTTATAAAACTAACGCACGTAGGTTACTGAGCTCTTTACTTTTCTACCTCATTGGTTTACGTAGTAAATAGACGGAATTGTAATGCTTTGGCGAAAATAAGAGATTTTTCGACAGAAAAATTCATACTGTTGGTTCATTGTACGTTGTAGTTCTATGTAACATTGAATAAATTCTGTACTTCATACAAATGTAGTACATTTACTTGAGCTAACAGGTTGTGTAGACAGAATCCATGTTTTGTGGGGCCTTGATACCAAAACATCGATAACGGCAAAACGTGTCTGTCTTTCTGTCCATCCGTCGGTCCGTCCTTGGTGAACTCTAGCACATATTCAAAATATTTTTCCTAGCATTTTACATACTGGATGTCCGAGGAGGAAACGCCAAAACTTCGAAAATAAGCTCTTGAGACAATTTTAAGCACATTTTGTCCAATAAACTACTTGGATGTTCCGAATGGGTGAGCCGCAATAAGGAATCACTAGTTACACGTCGCGAGGCAGTTTTGTTGCCTCTTCAAGGCGTACCCAAAAGAAACAACATGGAAAGCAATAAGTGAAATACCTTGTTAAGAAGCAGCTACCACACGCACGCACGCATGCACATACATACACACACACACACACGAAACAAAATGTAGAAAACGAAGAACAGGGCTCGAAAAATTCATCTCTGTAAATAGAAACATGGTTGACTGGCAGAATTTACCTGCACAGGCGCGAGTTACTATTTCCAGGATCAAGCAAGTTACTCGTTCGATGGTTCGCAAAGGTGTAAGTGTAGAGTGCGGAGGTATGAAGTGAAGTGTAGTTAGGTATTTCAGGATAAAGAAAGGCTAACAACAGTGAGGGCAAAGTGCAGCGAATACCGGTTACCGTTAATATATACGGTAAATTAATGGGTAGCGAAGGAAAACCCAGAAGTGATGGGTATGAAGAGAAGGAGCGCATTTTATATTTGTTTTTATTTAACTTTTTGTTCATTTGTGTAATATATTTGTTTTTTTTTTATTTTTGTGTATTGTTTCTTTTAATTTCTATATTTGTAGTTTTTATGCTCAACTACCATTGAGCGAACGCTCATTGGCAGGAATAAATTATTATTATTATTATTATTATTATTATTATTATTATTATTATTATTATTATAAAACTTTATTTTAAATCGCTCATTTCTAAGACACTAGCGACCATGATTTTCATATTTACATTATTTCTACAACCTAACAGGAAGCAATTTTTCGAAAACGAATTTTCTCTCCGCAGGCAATTACAGACAAAAAAGGCCAAACGTCCACACAATTTTCCATTTACCGACTCCACGTACTATAGTACCCAATTAAATTAATTTGCATCCATGGAAATTCTTTGTATAACTTTGCTTCTTCTCTCCAAAGAGTACATAAGAACACATTTTCTCGCCTGTTATATGACTCGCACTTGCGTCTATATTGAGTTTATGTGTATACAGGCACAGACACACTCCGTGTTCCAATGCATATATCTTCGTCGGAAGACTCATAACTTTCTCATCGCGCGTACAAGCACGATGTAAGACTCCATCACGCAAGATGTAGAAAGGAAAAAAAAGGGTAAATTCCTAGGAACTTTTCAGACGACTTTTGCACTTTTCGAACTTTCTGTATAATTTTATTCGTTTCTTGCTGTATCTGTTATTCATGAGGTTTACCAAAGTATTTTAAATCTTGGTTCAAAATGGAGTCCAGTACTTGTCATTTTTTTACCTCTCTGAAACCACATACCAAAATACTCACTTGCTTACATCTGAAAAGTGTTTTCAAGAGGGTTATTACAGAGACATTAATTTCTTTCCCTTCCTTCCATTTTTTATCTCGAAATCTTGAAAAGATTCTACAGAGGTGGTCACAATTCTACATGGTCACAATTAAACTTCATTCTCATTACGATCGTTAGATAAATTGAATTTATGCAGTGATTTAAAAGGTTGGTTTGAAAACTTCTTCAGAACAGTTTGCTTTTGGGTTTGGAATGGGGTGCGCTTCGCCAAGTGCAGCTTCATATCCCCGGACCTCCTTGCCTTCACAGCCACATTCTCATCCGATTATGAAAAACGTTTAATATTAAAATCCACCATTGGTTTTAAAACTCATTACCTTACACTTACTTACGTTACTTACTTACGTTAATGGAACTAGATAAAAACGTTTTATGAATAGAGGGTAGAAAAAACGGATGTATTGAAGGTTCTGCGGAAGAAAATGTGATTTGAAAGTAGGAACTGCCAGCTTAGACAATCTTTACTGCCAATACAATTATCAGCATTTTTTCAGGCAGTCTTGACTACGCCTCTCCTTTCTTCAACCACCAAGCATCTCTTGTTACGCTGTCAAGATGCTGAAGAAAACTCGTGTCCGACCATTACGTCCGATCGGCAACGGCCAGGAAAATGAGCCAATCGGCATTGACACGGCGGCGGGGCCATCATTCAGGCTCGACCATTCGCCTAATGAATCGGAAGCGAAACCGGTACCCGTATCGATTGCGCTGGCGGCGGTCGCCTCCTCCGAAGAATCCGAAACCGTGAATCGTTTCCTGCGGGGCTGGCGGAGGGGAAGCGACAAACTAGACACTGTCTGCCTCTTACGAAGGAACGTACAAGGGAAATATTAATAAAATGTGATTTGTATAGTAGAATCAGTCATTCACGGGGTCTCTCTCCCTCTGCCTCTCTCCCTCTCCCTCTGACTCTCTCCCTCTCCTTCTGCCTCTCTCTCTGCCTCTGCCTCTCTCTCTCCCTCTGCCTCTCTCTCTCCCTCTGCCTCTGCCTCCCTCTCTCCCTCTGCCTCTCTCTCTTCCTCTCCCTCTGCCTCTCTCTCTTCCTCTCCCTCTGCCTCTCTCTCTTCCTCTCCCTCTGCCTCTCTCTCTTCCTCTCCCTCTGCCTCTCTCTTTCTCTCCCTCTGCCTCTCTCTTTCTCTCCCTCTGCCTCTCTCTTTCTCTCCCTCTGCCTCTCTCTCCCTCTCCCTCTGCCTCTCTCTCCCTCTCCCTCTGCCTCTCTCTCCCTCTGCCTCTCTCTCTCCCTCTCTCTCTGCCTCTGCCTCTCTCTCTCCCTCTGCCTCTCTCTCTCCCTCTGCCTCTGCCTCTCTCTCTCCCTCTGCCTCTGCCTCTCTCTCTCTCTGCCTCTGCCTCTCTCTCTCCCTCTGCCTCTCTCTCCCTCTGCCTCTGCCTCTCTCTCTCCCTCTGCCTCTCTCTCCCCCTCTGTCTCTCTCTCCCCCTCTGTCTCTCTCTCCCCTCTGTCTCTCTCCCCCTCTGTCTCTCTCCCCCTCTGTCTCTCTCTCCATCCCCCCTCTCTCCCTCCATCCCCCTCTGTATCTCTCCATCCCCCCTCTCTCTATCCCCCTCTGTCTCTCTCTATCCCCCTCTGTCTCTCTCTATCCCCCTCTGTCTCTCTCTATCCCCCTCTGTCTCTCTCTATCCCCCTCTGTCTCGCTCCTTCCCCCTCTGTCTCTCTCCATCCCCCTCTGTCTCTCTCTATCCCCCTTTGTTTCTCTCCATCCCCCTCTGTCTCTGTCCATACCCCTATGTCTCTCTCCATCTCCCTCTGTCACTCTCCCAGCCCCCTGCCTTTCCCCCCTCACCCCTGTGTCTCTCACCCCCTCTGTCTCTCCACACCCTCTTTGTCTCTTACTCTACTTTTTCTCTCTTCATTCCCTCCGCCTCTCTGCCCCCTCTCTCTTCCTCTCTTGCACACACACACAAATGGGGACAAATACTCAACTGATTCATACATGCATACATACATATACGATTCACACTCCCACAACTCAAATCAAAATATGAAACTTAAAAATCCTGAAAATACTCAAAACACTGCATGTGCTTTCTAAAGTAGTTGTGAGATTGAAACGGTAAAGACTTATGTACTCAATGTTTTTATGGTTCCGCAAATGGATCCATTGAACAAGAATTAACATACAAATTAACATTGAAAAATATGACCTCATGGAGAAATGATTATATGTTAACAGCTTTCAAAAACTAGTACATTTATCTTGTTAAGCTTAACATGAAAAAATGAAGTGTTTTTAAAGGTTGTTCTAAGGTTTACTTGTCCATAAGGAAATTCTGTGCAGTGAATCTAGAGCAGCAGATAAGAGAAGGTAAAGTCTTCCATTCGCTCACAGGCAGGTCCTTCACGCCTGGGAACGTTTTCCCTATCATCGTTTTGCAATGCATTAGAGTGTTCTACGTGTAGTTGAGATATGTTTTCGTAATGGTGTTCTGTGATGTTCGCAAAACACAAAGCGACTTAACGACCGGCGTCCGTTAAGGATTCAAAAACCCGCCATCCGTTAAAAACACTCGAAGCAAGTAGCTGTAGTTAAGATGGCGTATGAATAAACACATTCCAAAAAAATATATACTTGTTTTCATGTTTTTTTTTATAAGGGGATGAAATAACAGAAAATACTGAACGACACTCGGCCGATAACCCAAATAACCGATTCAGTGCGTCATGAACCTTGATAATCGCCTCGGGTTAGAAACTTCAATCACGTTTGTTATTTTCTGTTTATTATCATAAAGATAACTATCATACTTTCTACTTCCCTACTACAAATATAGATACATCCTGATGATTAGTTTGTACTTAGGACTATTCATCCTCGCTTTTTTTTTACAATTACCAACTTCGAATCGGCATCAGTTTTTTCTGGTTAGGGGTCGGTCATAAATTAGGCAACGCTATACAGGGAGAAGGAGGTTTGAGGCAAGGTTATGCTTCGTTTCATAGGGACAAGAGGTATTCGATTAGTGTTACGAAACATTGATATTTTGTTTACATTTTTTAATGTGTTTAAACATTTTTTTAGTCTGCTACTAAAACATTAAAATACTATCTAAATAATTTGTTTTTAAACATACATTATTTAAAGTTATTTAAAGTTGTAACAATAACTGGAAATATTTTTTCATACATGTATCTGTAAGGTTTCGAATAAAATATCCAAAACTGGTCTGTACTATTTTGTAGAATACAATGAAATTGGCGCAGTAGATTCTCGTCCATGCGCCATCCAAAACGGCGGAGAGTGCACGTCATGTGAGCAGAAATTTTCTCGCCTCTGCGTCCTTCCTTGATTCAAAATTTGCCCTCAATCTTATTGTTAGGTGCACTCAGTATCGGCAACTAATTCCGACTTTAATTTTCAAACATTTTAATACACAACACAAAAAAATGAAAGACAATTCCTTTACTGAGCTATAATTTATTTTCATTTCTTGCATTTATAAGGGCGGGTGAAAAGCGTTACGTAATTACTTACGGGGAGTTCAATCGAGCGTTACGGGTGTGTTTGAGGGGGGGCGGAGTTCAAATTACTCCAAATTTGCGTTACGTAATTTATGGACGGCCCCTTTGAGACGTGTGGTAGAAATGGCGAGGCAAGCGCCATGCTTCAACCGCATATTTTACCTAAAATGTACTGTTAATGTACTAATACTGATACTCATTTTTAAGGAAGGCTGACTGGATCTAAAAATCACTCTGAATAGGATGTTATCGGATAAAAAGGATAACCAAGGTATATTTTTATATCTGGGTGTGCTAGGTTAGCAACGTGTGCCATAATCTTGGTGCTGCTCATGGTGTTGCCTACGAGATCAATATGGCTGAGTACCATCTCATGGAAAAATTCGTCTGTTGATGCTGCTCCCCACCGGTTTAATTGCGTCTCATTACACATCAGATCGTTTCCTTCATCAATTCGAAAATCAATCGGTGTTATAAGAAAGAACTCCTCAGACACTCGAGTTACGACGACGAACGTGGAACGCTCAGGAACGTTGGATTCCGCCACAGCCCCATATTTCTCACCAACAATTGTTTTCTTGTTTCTTATTTCCCTCTCCCCCCTCTTTCCTTTTTCATTTCCATTTCGTCTCGCTCAAATCTTTCCCCATTTAAAGCCAATTACGGGAACACGCCATTGTTCCGCGGCCGCATTTGTCTCGGGGCTTCGCGGCGAAGCGGCGCGCGGCGCGCTGTGCGCGGATTGAATAAGCGGCGTTCGTTACACGAAATTAAGTCGGCGATTTATGGCTTTGCGTTTCATTCCCAACGCGTGCGGCGCCGCTGAAAGTAAATAGCGCGCGGCTGCGTGCGAGGTGGGACGGCACGCCTCCGCTCGCCCGCTTGCGAGTGGGGACGGCCGCGAAATACTGAGATTTGCGAATACTGGTGCATAACGGCGTAAGCGTGCTCAGGATTTTGGTTACGGGTGTGTCCATTCTGTTTGTTGATTATACAATAATTAATGCGAGAAATTCTGGTGATGATTGTGTTCTTATCTAAGTCACTCGTTCCCAATTGCGTGGAAATCGTAATGTGATCGTAAGCTTACATCGTAAAACGTAGCTGTGTGACGATGAGAAAATTCATTTCTCAGGTTGAGAATACCGGAATGGAATTGGGGATGTCTACGTGCTAACACCACGTACCCCCTTAACCCATGGCCGCGAGGCAAGGACATCGCCGGTAGGCTTGAGCCCGTTCACGGGCTGTCGCGCCAAGTACATACATACATACATACATACATACATACATACATACATACATTTAAACCGGAGTCATGACTAGAGAGTTTTACGAGCTCAATTCATTTACAATACGGAAAAATTGATAAATAAATACCAAGTATTGATTTAATAAAGCGTATTATTTAATAGTTACGTGCAATCTGAATTGGTAGAATAAAAAAGAATTTCCAGAAAATTTGCCTATTCTTACGAATGGCACATTAGCCAGTGGCAGTGGAAAGAAAAATTACGCAATCGAACCCGAGGGAATTGAATTAATGGAGCAATGGGTAAATTTGGATCGAAAATACACATGAAATTAATTATATTGTAAATTGTATTATAATAGCAGCCCCAGTGAGAGAAGTAGATAGAAAATATGGTAATAACATAGAATAATTTACAGAGTGAGCAAAATAAATTTGAAAAATAAAAATAGGTAGAAAACTTTTACAATGGCTTATCTAACCATGGGCAGAATAATTGTGATAAAATATAATATATTACAATATTCTTATTCAACTAGAATGCATTCAAAAAATCATTGGTTCTTTGATTCGACAATAATATTCAAATTGCTAACACATGGTGAACTATTCTGTGAGTTAGGGTGGTAGTGATGAAAAAGAACAGAGATGGGGAGGGAGGGAAGGAGAGAGCGAGGGGGGAAATTTCGGAAGATATACTGAAAATTAGCTGTTGGGGAGAAAGAAATATTGGTCCCAGTTTTACGCATACTTACTCTACTGTTTAATAATGAACTTTTTCACACAACGAATTTAGCCACTGAATGCAATGCAGTTACCCATACAGATGATAAATAATGTTTCATATTAAAAAATTAAACTACAAAACGCGTGATGTAGATTAAATATCATCCTCCGTGTAATTTTCGTTTTTCTTTTCCCCTCCCTTTTCCCTTCTTACTTTACATCTGCCTGGAGGAGAATTCTACCAGTCGACTGCCATGCTCTGTGGTTTTCCGTGGCTTCTCCGAGCAACACCACGCGAATGCGGGAGCAGTGCCCTAACAAACGGACCACAGACCGCGCGCGATCTTTCCTTCCGCTTTCTTGTCCTATTCTCACCCCTCACATGAACTTACACTTCCATTCACTAACACGTGTCGGGAGGTCGGGGGGTTTGCATCTTGTCCCGGATGGGACGGTGTCTCGCGGTGGGAGATACCTGGTGGTGAAAAACAGCAAGGTGACCTGTAGGTCGGTGCCGGATCTCGCCGTCGAGCAGCGGATGATCATCGTCAACCCCCGCCATAAAAATATACACTACGCGTTTTGAATAAATGGCCTTTGGAATTGTTGCGCCCGGAAAAATCAATTAATCATTCAATCAATTTTGGAGGGTCAATTTTCCGTATGTAGTACTTTTCTTTTGTAACTTTTCTACAGCTCTTCCTTTTGTGCGATGTAATTGCAAGGTTCAGCTAATTATCTGAAAATTCTCGACACCGAGATAGTTGTCTTACAAGCCATTTCTACTTGGCTTATGTGCATCTGACTGAAGTCCGAAGTATGCATCGAAGAAGTTACTGTTTCGTAATGTATCCACATCAAGCAGCTAATTCGCGAATTAAACACATTCGTATTATAGCCGAATGTAAGGGGTCGGTAGAGTCCAGTTGTTTTGGAGAGTATATCAACAGCCAACGGCATTGCCTTGGAATGTCGGTCTCAGTGCGGTAACACCAACAGCAGCCGCTGCTGCAGTTTACAAGCGGCTGGAGGCCGACAGCGCACGCGGTGGGTATAAAAGCGGCGACCTTCATTTCCATAAATCATAGCCTCCGTGCGCTCCCGGCAAGAGGCGGTGGCGTCGTGCAGCGGAAAAAATACGAAACGCAAATACACAGAGGACGCTGACACCGCACTGCCGATCGGATGACGTCACAATGCGGCGAGGGGTGGAGTAAAGAACAGTGGACTGGGGTTCATGGAACGTGCAGTATGTAGCATTTAATGGCGTCCTGTCAAGAGCTACATGCTTGCGAATTTAGGTGCGTGTATGTGTCGTCTTAAAAAGATTTACTCACTGTGTTGTAACTGTTAACCGGGGAGCGGTGAAGCAAGTTTTTCGATGCCTCATTTGTAATAATTTTCTCCGCTGTTCGGGAAGTTTGCGTCTTATCCCGACAAAAAAGAAATATTTGAGAGTTTCAGAAGTTGCCGAGTGTATGAAGTACAATGAAATCCAAATAGAATAGTTGAGTTGGTCCAAGTATCGTTTGTCACAATTATTTCAGCAAGTTCTGGGAAATTCACAGCACATGACCCCAAGTGAACTTGGTTTCTCACAGTACTTTGGCGATAAGACATTTCGAGAAGAAAAAACAACACAGTGTACGAGATACTGGGATTATTTAACCGTGCACTTGACGTAAATCAGTTGTTCACGGTTTCATCCTTATATGTCGCTACAGTGACGTCACTATGGGAACGATGAAGCTTCCGATTAAAAGAAACCTCCACAGCTGATTTTCGTCAAGTACACGACTAAATAAATCGTACTATACATCTAAAGGCTAGATATGTTTATTCGGCTATCGCCTCGGTTTACAAACATCAGCGTCCATATTTTGCTCTCTATCCGCCTAACTATAACCTGACCCGCGACTGAAGCTCTCAAACGAACCTTGTAGATATTTGAGGGGCTTTACCGGAATCAAACGCAAGACGCATAGCTATTTACTGCTACATTTCATATTCTTTCTCCTCCCTCTCGAAACAATAAGAATTGTGCACCGATGCTCGTCAGCATTTAAGATATGAAAGTGCTGACAACGAGTTATTTGAGGAATGTGAGAACACTTTTCCAGATACAAAATCTGATTAACACAAATCTCGCGTATTCTGAAAATTTACACATGATAAAAATGTCATTTTCATTATAAATGAATGAATGAATGAAAAAAATCAAAATGATAAGGGTCATTTAAGTCTTGGTATTACTTAACTTAATAAAACTTAAAAGACAAACTATGGTCAAACTTAAAATACAAACAGGCAAGAACAAAGTGTTACATTTGTACATATTGCAATTATGATTTTACTATATGTGTTTTTCGGGAGGGCACCTCAGCGCACATTTCATATTTTACAAACATTTTATTTCTAAGCCATTTGCTCTGTCGTATCTGACGGAGCGGAATTGTGCACTTCTCTGCTCGTCTGCAGAAGCAGATGGCGAGTACACGCTTGACCTTACACGTGTGCGGCCACTCAGCGGAATCCCAGAAAACCTGCGTCAAGCGTTCTACAGCCCGCACTAAGCTTTAGCCAATCAACCAAAGCCATCTGATCAAAGCTTCAGGAAGCTTTTGAATCTGTTAATTCAAGTGGTCACAGTAGTCCCCACTCACTTAATTTGCCTATTGCACTGCAGCCAAAATTATTTGCTAAGCGATCTCCGTTGCGGGTAGATGTGTCTGCGTGGTTTGTAAAGTTTTTATTTCCTTTGTGCAAATTGAAGTCCGATTTCAGGCAAAGCTGACATTAGACCTGCTATGCATTTTACTTTAATGTATTTTTTTTTCAAAAGTGAGGTAATCGCCAAATACATGAACTGAAATTAATATTTTTTTATTATTAACTCTAGTTTTTTTAATATTAATACTAATTTATCAAATGTCGCTAATCTCGCGGTTTCTCCAAATTTTATTTTTTTTATTTAACTTTTACTCATCTTTCAACTATTTATAGTTAAAATGGGAAGGGGTTGGGAAGGGATTCTGGAACTCAAGAAAAAATGCGCAGATTATCTTCTCCCCCAAACGCCACATACAGTTTTTTTACTGTTTTTTGACTAAATAAGTCTAAAACTCTTGTAATTGGCCAAATAAGTTTCAAGCTTTGTCTATTCACCTAGGTGTGAACTGAAAATCTGTGTCGCGCACAAACACTCGCAGGAACTCTCGTATGTGCTTAAGTGTATGTAATAACGATCAACCGACCAACAACATAACCAAAGGACCAGTCTGAACTTCGCCCCTCAGTAATTGGAAAGACAGCGGTAAACCGAACAGACGACCACCGATTTTTGGCAGAGACGTCAAATACCTCTGACGTAACAACAAAGTAATTTTGAAAAATTAACTTTGATTCTCTTATAAACTTGTAATTCTATTACACAAAAAATACGTATGTTATTAGTTTATAATATTGCTTTATTTCATCGGAAAAAAATTGATAACTCGCTCCGAACATTGCTGTTGTCAAAACTTGTACTCATGCTATAAAGCTTAAGATTACACACTCGTTGCACAATATAGTATTAGGATAGAATTATCTCGTTTACCTGGGAAAACAGGACCCAACGCGTCACACGGTGCCACAAATTCCAGATTACCGCAACCCCCGTCGCCTTGCAGACTGGCGCTGCGCCGCCGGTGCAAATCTTCCTCAAGAACGCTCCCCTTTCCGACGAAGATCGTCGCTGCCACGAGGTCCAGCTCGTCACTGGAAGAAGAAAACGCCCTATGTTTGAGAAACATATTTTGAGAACATGTAATGTCCTGCTGATTCCAAATCAACCCTAGATTGCAAAGGCAACTACTGCTGAATTTCTCCTTGTCTTTACTCCCAGTTTCTGAAATACACGTAACCTTGTGTGCCTGTATATATCCGGTGTAGACTATTTCCGGTGTACGCGAACAGGCGTCGCCCAGTAGACTACGCCTTTGTAATTACGTCAGTTTTTCTGACGCTGTACTGCCCAATATTGTGAATAATTAATACGAAAATGAATAATGAATGCCTTCTCTTCTAGCATTTAAGTTGTGCAAGTGTGCGCTGTGGGAGTCAACTAATCTATAAAAACCTTAAAAATTATTTTGTAACTCCATATAATATATGCTCAATCTATTAAATTTAGTGTTTCATTGTAGAAATGAGTTTTTTTCTTTATACTATTTCACTAAAGTTGTCTGCCAGACTACGCCTTTGTAATAACGCTTGGAACAGGTCGCCTTTGTATTCATGGTTAAAATTATATATTTTAATATGAATTCTTGTATAACACCTCAACAATGATGATTAACAACTAATGTGTATAACTATGTTTAACATCTATGGGATATGATCAATCGCATATCAGCAAAACAGTAAACCTCTTACTTCTTCTCGGTATCCGAAATATTTTAAGAAATATCTCTCACTATCATTCAAGTCACATACATTTCAAATTCTTAAATTCCCTAGGAAAAACGTTCAAGAAACGTATTTTGAAAAAAATGCCTATACCGAATACGGAGACATTGAGCAACTCACATTTTATGCGAAATGAATTGCAAGAATGTAATAACGGGTTGAACATTCCTGAACACCATTGTGACAAATAGGAGCATTGAAGTTGAGTGTAACTCCAAACGACCTATTGTTTCTGTTATTAATGGATACAATTGTTAGATCGTTGGAAAAAAACGTATCTTACGGTAGTAAAATGTATTAAGGACAATGGCACTTATTATTCATTTCAAGGTATGTCAGACACAAGAAAAAGAAACTATCTTGGGTTCCAAAAAGAATCGACGTGTGATTTGTCAGAACTCTTTTCTTTATTCAAACATTTTTCACCCGTCGATTTATTTTCTTTAGCTTGATACAACCTTGATCTCTGAGACCTTTTGAATGTTAAAATAATGTCACGTAAACCTTTTTCAATGTTTCTCGATTAACACACATGATGTTTTGTTCATTCACTAATTAGAAGAATATGCAAGTATAAAAAAATGTCAATTTCAGTTATTCAGTCTTCGTGCAAACGACATTCGTGATATTATTAGAAACTTAAAGAAGAAAATCTGTTAAGATTAGTATTACCCTCAAACGTGAATATTTCGTAAGACTACTAAGCTCATAAAATGAAAGTAAATAAAACAATATATACAGGTAAATGAATAAGAGTATATTTTGATACATGAAAATTATTACACTAGAATCTAGAAATTTAGAGTAGAAAAGAGAAGAAAAAAGTTCTGCAACCAGAATTTACAAAGATTTAACACTTTGGATCTTGGCGGCGATGGGAAACAATCATCTTGGAGCAAAGTCGCTTGGAGTAACGGACGCTAAGTCGGCGCCGTGGCGCCGACGCCGTACGTCGGCGCCGTAGAGTACAATGTAAATAGTGTAAATAGTGTTTTTAGGATGTATATAGTGTCGTGTGAAAGTGCGTGTGTCAAGTGTAAATGGAACTCAGTGTGAATGTGAGAGTGAATGAAAAAAATATCCGAGAAAACTAAATCAAATAAAACATGAAATAAAATACCAATACGGTTTAGTGCAAATTTTAGGTTGCCGGCCAACATGACAATAAATCCCCGCCTCGCCAGGGCTACTGGTGGGGGGAAAGTTGAAAAAAAAACAATCATCACATTTCACATAGTCTTTCTCTTTAACTACAGACATACAAAAGCATATGCTAGATTCGAACCGACGCTAAAAGTCAAAGCGCCCTAGCTTGGAACGTACGATTTTGTCGGTTAAATCGTCTACTATTCATAAATTTTAGAGTTTCCTTCAATATTCTGTTTAGGATATGTCTATTGGTATAATATTCAAATTTTAAGACAACTGCGAAAAGGAAATGCTGAAATTGATTGCTTTATTTTTGGGGACAAAGGATGCAAATGGGTTCAGTATACAAATTTGCTCTGAAGGGTTATATAATAATAAACAATTTTTAATATTTCGGCAGTGGTCTTGAAGAACAAAACTTTGCTCATAACAGCAGTGCACATTGTTTTTAATTTCTTCATGTCCGATTCTCTTACATCTTCAATGAAGTGCATTCTTCAACGGGATCGCCTTGATCTGAAGATTGAAGGACACTCGAAAATCCTGAAGGCAAGTTAATATACAAAATGAGGTGAGTGGACGAACTTATGAACCTGGGAACTTCCCGTTTGGAGAATGAACACAATCTAAATAATTCTCAATGTTTTCTTCCTCGCGTATTTGACTATGTTGATTTATTTTCCACACGGGCCCAAGAATGACTCCCGAAAGCGGTCAAGACGGTGGGCGGTGTACGGAAATTGACATCAAATGAGGCGGGGGCGTTGAACGTATGGTCATTGGTTGAAAAGGGTGAGATCGGCTGAGGTCAGTAGTTAATCCTGAGTGGTAGGAGCAGGGGTCATGCCGACTCCCCCTCCACCAATTTTTTTTTTGGGGGGGAAGGGGAATTTTACTTAATTTATTCAAAATAATTACTACGTTTAGATCTCACCTCATGCCAAAGAATACTCCCGATATGATTATTCACATATATTTTGTAACACTCCCGGTTACCTGGGGAACCGGATAGCGGCCCTGATGCTAGCTCAAGTCGGTGATGGAAGGAATTGTTACACAGTACGGTGGAAACACAAAATAAACACTTGTTCACTGGTAAAAATTCACATTTATTCCTGGGCAATATGATTAAAATGCCCCAGGGAAGTTACACTCTTAAATTGAATAAAAGAATAGTGGGAAAATTAGATGAAGAGAAGAAAAAAAAATTGAAAAGTTAGTTTTAGGAGTTAAGCTTAAAAAACTAAGAAGAATTATAACTAACAATTACAATGGGTGAAATTGCTACTGGTCAGTGTGTCAGAGCGTGACACCGCATTACGGAAATTTTTTACAATAGGGCGGTAGCCCTAAACGATACCGCTTGGAGAAGGGTCTTTGTGCAGCCGAGAATGGCCACGATGCGGTAGAGGGCGGCGGCTGGGCGTCCTTCAAAAAAAATGCAGCGGAGGTCAGTAACCCTCCGGGCTACAGCTGGCGGTCGGTTGTGACGTCACCAAAAGGCGGCGACGCGTGGCTCGTTGACAGCGCCCTTTGTAGTCTGGCTGATCTAGAAGTTCTGGAAGTGACTGGCAGTACTAGAAGTTCTGGTCGAAACTGGCAGTACTAGCTGAGCTGGCCGGACGATCTCAGGAACGGAGTTGCCAACTATGCGTCTCTCTCTGACTTTTCTGATAATTATTGAACACAACTTCGGACAGTTTTAGAATTCGATTGGAGAAACATTCGCCTCTCTTCACGACGGAAAACCCACCCCAGAGAAAATTCTCTCTCCACTGCAGTCGGCTCACAGCTCAAAACTCGCAGTAAAATAACATAAGTCCCCACATAGGCATATTCGCCCGAATAATTCCCACCCCCATATAAGTTCCTCTCTCAACTGTCCTCAGTCTAATATTCAAGCTCAGAAAATAATAAGTTTTCCAGAGACACGATAGTCTTTCCCCGACGCCTAATACTCTGGCCCCGTCTGATTGATGAAAAATTTATAAGTCCGGCGAAGGCGAACTTTGCCTCTGACCGACGACTGTCCCCCCCCCCCGTCTAATGATCTGGCCCCGTCTGATGCCCCAGCTCTTCTGATTTTTGTAAGTTGAAAATGTATAAGGTGAACTTTTACCCCCTCCCGTTTCTCTTATGTGCCCTAGATCCTTATAATAGACGTGTAGCTATTGGCCAAAATTTGTGGCGCAGTGAACTATTTCCAGCCAATCGCCACGCGTGAAGCCACAGAACTTTCCGCTCCCCGCGTCAGCTGCAAGCGTCCAGAATTTTCCAATTCCTTCTAGAACATCGCCCCATGTTTGCGTAAAGGGGGGGCGCGTTCGCGTGAAAGAAATTTATGAATTTGGGCTTCCCCGAAACGAGCGTGCGATGTCGAAACTTTCGCAGCCGGCACAGTGAACACGTGTGCCCATTGAATCTGTCGTCACCGGCCCTCTAAACGACTTCGTTAATGCGCCGGGGGCGGGAGGGACTGTCGCGATAGCGGAGTCGCGCACGTGTGACCGTCTGCGTAATCTCTCGGCAGAAATCCTGGGTGGCCGAGTCTGTTTGTTTAAATTTTGATCCGGTGAATTTCGTTTATAAAATTATGATGAAATCGGTTTCGCCACAATTTATTTTTTACAAGTTATCAATTTTAATTTATATTATTATTTCCACAATTTATATTAGGGCTCTAACTAAAACTGCGTCCTGAAATACTATCTGGATCCGGATCTGGCGGAGGTGTGAGCGACGGTTGTGACAATGCAAGCGTTAGGAAGAGAGAGGTGTAGGCGGAGGGCTGTGACCTGAGTGGAGTAGGCGGAGGGCTGGGGGAGGTGGCGTGGGGGTGGCAACGGAGCGTTGGTGCCGGGAGCGGTAAAGAGTCGGCGGAGGCGACCGCGGAGATAGTAAGAGACGGGCAGCGGGTGAGACGACGAGGTAATGTGACGGTTGAGGGGTGGGCGGTGAGGAGAGGGTGATGGAAGTCGTGGGGGGGGACGGGGGGTGCGAGAAAAGTGTGTGGCGCGGGGCGACGGGGGGGTGAGGGGTGAGACGAGCGGCGGCGGCGGCGGGGACGGCTGTGCGAGTGAAGCGGCCTGGCGCGGGGCGACGGCGGGGGGGGAGACGGGCGGCGTCGGCGGCGGGGACGGCTGCGCGAGTGAAGTGGCTTGGCGCGGGGCGACGGCGGGGGGGGGGGTGAGACGGGCGGCGTCGGCGCCGTCGTCCTCGTCGTCGGTGGCTATCTCATCCCACCGCCTCAATAGCGCTCGTTCGGCCCGACGGCGCGACGCCGTCACGCGATCTCGCGGCATTGTCCGAGCCGCACAATGGCGTCGCCCGCCGTCGCCCGCCGTCGCCCGCCCGCGACTCCTTTGCGGCGCGGCGGTGGCACTCGGGCGCCTTGTCCCGAGCTGCCAGCGGCGCAAGCGGAGACGTTTCGCCGTGCCGCTGCCGGGGGCGGCGGGCGAGCGGTGGGGGCGGCGCGGGGGCGAGGGCGGGGGCGGGGGCGACGAGGTCGAGGGCGGTGAGCTGTTGTTTCAAGGGATGTCCAAACTGAGTGTCCGAACAAAATGTGTAAAGAAGAGAAGATTCAGAAGTCAGAAGTAAAGGATTAGCTATAGTGTCATTGATTCACATGCGTAAGTATAAAATCATTAAAAATAAACTTGAATTATTTCACAGTTAAAATAACGACTATTTCAAAAACTTTCGAAACCCATCGAAAATAAGATTACCGACTTACAATTCTTTCAATGAAGACTAGTTAGCAAACAATAAATGTAGACATTATACGTGCGTTAATGTTACCAAATAAAAACACGCACAACAGAACTAACGATCACTTTAATCTGCAACAAAGTTTACAGACATTTCTCCATTCATATTGTAACACCCCCGGTCGTCTCGTTAGAGAACGCCCGGTTAGCGGCCCGGTTATAGCTCAGTCGGTGATGGAAGGAATCGTTAAACAGATACAATGGCAGTGCGAAACAAACACTTTGATCACTGGTAAAAATTACTTTTATTCCTGGGCAATCAAATCTAATGCCCCAGGGAAGTTACATTTGTAAATTTAGTAAAAAAAATGAGAAAAAATAGGTGAAAAGAAAAGAAGATGAAAGGTTAGAATAAAGCTTAAAACTAGCAAGAATTAATAACTAACATTACAATGGTAAAAACAAAAGTTACAGGTCAATGTGCCATAGCGCGGCACCGCATTACAAAATTTACACAGGGACGAATGCCCTTGAATAATACTGCCTGGAAAAAGGTCTTTGCGCGCCCGGGGAGGGCGGATGCGGTCGAGAGGGGCGTCTGGCGGCCTTCAAAAGAATGCATCGGAGGCCGATGGCCTCCCGTGCCAACAGCTGGGCGGTCGGGTCGTGACGTCACCAAGGGGCGGCGGCGTCTGGCGGCGGTGGTTGAACTCGGAGCGGCCGGGATTCTCTCGATCTCAGGAGCGTAGCAGTCAACTATGCGTACCTCTGCTTTCCATGATAATTCTCAAAACACAACTTCGGACAGTCTAGGACTCCTTTAGAGAAACATTCACTTCTCTTCACAACTAATTCCCACTTCAGAGCAGTTTTCTCTGTCTACTGCAGTCGGCCCAATGCTCAAGCTTGCAGTAAAATTATATAAGTCCCTCATAGGCGTACTCGCCCGAATAGTTACCCCCCCGGAGAAATTTCTCTCCCAACTGCCCTCAGCCTAATACTCAGGCTCCTTCCGACAAATTATACAAGTCTTTCAGAGACACACTGGTCTCTCCCCGACAAATAGTTACCCCCCAGAGAAGTTTCTCTCACGACTGCCCTCAGCGTATTGAAAATTTGTAATTCGGAAATGTAGCAAGTAAACTTTTACCCCCACCTATTTTCTCGCGTGCTCCAGCTCCTTATAATAGTCGCGTCGCTATTGGCCAAAGGTGATGGCGCATTTCACTATTTCCAACCAATCGCGACGGGGAAGCCACGGAAATTTCCGCTCTCTGGGCCATCTGTGAGTGTACAATGTTTTTCTTATTCCTTCTAGAACATCGGCCATGCCTGCGCAGGGGGGCGCGTAGTCCGGTGAAAGAATTATCGTTCTAAAGATTTCGCAGCTGTTCTGGCGTCCGCGCGCCTCTCTCTCCGTTAATCTTTTCACGCCGGCTCTCATAACAACTTCGTTAATGGGCCGGGGGCGCAAATGGCTGTCACGATAAGCGGGGTTGCGCGTGTGTCGCCATCTGTTTATTCTCCCAGTAGGACTCAGGGCGATCGAGTTTGTTTTATTTAATTTTGGTCCGGTGAATTTTGTTTAAAACGTATGAGGAAATCTGTATGAGGAAATCTGTATCGCTACAATATGTATGTCGGTTCAATCGAGGTGTAAAAACAGAATTACCAAGAAAATGTGACCTGTACTAATTATGAAAAGAACCAATATTGGAATAAATAAAAGAATCCAAGATTACTTCAGCTCTCGTCTTTTAACTTCATTATTTAAAAAACCTTAATTTTTGCATGTGTTCTCTACTAAAATGTATAAATTCATGTATTATGTACTTCATGCGCTGATACTAAATTCTTGTGTTGCGCAATCGACTGTGTAATGGACTAAAAGTATAACAAGACTCCATAAGTTAAAACCAGAACCCTAATGATTCGTGTTCATTTCTCCTCAGGTCTAACATCAAGTAGACTTTCATTTCGCATTTAACAAGTTGCCTGTGTAAAGCTTTGGAATAAATATAAAGTGAGATACCTTTCGCCAAAGATGAAAATTGAATTCTCCCTGAAGTAAGAATGTTAGTGCAGTATATGATTACTTCATTCTTCCGGACACTGATAATGGCGCCGACCTGCACTTCGGCTTGCAGCCCATCGGGACTCGAACCCTAGGGACCCGCGGTCAGAGGAACGACTGTGACATCTATTGATTCCCTGAGCCATCCCAACAAATAAGAAAAGAATGAGGGAAGGAATATCGCACACTATCCACGCCGGGTTCATTCGAATACTGCCTATCAGAGCATCTTAATTTGCTAGTTCGATTGATCGCGAGTTCTCCTTGAGATAGTATTTGCATCATAAGTACTTGTGTAGTCCTATACAGCTGCGACACTTAAGACACAATACGCAAAGATGCGTGCTGAGTCGTTGCAGACAGTATGAACGTAAATGATGTAATAACATTTTGTTATGTGTCAGGTCAGTTAGAATGATAACCATAAAACGAAGCCGCATCAAAAAATTTAGCATTGAGGAACATAATCGCGGCGGCGATGGTGTAACGGTTAGCGTATCGGACTGTAATACCCAAGTTCGCGGATTCAAATCCGATCGCCGTGGATTTTTAAGGACGAAAAAATTCTTCGTACGCCTTCCTTCGGAGGGGAAGTAAAGCCGGCTGTCCCATGTTAGTAGAATTAGTTGCATGTAAAAGATCATCAAGCCCAAATGACGCCTCTGAGCAAAATTCAAATCGCCTGCTTCGTCGCCCAAGAAATACCTCTTTTCTCCGATAGTTGGTGAAAGGAGCGCAGCAAAATTTGCGTGGTCAGAAGGAAAAGCGGGCCTGATGGCCCGAGTCTTGCCACGTAATAAGGCAACTATTCAATTCAATCTAATTTGTTCCCACACGATTTCGCATCGCGAAATCAGCACAGCGAAGCCTCGTTCTGGCGCACAACGAACAACGTTCAGGCGGTGGCGACGCCAGTGGCGCGCCCTGGAAACTTCAATCGTGTCGAAACACCGAACCCGTTTCGCCGCGTTGAAAGACGCCGCCTGACAGAAGAGAGGACGAGATAATAATCCTAAAAAAGGCCGCAGAGCGTCTCCTCGCGCGGAAATTTACGCTGCGAACGAAGCTCCAAAGAAGGGAATAAAAACAGCGGCGGAGCTTCTGGCGGGGAGGTAGGGAGATTATGGCGCCCGCGCACGCCGCATTTCCGTGCATTTCGTGGCAGACAAGCCGCTGGCGTACTAATAAGATAATGAGAATAACGATGTGCATTATTACAGAAGCATTCTGCAATCACATTGCGCTGTAAGACAATAACCGCGGAGATTATCAGGTTTATTGTTATTATTTTTTTGTTATTTAAGGTCGCATCAACATCTAGGTCATTAGCGACCACTATTGGTTTTAACGTATGAGCTTAGCCCTATGCGCATGTTTTGTTGAACTCTCCTTTTGCTTGTAATACTAGGAGTAGAGGTAAGAGCGAGTTACGTCTTTGTTAACAATGAAGAAAAATCATTCCTGCAATTCGTTTATCGATGCAAATAAGTTTTCTGTATTTCGGGAACGAACATGTTTGATTTTTTCAAATATTGCTAATCTCGCGCTTTTTTAAAACTTATTTTTATTTATTTATTTATTTTAAACCTATACTCGTCTTTCAACTCTTTGTAGTTTAAATGATGGGAAGGAATTCTGGAACTCAAGGAAACGTGCGCAGATGATCTTCTCTCCTCTACGTCACATACAGTTTTTACTTTTTTTTGACTAATTAAATCTAAACGTTATGGATAATTGGGAACTAGATGAAATTATATGGTGATGATGGTGGTGTTGAAAGTACAAACACAAAAGCAACCGTGTCCGAGGCGGAACTACTGCCTTAGCAATCTCATCCACTGGATCGGTTAGTGTTATTTGTTATTATTGATCTATCGTATTTTCATATTTGTGTATGTGAAAGCTTACGGCGAATGTTGTACATGAAGACAACTACTGTCTTACACACGTACCAAATAAAATTGAAAATCCCCTCAGGTCCGAGTTAATATGCCCCTCATTATTTCCCCCTCTTATTTACTATAAGACTGAATGGATGGACATCCGTGATCTTCATTGTTCATATCGGTCTTGTAATTAATTTGAAAGGAAATAATTTACTCTTCCGAGTACTAATTTTTTTATCGTCTAAGGAGTTTATGGACGATGCTTTTGAATATGTATTGCGATCAAAATGAAGTGCAACAACACAGACGAGGAAGAGAAGAATGAGTCACGTGTGTAATGCGAGAAGAAGAAAAACGCTGTGAAGAGTTTGCGTTTCTTTCTTGAAAAACAGGTAACAAATATGGACATTTTCAGTGCAAGTTCACTTATGAAAATTGACATAAATAAAACTATTGTGCTCTAACCTTTTAAAGTATTTTTGTTTCTGGTTGTATTTTTACGTAGAATTTTAAGTACAATTTATTGCATGGTTTTTGCCTAACTCTTTGTCAAATTCTTATGTTCAAGCACAAAGATGTTTCATCACAGTTTAAAAAGTCCTCGTTTCTGTTGTTTTGATTCCAAAACGTTACAATAGAACATTTTTAGGAACACACAATATATAATAACTTAGAAACCTATAAAAAGTAATGTAACAGTTCAAAAGTCTAGCGGACTCGCCTCACGTCCTGATGGTGGCGCACACTTCGTATGGTTAAAAATCATAAGGAACAAAGGAAAACGCCCCACTGGATCAAAGCTTTGAAGCTTTGTTGAGCTCTCCTTTTGCTGGATGTGATAGAAGTAGAAGCGGGGCTGTGGGTTGCTAATATGTTAGCAATACTACAAAATCAAATCTGTAGTTCGTTTTCCAATCAGTAAGTTTTCTATTATTTCTAAGCAAAAGTATTAGTTCTTGAAAGTTTCTAACCAAGTTTCGTTGGTATAATAATCATTATTCAACTGTATTGTATACTAAAAGGGGGGAAGGGATTCTGGAACCCCATAAAACTGCGCAGATTAGTTCTTCCCCGTACATCACTTAGTTTGTTTTTCACTGTTCCTGACGAAATAAAAATAAACGGAGTCGAACCAAATCGAAAGGGCTTCTGTGTGGAATGCCAGCAGCCTACATTTTCCCGCGCCGCCGCGCGCGGGCGCATCTGAAATGAGATCGGACCGCACGGGAGGGGAGGGGAGGGGAGGGGAGCGGAGCTGGAATTTTAGATTACTAGGTGTCGCAAGCGAAGGGGAGGCGGGAAGCCGGTTCCCGGGTGGGATTTGTAGATCTGGCGGTTCAGGAGGACGAAGTGGAAGAAAAAAGTACCGTCGTGGGATTAAGGCTACCGGGTGCGCATGCACAGTAGCACTGCCAGAGGAGGTTGGGAGATAAAGATGATGGATGAGGTCCTGGAGGTGATGGAAAGAAGAAGGAAAGATCGAAAAAGAAGGGAAAGCAATAAAGAACACAAGAGAGAAAGGAGGAGGAGCGGACACGAAGATGGATGTAAGAGATTTGAGAGAAGAAAAACCGAAGGACAGGAAGAGGATGGAAAAGTGAAGAAGGGATATGTGAAGGTTGTTTTGAGGAGGGGAGAATAGAAAAGAGGGGAGGAGGAGGGAGAAGGAGGAGGTAAGGAAAGGGAAAACAACACGGGAGGATTGATTGATTGATTAGTGATTCAACTGTTAAGATAAATAGTCTCGTAAGTGTAGTCCTCGGTATGTGGTGGCAATCTTCCGCCGGCGAGATCCGGCGCCAACCTACACGCCTGTATGCGTGGTTTTCCCTAATCATGTATCTCCCAGCAGTGAGACGCAGCCCCAGCCGCAACGAGCTTTAAGAATACGACTGGTCTCCTGGCTACTGTGTTAGTGTACTGCAGGTAAATGTGTGTGTGTATTAGTAAGGATTGAGAATAGGATAAGGAAGAGGAACGAAGGATCATCCGCCACCATGTCCCGCACTACTCCAACATTCGCCTAGTGTTGATCGGATTAACCACGGAAAATTATTTATAAGAACTGTCGGTCGCTTGATTTCTCCTTCAGACAGCGACTGAATTCTACCCAGCTGTCTAGCTAGTGTGCCAAACCGTCCAACCATCGGGACTCGAACTCCAGGTCCTCATGGTCAGATGCACTTCAGTGACAATAAGTGATGCGCTTATCCACCGTGTGATCCGGTGTGCGAGGGAAAGAAAAGAGGGTTGCAGGATGGGAAGCGTTAAAAGGGAAGTGAAGTACAGAATTAAGGGGGATGAAATATATGAGGAAGAAAATGGGCAGGAGTGGAGTACGAGGAAATGAATTCACGACAAGAATTTTAAACATTTCTCAATATTACTTTGAAATTCTGAAGAGCATTCGCTCTTTGGTGTGGCGGTGAATAGCTTTTTCATCGCCTTCTTGTGATTTTCAATACAAATTATGGATATGGGATGCCTTATGAATGTGAAAGTGTTCCATTCCGTGAGCGTTTCTTCGGATTCGTTCCGCTATTATAGTTTGCTTAATGAGGATGTATATGAGGCAGGTCTGTGCGACGGGGGTAAAGTTTTCAGGCCAACACGATTATATGACTGCATAATGTATGGAAGTAAATGATGATGATGATGATCATGATATTATGAAATGAATGGAAGGAGAAACTGTGAATATATAAATGTATTCCGTATTTAAATGTCCTTCATGCACCTCGAAGATTCTTCTAACATTCCTGTATTCAAATCAGCTCTTTAAATAACTAAATAATAATTAAATAACAATGGTGCTTGAATCTGATTTTAAAATTCAGTGGTATAAGAGGTGGATTTCTAAATGTTAAAAAACGCTTTTGAATAATTTTAATAGTTCACATTTTCAGGATCTATAATAAAGAATACGTAAAAAGAAAAAATGATAACAGACCCATTTAAAGTAATGAATCATTCCATTTTTTCCTGTTCATTCCGAACTACCTCTATACCCATAGAAACCTCACTTTGACACACTCCAAAAAACGTAGCACGCACACTGCAGAAGAACAAGAAGTGAAGTACTCTCGTATAACACTGCAATAAATTTTTAAACAATTAACAAACACAATTTTCAATCTTCGAAAATTGCTATAACTTGTATGCATATAGTAATATTCTCTAATACCAAAAATATCAAAAAGTTTCTATTTCTTAATGCAACACTGAATAGCAAATATTTAATGACGGGCAGCATCTTCCTTGAAACCTTGCAGACACATGAGCTTAGCTATGTCGAAAGCAGTGACACAATCAGAATTAGAGTTCAGTGAGTACATGTACTGCAGGATAAGAATAGGGAGAAGAAAACAATCAAGTATTTGCATTTTCAGTGAAAAACAAAACTGTTTTATTGCTTTTGTATTTTTCCTGTGTTCCTGAGTATCCAACAAAACCTTAGACACATCTCATATGGCCAGAGACAGCACATGTTTTTCACATTTAATTTGCGCGCGGACTGAAATTACTAATGTTCTCCAGAACGCAGCTGCTCCTACGTCGAAAGATTTCCGTGCGCAGACGCCATCGATCATTCTGCGCCGAGAGCGGTGACGGGGGCACTTGTCCGTGAAGTTGGCACAGCGAAAACCACTGAAAGCAGTACCATTCGTTTGTACCTCGTTTGTACCCTTTTGTATCACAGTAACATTTGTTTGTACCAAATCCACTTCCAAGATACTGCACTTTCTATTGTGGTGGTGCCAACTTCTCACTGGCGCCGCTACCATTGTAAAAAATGTGGAAACATTATAAATCGTTTGTACCTCGTTTGTGGCGGATAGTACATTCTCCTTACTAGCGGTAGCCAGAAACTAATGGGAAATTATTGGTGTGTATACATCACAGAAAGATGGACACGTACCGTCGCAAAGACATGTAGAGCGAAACCGCGTAATCACACAAAGTGGACAAAACGTTATTATCCGCTAATCGTCTTTAACTCAGCCTTGTTCGTCTTACATACGGGCAAAGCAGTTCCTTCTAATCTAAATGGAGGAAGGCCTCACAACCACACACTGATACCGAATACATTGAAGGGATCTCAGAAACAGCAGTTATCAACCACGGGACTCGCGAAGACGCGGCTATCGACCAAAACAAAGGACATCTAGAAACACCAATGTAGCAACAGGACGATGAAGAAGGCTTCAATAGACAAAGGTCACCAAATCACGAAGACTTGACAAGTAAACGTATTAAAAAGACGTGACCAAATATGACAAATCAGAAATAATGCGTAATCATAAAAATATTTCGTATTATTTTTTTGCCATAATTAGATTCGAATCGTTATTTAAACTAGAAAAACCGATGTAAGTATTTAACCGAAATACCTAATGAATCAACTGACACATGTACAAACCCACCCTATTTTGTTGCTGGAATTCCGAAGAATACCTTCACAAGAGAAATAAAACCGAGGTAACAACTAACTTCGTGACAGACCTTAAGCTCAGTAGTGTGAAAATCAGTTCGAACACCTCTGGAGACGTCCATCTAATAGTAAACTATCTAGTGCAGACCCATCGGAGCTTCGATACGTACAAGGACCACTCCAACAAAAATTTTTGCGTCTTATTCAAATATGTATTACATTAGTCATTATCCAACCGAGACTTTTTCCAAGATCTAAAGCAACGCTACCCACCAGTTACCAATATTACAAGATTTTCAAAGGCAATCGACCATCAGCGGTATTAGCTGTAGAAGTGTCCAGAACAGAATCAATAAAAAAAACATTTTGTCTATCAATCAAATTTACAACCACAAAACGTTTGTCAAAAATCGAAAATGAGCACAAGGACCAATCCAATGTCCACGTTGCCTAGATTTTGGCACAGGGAAAATAATTGTAACGACTCCATAAGCTACGACTACTGAACCGGCAACCAGTACGAGTATTCTGTGTCCATTCCAAATAAAAGCCAAAATTACTTCGGCAGAAACTGCAAAAAGCAGACAGCAGAGATCGAAACTGCCAATACTTCAACGATTATTCCGAAAAAAGAAATAATCGCTCCCCCAACTACGAATAATCCCAAAAGTAAGCGTCGGTTCCCCCAACATCCCTGCACTCAAAAGCTCATTTACCCTTTTTATTCCCCACTCAACCTATTGGAAACTTTTGCTATGCTAATGACATGGCAAACCAAACACATCTCTAAACCCCATGCAATCAACAATCATGATAATCCCAACAAAACCACTATCACAAACAGAGAGTATCTATCACAAACTCCCACCACTACAAACAATTATAGATTCAATAACAACATATTAATTAAATTCATAAAATCATTGATTTCTACGATAGTAACCTCCATTCAGAATACTGCCTGTCATTATATTGGAATCGGTTATGCCAACTCAGCAGCACCTTAGAAATTTAATCGTATCTAAGTGGAGCATCTTTAATACAAAAATTGAACCCATACAATCTCTCCATTTTCATTAAATCGATATACTCTGTGTTACGGAAACACATTTGAAAAAAAGAACACAAGATATTCATCACAAAAAACCAACAAGGATACACAATTCGTATACAAATATACAGACAACCAACGGTTGAGGCGTTCTTATAGCTATAATATCCAATTTAATACATTATTTCATAAACACTCTCGAACAGTTGCAATAAATGTGAACAGAGCTAACCAACATTGGTTGCCTACAAATCCTCTGATAAATCCTTGCCTACAAATCCTATGATAAATTCTGTACAAATACTCAAATAAACTAATTTAAACTTTAAAAAATGCAATTCTATTAGTTGATTTAAATGCTAAAAATACAATATGGGTGTACTATATAACCAATAGTTAAGGCATAACACTGGAGAAATATTAAGACGAAACTCAAAGTAATATCTCCACCAGCCCCCTCATATTACCCATATGACTGATTAAGATACCCAGGAATAATAGACAGAGTTTAAACAAACTCAAATGTGAATTATTTTACTCCCCAAAGTATTTGAATTCCAGACATATGTATCACTAGACGGTTTAAATTACCACACATCAAGTACCCCCTTCAATCACCAGAACCAAATGCACTAAAAAATTAATTGGAATAAACTAAAAACCATCACACATAACATTGTTATATATCAAAAATAAAAGTTCTACAATACGCACAAGAGATAGATAAGTTAATAAGACATTTAAATTCTATAATCTAAATTCCGTTAAAAAACTGGAAATAACTAAACCCTGAAACAAAAATTTTAATGAAACTAGTGTTGCTAAAAGATCACGTACTTCCTCGCTTTAGTAATAGTTATGTAATACAACACCACAATTTCTCAGCGAATTAACACATATCAGTGATCATTGTTTTGTAAAATTCATTACAAACCATAGAACATTTTGTGCAATCGCTAAATTTTTTAAAATATCCATCATACCTTACGGGAATGAAGGATTCTACTCTTTGGATCTTCAAAATTCTTTGCCAATTGCACATTGTCCCGCAGGGAAATTTTGTGATGTTTCGGTACCAAAATGTTTTTGTCTCTCAATTCAGTCACACCTCCAATTCATCGTCCATTTAAGTGAATTGAACACAAATTCATTGTGCTAAACGTTCAGAGTTCTTTCAAATTCACTCAGAATCGTTATTGCTCGTTGTGTATAATTTGCGATTGTTCATTCCCGCCTGACATATAGCCTAATATTCTGGGAAAATACATCTTACAGCTCCCAGACTTAATATTACAAAAAATAATTGTAATAAAAGTAAGAAAATCACACCCACGTGATTCTTGTAAACTTCTCTTTATTAATCTAGGAATTTACCTTTTTTAAAAATTTGTTGCGTCTATATGGACGCTCTCTTAATTCCTTAAGGAGCATTGAGCTCAACGTGGAGCAAACCTCCGTTAATTTTAATTGGAGTAATCCTCTGTAATTAATTACTCAGCATTCTCTAGGAGCCGCTGGGTAGTCATGTCAGTCGCAGTCAAGTCAAGCCAAGGAAGTTCACGCTCGTGTCTCTAACGCCCCCTGCGTCGTCTACCCATTGGTCAGAATTGGAAAGGAATAAGAATAGAGGTAAGGTTTAGGACGCTTCACAGGGGTTTGATTAGCCCCTGTAAAGCATGCAAAGTAGTTTTATCATAACCTATTTCACATGAGGTTCTACGGGGATTCTACGGAAATTGAACTCGGAAGCACAGTGGTAAAAGGCAAGTGACTGAGCCAAGAGAGTCTCTTGATTTTCGAATCAGTGGTTTTTGTCAATGGCATGGTCATATGAGAAGAATATCAGATTCTAGATGACTTAGGCTGTCCTTGATTTGTTTTCTCCAAAAAGAATGAACAAAGGAAGGCCTCGTAAAACCTGGAATTCAGGAATAATTGAAGCCAAGCATAAAGGAAGAATGGACAACTCCCTTTGGGTGGATACAGAAGGCTGGAACACAAAATAAGAGGCAAACGCTAACAAGCAGAAATGCCGATAAACTGTAAAGGAAAGGAAAGTAACAAGAAAGGTTTTTGTCAAAAATGACTTACTCAACGGCGGGAATGTATTTTCAGCAAACGCCGATGTCTGTAACTATAACGCTCAACGTAGTCATATTAATCAGGTCACACTATGATCCCCTCACTACAAAAAAAAAAATCATAACAGTACACATGTACATTATTTTACGACACTGCCAGATGAGATAAAACGATTAAAATCAATACATAAGTTTTCCCAAGTAAAATCTTTTCTGCTGCTTAAGTATTTCTATATATTTAGAGAGTATATCGAGTATAAAAAAGAAAAGTAATATTAATTTTAACAATGATACTTAATCTATTACATTCCGACTGTTGAGTTTTAAACCACCTGTAACAAGTACTGTACCTTACTTCTGGGTCAATAACCCCCACCTCGATCAGGTTTTATGTCGTTTCCCTGATCCTTTCAGAAAATTCTGAAGAGATCCCTTGTTTTTCTTCTGGACATAAATGTAACTTCATTGTCTGTGGACGTCTTCTGAAGTTCGGTGGCAAATATAATTATTCAAATCATGATTCTCCATGTTGTCGCAGCAAGAAGTATTTTTCCTTCATGAAGGACATGACGAATATGACCCCAAATCTATGGCTAATTTACTATTAAAAATAGGATTTATTACATCGTTGCGAATATTGTTAACAATTCTCGCGAAACACCCTCATTCTTTCTGTATTCAGAATTCATCTTGTATACTGCATAGGGTAGTGATCCCAAAATTTTGAAAACCTGTACAGAACACATTGCCCCCGTAGAACATCACACAGAACTTTATTGTTTTTGACGAAATGTATAAAAAATACGTGCTTTACCATCTGCAAAAAGTGTAATATCAAAATTATTAATTTGGATTATTTATTGCTTGAAGAGTTTCATTCAAGGTCTAATAGGATAGAAAATTTGAAAAAATTAGTACCATAGTTGTTCACTAAGTATGTAATCAGGTCCGTAAAGACAGAGCAATTATCTAGTAAACCACAAAATAATTTGATGGTTTACTTATTCCTTGCGGTGCGCCCAGGCTTTATATAGTTGATGACCGCTCTAATATCAACCCAACAAATACAATATTTTTATGACTTCGATTTATTAAAATTAAGATAGAAATAAATAAATGGCATATGGCTCAAATAAGAAAAGTCACTCTTTATAAACATTTTTTCATTAATTAATATCCCTTATTAAGGGGCGAGAATGTATATGCTATTTTACACTTCAAGTCGATTTATCAACGCCACACAGGCGATAGCGCGCTATAGTGAAAACCGCTACCGCCATCGCATTATTTATTATTTTTTTTTAAAAAATTCTCGCATCCTGCTCAAGAATTATATTTTAAGTCAATAACAAGCATAGGATATATTCATCAATACACTGAATATCTTAATACACTAAATTCAATTCCAGAAATATAATTGAAATAAGCTGTATATATAAAATTACTTTAATTTATACTTACGAAAAAAGAACTTTTATTCATGCATCGCATATATAAGGAAGAAAATATTATTGCAACTATAAAAAGGCGGAAATTGTGACATAATACATCACAACGGAAACATAATGTAGCAAGAATATATGTGCTACTGTAGCAACTCTTGTTTAATGTAATAAAGGGTTTCGCTAATGTTTAAAAATGATGAGTGAAGGCGCATATCTAAATGAAACACCATAGTCTTACTTAAAAACGTGTTTTGAAAAGTATGATTATATTTTAAATGATTGCAACAAGATTCACATGCTAGATCTGTGTTATCGAAGAAACCATTATCTAAGGCATTTGTCATTTTCCTTTTTATCAGGAATTCCACAAGCAAGTGTAATCGGACCACTCATGTCTCTGGCCTTCGTGAATGAATTGCCGACTAATTTAGCTTCAAATGTACGACTCTTTGCAGATGACTGCGTAATCTATAGGATTATCAACTCGGAGAAGGACGAGGATATTTAGAGCGAGGCTTAGACAAATTACAAATCTGAGCAGAAACAAACGGCATGGAAATAAACAGTTCAAAGAGCAAGTCGATCACGTTTGGTAGGGGTCGAAGTTACAATAAATCTGCGTAAAAACTGAACAATAATGTCATACCTCGAGTCACGTCTTGCAAATACTTAGGAATACAGCTAGTGAGTAAATTGAGCTGGGAAAATCAAGTCAATTTCGTTGTAGGGAAAGCCTGGAAATCTTTACATTTTGTTATGCGGATACTGAAAAAGAGTACAGTGAGGGCCAAAGAACTAGCATATATGTCATTAGTGCGACCTATATTAGAATATGTTGGGACCCATACAGAATTTTGCAACAAAGGAATCTAGAAAAGGTCCAGCGTAGAGTATTAAAATTGACTTTCAGGAGTACCAAGAATAAAGGGATATGGGAGTCACTCGAAAGGAGGAGATTAAAGTCACGTCTCTATGCAATGTATAAAGCGTACAGCCTTCGAGCGTGGAAAGAAATTCAAAGTCTATTAGGGAAACCTTCATTTCGGCAGAGCGGATCACATGCACAAAATTCAGACAAGAATTCAGAAAACGGACGTTCGGAAATATTCATTCGCGAATCGCACTATTAGGGACTGGAACGGTTTGCCTGTGACAATCTTCGATCCCGTTCCTCAAAGCCTGAGCAAATTTAAAAATAAATTAGTTTTTTGAATGTAGATATGTGGGTTATAAATATATTTAATAAAATTCAGTGTAATTTACTATTATTATTGTTATTATTATTATTATTATTATTATTATTATTATTATTATTATTATTATTATTATTATTATTATTATTATTATTATTATGTGAAGTGCAGTGACGTTGTGAAACTGAGAGAAACGAGTGTGTAAGAAAGACATTACAGCTCGCTGTATCGCAGTGCGGTGAAGTGAAGTGTGGTGAAGTGGAGTTCTATGAAAGATTGCACGGTGAAATGTTCACATGAGTTTGTAAAGTTTGTAGATTTTGTAATGTTGTTAAGTTCTGTAATGTTAAGTTAGTGTATTCTGCCACCAAGTTCTCACAGTTAATTGCAGAATTATTAATAAATCTAAATCTAAACCAACAAACAAGGTTTGTAATTGCATTTCGCATTGACGTTTTGTATCACGGGGTGCTTTGCATTACGATTACTGAAATCAATGTTTCTAAACTATTTTGTGTCTTTTTCTCGTTTCATATTACATTGTAGATGATAAAACTGACCTCCAAGGAGCTAATCAATAACGTTAAATATATATCGCTCATCAAAAAAGTGCCCGCATCAATACACCTCAATTCCAAAGTCGGGTATAAAAGGAGGTGAATCTATCATTTCTAACCAGACTTTTCCTTGATGTACCATGAAACCAGCTCTTCTGGTAAGTTAATTATTATACATTTTTTGAAAACATTCCAAATAAAATAGAACATTTTTACTAGTACCTATCTCAAAATTCATTAAGGCAACTATTTTGACATTATTGGAATTTTGAAAGTTATAGAGTGATTTAGTCATTCTACTACATTTTTTTAAATATTACATTAATTGTACAATCAGTCCGTCAATGTTTTCACAAAACTAAGAAACGTATTCTTTTTCAATTTCTGCCTAACTTTTATGGTCTCTCATTGTTCCATCTTCAGGTTATTTGGATAGATTATAGAGTTATGATTAGATAGTTAATATTAATTTATCGTGCATTTCTTAGTAGAAAATAATAATTTAAAGAACTCTAAATGCATAGTATAATTTCGTGCTATGGGGAGATGTGTGTTCTGGGCACATTCTCTAAATTTTGGGGTCGTATAGTATACCAGTGAATTCTGAATACAGAAAGAATGAGGGCGTTCCGCAAGAATTGTTAACAAAATATTAGCTCCTATGTAGTAACATCTATTTCAATGGTGAATCAGCCATAAATTTGGGGTGTTATCCCTCATCATGCCATTCGTCAAGCTGCGACAACAAGAAATATAATTTCAATTGCTATATTTCCCACTGAACTCTAGAAGACGTGCACAGATAATGAAATTCCATTGATGTCCAGAAGTAAAACAAAGGCAGAAATTCAGCATTTTCTCAAAAGGTCGGGGAAACTGGGAGAAAAACCTAATTGAGTTGGGATTCACTGACCCAGACGCTAAGGTACAGTACTATATGCACAAGTTTTCTTGATATTCTACAGCGGGGGTTGCGGGGAGAGGAAAGTTCTGGCTCTTCTTAAAAGAGCGTACCAACTGTAAGCGTGAACTAACTCTCCTAAGTGTGCCACGAGAAAATGCTACGATTGTTTTGAAAGTACGAGGTGGTTGTTGCCAGCATTGTAAATTGGTACGTGCCGCTCCGAGTCAAACCTAAGTATCTCAACGTGCCGTGCTATTCAGCGCTGGGTGATGTCTAGGGAGCTCGTGTACCAAGAAAACTTGCACAAGTAATACTTGTTACAGGTAATATAATACATTAAATATCACTGTTAAAATTAATTTTCCTTTTTTTATGTTTTATGAATATTTAAAATTATTTGGTGGCACGCTTTATCATTGACAAAAATCAAAATTTCAGTTTTGAACTCCTAATGCCTCGAGTTCATTCATATCCATCGTGGAACATAAATTTCAAGAACATTGGTTTAAAGGTTTAGGCGTTAACCATGGATGGATAGAAAGACGGACAGACAGACACGTTTTGCTGTCAATCGGTTTTTCGTTATCAAGAATCCAGAAAACAATAATTCTGGCTACATCACGTATAAGATGATTCTTTTTTTTTTAGAGTCTTCCTTCGACTAAAATATTAAAGAGAGAGAGTTTTTTTCTTAATGAAATCTTTTTCTTAAAGATAGATTTTCAAATAAGGTCACATACAACTTTTCAAACATTTGAGTACTTTTCCCGTAGTTTTACGGGGGAATACGTGGGAAAAAGTACATGCTGTTTTGGCACCACTAGTTTAGGATGTTGATTCAGTACTTGCCGCACGGCATGTTTTAGGGTATTCACCCACCGTCCGTGGGCCGTAACCTGGCCGTGACTTGTAGGCAGTAGGTTTAACAACAGTTGATTTTGTGAGCGTCAGAAATACAACATACGAACAACAGTATTTCAGAACCATATTTCCGCTCTCTAAAGACACTAGGTTCAAAAGTGGTTGACTTTGTGAGCGTTTGAATCACAACATACAACAGTATTTCAGAACAATACTTCTAAAGACACGACGTAGATTTACGATTTCGATTAATGTGGATGTCGGAGTAGTTATTTACGAACACCAAATCGGCATCTCCAGTCCAGTCGTCCTCGCCACTGGCGCCGGAAGCGGACTGGCGGGCGCCGAGCTGCGCTAATTGGTGAGGCGAAGATGAGCCACGATTGCGCCTCATCTCCCCTCCCCTCCTCCTCCATCTGCCGCGCCCCGCTCGACCGGTTCCTCCGTTCTCCTCTCGATCTCCCGCGCTCTGCGAGAGGGCCTTCGTCATTCCGTCACTCGTGCTCTCCCGAGACGCCGTTGCTTTGAGATGTTTTCAAGAACGAATTCGCTTTCCATTAAAACACACCGGCAAGGACACGTGAGTCACTGTTTACTGACTGCTGAAGGAAATGTTAGAGAAAATATTTAATACTAATTATGAATTTGAGAACGTTGGGTAAGTTAGAACGTACGCACTGCACGGCCGGGGCCCGGGACGGTCCCTGGTTGTACCACGTAGCATTTGTGGTGGCAAAGTGAGGGCTCGGTATGTTTTCTCAAGTTCTCTCGTTTCCTCTGCCACTCATTTCAACATCAATTACATCAACATCGCTGTCATCTACTCATCCAACCATTATTCATGAGTCTTAATGAACTCAGCAGTTGAAGGCCCTAAACCAAAGTTAATAAATAAATAGAATTAGAAAAGGGGAAGTTGGAGGACTATCTAATAAGGAAGTTCTATGTAATAATTAGCTATTAATATAATTTTGTAATTGACGGTTTGAATAAATATCCTATTTCTTCGATCCTAACCACATCAGGACCATTCCACGTGAAGTAGTTTAGTTTTAGAATGATACTTCACGTGAAGAGCAGAGACTTTTGTGAAATTATATTTGCCGAGTCCCATGTGTCTCAAAGGAACTCTTGTAAAGTAGTAGCTTTTTGATAAAATAATTTTTTAGATACAGAGGTTTGTTTGACTTCATATCGTGTCTAAAAACGTGTTAAAAACGGAAAGTGTAGTAAGAAGATGGACATTTAGCATTTATTTCAACATAACATGGGGTTTCTCAGTGCCCAATTGGGGAATCCAAGTATTTCTATAAATGTACGTGTGAAATTTACGTCGAAATATATTTTCAAACATTTTACAGAAAAAATACTAAAAATACGTCAAAAATAATTGGGAGAGGTACTTCTGGACAAAAATATGATGACAAAATTAAAAGACAATTCAGATAGAAATAAAAAGAACTTAAACTAAAACAATGAAATATGTATATTATCGGTAGCATTGAGATCTTATTTCAGCAAATTATCATAGGCAACACGACGAGTGCATTACAAATTGTCGATAAATTTCATCTGAGAATTTCCAAAGCAAAAGTGGTAAGACTATTCCACGAATGAAATTACGTCTAACAGAGTCCCATAATGCGTCAAATATTGAAAACAACTAAAAGAATGTTAAAATCAAAGAGGTTATATTATAGTACCTACGCGTTTTTTTCCACATCGACACATCGACTGATACAACCAGCTACCTAAGATGAAAGCATCGCAGCTTATTAATGGAGCAGGGAGGATCAGTAAAAAAATCGGATGGAAAAATACCATAATTTTTTGAGTTACACCCGCCTAGGTTGGAACATTTTATATGTATGATTAAACACTATTGGTTTTAATTTCCCGAGTGAAATATTCCACACCAATTCAACACTGATTTGTTATTCCCGCTTTATTAAACAACCATTTGCCACCAGATACTACGCCGCTGCCACCGGCGCGCGCGCAGGGCGAGCCAAGTGAGGGCGGCGCGTAACAAGCGACGGACGAGGGCCGCGGGACGCGCGCTGCACAAAGCGCGCAAGCGAACTGGAAAGAAATTAAGGAGGTCGGGGTTCAGCGCAGCGGAGCGGAAGGGAACGTAAACGAGGTTTTATATTACACCGAGGCGCACAAAGGAGCCCCCGGCGGCAAAAAACCACTTTCTTTGGGGGCTCTTCCTTCGGCCCGCGTCGTCGCGAGAAGAATCGGATCGCGGCCTAATGCGCTTGTATGCATTGCGCCGTTCCACGCCGGATTTTCGATCCGTCCATCCTCATTTATCGCCCAAATTGTATCTCATTTGTACGTAGGCGGCGTGCGGCCTCTGCAGCCGAGCGGGGGCGATGGAGGGCGCGCGGTTGGAGGCAGAAGGAGGGCCGTGACGGGGGTGGATGCGAGAGGGAGAAAGGAGGGGAAAAAACGGTGGAGGTGATATTGAGGAGACCGGGGAGGCAGGGTAGAGGCACAAGCGATGTGTGGGTGGAGATGGAGGTGGGGGAGGAGGGTGATGCGAGGGACAACGGGGAGGGGGAGCAGGGGCGGAAATAAAAAGCGGGGGGGATATGGCGACAGGGTGAATCAGCAGGTGAAGGTAGAGGTTGAGATGGAGGCGACAGAGTTAGAGACAGAGGCGTGGATGGGGCGGGGGGAAGGGAAGACGGGTGGGAACATGGCCATAAAAAGAAGAAAGAGGAGAGGCGGGGGTGGTGGAGTAGGGGCAGGAACTGGGAAAGCGCCACGTGATTCTAAAAAAAGCACGTATTGGGCCAGATGCTGTGAAAGGGGGTGACAGCGAAAGGATGGGTGTGGCAGTGGATGGAAGGGTGAGATGGTAACAAAATAACAGACTGTAATTTCAGAGAACGAGTATATATTGAAATAGGAAGAGGAAGAAGTTGCAAATGATGAATTAAAAAGGAGGAGATGAAGGGAGGTGAAGGCGCGGCGCGTGCAGGTGAAAGAGGGGACGGTGGAGTGGGAGGGAGGCGTTGAGAGGCGTGACGACATGCAGGTGAAGGTATGCCTTGGAAACAAGGCGTGTGAGTACCGGGGCGTAAGGCAACTTGAGTGCTACCCGATGGAGCGGGAAGATCACGGGAAGAGTGCTCGTCGTTTGTGGATCACGAGGGTGGTGGGTGACGGAATATAGATCAGCGAGTTAATAGAGTAGGATGCTGGGCGTGGTCGGTTGGATCAGCGGGGACGAGGGTGGCGACGATATCGAGAACGGCGGGGACTACGATGGTAAGTTCGTTACGGTGTCGTCGAAAGACGTGGGGGAGGTAAAATCAGCGAGATAGAGGGAGTGGTGAGCACGGCGGGGATAACAACGGAGGTGAGTTTGGCTGAGGCAGGGGGCAGTAGGGGGTTGCAGGGAGTAGCAGTGGACGGCGGAGGACAAAGGGACATAAGGGGATAGGGGCGGGGGACAGCGATGTCTGCGGGGAACGCATGGCGTAGCGCTGATAATGGTGTGATAACGGTGGTAGTGATGGTAGAGGACCGCTGGTAGCGGATACCGGCCGCAGCGGGCGGGGACGGCGACAGGGACGGCGGCGGGAACGGCGACGGGGTCGGCGACGGGGACGGCGACGGGGACAGCGACGGCGACGGGGACGGCGACGGTGATGGCGACAGGGACGGCGACAGGGACGGCGACGGGGACGGCGACGGGGACGGCGACGGGGACGGCGACGGGGACGGCGACCGGGACTGGGACGGCGACGGGGACGGGGACGGCGACGGCGACGGTGACGACGACAGGGACGGCGACAGGGACGGCGACAGTGACGGCGACAGGGACGGCGACAGTGACGGCGACCGAGACGGCGACAGGGACGGTGACGGCGACGGTGACGGCGACGGGGACGGCGACGGGGACGGCGACGGCGACGGGGACGGCGACGGGGACGGCGACGGGGACGGCGACGGCGACGGGGACGGCGACGACGACGGGCGGCGACAGGGACGGCGACAGGGACGGCGACAGGGACGGCGACAGGGACGGCGACAGGGACGGCGACAGGGACGGCGACAGGGACGGCGACAGGGACGGCGACAGGGACGGCGACAGGGACGGTGTCGGGCGGGCGAGGCGTGCGGGGCATATAGGCAAGGTTTGGGCAAGAGGAGGCCGTGGAGGCAGGTGTTGCAAAGTCGGTGAAGGCTGTGGAGGCGGCGCGAGCAGCGGCGGCAGCAAGGGCGGAGGGGCGGGCGAAGGCGGCGACGGTGACGTAACGCCTGTAGCGGAAGGCGGGCGGCGGAGGCGAAGCGAATGCGAGATGAGGTCCTTCTGCCCGCTCGGCGCTGGCGGTGAGGCCGGTGAGCGCATTTAACTGCGGACGTCTGCGCGAGGAGGAGGAGGCCAGATTGAGCGTATTTAATCCCATTAGCTCGCGTTTATTCCTCTCCTCCCTTCACTTCGATAAGTGCAGCCACGTTCATCCCAATATTTTCATTCAGAATTACGAAACCAACGTTTGAATCTGAATTATTATTACGAAATCGACGTCGTAGAGATTGATTAAATCTTTCACTGGTGTCCAAAATTTTAAAATATGCTTTACTGTTTTGCTGAGTCAATATATTTATTGTTCTATTATTGTAATATTTTTTATCAGTTATCGTATACTCATATCTACGGTCGTATGTCGATATAATCTACGTCAAATGATATCATAATACAAAATATAATGACTTCCAAACGAACTCTAACAAAAGATTTGTTAGAGTACTCCACAGAAGTTTGATCTTCATCGTGGCATTCCCTACTTAATTATCGTGCTACTACCATATGACAATAAAATTCACGACGAAATTTTAGAAGCTTGATTCTCTTAAAAATAACCATAAAAATAGTTTAGAATATCTGAGAAACAAGTACTGATCTGCAAATTTTGCATAACCTCAGAAAAAAAACACGATCTCTCCATAACACTACAACTTTCGTAACGAAACACACACTCTTTGGGTTATCAATAAGTATAAATAGAATAGGGTAGGGACAATGGAAAAGCACGTCTTTGTCACAGCCCAATTTGCAAATCCTCCGCCCCAAACAAACTGGTCCCCGGACACAAAGCTTCGTAATTGCAAGTCGTGCGGTTCGCAGCTTTACGCAGATCCCTTCATAGTGTGCAGATATTTCGCTGGAAGAGGACGAAAATTGTGTTAAACGTAAAGTTGTCGAGCTCTCTTTACTGATGACGAATAGGCAAAGGACTTTTCTTACACGGAGGCCTTGTGGTTTAATACTAAATTAAAAATATTTTGAAGTTAATATTAATTTTCTCATCACCTCATGCATTTCTTTGTAATAAACGTAATTTAAAATCTATTCGAATGGAAAGTCACGCTTTTTTATGCAACTTTTTAAAATTAGGTTTAGAGAAAGCACATTATTAATTCGTCACAAGAGCATTAATGCATAAACTTGGTATATGTAGAATACTCTCGAGTGAGTGATTCCCAAAAGTTCTGGTCCTTGCTCCTGAACACAAAAACAAAAATTTAGTTCATAAAGAAGCATTACAGTACATTTCTCTGTAATATTAATTAACAATATAGGCAAATAATAGTTTTCACATTTTATTTCTACTTTTCCAATTAACCAGTCTGAATTAATTCAAGACTCCGCGCAAACCAACATGCGGGTTCAGCTAGTAAAACATAAAAGTGTGAGAGGTACAAAGAATTAAAGATATTTTTGATTGTTGTTGAGACTTAGTTCAGAGGTTTGAGTTAACATGATAACACTATTTTTTATTTTATTTTGGTAAGGACGAGGATATTAAGCTTGTGTAATTCTAGATCAAGTGCACAACAACGGCGACAAAATTTTGAAAGAAAATGTCGCGCAGGCGCAACGTTAACACGTCAATTCCGCCGCCTCCTCAGGATTATCGTTTTGGCCACAACCCGCTTTGTCTTCATTGCGCCCAATATGACAGTCTCGAGCGTGTATATTGTAAGTTTTGTCACAATGTCTCACATCTTTATTCTTTGGGAGCGGGAATACACCACCAATATTCCTAGAATAGGATTGCACACTAGATTTATCATACTGTGACGTTGGGTCCCTTCAGCCCAACGACAATATTGAATTATCGTTTTTACACATATCCATTGGCGTCATTGCCGAGATAAAAATGTAGGAAGGGAGGGGTGCGAACCCTTCTCTTATATTCTTGATATATAGGATATATATTAGAGGACTGTACGGCAATCTGTTCATTCGGTATTGAATCGTCTTTCCCGAATAATATGGTGCAAATGACACCCATTCACTAAATGTATTCACACTCCTACACAATTAATGAACACATTGGTGTAGCACGTTCGAAACATAATGTTTGCTTTAAATAGAAATTACCAGATTGTTTTAGTGGTGTGTATGAAATGCGGGTAATAAAGTTCCCCTCGCCCATAGCCGTGCAAGCGAACGTCTACGAAGAGACTTTCGACCCGCTGGCAGAAAGCCGCCCCCACTGCGCACGGAGAGCAGGTGGCGGGCGGAACGCGCGCGTCGCGGGCAGGCAATTACGCCAAGCATTTCGGGCGCGGCGTGGCGCGGAGCGGGGCGCGCGTTTTATTGTGTCCAATCGGCCGCGATTCTTTGCACGGCGCCGCTAACGGTGGAGCCCGTCCGCAAACGGGCAGCCGCGCAGACGGGGAGGGAGGAAGCCAGTTGGGTAGACAGGCATGGAGGCTCGCAGTCGGAGGGAGAGGCAGACGGCGACAAAGAGGCAGACGGCGACAAAGAGGCAGACGGCGACAAAGAGGCAGACGGCGACAAAGAGGCAGACGGCAACAAAGAGGCAGACGGCGACAAAGAGGCAGACGGCGACAAAGAGGCAGACGGCGACAAAGAGGCAGACGGCGACAAAGAGGCGGACGGCGACAAAGAGGCAGACGGCGACAAAGAGGCAGACGGAGAGAGAGAGAGGCAGACGGAGAGAGAGAGGCAGACGGAGAGAGAGAGGCAGACGGAGAGAGAGAGGCAGACGGAGAGAGAGAGGCAGACGGAGAGAGAGAGACAGACGGAGAGAGAGAGACAGACGGAGAGAGAGGCAGACGAAGAGAGAGGCAGACGGAGAGAGAGAGGCAGACGGAGAGAGAGAGGCAGACGGAGAGAGAGAGGCAGACGGAGAGAGAGGCAGACGGAGAGAGAGAGGCAGACGGAGAGAGAGAGGCAGACGGAGAGAGAGAGGCAGACGGAGAGAGAGAGGCAGACGGAGAGAGAGAGGCAGACGGAGAGAGAGAGGCAGACGGAGAGAGAGAGGCAGACGGAGAGAGAGAGGCAGACGGAGAGAGAGAGGCAGACGGAGAGAGAGAGGCAGACGGAGAGAGAGAGGCAGACGGAGAGAGAGAGGCAGACGGAGAGAGAGAGGCAGACGGAAAGAGAGAGAGAGACAGACGGAAAGAGAGAGAGAGGCAGACGGAAAGAGAGAGAGAGGCAGACGGAAAGAAAGAGAGAGGCAGACGGAAAGAGAGGCAGACAACGGACGGACGGACAGAGAGACGGGCAGAAAGAATGAGTGGCGGGCAAGCAGAGACAGGCAAAGGCAAGCAGAGAGATGCAGGCAGACATACGCAGGTAGATATATAGGCAAACGGAGAAGCAGGCAGAGTTGCAGACAGGCTAGCAGACAGGCAGGCAGGCAGACAGACAGACGGACAGACAGAGAGGGAAGAAGGAGTCAGGCAGACAGAAAGTGGGCAGGAATACTGGAAGAAGTGGTGATGAACTGATGTCGAGGCTGGCGGAAGAACAGGCGAGGACTATGATAGTATTTGTGCACGCGGAAGAGGAGGCTGTGGTTTTAAGAGTGATGGAAGGGTAGACATTTTTAGCTTAAACATCACAATCCGCATAAATTCTAAGAATGTTATTGAAAATGTTTTCTTTATATGTTTATTTCCTTTAAACATTTTCAAGTGAGGAAATTGTACACGAGGCACCTAAATATGGCTTTATTATGTTCTTGACCAATTAGATATTAATACTTCTCTATCAGGAGTCAAAGTCTCTAGGGGAACGATCTCCGACACATGCCTGTGAAAGAAATACGATTTTATTTGATGGGATTATTGAAGAATTGCGCACAAAACAAATCAATTATGTAAAAGTTCCTTTTCGAGATTACTTACGAAAAAACTTTGAAGACACGGTAACCAATGGAAACTAAGAAATAAAAGCGTTGAGTAGCATTCCGTATAAATCGTACATAGAAAATTTTCGATATGTTCAAAATGTCGAAGTATTACCGTATACGGGGCCACATTTATGAGGATATGTATTACCATTCTTCAATGAAACGGTACGATACTGGTAACGTATGCTTGAAACAATTCTCAAAACTTTCTCTTGCATTGTGCACTGTATCAGAAATGAAGTTAAGTTAATTGAGTCAAAATTGAAAGAGTTATCTCAGAAAATTGAGAAATGATAAATTTGACCTCATGTAATTTCACGAGTGGCGTGCGTTTAAGCGTGGAATTGTCATGCATCGCAATGCAGTCCAGTGGAATGTCAAATTAGAGTTTTGTAAAGTACTATCAGTGTGTTTCGCGCTACAGAATTTGTTTCACATGAAATGCATTCATATGAGAGTGATACATCATACTGACAACATTGAATTACATTGTGCAATTATTATCACAGAGAATCCTACTAAGAATTCTTTTTGAACGCACAACACATCCAATGTATGTGGACCCTTGAAAGAAAAACACACTTTATATTTCTTGCAAGTGGACACAAATGCAATTTCTTAATAGCAAAATCTAATTCGTCGAAGCTCCGTCATTAAACTCCTGAAACCGTGAAATGTTATTCCTGTGGAGGTGGGTATTTATTCGATTATTACGTTGTAGAGCTTTAGTTTGAGCCTGGCAGCGGGAAGGTATTTTCTTAAAATTTTAGGGAAAGCTAATTTAATACTCCCTTATATCTAATAGAACAATTAATTAATATGCTCTTCGAAATACCAGTACCTGAAATAATGTACGAATTATTGCAATGTCGGGAATTTGCCTTTCTTCAATATTTTATTGGATCTTGAGTTCTTTCCTAATGTCCTATCATTCATATTTATTTTACATTACAAACCATTCACTTTTCCACTCCCCCAAATTCACTCGCAGTAAATTTAATTTCTGCAGCTCGCAGCTGAGCCAACTTTTAACTCGTACGTCATAAGCCACGCCACGCAGCCAGCAGTCATCCAACGAGTTCCCCGGCGTGCCTCCAGAATGCGCCGCGCGCGCCTCCAGAGACACAGAGCGATGCCTAGCAGCGGATAATCGCATTATCACAACGCGATCGTGTTACGATCCCATCTCCTCGCCTGTCGTTCAACCACGCTTCATTTACAGCACAGCCGGCGGTGATTTTTGGCGAGCCAGCGGAGCGGACCCTCTTCAGAGTCACTCAACCTAATCGTGACAATACGTTTGATACAAAATTGTTCCGAAATTTAAAATCCAATCACAATAAACACAGGAAACCCTGCAGTACGTTTTTTGAGGAACGGCCGTATTCTGTTTAGGGAATTAGATTATTATTGATTAACGATTTACAGCCTCGTTAACTTTGCTGAAGCCATTGCTATTCAGATAACAATAGGCATAATTAGTACAGCTCCATTTGTAATTGCATTGCTGGTATGGAACGGGCCTCACAGCTGGACGAAACGTTCCGCTTACGAACTTCCTGCCTGTGCCACAGTTCCCCATTCCCCTGCAGCTATTCAATCAATCACTTTGAACCACATCCCTAATTCAGCCTGATTTTTTGATAACTGCGCTCATCAGAGTTCCTTTTGCTTTCTTATTTTTTTAGCGCTTCGTCTCAACATTGTCCTTGTTACAAAATTACCATACTTGAAAAACATAACTTAGAGTTTCACACCTCAAAAAACCCATCAGTGATAAACATCAAGTTTAATCGCGCTCTGTGTTTAAAATTAAATCGTTTTTAATGATGACAATTATGGAGATCCATATTTTAGATACTTTGCAATGATTACATATTCAGAGTAAATTAGGGATGAGTAGGCAGGAGGGGTGGGTAGGTGGAGAAGATGGGGAGGGAAAGGGGAGCCGACATAGGCTTTTACGAAACGTACAAGTATTCACACCAAGCAAAGATCCGAGACGCAAAATCGAACGTCACACTACACGATTACACCAAGTCAAATATTAATTATACATGTTAACAAAAAATAATAGTAAAACACTGTGTTCAACCGCGTTAACAGACTCATAAAAGTTTATTTTGTTATGACCATGTTTTTCTTCAATCCGTAATCCACAGTATTTCCATAATAAATAATGCAAATTGACTGCGAATGACATCATTCAGCACGTATGATTGTAAACGTTGTTGTTCTTCGCAAGGCAAACGTTCAAATTAAAACTTACAATTAAGGTTGTACACACCAGAAACAAATGCCACTTGGAAAACTTACTCTTTGATGTTGATGTCTGGCCACCAGAATTTTTCAAGACCACAAATGGATGAAGATCTCTTCCAAACTAGAATAGTTAGCTCTGGTGTCATGAAAGAGCGATGAAGACCACAATGAACTTGTTTCACTAATGTTTACCAACTCTCACTGAAGTTCAACACTATTACAGTACTGACAGACTGAGTAAATGCTCATTTCGATTCCTGTAGGGCGTACACCACACCATTGCTTACTGTTTCAGCTTCACTATTTCCCACTAACCCACACTGCGTGTCAGAAGTGTTCATCCAACGAGGAGCAAAGAGTTTACAAGGTGCCAATTCGAATTTCATGGCGCGCTAAATTAAAGTGAGAGCAAAACCAATGCTATGAAACCCCAAACGATGTATATTTACTTAGAAAATATACTAACTATCAGTTGAGCCACAAACAATTGATAGTAAACTAACGAAGAAAAAAGTGATTTTTAAAAATGCTAGACATTAGAGTCCGCATTTATATAGAATTATTGTTTTTCATAGTTTTATTCATCTACTCCTCAAATTAAAACCTATAGTGTTTTACTAGACAAATGGTGTATCTCAAAACTCTTATCGCCTTTTCTATCCGATTTTTCTTACTGCTTCTACCTACTGGCCAATCACAAACTGCCACTCATCTATCTTAGGAGGCGATATACATCGATCGCTATGTCGATGTCCAATAAACAGCGGGTGTATTTATATCATTACCTCTGATTTTAACATACGCTTTCAGTTATTTTCAATATTTCGCGCATTTTGGAACTCTTTTGGACATAATTTCACTCGTAGAATAGTCCTATTAAATACTACTCGTGCTTTGGAAATTTTCAGATAAATCCCCTCCTTGCTTCGCAAGTCGGGAATTTATCGACAATTTCCAAAGCACTCGTGGTAATATCTATGATAATGTTCAATGAAATTTCATGTAAAATTTTGTTATGTACTTGTACCGTTCTATAAGTACATGTTTCAATATGGAAGATCAATCATGCTATATTATTATTATTATTATTTTTATTATTATTATTATTATTAAAGATATTACATCTCCACCCACGACCAAAGCCACTGAACTCTCTGGTGGGGTAGCCCACAAAAAAGAGTTTGTGGTGAGCTAAAACCTGGCGATGTTTAATAGTTTTTTCCTATTTAACATTCACAATCCTTCATGTCAAATGCTCATGTCATGTCTTATCCACAATAATTATATATTCAAATAGCAACTCTTTATTTTGGTTGAAGGCATTAAAAAATGGGATCTGTGGAATTTCTTAATACAACTGAGGGATCTAATAATGTGAAAAATAGTAGTTTACGCAACAAGGGCTTTACGTGATTTACGTGACACGTGATTTACGCACGATTCGAGTTTGTCGTCAGCGTGTAGTGACGACGACAATGAGACGAGTGCGGGAATCGCCTCGCGCCCATGTTGCGTATACTATTTTTTAACACGCCATGAGCGAATCGCAATGCAATATCAAGTAAAGGAAGAGAAATTAAATACCAAATAACTAAAAATACCTTACTTGTACAAAAGTATATGGATTGCAGTCAGTGTTGTAACACAGTTTGTAAATAATAAACAAATACGTCGTCAAGACGAAAGACAATTGCGAATCGTTACAGATGTTTTGCACACTGTGAAAAAATTAGCTGTTTTGCACACGAAACACAATCACAAAAAAGCGTGTTTCGCGCACGGCTTGTTAAAAATAAATTGAGTCACAAGAATGGTAAGTCACTGGCGCACTTCTATAGACAAGCAAGTATTGAAACAATTTCAAAGATTTGCGAAAAATCAGGTTATATCTTGATATTAATTGTGGCCTTCAGAAAAACATCGCGAAAACTCTAGAACGCATTAGTGACAACTCCTTAAAGCTACTTCATTTACGTTGAACTAACAGCCGCTTATCGCACCTCATTCGAGTGTATTATGAACGTCCTAATGAAACGCTTGGTTCTTACATAACACATTTTTTTAGCCATGAATGTAAGAGAAAATTAATATAACTATAAACATAATTGCAAATTGTAATTATTAACTCATAAGCGTTACTACAATGTTTGATACAAATGATTTTTAATATGACCAACAGACATCTACTAAAACCGTTAACCTAACATTTTCATGATTCATTCTAAAGCAAAATCAATGTAGCAAACGAAAGTCGTTAATGACGAAACAATCACACATAGTGTCTTGCTGTTGATTAATATATTATAAAATGAAATTCAAAATATACTCTATGGTAAATAAAATGTTGAAAGATACACATTTAACATAAAATCTTAATGAAATGAGTATCACTCTTGCATCACTCGGCCTATGCCTATGATTCAAAAGCCATGCTCGTTTCATTACAAAGTTCATACAAAACTTGTTTCCTTAATAACTACAAGTGTGCACGTAGCTGACGAGAAATTATTTTTCACGTGGAATTTACCAGTAAAATTGTGCAATGTGTCTAGAGAGAGATTGTTTCCTAAATTAAAATAGTTTCCCATCGCCGATAAAACGTCAAGTCTGAAATTACGTACTGCGCTATACACTTTATTTAACTTTAGAATGTGCTGCACTGAAATAGCAAAACATACTGCTCCAATTACTTATAAAATATTCGTTACGTAAATAGCTACATCAATTCTAGAACAATTTTGAAATCACAATCCAAGTTTGATTCCAGATTTGATTTGTACATATAATTAAAATTGTTGTCACAAATATATGCACACTTTGCACTGGAAGGTATAAAACATGTATTAAATAAATAAGGGGGTTTTACTAATAATAATTCTGTGAATAATGATCATACATATTTACGATATCGGTACACAGATTCTGGCAAAAGCGGATGCGACACTACTTAGTTCCGTACCTGAAATTTCATATGAAAGTAATTTTAACCCTAGTGCACCCACAGATGACAAGCATTAAGTTCGTAGATAACGTCGGGTCACCCACCATTTAGACTGAGGTTCGCAGCTTCGACACTTTTAGGTACAGGAGCAATGAAGAACGGCCACTCCTTCACGGCCGCGACCGCGCAAGGGTGAGAGGGTGTCGAAGGGACGAGATGATGGGGTCCCCTGGGTCAAGGGTGGGGGCAGGTGTGGGGGCAGGTGTGGGTGACGTGAGCATCAAGGCAGCTGTGGCGGACGTGGATGCTTCGACAAGGGGGAGGGGAGGGGGTGAAGAAATCCTGTAGGGGTGATGGGGTGGGGCGGCGTAACATCAGGCAGCGTGGGACAGGATGGGGTGGACAAGGAGGGTGGCATGTCTAGTGCGGAATGGTGTAGCGGGGACGGTGCAGCAGTAGCGGGAGCGGTGCAGCGGGAGCGGTGCAGCGGGAGCGGTGCAGCGGGAGCGGTGCAGCGGGAGCGGTGCAGCGGGAGCGGTGTAGCGGGAGCGGTGTAGCGGGAGCGGTGTAGCGGGAGCGGTGTAGCGGGAGCGGTGTAGCGGGAGCGGTGTAGCGGGAGCGGTGTAGCGGGAGCGGTGTAGCGGGAGCGGTGTAGCGGGAGCGGTGTAGCGGGAACGGTGTAGCGGGAACGGTGTAGCGGGAGCGGTGTAACGGGAGCGGTGTAGCGGGAGCGGTGTAGCGGGAGCGGTGTAGCGGGAGCGGTGTAGCGGGAGCGGTGTAGCGGGAGCGGTGTAACGGGAGCGGTGTAGCGGGAGCGGTGTAGCGGGAGCGGTGTAGCGGGAGCGGTGTAGCGGGAGCGGTATAGCGGGAGCGGTATAGCGGCAGCGGTGAAGGGGGAGCGGTGCAGCGGGAGCGGTGTAGCGGGAGCGGTGTAGCAGGAGCGGTGCAGCGGGAGCGGTGCAGCGGGAGCGGAGCAGCGGTAGCGGTGTAGCGAAGGTGGTGTAATGTGGTCGGTGAAGAGTGGACGGGTATGTGTGTAGTGAAATCGAAGTGCTGTGTGTCGAGGTCAATGAAAGTGGCATTTGTGTCAGGGAAACCGAGAGTGACTGCTGAATTGGGAGCTGTGTGGTAAAGGTAAGGCAGGCGGGAACGGCGAGAACGGCATGTCACTGGGAACGGCAAGTCGGTGAGAACTCCCAGTTGAGATGTCACAAGTAAATGCATGTTCATCAGCTCCTCTGATCTGAAGGTCATAGGTTCGGAACCCATTAACATGGCGGATTTATGCTAGGTACGTATGCGGAATTCAGTTTCTGTCTGGAGGTCTCTCCCACCAATACAAATCACATACTGCAGTAATACCTTCATAAATGGGCCATGGACCTTGTCTTTTCCTTCGCTTTCCTTCGTCTTCCTTGGAATCCGCAATGCGGGGGTGGCATTGTGAAGGGCGAGTGTCAAGAAGGCAGAGCAATGACGGAATGGATGTCAAAACCGCGTGGAAAGCGAGGTCGAGAGAAGTAGAATTGCTTGCTTACTTGACTATTCAGTCACGTACCGTTAAGCACACTTGTCCTGTGATTATAGCAAATGTTTTATTCCGGAAAGTGGTGATGTTACTTCTCCGCAAGATGGTGAGACCCGGCGCCGACCAACACGTCTGCTTGCAGGTGATTTCCCCCTTCACGAATCTCCGACACCGTCGTAGTCGGGATAAGCTCTAAGCTCCCGACTGGTCTTCTAACGTGTCTGGAGAAGTGCATCTATATGCAAGTGTGTGTGATTAACGAGAAGGGATAGAACAAGGACGAGAAAAGAATGGTTGCAGAAAGATTGTGGTCCGTTTGTTAGGGTGCTGCTCCGGCATTCACCGGGTTTAGATCGAAAACCACGCAAACCAGCCGAACAGAGCAGCCAGCCGCTAGAATTCTCCTCCGGACGGCGGCTGAATGCGACCTAACTTGTGTGGAAAATTCGCCATCATCAGGACTCGAACCCTAGAACTTCTCAGTCGGAGCCGCAGCTGAGAGAAGAGTAATGCTGTCTTTGAGCTAACTGAGCAGCGGTGCAGCGAGTGCAGCGGCGAGGTGTGAGCGGAGTGTGTGTGTGCGTGTGTGTGTGTGTATGTGTGGGGAGCGGGTGGTCGGCAGAGTACGCGACCCGTTGTGGGGCGGGTCAGCGCGCAGGCACAGCGCCAGGCGTCCCTCTCCCTCCCCCACACACACTCCCACACTCGCTCGCGGCCGGGTCAGCGCCTATGCAAATGCAATCTATCCCAAGTGGAGCCTGCACCAGGTACCGGCGCGCGCATCGCGATGAATATTTCATCCCGAAATGCGTGGCGTAATGCCGCCGGCAGTCTTCCAGCGCCACTGCATTATTTAATAACGCGCCCGCCCCCTCCCCCTCCCCCACCACGCGTTCGCGCGCCGCGAAGCGATAGGCACCGGCGAAATATGGGGCGCAGGGAAAGCAATTCGGAAATAGTAAATGGTGGATGCGGGAATGGGGACGGGAGTATCCAGTCGCGATCTAATTGTACTAACAGAACTGTTCAAATGCAAGAATTCAAGCCACACTGTCAGCGGAGGCCCGTCGCAGTTCGTTGCCGTTCTCCTTTAGGGTAGAGCCGATCGCACCTGAGCGCACGAACTCCATATCCGATGGGGCTGCCTCAGCAAGTAGCGACTCACGCATGGCCTGGAGTTAGGCGCTGGGTCACGGCGTGCCAAGCAAGCCGCACGTTTGAGCAGTCCTTCTTAGGGAAGAATGAACACTGTATGGAAAGCAGTTAAATTCAGGAAGTATGTCAAATATTTTTCAACATTTGAAGCTTAAACATCCTCAGATAATGGAAGGAAAACAAAATACCAACACGCAACCCCTCTTCATATAGGTTTTTATATGACTTTAAATTATGTCAAAAAAGGATACATGATTTTGACATCCAACAGAAGGAGTATTTATTATAATTAACCGGTTAATTGTTAATTTTCAACCAATAAATGATTAAAAGAAATTTGTAATTTTTTAGATGAAAATAAATGGATTATTATTAATTGAAAGAGTTTTGACATCGTTAACTAAACGAAATAGTATCTAATGAATTCAATGATGCGTGATACTTGGAACAGCTGAAGAATACAGTAAAAACAGTCATCTACAGTTGCAACAACTGTAGCACTAGCAGTTGCACATACTGATACTTATAGAAATGTATTAGCATAATCCATTTTCAGAAATAACAATATACACATGTGTATGACTGTTTTTATAAGGACTCGCATACCTTTGTATTCTCTGGCTGGCCACTTGAAACTCCCAAGGTGCTTCCTTTCGAGGATAAATCTTTTATGGAGCAATAATACGCAGAGGTTTCTGTCTCCTGGGCAACGCAACATCAGGGTACCACGAAGCATCACGAAGGAACAAAGGAAAACAAAAGGCTAAGAAAGAAATGGCTTCGGAGAAGGGGAAACATAAGCGAGATTGGCGGAGGAAGTGGTCTGATGAAAACGGCTTTAGAAGGAGCTCTCCCGAAAACTCCCGTTCCGACAATCTCTCTTCTCTTCCCTTCCCTCCCCTTCCCTTCAAGCCACCCGCGACCGTACGGTAAAGCCGGTGATGGAGCACAAGGAAGTGGTGGTGGTGGTGAAGAAGGAGATGGCGGTGGAGATGGCGGTGGAGATGGCGGTGGAGATGGCGGCGGAGACGGCGGCGGAGACGGCGGCGGAGACGGCGGCGGAGACGGCGGCGGAGACGGCGGCGGAGACGGCGGCGGAGACGGCGGCGGAGACGGCGGCGGAGACGGCGGCGGAGACGGCGGCGGAGACGGCGGCGGAGACGGCGGCGGAGACGGCGGCGGAGACGGCGGCGGAGACGGCGGCGGAGACGGCGGCGGAGACGGCGGCGGAGACGGCGGCGGAGACGGCGGTGGAGATGGCGGTGGAGATGGCGGTGGAGATGGCGGTGATGGTGATGGTGGTGGTGATGGTGGTGGTGATGTGTTGTTGTGTTGTTGCGTAGTGCACTATGTTGTTGCGGAGTTATAGGTTTGGACGTGCAGTCGCTGGCTAAGGAGAGAGCTGTGTAAGCGTCAAGTGATGGCACTGGTGATGATGACAGAACAAGTTCTGGTGGTGATTGAGGGAGGGAGATTATTTATGACACTGATAGTGATAGTAGTTTTGGTGGTGGTGACGGTAGTAGTAGTAATAGTAGTAGTGGGAAGAGTACGTTGGAGTTGAAACGGTGATAGCACAAAGAATTGAAATAGTGACGAAGTATACGATGAGTGGGGGTGGTAATTAAAGCGGAAGAGGTGGGAGCAGTAGTAGACACAAAGATAGTAGGAACGTAAGTGACATTGTCAACGATAATAGGGCGTGTGACTGACAGGTGGTATTCCGACTGATAGGGGACGGTAGTTCCGGAGGTTGCGATGGTGGTATTAGTGACGATGGATACATCAGCGGAGTCGGAAGAGGAGGATGGGTATTTATCGGTCGACGCGAAGAGTGCTTCCAGGGTTTTGACAGTTGTGATTGATTGACTAGCGATTCCGGGTGCGACCACTGATAAGGTCCCGTACGTGTAGTTTCATCGTGGGAGGTGAGGATACTGCTCCGTTATTTCCCTGGTGTTGGTCGGAGAAAGCACGAAACCTACCGATGAGAGTAGTAGGCCGTTACGCTTGTCCTCCAGGCAGCAACTTAAATCGACCTAGCTATTTATCCAGAGTCGAAAATCCTGCTGCCGTCGGGACTCGATCCTAGGACCTCTCGATCAGACTCACTGCAGTGATATCAATTGCTGCCCTGCACCGGCCACGTAAGCCGGTGATGTCGCTGAAGAAACATTGAAGTCGCCGCGCCGCTCGACTGTCAACCTCGAAGTTCCGTCTGCCGCCGTTCCCATCTGCAGAGTGAGTGGGGATGCGGTATCGTCGGCGGTAACCGCAACGGTAGCACTATCGGTGTTGGCGCCGAGGCCGGAGTCCGATTTGGTTTATTAATACCTTTCGGCTCCAGCGGCTGCGTGGAGGGGGGCGGGGGTGGGGGAATCGCCTCCCCCGACGCAGTCAGGCGGAAAACGCTGCCTCCGCCAAATTCTAGAGTTTCCCTCCAACACCGAAGAGTCCAGGAGAAAAACCGTTCTTCTGAAAAGCGTTATATATTCGCGTACATAGAAGTGCTTACATGCCCCGGTAGTACAGTGGCTTGGGACAGGTGCGCCTTCGTGTCACAATGTCAGGGAAAATGGCGTCAATAGCAAAAGTTTCGTTTGTATAAATCAATGATGTTTTGAGTGTATTTTCATTTAAATCAGAAATCAAATCATTAATATTTAAATCAACTAATGTCAATAACAGCTGTTTTAACTCCAATGGAATATTTCTGTTCAGTTTTAATTTCCAAAACAAATATTACATTAACAGGCCCATACGAATGTCGTTTCGGCACCAAATGAACACCGAGGTGTGTGAACGGTGGTCCAGGAATAAATTGCATTGCAATTATCAGAAAATTATATAGTTTAAAGAGGTAATGACTTGGTATTTAGCAATATATTGCAATAATTTGCTGCATGTTGGTATTAAAATCCTTTCCGTTTTGGAGGTATGGCAAAGACGTGTTGAACATTTTCTGGATTTGCAAACCTTTCTGCAGGGACATGGTACTATTTGGTAAGAATGGTTCAACATTCATTACGCTGTTCAGTTTGCACAATCGTTACAAACATCGACAGACACTAAAATACAATTTCAAAGTGATTCTGGGCAGGTCTGATTGAAAGACAATGCTCGAATTTCCAGGAATCGATCACCCATGGTGACGTTTACACTTTTTCGTGTAAACACCCGAGAAGCGAAGACAAAATATCACTAATGTTTTAAAATATTCTAAATAAACAGACAAGAGTAAAGATATTAAACAGTAACGATATACCAAATCAAAGATATTCTAAGAGTTCGAAGTTAATCATCTTCGCAATTGCAATGTGGCTTATACAGTAAGTTGGTAAAAGCATTAAAATTTCATGTTTTCATTTTATATTCGTATTCATTCGTATGTACATTCATATTCGTATTCGAATGGAAGATAATTTTTAAGTGTAGGTACACCTAACAATACTAATTTGCACTTATCAGACTGCTAGGCGTTTCCCGTCGTCGTGAGAGCTACTACAGTGTTATGATCATGTGTGGCGTTCGATCAGAATACAAACGAGCTGTTTACTAGTCTCGAATTGTAATCAGATATAAAAGCGAAGCTCAGCCGCCATATGACTCAACTTCAGATCGGAAAAGCACTACTAGTAAGTATTAATTATAATTTTTCTTCAATAAATTTTCTCGATCAATACACAATGTTAACGATGGGAGTGTGAAATCAGGGAACATCAGAAAACAGGATTAGCCTATCCACATTTACATGTGCAATCGAATAGCAGTGTAACAGACCCCAATTGCAAGTCCAAGAGATATCGTGAACGGTCCCCTCCTGAAAACAACCAAACTAGAACTAAAAGCAAACAATTAAGAACAAAAAATAATTAATATGATTTGAAAACTCTTTCACTTTCAGTGTCAGTTCATTTAACAACAAACTACATCCCAGATCAGAATTATTATATTTTTTATATACTCGGAATTATTATATTTGTAGATACTGAACAACTAAAAAAAAAAGATTTAGAACTAGATTTAGATATACAACTTAATCTCGCTTGTATCTTTCTTCTTTCCGTAAAAATTTTTCGTTGAAAGACAAGATTTTGTTTTTGCCGAGCGAGGAGAAAAGAAAAAAGAAAAGCGACAAGGGGAGCGAAGGCGCAGGTGGCGTGTTCGCGCCCACAAAATGGAGGACGCTGCCGCATCCAAGGCGTCGATCGCAGAGTGTGCGGAGGGGTGGAGGGGCAGGGAGAAGGTAGAGGGTTGGGAAAGAGGAGATGAGAGGGGTGAGTCGGAGTGCACCACAGCAGCTCCATTCCCCTTCATTACTCTCATTGCGAGGCGTCGGGGGCCGAGCCAGAGACGGTCGCTGCGCCGGTGGAGCTCGCCTTGTTCCACAGCCACCGCCGCTTCCACACGTTACACCCCACGTGACCAGTGCTTCCACCTTCTCACCCCCCAACACTAAGCGCACCCAATCAACGGCACGCATGCGTCCGCTGCGCACACATTCTCCACCTAATATGTTCCTTTGTCACACGCCTCCACTATGCGCTCGCACCACCTCACCGCTCTATCGAATCCTGTCTTGCAGGTCATCCACTCGCCACTTCAATCTTCTTACGATTACATGTCGCTTGCTTCTTGTTTCCCGCCTCCCCAACCCTTTCCCATGTCACCCCGACTTGTCGGCCGCCCTTTTCTATGCCCTAGAAGTCCTCGATTCTCTCGCCCCGTCACCTCTCCGCACCGCATCTACCTCAACCCGCTCTATACCGCCCCTGCCACCATCCTCGTCTACCACATCTTAGGCGTCCCCGTTACTCCCGAGTAACCCATCTAGCCCATCCACGCATACCCTGCCTCACTTGGCGCTTCAAATTTTTGCCACCTAACACGGGACGTTTCATCTGCCTGCACAACCTCCCAACCACCGCTCCCGCCGCCACGTTCGCCTCCGATGCATATTGCCGTCTTTCCCATCTCTGCACCATCTTTCTCCATCACCTCCTTGCCGCTCACTTAAGCCACCTCCACCGCCACCGCCTACTAGACTGGCCTTTCTCCCGCAGCCGCCGCCCGCATTAAATGTCAAGACATCGTGAAGCACGAAGCGAGGTCCCTGCTACCTATGCCACCGCGCTCGCGTATAAACTGGTAAATAACGCGAGTTCTATGCTGAACATAAGCTAAACTAAAACATACAGTACACCTTATCTAAGTGTTTGATTCGGTAACAAAAACAACCAGGTCGCAACGAGCTACATTGAACATGTAAGGAGACCAGTTAGGTGCTTACAGCTTGTTCCGGGCAGTGTCCTGGGCAGTGCCCTACTAATGGGGTGGAGGGCGGCTACCTGGAGGGGAAAATACTGCAAGCGGATGTGTCTTGACCAGAGAATGGCTCTAGCTATGTAACTATAGACGAAAATGCGGCACTGTCATTTGTCTAACACAAAGGCAGCGCTCACAGCGAAATTTGACCGAAATTCGGTTTGTAGGAAAAAAAAGTGCATCGTCGGACAGTCGATGTTTTCCAACGATGTAACACTAACGAAATTTTTCGTTTGGGTTAATTATGGCCATTTCTGTTTAGCATAACTTGTTTGAACGGCACTTCGGAGAAAAACATTCGATGCCGGCGGACCGGAATTTTTGTCAAAATCAGCTTCAATATGACCGTCGCCTAAGACCTCCTGATTATAGTCTAAGTACAGTCAGCCGGAAAGCTGGCTCTAAGCTAAACTCATCCACTTTGACGCCGTGAGAGAGAAGTGAGGATGCGAGGGCGGTTGGTTGGTTGGATAACGGGCGCGTCAACTACTGAGGTCATTAGTCCCGTATGTTCAGTGCATGTATTTTTCCTTGAGAGGTGGCGGTGATTTTTCCCCACTGGATGGCGAGATCCGGCACCGACCTACCGTCGGCTCGAGGGGTTCCCCCAACCCGGTATACCAGAGGGGCAGCACCTCAGCAAGGATAAGCTCCAAGCTCCCCAGGTTTTTTTCGTGCATGATTTTTTTTCTTTAATCAGAAATGAACTAGAAAAATCTTGTTTGGAAAATGTTATTTCTTGTACGAACACAGAACATAATGAGCAATACAAAAATAAAAACTTGAAGCAAAAAAAGGTATTTGTAAGGGTATTTTGAAAGACATGAATTAATATTTTATTATTTATTAATTCACATTTATTTATAAATTAATTTATAAATTGTGAATTTTATTATGAATTATTTGGTCATTCATCACTTATTCATAACTCAACAAAAAAATATAGTAAAACAGGCGGAGTAGAAATATCGGAGACATGGATTGTACATCTTCCCTATACGTCACATACAGTTCCTTTTTTACATTACATAATGATTTAAATTCAGTGCAGTAATATATTTATCTTCACATAAATCAAACTCAAATAGATAATTTACGTTTATATTAATAAAACAAGGATTTTGCAGGTAAAAATTACAGAAGAGCGTTTAATAAAACAAGAAATGGGATTCCCAGCTGTTCTCATAGCTAACTACTGTCACCACTCTCGGCTTGTGGTACATAAAGGCATTTCGAGACATCAAATAACCTATTTCTAGTGTGTGGACGAAACCTCACCGGCCTCTTTCGTCATTTCTCGTCGCACATTCTCGCAACACATCTCTCGGTCTAGTCTGTTGCTGGCCTTAGCGTCGTTATCGGATGGTCGGCGGTGGCTGTGGAGGTGGAGGCGACGGCGGCAGAGACGCAGGCTGCAAGAACTTTGCGAACGGCCGTGCGCGGTGAGTGGGCGGAGATTGCTGGCGGTGATTGCAATGTACGCGGCGATGTGCGATCAATGTACAGATTATATCTGCCATCGAAGTGCACCTTTCAATCTGGACGGTCTGGACGGGCAGTCTCATGCTGTTGTGAGCCAAGCAGAAACGACGCCGTGAAGAACGTGGGTGGAAGAAATACGCTTCTGCTACTCGTGGATTATGGTACAAGGAAGAAGAACGTATACTTTGAGAACATTCAGTACTGTGCATTTTGGAAAGCGTCTTTGGTGGTGAAATAATGTTTAAGAGCTGCAATATATCTCTTACGAGAAAATGACCGAAAGTCTTCTGGTGTTTATACCACGGCTGCACGAAAGGGTATACTACTGAAGTGCCACGCCCAGCCGACCATCAGCGCAGAGGAATGCGAAATTTCATGCAGGGCGATTCGGCAACATGGAAAGAGGGCAGTCCGAGAAGGAAAAATGTATTTTATATTTTAGGGAAGAGAGCAATACGGCCTGGAACGCACGGGACAGTGACGCTGGTGGGTACTAAACGTACGGGCGCTTAGTAAAAGTTGGAGCGTATGCTTTCGCGGCCGGAGTCAGTATTTACTAGGCTGTCCGGGTGACGCCGCGTCCATGGCGAAGGTGCCAACGTTTCGGTCGCCATTCTGCGATCTTCCTCAGGGCTTAATACATTAAACCCCGTCACCCGGACAGCCTAGTAAATATTAGTAAAAGTTGCCAGGTGCCAATTTCGGGCCTTGTTACCTGCAGTACAGATGAACCAATGATCGATGCCAGACGCTGTACATGTGTCTGGTTGGAAGAACAAGATGTAAGATCACGTGTCCTCAATGTAAGTAAGGAGATTTTAGACTAGACATCTAGGTTTTATGTTTGAAAAACCTTCGGATTCCTTCTTTCCAAGACTATTCATTCCAGACGGCGAGTTCTGCGTTCTTCGGCAACAGAGGGTGCTAGTGTTCCTGAACCACGTGTGGCCGGTGGACATGTTGTAAAGCAGTACTGTGCTCATGTTTCGACTGAGCGACCGTTAAATCTGAAACGAGGGTATGTTTCACGAAGGGTGTGTTTCATGCAGTGGAATAGCAGAGTATGTAAATAGTTTCATATACATGGCTCGTATAGTGGATCACGCATTTTAAGTAAATTTTGTAAGTACGATTCATATATGCTTCCAATTGTGCCTGTTTGACTTAAGAAACCTAATATCGATAACCTTACGAAAGATGTTCTGAATACATAACACAGCTAAGTCTTAATATTCGATTTTTTCGCATTCTCAGTTTAGGCAATCGTGAAAACACATTTCCATTTTTGTATATTGTAATATTTTTCGATTCTGTTTTCAATAATTTTATACTTTTTTCGCATCGCAAATATGCGTTTTGATGTAGCTTCATTTTACATTATAATGCCTTCTCCCTGTAGATCTCATGAAATCCTATTTACAGCTTTGAAAATGAGCATTCTAAAAATGTCTACTTACGAAACGGCAAATTAAAAAAAAAAAACGACGAATAAATGGAAACGGTTTAGCATTGTGTGCGTTGATAGTGCTCGGCCTTCGTAACTCCAGAACGCCCTTCATTAGCCCCCGCAGCCCGCCCAGTCCTTTCGCATATTCGCGGAATTTAAACGACGCAAATTCAGACGCGCGCTCTGAGCTCGGGGATTAGCGATATAAAGTCGACGCACGGCCGTTCGGAAGCTTGCGTGGCGCCGCCCGTTGCTTACGAATGGCCGGCCAGGGCGTGACCGGCATGGAGCCCGGCGCTCGGTATGGTCACGTGACAAGGAAACACGCGTGCGTGAGGGCTCCCGCGTCGCGTCGGATCGCCCGTGCACGCGGCGTCTGGCTTCCCTCGGTCGCGTGCGCGAATGCGCCTCGCGAATCTCAATAGCTGCAAGCTAGCGAGTGGCCCGCGGCAGGGAAAGCGGTGAGCAACAAAATCACATAAAATGATTTACCAAAATGTAGCACGGACACGGCTCGGAAACATGTACATTACTCTCGTGTATCACTTGAATAAATTTAGTATTTTAACAGAAACAGTCTTCAGGAATACACAAACTCACAAAAGATATTCATACATTCTTGGCTAACCGGACGGAAGTCTACCAACACATATCTACCTGCCTATCTATCTATCCCTCTATCTACTCCTCTCTCTCTCTCTCTCTCTCTCTCTCTCTCTCTCTCTCTCTATATATATATATATATATATATATATATATATATATATATATATCCCTCTATCTACCTATCTACCCCTCTATCTACCTATCTACCCCTCCATCTACCTATCTACCCCTCCATCTACCTATCTACCCCTCCATCTACCTATCTACCCCTCCATCTACTTATCTACCCCTCTATCTACTTATCTACCCCTCTATCTACTTATCTACCCCTCTATCTACTTATCTACCCCTCTATCTAACAATCTACCCCTCTATTTATCCCTCTATCTATCTATCTATCCCTCTATCTATATATCTATCCCTATCTCAATTTATCCCTCTATTTATCTACAGATAGATTTTGATTCATTGCTTGTAATTGCGGGCGCGTCAACGTATACGGTCGCTAGTCCCGTAAGTGTAGAGCATGTTTTATCCCCTGTAGGTGGCGTTGATCTTCCCCCGCTGGAGGGAGAGATTGGCGCTTGCCAACGGGGTTTTCCCCTACCAGAAATCTCCAGCAGGGCACTATCCCAGCCGGGACAAGTTCTAAGCTCCCGACCGGTCTCCCGACATCTATGGTAGTGGTATTGTGATCAATCACGTATTTACATACGTTGAATATTTCGCTTCTCACCAGGTAACAACTGATTATCGCAGTGCTTGAAATTGCTGGCAATATTCAGTAATGAAAAGATCTGAGTAGTAGATTACATAAGGTACTTTATATAAAGTTCCCCGGATATTTTCAAAATTTTCTCAAAAACATTTTTTTCATAAAAACCCTTGAAATACTTTTTATGCCAAACAAGGATAATATATAATTAAAAAACATCTTTAATAACACTGTGAGGAAGTATAGGACATATGTTGAAGATGATCACCCTTTTTTGTTTACTAATTGTCTACCTGTAAATTCAAAATTGTTTATTTTTATAGTACTATGTAGTTCTGTGAGTTTATTAGATATGGTTTTACAGCTCTCATTATTTGTGTCTCATTATTGATACAAATATTGTATCATTTGATTAAACTACTTTTGTTAATATTCCTTTACAATGTTTTATTGTAAAACTATTTTTTTGCTTCAGTAGCTTTAACCTGTTCTTTTGACGCAAACTTATCGTAACGCTGCATAGCATATGCTCTTAAATTACCTTCTAGTTACTCTCAGTGGTTAGCGCAGAAATCTTGTGGAAATCCATATGAATAGGTAAAATATTAAATCTTCCACAACAAAAATTTTTATTGTGAAAAAGTACTCTTTTTATTCTTAACTTATGGTTGTTTCATGGACATTGTGAATAAAGTTTGCCACGTTTGAGGAAAGAATAATGTAAGCTAGAAAACAACTCCCTGACGGCGAACACAAAATGTTCTCCAAGGAAGTCATAAAATACCACTAATTAGGAGAAGAAACAATCATTTACTAAACAAACTTCACTCGCGAATCTTAAGAACTGTCCGCTCTGATCAGAGTGATAACTGAAATACACGTGATGAATATACTAAATATTTAACTAATGTTCTTTTCTAAAATGTATGTTTCCAAGCACTTATATTAGGTGAACCCTCAATACAACTATTGTGATATGGACTACTGTGATTCTTATATACTTTTAGAATTATCACTGCACTGCGAACATAAAACACACGAATACGATTAAAGTTGAGGAATATTTCATCATCACAATTCACAGGTTCAACTGAATAGGCAATGACTTGCGTGTAAATACGAAAACAATCCATGGGTGACGGTTATTTTCTTGAGGAGAGAGATAAGTTTCATCGTGTAATATCAAAATAGTAATCATTATTAAATGCTGAATTTACACATTTAGAAACTTAACTAATTACACACGATTATCCAAGACCAAAATTACCATATTGTTATCATTTATGTACCGGCAACTTATATTATTACTGCATTCCTTTTGTTTTTGCATCGTAAGTTGCCAACATCAAAATGCTGATTTGAAAAATCATAAAGTGTGTTTGCACAATCTGAATCAAATATTGAAAATCAAAATCTATTCTTCAGTCAATAATTCACAATATTTCCAATGTAAATGATACTTAATTAAATATAAAATGTTTTATTTCTCAAACATTAATACGAAATGATCGAAATGCATATCGACAATGGATCATTTCATGGTTGGTATTGTGGTACAAAATGAATATGACATGCCTAGCAATTTTTCATTTGCGTAGTGCACATTAAAATTCAGAAAATTAATGCCTGCAATTACAAAAAAGGTACCGTTAATAATGATAATATTTTAATAATGATAATATTAATAGTGTTATATGGTGTGCATTTCTATTAATCTCCTGTTCAGCACAATTATTATTATGTTCGATATATAAGTGATTAATTTCCTTTAATTTCTGGTCATATTGATTATGAAAAACCCTTTTGGATTTCCCAAACTTTCGAACTTTTTGTACATAATTTGTTCTTTAGTAAAAATATTCTTTCGAAAAATACGATCTTTGATTAACTCCTTAAAACTGTTAAAATACAATATTAGTAACAATTTAATAACCGGAAAATAATAAAAATAAAAAAGGAACTAAATAAACAAGTAAAAAAGTCACAATTTTATAAAATATATTACCATACAATAAATGCATTTACAGAATGTCTTTAGTTACTCCTTGAACGAATCTAAAGTTGTTCCACAACAGTGCGCGTGTTTTGTCATCAACGTCTCCAAGGCTGACGTATCAATAGCCACCATGGGATAGAGCCATCCGCTTCAAAATTTCTACTTGGGAATGAGCAAAGGAAGTTTGTGCACAAGAGAACACATGTAGATCTTTGGGGAGCCATGTAATTTCTCCTCATCACTCATGACCCTGATTCTGTTGGTTACAGAAGAACATATTCCTTCCACAGGGCCGCAGAAATGAGACGAGAAATAAACGCCACTTCTGAGAGTAACGTCATCTTCAGTTGAGCGGCGTGCGTGGAAACTAACCCATGCTTACCACAAGGTCAGTAGAGGAAAGCGAGAATGCATCTTGCTATGGTGCATGGTCTTCAGGAGGTCGCAAGAACTTCTTCCACCTCCGGCCCCTTTCCCCGCGATGAGCTAGCTCTCAGATGTTTCGTAGGATGACGAACGTCTGTGAATCAGCGCCATGAAACAAGTAACCGAAGACGAGAACCTCAGTCCAACGTAACGCTGCAACCAAGCCTGAACGAGATCGTGTCTTCGAAACTTGTTGGTGTCGGCAGCACTGCGACGCGTAGTTCCTTGTTAAAAGAAAAATTGGAGAGCATATGGTTAGGTAATTCCCTGAAAAATGTTTCGCCTGATGCGAGTCCTCTTCGCTGCACTCCAGACGAGCGGTGGCACGTTGTCCTAGATTGCAAAGATTCACACAGGTGATCATCACCGGATTTTGAGTTCGCAGCTGTTGCGTCGCCTAGCTTTCGGAATGTCCACAGTGCTGTCCGATAAACACCCGGATGGATCCTGGAAGAAACTGGCCGAGCAGGAGAACGCTGAAAACCGAAAACATCGAAACCATCGAAACCATTCTGGTTCTTCTGAAGAGCAAGTGATGACTGCTTGTTGTGGATACACCGACAAACAGACCCATCTTGCTGAACGAAAGCGACGAATTATTTCGATTCAAACAAACTCAAGATGGCGAACATGGTTACATGGATCCACGGTGCAGCCACAAACACGTTGGTGGTGTTGGTGCGACCATTGGCAGTGATCCAGTTAATTAATCAACAGCAAATCGTACTTATCAGCATTTTCTACCACACCACCGGACTTTTAAGGCGGCAGTGGCTTTATTTCTTTCTTGATGCTGTTGATAGTGGTGATGCTCCGTCCTGTCAACTTGAAAGATATTCAATGTTTTGTTCTATATCCATAGTTTCATACCATCGACGTGGACATTATAAAATTTCTGTATATTTGATAAGACGTCCGCCTCCAAAAAATGAATTAATTCCTGGCTAGGTATTTCCTCGGTTACATCTAATTATTCATATACAATGTCAATTACGTTGTAACCAACAACAACCTTTCAATAAAGAAAACTAATTTTCAAATGCTTGAACTTTTTTTCACATATGAGTATGAAGGTTAACAAAATTTCATTTGACTGAGGGCTCTTAATTATTAAAATATTTCGTTTGTAAGTAGTTCAAAACGTGCTACAAGTATTTAAAGTATTTTAAATTGTATATTTTTGGATATTGAAATTTAAAGCACCGTATACATTACATTATAATTGTATTGGGGTTGAAAAGAAGATCAAAGAAATGAAACATTTACAATGATCTGAGTTGATAGTTCGGTAATACATATTTAATGCGGTTAAGAAGTTAGTTTTTCCTATGAAGCTGTTGTAAAGTGTAACAACAAAGGTTTGCTATAAAACAATTTAGCGATGGTTAGTCATTTAGTTATTCCTATCGTATTGAAAATTATATTATAAATTTATCCAAATGAAACTTCTGAAGTATACTTCCCACAATATGATTACAAATAGCTTTAAGAGTTTTTAGAAAGTCTAAATTACAAACATTAAATTATATTATTTATTCATTTCCTCAACCATTTGTTGCATCAATTTTCTTGAACACTTATCTTTCAACAATTTATCTATGATCAAACTCACTGGCAAAAGTGAGTATGATAATAAAAACAAACTCACATACAGATGACGAAAATACATCAAACAATTAAAATTTCTGATTCGAAGTATTCAAAAGGAAGACCCATCAACATTTTCAAACTGACAATAGTCACAATAATGTGTCAAGACAAAAAGGATTTACAATAAACTATAAAATTAAAGTAAGGAAAAGCTAACCACTCTTATCTATTTTTGTATCTCCGCATATGAAATCATCACTCATTGCCTAGAAGATTAGATTACTGCTAAGACCATTAGTCCCGTAAGTGTAGTGCATGTTTTATCGCGGGAGGTAACAGTGATCCTCCGATGCTAAATGGTGAGATCCGACGCCGACCTACGTCGATTTCAGAAGATTTTCCCTAACCAGGTATCTCCCACCAGCGGGGCACCACCTCAACCGGGTCAAGCTCGACACTCATGATTGGTCTCCCGACAACTGTGGTAGTGTGTGTGTGAGTGAGAGCAAGTAAGGATAGGACAAGAGAGACAAAGGAAAGATCACGCACGATCCGTGGGCCGTTTGTTAGGGTACTGCTCCGGCATTCGCCTGGTGGTGATCGAAAAAACAACTGAAAACTACCGTTTAGAACAGTCGGCCGCTATAATTTTCCTCCACACAGCGGTTGAATTCTGTTTAGCTATGTAGTTGGTGTTGACAATACTGCCATCGTCGGGATAGTACTCACTTAACTGAATCATGTAAATCACAGTAACTTATACATACCAAATGTTAATAGTAGTCCCTTCCTTTGTACAAAAACAACGTTCAATGCATTTAACAAGTCATGCAAGTTTCACTTGACGTATCGACAGTTTCCTGACAATGTTTACCATAGAGACACACGTAATAGGTCTTCGGGCACAAAGTCGATTACACATATGGTTCGAGTGCTGCAATAGTGGCAGAACTCGAAAAAGCAGATGTTGAGCTAAATGAGCTTGAAGCTTCATCTCAATTGAAATGCACCATTCGCGCGTTTACACGTCTGTAATTTGTTGGTAGAATACTGCTCTGTAAGATATTCTGCCGTTGTTGTTCAAAGGTAGATCAATATGTAATTCTGCATAGTGCAGTAACTAAAATTCCCATTTTAAATTTCTGTCTACCGCTTACAAGGTAGAGAAAATATTATGTAACCATTGGCGAAAAAGTGGTGAATTTTCTGCAGAAACACACTTATTTGAGAGCCAAAGAAACAAAAAAGTGGATAAATCCAGTTTCTAAAATTAGAAAAAAGTCCCCCAACACGTGCTGCGGCGAGAATCGATGCTTCGTGAGTCCATGACGCCGAATAATCGAATGATGACCAAAACGTCCCTCGCACACTTCGACCGTCCGTCCTTCAGTCCGTCCGTACGCTTGTCCGTCCGTCCGCTTGTCCGTCCGTTCGTCCGCTTGTCCGTCCGTTCGTCCGCTTGTCCGTCCGGTCGGCCGCTTGTCCGTCCGGTCGGCCGCTTGTCGCTTCTCCCTCCAGCCACTTGTCTGCTTTTCCGTCCGTCCGGCCACTTGACCGTCCAACCGCTTGTCCACCCGTCCGTCCGCGAGCCCGTCCGCGAGCCCGTCCGCCAGTGCGTCCGCCCGCCCGTCCGCCCGTCCGCCCGCCCGTCCGTTGTTGGCAGAATGGCAGAAAGTATTACGTGAATGTTTTATATGCCCACGTTTTCTTAAGACAAGGCACACGTCCTTTTCTAACAGTAGTTGAATTAAAAATAAATGTTAGCAACAAGCGTTGTAGAGAAAATTTGATAACCAGAAATGTTTGCTCTAGTGTAATAGAAACTATTGTGCACCGAAAAACGAACAAATTTGATATAAAATTCCTTTTGTTAAAATAACCAAACTTCTCACCCATTACGCAACAAGCAGGTTTCCTCGTTGATTCTGTGTTGTATGGATATTAAACTTAATTTGTATTATTCTTATTGAACTTCGATAATTTACTTTCTCAAAAATAAAAGTGATTGTTAAAATCAAAGTGACTTCCTTGTTCAGTTCAAAGGTGTTCAGACTATGTACTTTAGATTGTCTTCCATAAAATACTATAATCCTTTCGTACATTCGCTGTTTTCTACTTTGAGGAGTCAGTACTTTTTACAGGTGAAGTATTCCGTAAAATGTGATTTGCTTGTAAAGTGTACTTGTTTGTGTAAGAAATTTCTCACATTACTTCTTTCACGACTTACACCACAATCACTTACTTTTAGTTAAAATTTTATTCTAAGCACTTCGATTGTGTAAGTGGATATTATCATTTTACTGTCATTACTTTACTTTTGCTTCATATTTGTAGAATTATTCCTAACCCTTCTTGGGCACGGCACTTGATTCCTACAACGGGGGTCCTCTGGGTCTCACAGACCCAATGTTTTTCTAGTCAGGATTTCTCTATAGAAATAGGTGATTTAATTGTGGAATTGAGGTAACATGATTATTTGACCCATTTAGAAAGTGGACACAAATAATTGTTCACACATTTTTGTAAATATTATTGCAAATATAATGGAAATATACCTGAAAAAATGTTTTAGATACATTCTTGACCAAGTAATGTGACATGCTTCTTTAAGCACATAATTTTTTACACTTTTCACATGAATATTGAGTTTCATTGTCCTTACTCAAATTAAAATGTTCCTTTTTGCCAACCTCTGGTCTCAATACTGTTCTTCTGTCAGCCAAAGAAACTTACGTGGTTGGTACGTTTGGGTCTAACTGTCCCAAAATGACTACAGATATTTCTACAGGTATTTTAACAGGGTTTTCTATGTAGGTATATACAATAATAATATTCTCAAACAACTCTTTTGCCGTGTCTACGAAGGTACCAAACAGATGATGGACATGAATTGCTGCCAACACAAAAAAATCATAAAAAATAATGGTGGCGGGTTCCACAGACTTAAGGTACAAACGAAGGGCTAAATGTAATAAACTTAATAACATGTAATAAGCATTATTTTAATGTCATAAAGCGAGTAATTAAGTAAAGTATACTTTGTTGACATTCACAGAACCAGCCAAAGCGTTTGTTCTTTTTTTAAAAGTTTTCCGATAAAAAAAACACCAGAGAAAGAGGCTATAAAACAAATATGACATTCAATAATATATTATAAGGAATTTGTACACGCGATTTTCACTTGTCTTCGTCTCCAGGAGGCCAGGAAACAGCTTATTGATTTTTGCAATAGGAGCAGCAAGAAAGCGGCGAAATGGAATAGGACCAGCGAGAAAAAATCTTCGCGTGTTTGTGCAGGAATGTGAGAAAGATTCGTCATGATACCACTTCTGCTCTTCTCATAGGCTTCACAGAATACACCCTGCAGTACATTTTTCAGGATTCGCTTTCATTACTGCGAAGAGACCTTCAAAAGAGAGTGAGTATTGAATGCAACTCACCAACAAATATCTCGCTTGAATTTAGGAATGTCTGTTACGTCGGAATTAGTTCTTTTGTGAATCAAGAACTTTAGATTACTGCAACATTTTAATATTGCTTGCCTTCCCAGATCCACCACTCAACGAAATGATGTGATTTTTGCACCTCAGATTGCGTGGATGTTTTATTTTTTCTCAGCTGAAGCAAAGAAAAAAATAAGGAGACGAAATCGTTGAAGATGCTAATCGTGACGCTGGTTTGTTCCAAAGGGTGCAACAGAATCATGGCACAAAACAGTCGTTGACGAAATGCGACCTGAGTTTCGAGTGATGCTCGCCGTTTCTTCCCATTCCAACCACCATAGTCTGCACCTGATGCATTCCACACCCCGTGCGGAGAACCACGTTCTGGACCCCCACGCTGTAGGAAGCTCCTGTGTCGAATGGAGGAAGAGAAGCTTTTTGGCAGCTGGCCCGGGGCAGCGTGCACGCGGCCGCCGGTCTCCCATTGCCCCCTTGCTGGTGCAGAAGATCCCTTGCAGAGGTGATGTCCGATACCTGAGTTCCGAGTACTCGTCTATGCAAATTTCATCCGAGAAGTGACGGAACTCACTGGTGTTTGTTCTCTTCTGGACAACGGTCTCTCTCTCTCTCTCTCCAGTCTCAAGATGCTCGTTCCGCAGTGAACTGGTGTATGCTGCGTCCATTGTGTTTTCGGTCTGCCTGTCTTCAGCGACTACGACGCTCGAATTCGGAATTTGTGATTTCCAAATGTTGGTTCTCCCGTCTTGCAGGCAATAATTATGAATTAAATGACGTCATTGGATAACGGTGTTCGATCCTGAAGGTTGATTACTTGAATTTTGGGGTTGGGATAAAATATGTATGTTGCGACACCTCTTGAGATGATACGTTTCTAAGTTACCTTCACTACACGTTGATTATAGTGTTCACGACAATTCAACAACGGGCTATTGGTAATTGAATTGTTAATTTATTTCTTATATTCATTTATAAAGTTAAGAATATCCCGGAAATAATACGTATTCTCTTTTCTATAAATTTATAGACATTAATGCATTATTGTAGAGGGATGGTAACTGCTGGCTAGTTTCTAGCTTACAATTCCATTTGCATGAATGAAAATATTTTCTTAAAAGTTTTTAATATTTTGTGTTTAATATCTCTTTAAAGAATGTTGTGAGAGCGTTTATAAAGTTGGTCTGTAAGTAATTATACTACAATTAACATTTCGAACAAAATAACTATTAAATCATTAAGATACATGTCAAGTGAAAATCACAAAACATTTGAAACGCGCGAAGGCATGTAACAGCAGTTTTATCACACATTTTATCAATTTCCGTGGAGATTCATGTACGTCACATCCATACTGCACATTGTTATATATTATCAATGAAGTTATTTAACGTCTTTTGAAGTTCCTAAAGTTTGGGAAGTCTAAATAAGAAACATAAAAACTATTTGTATCCTTGTAAACATTTGGTACTTTGTATATCACTGTTCTAAATGAGATGAAAACAGTTCCTTACTTGAATCCGTTTCGAACGACCAGTCTCTGAATAGAACGTTAGGATGGCAGTTTTGGTATTTTGCGTGGTGAAAACAATATACTAACGCTAAACGTGCATAAAAGACAGAACGGCACATACGTTTGGGAATAAATTGCACCGATCTTCAGAAAGGTAATTCGGGTTGGGGCAGAAACAAGGCAAGCTACACCAGCCGCAACAAACCTTGCGCTATTCCTCAAAATAATATTTCGATTTTGGTCAAAGTGTATCTTATCTTACGCAGGGTGATCTAGATAGACTACATTTCTGGGCGTAAAAATAGCATGACAATAAATAGTTCGAAAAGCAAAACCATCACGTTTGGTAGGGACCGCAACTACAGTGAAACTCAATACGTTTAGGAAATGAAAATATTCCAAGAGTCTTGTCTTTTAAGTACCTCGAAATAATTTTTTGATAGAAAATTGAGTAGGGAAAATGAGGTAAACATTGTCGTAGGGAAATCCTGGAGGTCTATGCATTTTACTATGCGGATACTACAAATTAGTACTGCGAAAGCGAGAGAATTAGTTTACTTATCTCTAGTTCGTCCATTAATGGAATACGGAGCGGTTTGTTGGGATCCTCATAGAAAATCACAAAAAGAAAATTTGAAAAGAGTACAGAGAAGAGCGTGTAAACTAACTTTCCAAAACAATAGAACGAATGTAGAATGGGAGACTCTAAAAATCAGGAGGGTTAAGACAAGACTCTGGACCGTGAAAAAAGCGTGTTCCGATTATCCAACTTGGAGAGATATCTACATCTGACTCACCAGTCCTACATACTTTAGTGCAAAGGATAACAAGGATAAAATCCAGTTCAGGTCACAGAGAACAGATGTTGGAAAATGTCCTTTTACAAATAGAACAGAAACGGACTAGAATAAGTGGACTGCGATAGTCTTAGAAACCTTTCCTCTAGGTGTTTAAAGATTTAAAGGTAAATTAACTAATGATATTTGTAAACTTAAGTAATTAGTAAGTTAGGCTCATTAAAACAGTTATTCTTATTATTCTTATTATTACTATTAGTATTGTGATAATTACTATTAAATGCAATGCTTTCTTAAGTAGATAATTATATTGAAAGTAGTATTTGCATTGAAGTGTCGTGACGTGTTGTTAAGTGTAGTGCAATAGAGAAGAAGAAAGAAGTGATCTGAAGTGAAGTGAAGTGATGTTGAGTGCAGTGTGATGAAAATGTCGTGTTTTTATTTAAAATATCAGTGCAAGTCAGACATAAAATATAAAGTTAATGCTATTAATGCCTTTATTGTTATCATTATATTATTACTATAACTAATATTACTATTAATATTATTTTTGTCTTAAAATAATTTAAAGTTCCATTGGATTATAATCTTCTAATTGTAATATGTAAATTTTAGTATTCTGCCACCAGTATTCTACCTGCAGGACTAATATCTATCTATATCGATCTTATTCCTTTTTCACGCCCTTCACAAACAAAACATATACCAGAAATATGTTGAACAAATTATTCAGCAAAATCAAGATACCGACATTTGCGAATTATGGGAGTCTTTGCTGTAACTAGCCAAGCGTGTATTCTTACTGCCCCAAGCACTACACACATAATTTTCTCTGGATATCAAGATTCTGCACATTCATGTTTACCCGCACTGCGGAGACAGTAAGTTTGTAAAGGATCTTTTTTGTAGATTATGATAAATGAACAACCCTTTGTCACCTACAGAGGCGATGGAGGGTGCAAACCGACCTTTTAATTAAATTAGACCTGTAAGTATCCTGTATTGTAGCGCGAGTTACATCGCAATGTGCGTTGTCATTTCCATGACCCTGTGTTGCGTTTATGATGTAATCTAAAAGAGACTACATTTATTCCTCGTAAATTTGCGTGATGCACATTTGAGGCTTTTTCCTGTCAACTTATAGAGTGTTTTGTGTTGGTTTTGTCTTTTCATCGCACAAAATAGCCACTTTGCTTTAGCTTACTTTATGCAGAAGGCATATTGTTATGAAGTTTGACCGTACGCAAACAAGTTAAATAACACCTCCGAAAAAAGTTTTTTTTTTGTAATATCTTTGATGATTTCTTGCTCACAAGAGAGGTGTGGTACATGAAGTGCAGATCTGAAGTGCACGCGCGTATCGCGCGGGACACCATAAATCATCCGCCGGGGAAAATCCGCGTCATCGCCGAACGGTCTCTACGGGCGACGCGATAGAAAAACTCGAGCGCCCCAGAGCCGTTCTGTAATTAAGGTTGACATATGGAGCATCAACGAGTTTTTAAAACAGCGTTCTAGAAAAAGTCGCACCTTCGCAGACACTTCTCGTTCTTTTCGGCTGCGGCGCGCGTGCCGAGTGCGGATTATTAATGACTCTGTGGGGGAGAAGAGGTGACTGGAAACTTGAGGCCAGTCGCGTCCGCAGTGCAGACAGGTGTTCACATTGTGAGAGCGGTCTTACGTAGGAGGATTTCGTTTTTCAGTATTGGCAGTCCTTCGTTGTTGTTTTTTTAACCTAGATTTGAAGCAGTTAATTTGACAACATTTGAGTGATGTTTTATCAAATTTCAGTAATGGTTTTGGGCGCGAAAACTACTGAAGTCGTATGTATCTAAGGTATTGCAACATGCAAATGCATGTTGCTAAATGTTCGTCTTGAAATATTTTAAACGAAATATGTGAATCAGAATGTAAGACTTAATAAAATGGGAGAAAGGATATTTTCATAGGAAAGTATTGGAAAAATATTTTTTTAAATCACAGGTTTTCGACTTCTGCTACAATTTTGATAGATGTGGGAAGTGACCTAACCTCCAAAAAAACTCACGGCGGTTGGAAATATGTATACAACCATGGCGGAATATTAAGTTGAAGATTATTTAATGAACAAAATTCCTGACTCCAACTAAAGATGTGTCGAGTCCACTTCGGAGGGTGTGAAGACACAGAATCGATTTATTTTGACCGCGAATGTTAGTAAACTGGAGATACTAGTGACTGATGCATTGTAATTCATTTTCGGGAATGAATGTTCGGTTGATCCGCATATGTACACGTTCACGTGAAGTATTTATTTACGTAATGTCTCTAAGTTAACGTTTAATATGAATTACTTCTTTGGTACAGTCTGATAATCCAATATCAAAAGACGACGACGACGGCGATGATGATGATGATGATAATAATAATGATAATAATAATGATAATAATAATAATAATAATAATAATAATAATAATAATAATAAAATAATAATAATAAATTAATGTGTAGTTAATAATACAAGATTAAAACAAATATCAGTGTAATATAATGTAATTATATCCAAATTAATTATAACAAACACAGACCAGCGTGTTCCTCTGCGGCACCGAATTCCACATTTAATGTCCAGTTTGTTATGACCAAGATACGCAGTATTAGCAAAAAAATCACGTTTTATGAAAACATATAATTTTTCCCAAAATCCCAGTATCACCTAATGAAGATAATCCTCCAGTTAAAAGCTGAGTCGTCGCATACATTGAGACGGTACCTGCTATTACTTATTAAATAAATAATAATATTTATATTTTCGCACACGTTCGACATGATATTGGAACGATACCACTTCCTTCCCTTTAAAAATTTATAAATAAATAAGGCTACTGACATCCTTATATCCCTTCTCCAATAAGTATACGAATAAAATAGCCTACGAAGTGGACATTATTATACCGTCTTGAAATTTATTTAGGGTCGTGAGGGCGGAAGACCCTCCCGCACAGGAAACAGATAATGTATCATCAGTTATAGGACCACGGTACGGAATTGGCCCTTTTTCATTCCCAATTTTAGAAAAACACAAAAGAGGTTTTTTCAACAATTACTATTACGTACAAATTTCGGTTCAGTTTTATAAATTCTTGGCGAAATTCTCTGGCGTCGTTGCCGTCTCACTTGACAAGCGTAACATAACATGATATGACACAGAAAGCAATATGTAGTATACCGTTAACAAAAGCCAAAAATATTTACACACATATTCACACTTAATATTTAAAACTCACTCGTATGATGCACATTCCCTTTTACAATGGCCATGGTATGTTAACTTTGAATTTGCTTTCCCCATTAAACAATTACAAATATTGGCCTTCTTACACCTTGACGTTGAATTAAAAATTAATAAGTCTAAACTAATCACTTCCCTTGGTCGTCTTCAACTTCTTGCCGCATTTCCATTAGATCAGATGCGTTTCATAGTAAACCATTTGAAATTCATTCCATATTCATATCCTTATACGTGCCATTGGTAACATCTATTAAATGCCATACCATACTTTATAACCTTATACGTTCTCACTACCATGTATTTTTACCAATATCTATCCCCCATCTGCCGTCACGTTCCTGGTTCTACTCACAATTGTTGTTGCTTTTTATTTGCCATCGTTCACCTTCATCTGTCGCTGACACCTTTTTTTCACTAAATAGGTTTTTCCTGTCTAGTCTTTGCCTGTATTTTATTATTCACTGAGTGTAAATTAAATTACATAAATGCTTTGTAATTTTCAAATGACTAAGCCCTGATGACTAAGCCACCTAAGCAGGTTTTGTCTTTCGAGCTTAAAATGACCAAACCCCGTAGTCCTCAACTCTGTGAAACGTCCACAGCGTTTTCCACGCAACAAATGCTACTTCATGGCGGAGGCCGAAGGTTCAGGTTGCGCTGCTCTCTGTGTCGAGGGTCTCCAGCGCGCGCACGGACCCTCACCCCTCGCCAGACGAGATGTAATGAATGGGAGCGCGCAGCCCCTGCCGCGCCAGGAACGCAACCCGCACGGCAGCCATGCGCGCAATGTCACTGTCCCTGCCCCAGGCGCATTCCTGGCCACGCGCTGCGGTCTCCGCGCTGTCCAGCCCTCCCCCCTCTCCTGGTTTTCCTCTGCGCGCTCTCGCTTGCGGCCCCTGCTCTTTGAACTCGCCCCCGTCGCCTCACCAATGCTTTCCCTTATTTTTATTCGGATCTTCGCTATCAATTGGTCGATGAATTAATTGGTTGGTGATTCCAGGTGCGTCAACTGCGAAGGTCATTAGTGATGTAAGTTTTGTGTATGTTTGTACCGCAAGGCGATCTTCTGCTGGATGGTGAGATTTGGCGCCGATCTAACGTCGGCCAATGGGGTTTTCCCCGCAAGGTATCTTCCATCAACGAAACACCGCACCAGCAGGGACAAGATGCGGCGATGGTGTGACGGTTAGCGTACCGGACTGTTATACCCAAGCTCGCGGGTTCAAACTAGGTCGAAGCCGTGGATTTAAAAGGCGACATAATCCTTCGTACGCCTTCCTTCGGAGGGGAAGTAAAGCCGGCTGTCCCATGTTCGTAGATTTACTTGCATGTAAAAGATCCTCAAGCCTAAATGACGCATCTGAGCTAAATTCAAATCACCTGTTTCTCGCCCAAGAAATATCTCCTTTCTCTCCTAGTTGGTGAAAGGAGCGTAGCGAAATTTGCGTGGTCAGACGGAAGAGCGGGCCTGATGGCCCGAGTCTCGCCACTTAAAATAAGGCAAATTCAATTCAATTCAAAAACTCTAGTCTCATGACCGGTCTCCCACCGTGCGTAGTGCATGTAAGTCGCCTGATGTTGATCGTAGAAACCAAGGAAAATTATCGATTACAGCTTGAATTCGTCCTAGCTGTCTAGGCAGAATCGGAAATACTGCCGCCATCGGGACTCAAGCCCTACCGCCTCCTGATCATTGGGCCTACAGTGACATCAATTAACGCCCTGAAACACCTAAGCAGGTCTGTATCTTCTTTACTTAATAGCTTTAGGCCAATATATCATAAATAACCGAGTCTTTTATTGGTGTTATCGGCGATATGATGTTCAATAATTTAATCATGTGATAACCTTTTATAAAAATCATAAATAACAAATACGTTTGATTTGAATGCGATTCACACGTCAATCACATTTCTCCTAAATTACTCGTTTCGATTCCCATTTGTCGCTGACCACCTTTCTCAATAATTGCCCTAATTTAATTTATCCGTTTACTGAAGTTGAGTCGTCATGACCGTGTTACAAAAAATATAGAAATTAACTCATTAAATTCAAAATGTTAGCATTCACACACAAATTAATTATCCTTGACAAATGTCCATGCTTGGCTTTACAAACTATAAACATAACTATATACCCACTGGGAGTTATCCAGCACGAAATCAAATCATGTTATTGTGCGTTCAGGAGTCGTCGGTTAACTTTCTTTTTGATCGTTCATTCTGTGGAGGGAGTTACTTGCAAACGTGATTTTCACCATTTTTAAAATGCGTTACTTGTGTTATACATATCTATTTTTAAAGAAATGAATTACATATTTACACCTCAAGTTTTGAGGTGAATAATGCAGAGAGAAGTATGTTATATGTATGTATGAATGTAGAGACTAATGCAAAAAGAATGCTTAAAATATAAAAAACATGATATTAGAGATTAATAATGTCCAGGAATGATATATCAGTAAAAGTGTATAATTAATTTGACAAAAAAAATAAACGAAGTAGTAGGAGATATTTTCGGCGTTTGATGTTTGGTTGTGGCTTAGACGGGGCTTTGCGGCGGCGCGCCTGTGGCGCGACGGTGGCGCAGCCTGTGGTGCGGTGGAGCACTACGACCGCAACGCCCGCGGCGACTTTCCCTGGGACCTCTCAGAGAGAAACCGCCTGACGGATAGGCAACCCTTCTCACGAGCGAGGTGGATGGCTCGAAATAATGTGGAAATTATTGAGAAACTTAGGTGATACACCGAGAAATTTTGCCAAGTGAGAGTGGTACCATGTATTATTAATATACTGCAAATTTTTAAGTATGAATCTATTTTTCTCTAACACGTAGTGTTCCCTAAGTATGTTATTTGTGAACGTAATAGAGACTATTTCATAAATTCTTGGATCGTATTAAGATAAGTTAGCCCTTGTTCGAAAATATTAAAGAAGAAATCTCATTTGATCTTATTTCTGTATACAATCCACTCCAATGGAAATTTTGAACAGGAGGCATTAAAGCTTTTTATTTTTTTTTTAAATAATAACAAGAACCCTTGTCAAAAAATAAATGTCTCTAAGTTTCCAAGGTTAAAAAAATCGAATGACATAAGACACCCAATCGTGACTAAAAATTACAACAAACATTTATTATTCTATTTACGCAGTTTTTATTATCTGTTGCTCGTATTGGAGAAAATATGTAAAATAAAAAGTTCTTACCGGTTAGGTTGTTATGTGGTAGAATAGGTAATAATACGAATATTCAATAAAATGTTCGTATAAAATAAAAGTTATATTCAATAAAACTATTCATCTCGATGATTTCTTGATTCAGCTAATTTTATTTTGCTGGATCCTTGGACAACAACTCCGTATTTTCAAATAGAAATGTGAGGTTGCTGAGATCAGCATTAACGCATTTACTTGGGGAATAAAACAGAGATGAAAAATTATTTGTTATTGTTTTTCAATAGATAGAAAGTGTGAATCATATATAGACATAATCATTCAAGAACACAAAGTAGGAAAAGTAAAACTTTACTATTTATAAAGTTTTCTTATAAGTTAGTATAAGCTTGCAGTTTACACTGCGCCAAACATTTTTTATCATATTCTACCCTCAACACGAAGACAATGGATATCTGTTTTATACAACATTACAGCTAACCCGGACGGCAGAGTTTGCTACAGAGACAGCGCGATGGTAATGTCTACAGAAGGGAGAGGGCTTCAAACGCGCAGTGTGTCGAAATCAGAGACAAAGCAGGATTCTGAAGCTACTTAACAGTCGCATTCGAATGTGGGAGAGAGTTAGGACCTCAGTGTAGTTTTCTTGCTTTATATGATTAAGTTCGGAGAACGAGTTTTATCATTTACGACTATTATTATTGGAACCTTTTTTTGTTATTTAAGGTCAACATCTAGGTCATTTGCGACCACTATAGCATTTCACGGTATGGTAACTGTGAAGATGACATGATATGGTGATGATAGGGGATGAAAGGACGAACACAAATGCAATGGTGCCCGAGGCGGGACTCGGACCCGCGATCCTTCGGTCCGAGATCGCTTTGGCACTACTGCCTTAACGATATCGGCCATGTTATTAGAACCTCTCTTTAACCTCTTGATAATAGTTACAGCTTACAAAGCTTATCAGATCTTTATAATAGGTTCCAACTTGTTACTGCGTGTAATTTGCTTTGTAAAAATTCGGGCGTTCTCATATCGCTAGGCCTGCCCATAAACAGGCTGCAACTTTAGTGTATAACGATATAGAGAACAACTGTGCTTGCGGAGAAGCGTAGTGAAATTTATATTGTTCAATTCAAGAATAGAATTTGATCATCTTGATTTCTGCGAAATAGACCGAATAAATCTCAAAAATAGATACGCCTTTGCCACTGCTCAGAAACATAAATTATTTGAACGCTAAGTTGCAAAAAAATCATGCAATATGATGGTAAATACATGTAGCATTAGGTGTCTTTGGTTTATGAAATTTTCCTCTAGTTGTTTCTGATTTTATTCAGGGTCAGCCAATGATGTCCCCAGCTTCTCACTACTTTTCTCCAAGAATCTGAATAGCACTTATACACTACTGCTGAAACACGCTTCACTTCACGACTTTCCTTTCGTACAGAAGTGGGAGAAAGAGAGGAGCGAGTTTATACATACGATAGTTGTCGCACGAGTCCTGTCTTGTCATCCCTGCTTGCAATGGCGAGACCTGCCGGCCTGTCGGCTGGCGCTGAGAATAAATTTACGAGGGGAATACCGGAAAATTCGCGAGTCGGAAGCAAAAGAAAGCAGCATCGGGATGCTGAAAAAATCCCTCCAGTGGAAGACGGCCGTAATTCAAGCGGCCTGGCGCGTTCTTGGCTGCGCTTAAGACGAAGGCGAAGGCGCGCACTGAATCCTAAGGGGTCCAATTGCACTCCCGTACTAGAAGGTAGATCGGTACTTTTATTAAAAGTTGGAGCGAATACTAAATTCCAGTGAAGAGATATCACACAGTTGGAAGTCAGATTTCCAACTATTCTGGCTATATTGAATTTGTAGTGGACAAAAGTGTTCACGGTACGTTTTCTAGGATTCTCTGGTTTCCCCATTGCAATAAATTGACACAATTTCAATAAAAGGGATTATTGTCCAAACAGAAGCCAAGTTGTTGTACTTTTCAAGAAAGTGAGCAGGTGTTCAATATCTCAAAATCAAGTTCGTTTCTTTTTCAAGTCTATCGTAACACTGAGGTAATTCATAATGCAAGATTATCTAGTAATCTAACTGCATAATATAGCGTCCGGTGAGGAAACTTCGAATATAAGCTCTTAAGACAATTTTAAGCAATTTGTCTAATAAACAAGATATTTTGAATGGCTGAGATGCAATAATCAGCCCAAAGTTCGTTTGCATTAATGCTTTCTAGGCAAAAATTTGCATTACAGAAGCATAAAAACACTCCAGAAACATGTTTGTTATTTACGAAAGAATTGAATATATTTCTTCAAGAAGAAAAAAATAACCGAGACATAAAAAAAACATCGAATTTACTCAATTCGTCCGCTTTTTTGTTTCTTGGTTTATTTACTTTCTGAAGAAATATATTAATTTCTTTTGTAAATAATAAACAATTTCTGGAGTGTTTATATGCTTCTAAAATGCAAATTTTTGCCGAGAAAACATTATTTCAAACCAACGTTTGGGTGCTTATTGCGGCTCAGTCATTCCGAATATTCAAGTAGTTTATTAGATAAAATATGAATAAAATTGTCTAAAGATCATATTTCCGAATTTTTGACGTTCCGACGACGCTGCATGCTCGCCGAGCCGCGAGCTACTGCTCGTCCAATCCCGAACAAGTGATGTTCGCTCCCTTTGAAATGCCCTAAAGACCGACACGCGATGGGTAGGGCGAATACCGAATGTTCGGCGATCGGCGAAACGCAAGCATCTCGTTCACACTACTCGGAATTCGGTGAGAGGTTGCTCGGGATAGGCCGAATACCGCGTGCGTGGACCCATCTTCAGGGGAAGATACGTCGCTCCCGAAGCTTCGTTTTCCCGCTGAGCAACGTGTTCTGCCGCCATGACACCCAAGCCTTGCAAGGAACGCACTCATGCCAGCTCGGTCCAGGAACGCCTCGTGGTGCCGACTCAACAACAAATTAGAAATACCAGAGAAAGGGCGCGCTCCCCCGTTACCCTTCGGCCCTGTTACATTTCGGTAAATGAGTCTTAAACCTGGGAAATTCCGTTCCGAAAGAGAGAGCGAGCAAAATGTTGCAATGTTTGGAAAATTACACGACGCCGGTGCCGAGCTCCTGCGCATGGTTACTAGAATAATTCTGGGTACAGAACCTATGAGAAGAGCCTAAGATGACACGTAAAAGTCAAACTATTTTTTGAATTGTATTAATGCCTTATTTTACGTGGCGAGACTCGGGCCATCAGGTCCGATTTTCCGTCTGACCACGCAAATTTTGCTACGAAAGGAGGTATGTCTTGGGCGAGAAAAAGGCGACTTTGAATTTAGCTCAGAGGCGTCATTTAGGCTTGAGGATCTTTTACATGCAAGTAAATCTATTAACATGGGACAGCCGGCTTTACTTTCCCTCCGAAGGAAGGCGTACGAAGATTTTCTCGCCCTCAAAAATCCACGACTTCGATCGTGTTTGAACCTGCCAACTTGGGTATAACAGTCCAATACGCTAACCGTTACACCATCGCCGCCGCCACTATGGAATTAGAGCCGAACTTGCATCACGGCCATAGTGGGGGAGGGGAAGGAAGCGGAAGAAATTTGGCGAGAGATTCAGGACGACAGGACACTATCAAGATTCAAAAGAAACACACCGGGAGAGGTGGCTCAGGGCATCGGCTGATATAACTGTTGTGTCTCTGAGCGGGAGGACCTAGGGTTCCACTCCCCACGGTGGCAGGAGTTTTGTCACAAGCTAGATAGCTAGGTCGAATTCAGTCGCTGTCTGGTGGAGAATTCTAGTGTCACGCAGCTGTGATCGGCACGCAGCTGTGTATAAGTGTGTGTTACTCTATTATTACAAGAAATTGAAAGAAAAAATTTCGAGCCGTTTTTGACAACATTTTGAAAATGCCCGGAGGGCTTAATGAAAAGTATCCCCAAATTTTGAAGAATGTTTTGAAGTGTGTTCACAGACACCAGACTGACAGAATTTTTTTCGATATCAGGGGAACCAAAAACGTGGATTTCCGTCGAGATCAAGAAATCAATTTTTCCGCAGTATTAGATGACTTTCCCTATACTACGTATATTACTCCGTATATACGTACGTATACGGGAAAGTAAAAAGTCGTCATGACCGAGGTGAACTAACACCGTATCATCATGTGTGCTATGAACAATGAGGTACGTTTTCAAAATTCAGCCGCTGCCTCCATTTCCTCTATATTAATTATTCGGTTTGCATTACTACGACATCTAATGTAATGTCTCCGTATTTGCGTGCGAGTCGCTTCACATTCCACTTTATCTCCGTTAAAATTTCGTTATGCGCCATTATCGCGGCTTCCCACTCATTACTACCACATTCACATCGCGATATAAAAAGCCCTCTCTAGTATAGGGCTTGTGTAACCCAGCTGCGAACAACGATCTCTCGAAGTCTCCCTGCTATGAAGCCACATGAAAGTAAATTCGTACCGAGTCAATGGTCGGTTTGGACTCGGCTATTTAGTGGCTGTCGTTAGTTGCGCGACCAACGATACTCGAACGTAAAACCTGATGCTACTTTAAATTCACGACTACATACTCTATTGCAGACGTTTAGTAACTAACCTTTCATTAAATTTGCCATTTGTCTGTATCATTTCACTCATTATTGATACAGAAATTATTTATCAACATTTTTATCTTTGTGGTAAAGATACAAATTAGGTAGTTAATTTTCATTAGTCTGCTTTTAAATTTTACTTTATATTGAAATTCGATAATATTGAGCAGACTATTACATACTCGTACAATTAGAGTTGAACCAGTACAAGTATTTACGTTTTAGAATCAACCAGACAATTTTGAAAGGGGGTCAATATTTTCGCCAATTGTGTTGTTGCCGTCATTAGGAATGAAATTTAACCATAGATTACAAATGAGTATTAGCTGTGCACAATAATACTGAGTTCTGTAGGAATTGGCATAGTAATCATATAACAGATATTCATCAAATAATATTTTAATTAATCGGCCCCTCCCAAGAATATCTCTTATGAGGGTTACCACGACTGTCCAGAGACGATGCTTCTTTTCAATATACACATATGGTTATGTTCTCAGCCATGATAAAGGTCATATACTCAATTGTCCGAAACGTTGATACCTTTTCAATATTTCTGGTTGTTTTTAAAATATAAAGATTTGTATTTGTTCAACTCAAATTGTACGTAACAATCTGCTGAATGTTTTCAATTGAAAATAAATTTGGTAGCTCTTGAAACATATAAATTGTTTTGACAGCTTGTTGCTATGAGACACATTGCGTGTCTAAGTGGATGATTTGGACAGTTGCGTGTTGTTGCGTTGTCAAATATGAAATTATGAACTCAGAGTAGAAGATAATTGACTCTAGGTTCTGTCACTATACTGAGAAATGTTTATGATGAGAATATGCACCGAGTAGTCATGCTGACCTCTGAAATATGTCAAATGACAATATGAACATTGGTACTTTCACAATATGATCACTATATCCACTCGCATGTTGGTTGCATCCCTCCATAATTAATATGTCCAAGAAATTGAGCCTATTGTATTTGACGTTTGCAAATTTCAGATCTTTATAAAAATGTATAAAATCCTAGTGTTAATGCAACTTCTCATATTTAGAAATGGTTCAATACTGAGAAAATAATATTAGGAAGTGCTGTAACTAATATTGTAGACGAATTTGTAACATTTTCAAAAACAGAAATGGTTTGTTGTACTTAACAACGCTATCTATTCATAATAAATTTTGCACAAAACACGAGAGATTTTAGTAAATTGCATGAGTAAAATTAAATCTATCAATGTATGATCTTTATTTATCTTACTGGACAGGATTGCTAACTACTCGTTCTAAACTACCTGCCATTTACATTACGTAGATTACCTTTTACGCAAGTGCCAATAAATGTCTTCATGTTTTCGAATAAATGGAATTACTACGGGTTACATTTTGCACTTCGATGCCCTAAATTACGTGAATCGATTTCCCAGATGGAAAGTTGCATCACACAACATCGCGTGACACCATAACATTTTACTGCCACCAAGAGTGGTTCATTTTAGAATACTATTACGGGTGAGCGTGGGCTCACAAGTATGCACATGGATAGTCCGTCAAAAAATAAAACCGAATGCTTCCCCGTATCAGTTACACACTTTTTTTCAAAAGAGAAATAGTCATTTTAGTCGAGATCTTTAAATAAAGATATGTTCGCACATTCCAATAATAAGACCGATATTATTACAATTTATATGATGAAATTATAACGGAATTTTTGACTTCCAAATCTCTTAAGACGCTAATAATGGATGCATAAAAGGAGAAACAATGCTGTTAATTTATTTGTAACGATGTATAAACTTACATTAAAAAGTGTCTCAAATACGTTTTGTTTTAGTTCAACTCGTTTTATTAAAACGTTATTGTAACTATTATACACTATTATTACTATATTTATTATATACTATTTAAATGAACACAGAAATGAAGATGGTAAAATATCAACACCTTTTCTCACTTATAATATTATCATGTAGAAAATGATAGTCATTTCATTACCTGTCACAAGAGGCAAAGGATTTTATCGCGACTGACTTGTGTGGAAGTGCAAGAAGGCCAAATTGCAGAGCGGTCACTTTTGCGTGAGAAATTATCTGCAGCTTGATTCTGTTACGAGTAGCTTCATTTTTTCATATGTTTGTTCTTATTTATAATATTGCAATGCATCGTTATTCGCTAGCCATTTTCATCATGTCCCTAAATTAACCTTTTCGTTACTTACGTCACAACAAATTATTACATTCTTCCCTCAGTGAAAAATTTTATAATAATATATTGAAATCAAAGTTATGTACTCATCGATTAGTCTAATTTAGTTACAATTATTTGAATTCTATATTACTATTTAACAGTATTTAAAAAAACTATTAAACAATTTAAAAAAATGAATAAAATTATATACAGAGAATATTTTGAAAGTCTCTTAAGAGTTTCTAAAAGCTTTTGTGGCCAAATTTTAGGTACGAGCTTGGAGAATATCGTTAATGTACGGATAAGCACGAATACATTATTCACTTTGCAAAACAAGTGGATATAATATGTGCCTCGGGGATAAAGCTGAACCTATGTTTAATGGCTTGTGGTTTTCACAACACAACCTCGGTATTAGAATATGTTACCAACGAAAGTCTTGAGATATTAAAAAAGTACAACACAGAAAATGAGTAATGAGCTATAATGGAATGTTCGCCTTACATGATTTACAATTGACAGCTCAAATAAAAATGTAATTCCTATATTGACAACTGACTCTACAAATCATAATTATAATCATATATTAAGCTGAAAAGAGAACTACTTGAATGTCCTTCCTAATCGGATCCTAGTGAATGGTTTTAAGCAGGTGAGGTACCAAAAAAAGAGAAAAAAAATTAGGAGTGGAAGTCAGTATATATTGAATGGAGCGCCTTTCCCTTCTTAAGTAAAACGCTTCAGAATTTTCATTGTTTGAAATGCGTGACTAAAATTGAAACGGGATGATGGCGTTATGCGCACTTGGCAAGTTTGAGGAAAATGCATTAGAAGTTGCCCTCGTTTAGAGAACATCATGTTGTGAGATTGTTAAAACGAATGTTTGAGTCTTTAATTGTAAGTATTCAATGCACTTTCTAATGATCTACGGAAAGCATTAAAGAGGTGGTGTTCTGATTGTTATTTGGAAATCGTATTTTATACATTGTTATGTTCATCGAGGTGAAGTTGATAGCAGGATTTGCTGATATAGGTCAAAACAATATCCATGCAGACAATTGTGTTTGTAATTATTAGCTAAATTAGTTTCCCTGTAAACAGAGTTTTATTCCTTTCTATGAACCATCATTTACAAAGACTATTTGACATAAACAAATTGCTCTTACCTGTAAACAGAGAAACGACAATTAAAGCTAACTAACCGCTTCTCTGTTTACACCACTTACTTTAAAAACTTAAATTTAAATATTTTTCAACAATCGTACCACTCATTCCCTCTAGCGGTCCTTTGTTTCAACCACGCGCAACCACGCGCCAAGGGTGGGAAGCACGACATGTAAAACATAAAGAAAAGAAGAAAATATATTTTCATACTCATTCGACATAAAGAAAATATATTTTCTTTACACACACACACACACACTATATATATATATATATATATATATATATATAATATATATATATATATATATATATATATAACTTGTAAAGGCCGGTAACATGGCACAGCTTTCAAACACATTTCAAACTAGAAGTATAAGAGCCAAAAGTCGTGCATTCACGGCCTGTATGAATTCTGTTCGAATCGTCACCAGACGGTACTAGACCGTCTACCGAGAAACAACTGATCTTCGCTGTCAGAGTACACTCAGTGGCGGTATTTCTGTGTGTGTTCTTGCTGTGATCTTTATTAAGTGTTAATTAACAATGAGGAATGTAGAGAATAAAAATAGGTAGTCGGGAATAGGGAAAGAGGTAGATTATCACAATGTCAATTGATACAATTGCACTCCACACACATAATCACAAAATCGAAATGGCCGATTACGGCCACGTCGGGTAAACAAATCCATTAGTGAACGATTTTGCCGCTAGAGGCGCTTGAATCAAACTGTAAGCTTTCTGCACGAAACATGAACATGCTCAAAAGTTTTCAAGCTGAAATCGTGCTGTCTGGTCTGCATGTTTTCTGTACATCCCATCTGCACAAAAACTATATTGTGTATATTTACCTGCCTTAAAGATCTTGGTAAATACAACACATGATGTATATTCGGGGATATACAGCATTTTCTGTTCTATCTTTCCTACAGCACTTCGTTTTGTGCGATGTAATTGTATGGGTTGAGCTAGTTATAATAAGTAAAAACAAGGGAAAATGTATCTAGACGGTTGGGGGAATACTCTGTACAATAACTGAAAATGACATTTTCCATCTGGTTTAGTGGTCTCTTAGCTAATAAAACAATTTTAAAAAACAATTTTTGTTTACCGTAATATTTTAGTTGAAATGAACGTAAGACAAACTTTAACGCGGACCTTTCAGATTTGCAAATGAGCAACTACAAGTATTTCAAACACACATTTGGATAAATAACAGTTATTGCCAGTCTAACTTTCTTGACATCTGTACTTGTATAAAACATTCTCGCATTTCCAAATACGTTTAAATGCGCATCAGCGCACATACTACAATACTTAATTAGATTTTAAAAATCATCATTAACTGAAATGATTTGAAAGAACCACAGGGTTGAGTTTCTTTAATTTGTTCGAACATTTTCAAAGCTTAGCCCTGGCCGAATTGCTTCAACTGGATACTATTTCTGATTTTCTTATATTATATTCTGAAACTATCACATTTCTTTACTAGCAGAGGTATTCGCGAGATCCTCTCCAACTGCGTAATTTTCTGTTATGCCAATAATTTAAGTGACTTTCTCGGGTAGTAAGAATCCGGGAACGACTCACTACTTCCATTACGCCGAAACCCTCCACAAGCAGTTTTCGCCCTAACAAAGGCCCGAGCAAGGGCGCAAATCCCGCTCGGGCCGCGCGGTGCCCCGGGGCAGCACATCTCCGCGGCAGTGGAGCGCACACAGCGATGGGGCAATTACTCGGCCCACGCCGCGCCGTCGCCGGAGTTTGGGCCTCTCCCACGATAAGCCCAGCTTTCATCCGTATTTACACGCAACGCACAGAGTCTGCCACTCCCCGCGCTCCTCACCACTCCGTCCTCCCTGACCATCCCGCTTCGACCACACCACTCCGACCACACCACTCCGACCACACCACTCCGACCACACCACTCCGACCACACCACTCCGACCACACCACTCCGACCACACCACTCCGACCACACCACTCCGACCACACCACTCCGACCACACCACTCCGACCACACCACTCCGACCACACCACTCCGACCACACCACTCCGACCACACCACTCCGACCACACCACTCCGACCACACCACTCCGACCACACCACTCCGACCACACCACTCCGACCACACCACTCCGACCACACCACTCCGACCACCCCGCACCGATCACCGCGCACCGACCACCCCGCACCGACCACCGCGCACCGACCACCCCGCTCCGACCACCCCGCTCCGACCACCCCGCTCCGACCACCCCGCTCCGACCACCCCGCTCCGACCACCCCGCTCCGACCACCCCGCTCCGACCACCCCGCTCCGACCACCCCGCTCCGACCACCCCGCTCCGACCACCCCGCTCCGACCACCCCGCTCCGACCACCCCGCTCCGACCACCCCGCTCCGACCACCCCGCTCCGACCACCCCGCTCCGACCACCCCGCTTCGACCACCCCGCTCCGACCACCCCGCTCCGACCACCCCGCTACGACCACCCCGCTACGACCACCCCGCTACGACCACCCCGCTACGACTACCTCACCCAGACCACCCCGCTCAGATCACCGAACTCCAACCAGCCTGTTGCAATCACCCCGCTCCGATTTACACCTACCCACCATCAGCTACTTGCTTTGTTCCCGCCCAAATCATCAGGACCAACCACCCCACTCCAACCACCTAGCACTGCTCTCTCTACTTCTGCCTGGTTCGTCCTCTCCGACCCGTTCTATCCGTTTTCTCCTTCCTTATAGACTTTCTTCTCTCGAACCTCTTCTCTCCCTACTCCGCCCGCATCCCGCGTTCTACTCAACTCCATCTGGAGACCGGCTACTAATGTTTTGTGCCCTTTCCCACATCACATCACGTCTACCCACCCGCCATCTTCTGCCTCAAGATTCTATCAGTTGCTTTCTCCTTGTTATGTACTCACCCTCATGTCCCAAACTCCACGTCTCCCCACTTAACGTCCCCACACTCACTCACGTGTCCCCAACTCACATCTTCACACCTCACGTCCCCAAGCCTCATGACCCCATACCTTGCACCCCCATATCACGCTCTCGCCCATCTCACGCTCCCCCTATCTCACGCCCCATCTCTCCCCGTACATGTCCTCACGCCCAATTCATCACACCTCACCCCCTACCCCTCACGTTCCCGTGTGTCCTCTTCTCTTTCGTCCCCTAACGTCCCCACCTTCATGTCCCTATCGTCCCATCCCTCCCTTTCTTGTCCCTTACGTTCTGACCTTTCACTTCCCCGTCACGCTTTTCATTCACGGTTTCCCCCTTCACGTTCTCGCGTTTCTTCTTAGCAGTCCTCGTCCCCACTCCACCCCTCTTCTTCTGTAAAGAACTCGCCTCAGCTTTTAACATTTTTCCGACACGCAACTCTGGCTTTCTTCTTTAGCCTCATCTCAGCCCCTCTCCCCCTCCGTCCCTTTTTCATCCCAGCTTCATCCCGTTCCCCGTCCCCTTTCACGCCACCGCTGACGTAATTATTCCCGCTCACAGCCGCCCGGCGTCCCAATCCTCTTTATTACGAGGTCTAAGGGCGCCCGCTCCGCGGTGGAATACAAACGACGCCCAAAAACTGCATTTAAACTGCACTCTGCCTAATGTCCTTTTAAGTTTGTACCTTTCTTTTATTCGAGTTGTTCCTCTCTCCCGGCACTGGCGAGCGGCGGCGCCGGCGCTCATAAGCTCGGAGATCAGACTCCGCGGCTTACGAGCGGATTCTATGCGACCTGTTGGCACGGCCGGCTTCGGGGGCAAAAACTTGCTTTCCGCTTCAAGGGTCTTGATTAAGCCCAGTAGAAAATGAGAATATTTCAGCTCGGAAATTCTAATTTTTGATCCAACTGAGAAATGAATCTTGAAGTGTGTAGTCGTTTGGGCTTTTGGAGGATGTTCCAGAATCACATTTACAAAAAGAAATTCGTGCAGTTTCTTTTATTCACGTCAAGAGAGTAAAGTCATATATAGCGTATTATCAAAATGTTTATTTTATTTTGGGTTTCGTAAATTAGTTTTGAAAAATAATGCTGGAACTCCAATTTGTGCAATTATAGTACACGTTTACTCTATTAGATCCATGGAAATGTTGAAAATTGTATGCCAACAATTCTTCTACAACTACACTACGTTAATATTTTCAGAAAATGTGTAGTATTGTACATCTGCAAACTATACGTTGAAATGCTGATCGACTAAGGAATGTTTTCTACACAATACTTCTACTACTTTTCAAGAAAATAACTTAGTACAATATTTCTCCCTTTGCGATAGGTTACTCTCATAGGATTTGTTCCCAATTGAAAAAAGCGTTCACTATTTAGAATTTTTTTCTTTATTTGAACTCCCTAATTTAAATTTCGTTTATTTTCAAAAAATAATAACAGTCTTTTATTCCTTCAAATGTTTTAATTCTTTAATCGTGTCATTTACTAAGCTTTTTGAAATACCTTACATAAGACTCAAAAACATTATGTCATTGTACTCTGAAAGCAAACTACATATAAAACAAACATTCGTTTTAGGCAAAGTCACTAACAATTCTCCTTTATATCGAGTAAAATATACATTAAAAGAGAAATCTGAAAAGTACGTTAACTTTGAATTTTGTAAATAATTATTCTAAAAGCAAGAAAAAGAGACGCTTCATATTGGAAATATTAAAAATAATATTTTTATGTCTTTATTTTTGGACTTATGAAAAATATAATCAAAAAGTAAATATATAATGATGTGAATTACATATTGTGCTATGCGGACATCAAAAATATTCTTACACTCTCGACAAATTAATAATATCAGCATCCACTCAACGATTTCCACTTGAGTCTCTGGCTGCTCTTGGCTCTGGCTAAACTTTCTGGTAGAATGGAGATATACATGTATTATACTAGTTTTTGAACATCGATCATTTCCTTTCTGATGATTGGAAGAACAGCTGAGTTTCTTGAAAAGAAAATCTAAACGTGTCTTATCTTTTGCCAAAGTGAATGAGTACTTGATAAGCTCATCAATATGGTATGCACTTACGTGTCACGCGGTAACCAAAATATTCTCTTTCATACGTTAGCTGCTTTACTTGGCACTGCTCACACCAGACTCACAATTATGAATTGAATTGAATTGAATTGAATTAATGCCTTATTTTACGTGGCGAGACTCAGGCCATTGGCCTGCTCTTCCGTCTGACCACATAAATTTCGCTACGCTCCTTACACCAACTAGCAGAGAAAGGAGGTATTTCTTAGGCGAGAAACAGGCGATTTGAATTTAGCTCAGAGGCGTCATTTAGGCTTGAGGATCTTTTACACGCAAGTAAATCTACTAACATGGGACAGTCGGCTTTACTTCCCCTCCGAAGAAAGGCTTACGAAGGATTTTCTCGCCCTCAAAAATCCACGGCTTCGATCGGATTTGAACCCGGCAACTTGGGTACAACAGTCCGAAACGTTAACCGTTACACCATCGCCGCCGCAATTATGACTACCAGGACAAACAACATACTTGGTGGTCCTCTTAAAATAATTCGACGATAAAGTTTTTTGAAGTCCTCAGTTTCTACTAGTGTTCTCATGAAGCATTTAGGCATTTTCTAGCTGATAATACTAGTACTTTTATGTAAGGATCAGAAACTAATAAGTGTCAAAAAGAAAGTAGTGCAGAACTAAACTTTTTAGTTGGCAATAGTACACATGCTTGGACAAGTTTGTTTTCCAGTGATATGTAGCTAGAAGAATAACAAAGAAAATTAATCAACTCTTTGTACAAAAAAAGTGGACACATTCCTGTTTTCAAATTACCGATTCAATTTGTCTCATGTTTATACGTGCGTGTTGGTTTATTACTTTACCGGAATCTTGAAAGTAGAATAGCTACCGTGTAGTTAAAAAGCGGCACGCTTTGAATATAGGATAAAAATTGACTAATTTTTTGTATTCAGTTGACGAAAAACAAGTAAAAAATTTGAAACACATTTCACTAAAATATTTATAACATTAATTGTGTATAATTATATATTTAATGATTTCAAAAATTTTGTTCAGATGAGATAATAATTGTAATGTCTAAAGAAATAATATTTTAAGAATATATACGTGTTTATATTTTAAACAGTAAGCTCATCTCAGAATTTTTCTCTACGGAAAAATATAAGCTTTTGGAGGACAAGTTGTGCGTTTTTACTGTTGGAAGTCCATCAGAACAACACTTAATGCAACCCGAAGCATTTTCGGTTGTCGTAGTGCCTTATTAAGAGACATGAATTCATACGCATCGGCAGACTTTCTATTTCCGTCCCCATTGCTAACCAACAGTTATGGAGAAGATAAGATTGGGAATTTTAAAGTGATCCCTACTGATAAAATACTCTCAGAGTTAAGAACATTCTATCATAAAATGTAGTAACGGAGACTCATAATAAAGCAGAGGAACAATAGGGCATACCCCAGTCATGTAGGGAAGTGAGTCATTTATAATAAAGTTAGAATGATTCCTAACAAGTTGGGTCGGGCGGCAACCCTACTTGAAATGCAATCTATGAATCAATGAAACTCATGATTATGTTCCGCATTACCTTGAAAGTTTCAGAAATCGGGTCTCTAAGGGAAAAGTAATCTCCAACCGAGTCAGAGATATATTCCGTTCAGCTAGCGTGGCTCACCCCGTAGTAATCCTTCTCTTAGTGCATCCCAGCGTATCGTCGGGAAGGAATTTCCATACTTAAACGAACGAAACACTATCGAGAATTAATTAGCATGTTAATAAGTGGCGTGTATCGCCGGAGAACAGATTTTCTCTCGCACCCCTCGTCTCCCCGATATCTCTCCATCCCTAACGAGGTGGGTGGGTTCCTGGCATGTGCACGAAGCAGTGTGCTGTGCGTATGCATGCAAATTATTCTTCAGCGTAAGCTACTTACAGCGAGGTTTGTCGATATTATTCAGTCGTTATTATTCCTGCCTCTTTCGCTGCTTCAACTGGCGTGAGCGAGCGGGTGAATAGGTGGAGAGTTGGAGGTCCGTGTAGTTACTGGTTGTCTGGGAACCAGAGGAAAAAGAATTTTGAGAATCTTCCTGAATTGATACTGAATACAGAATTGATGCATCGATACTGAATACAGAATTTGAGGAAGATAGTATCGGGCTAAAAGATAAGTGAACAGACTGCCCAGATGTTTGAGTCTTGAGTTTGAGATAATAACAATAATAGTTATTTAAAGTTAATAATAATAATTCTTTCATGACCTTCTTAGAAGTATCGCATAGTGAATGTAGAGGAAAGCAAATTCGCCACAGCTACCAGTATTCGAGAGCAACTCAATTAACTAAAACGGTTTAAAAATCAACTTTAACTAAGAGACCAGTTCAACAAGTGTTACAACATCTCACTCTCCATCAGTAGAGATTCAATGCTGATTCAGATGTAATATCAAAGGGTTTTTATAGATCAAAGAATGTTTGTCTTATTGCTTAATATAAACTTTGAAAATGAAATATGGATTTAGTCACTTCTCGTTATCCTCTGAGTCTCTAGTAGTTTAAAGCTATAGTTACCTAATAGTAATATTGCAGTGCGGCACGTATATTTTCTTAAGACGTATATTCTCTTCTCCTCACCCACAATCTGCGGTCACTGCGACTCTGGGTTGACCCTAGAAGGTATCTCAAATTCCTTCAAATCAAGTTACACACATCCGAATTTTGGTAAGAATTTTGATTTTAATTTTAATTTTAAACTTTTTCAAATATATCCGTATATTTGTGTCAAAATCTAGGATAAATGTTATTTAAATTTATTTTACATAAATTATTCTTGTCTCGTTTTAAAATAGAATGAACTACGAATGTCTTTGAAATATAGTCAAGCTAAGAGGAACATATCTTCGGTTCCACTGCAAAAAAACAAACAACGATAATTATGAACAAGCAGATTGAATCATTAGTGAAAGGAACAAAATTCACGATCTATTTATTTCTTCTAATAATGATTGTCCAATTATTATTTACATACAACGTTTCTGCATATTTTGGGACAATCATGTTACAGAGAAATTAGTCCAGTTGAATTTATATGGACATTGAAACTTCCTTGATTTCACAAAGTTTTTTATTTTTAAGTTACAAAACTGTTTAGGAAAATTGTGAATTTTCGTGCTTGAGTACCCACTTTAACTATAAATTGTTAAAACTAAAAAAACTTAAGGATTTTAAAAATTAAAAACAATTAAAATAACGTTTGAAACATTCTGAAGGGAGTATAGAGCATAGATATAATTGGAGGCTTACCGTACCTAACATTTACTTAATCAGAGAATGAAGTACATCATTATAAAGAGTTTTGGCTTCAATGTAGACCATGAGTCTTGACTAACATTAACGGTGGAATGGTCGACTGTGTGGGCTCAGGAGGTCATCACGCCAAAATAGAGTAAGAGAAGGAAGGATAATATATGGAAGAGGAAATGAGAAGGTGAGGAATGCTCTGGTCCCACAGTTTCGTCAATTCTCTTTCTGGAAATATAGTGATATACAATTATTCGAAAGGTTCGTATGGAAATATTATAAACATGAAGGGAAAACAGATGATTTCAGTGTTTACCATCCAAACTTTGGAACATAATGTCAGCATATGGGCATGAAAGTGTACTCTGATAAATCATCTCAGTCTTCGCCTTAAGCTACACTTTTAATGCCATGGGTCTGCGGGGGCGGCGAGGGCAGCGGGGGCGGCGGGGGGGTCGGGGGCGGCGGGGGGCGGGGGCGGCGAGGGCAGCGGGGGCGGCGAGGGCGGCGGGGGCGGCGAGAGCGGCGGCGGCGGCGGGGGCGGCGAGGGCGGCGGGGGCGGCGAGGGCGGCGGGGGCGGCGAGGGCGGCGGGGGCGGCGAGGGCGGCGGGGGCGGCGGGGGCGGCGGGGGCGGCGAGGGCCGCGAGGGCGGCGGGGGCGGCGGGGCGGCGGGGGCGGCGGGGGCGGCGGGGGCGGCGAGGGCGGCGTGGGCGGCGAGGGCGGCGAGGGCGGCGGGGGCGGCGGGGGGGCGGGGGAGGCGGGGGCGGTGGCGGTGGGTCGGCGGGGAGGCGGGGGCGACGGGGGCGGCGGGGGCGGCGGGGGCGGCGGGGGCGGCGGGGGCGGCGAGGGCGGCGAGAGCAGGCTGTCGCTGCCCGTCCTGGGGCCGCAGGCAGTGCGCCTTTTATTGGCTTTCCTCGGAGTTTAATTAAAACGCGCGGAAGTCAGGACGAGGTTGTCGGCGAGGGCGATGGTGAGGGCAGCTCAAGGGGGGGGGGGCGTACTGTGTGACAAAATGACACCCAACGTCGCTACAATCAAACTTCGGAGTTTTTGCATCTACAATTTTCAAAAAACAACACTGGGTTAATGTGTTACATTCTCAATTTTCGTCGGAATTTTACGAGTTATTTTCTGCGTGATATGTAGAAACAAACAACCGTTTTGCTTTATTAATGAGATCTATAATCTTATAAATAATTAACCAATATATTGAATGAAATTTTTCCAAATCGACTAGATAAATAGTTTTCGTATAGTTGGTCACGCGTTCGAGACCTGCCAGTAAGTGGATGACAGTTCTAGAAGCAGCTTCTCTGATGCGTTTTCCTTAAATTCCTCCAATCAGCTCCCTGGATAAGATGGCTCAGTCACAACCACATTTTATCTGCTGCATCTGTCTGACAGATTTTACGGTTTCTAATCCGTACTGAATCGAATTTTCGACAATCTTTATACAGCTATGGCGAAGAATTCATTCACGACTTTGACGAAAAGTCTACGGAAAGCTATCGTTCAGATAAGCTAGCCGCTTGTTTCTCCGATCAATATCTGGCGAATACCTAATCACGGTCCTGTAAGAGTTTTCACTGGTCTCAGGGACCTTGGGTCATACCAACTTCACGTAAATCTTCCGCAATTCTCACATTTGTTTCTGGACTTTTAGTTTAAATTAATTTCTGAAGAAATCATCCGCAAATGAAACTCGCCATGTTCTGTTTATCCGAAGTTGGCATCATGTATATTAGTTTTAGTTTGTACAACATATATTCGAAACGGGAGGGAATTTGCACTCTTGTCCCTTACGTTGTGAACGTATGGGAGCGTATAGACAATTTTCATTGACTTCGTCGTTTTTGATGTAATATTTGTATCGCATTATTGTTTTTTAAACTTTGCAAATGCAACAGTGCCAGGTAGAGTGTTATAGTTACTCTTAAAAATCGTGTTAAATCACGAATATTAAATAGTACAGGAAGGTACATCCAGGAAAACTCTTGGTTTTGGATTTTCACTAACCTTGTTTTCCTTGAAGACTAACATCTTAAGTGCATTATCTTTCACCCTACAAACAGCCCCTTTTCAAAAAAATATCAATTTTTTCGGTAATATGCACAACGAAGTTACGATTCTTGAAAAAAGGATCATAATACATTGAGGAGCCAAAAACTGGTACATCCATGCGTTTTGAAATAGAGATCTGGAACCAATGAGAATACAGCGCTTCGACGGCTTTTTAAGACAACCTGGTTACTGCTGCTACAATGGCAGGTTATCACGATTTAAGCGAGTTTGAACGTGGTGTTATAGTCGGCGCAAGAGAGATGGGACAAAACATCTCCGAGGTCGCGATGAAATTTGGATTTTCCCGTACGGCCATTTCACGAGTGCACCGGAAAAACATCAAACCTGCGGCATCTCTGCGGCCACAGAAAGATCGTGCAATAACGGGACCGACGACGACTGAAGAGAATCATTACATGTGACAGAAGTGCAACCCTTCTACAAATTGCTGCAGATTTCAATGCTGACCCATCATGCAGTGTCGGTATGGGGATTCGGAGCCGAAGGCCCACTCTTTTACCCTTGATGACTGCACGTCACAAAGCTTTACGCCTCGCCAGGGCCCGTTGACACCGACATTGGACTGTTGATGAATGGAAAAACATAATCTGGCCTGACGAGTCTCGTTTCACATTGTTTCGAGCGGATGGACGGGTACGAGTATGGCGTCAACCTCATGAATCCATGGACACTGCATATCAACAGGGTACTGTTCAAGATGGTGGAGGCTCTGTGAGGGACTGAGGCAGTTCGAGAGGGGACCCTTGATACTTATAGACACAACTCTGACAGGTAACACGTACGTAAGCATTCTGTCTGATCACATGCACCCATTCATGTCCATTGAGCATCTCGACGGACGTGGGCCCTTCCAGCAGGAGAATGGAGGACCTGCCAGTCTCCTGCAGTCACTATCTCTCTCCCCTGGGGAACCCCTCCCGAACGTCACAGCGATGTTGAATTTCTTAATTGAACTGAATTGATGCTTTATTTTACGTGGCGAGCCTCAGGACATTAGGCCATCGCTTTCGTCTGATAACGCAAGTTCTGATACGCTCCTTTCACCAACTAGCGGAGAAAGGAGGTATTTCTCGGGCGACGAAACAGGCGGTTTGAATTTTAGCTCAGAGGATTCATTTAGGCTTGAAATCTTCTAACATGGGACAGTCGCTTTACTTGTCCTCCGAAGGAAGGCGTAAGGAAGATTTTTCCTCCCTTAAAAATCTACGGCTTTAAAAATCCATCGCCGCCGATGTTTCACCTCGGTTCAGTACCTTCACACACATATGTCCGAGGTAGCTCGTGGACCCATCGCCATTAACTGTGGGTGTAGCAACCCTGTTCATCATTCGTACCCACTGACAGTTTACACACACAGTTCATGCACGCAGTTACCGGTCACGCTACGGGGTTCAGTGTATATAGGTAATACATGAGGCACAGGGAATTTAATCTATGCCTCAAACACCACAGAGGGATCGATCTGCTAGGAGGCTGATCTATCCAGACGTTAGGGCGACTCCACACATTCGTTGTTCGGCAAGTAGCGAGCAACCGCTCGCCGAATCCCAAGTAGTGTGGATGAGTTGCTTACTATTTGACGATTGACTAACATTCAGTGCTCGCCCTACGCACTGCATTCCGGACTTTTGGACCCGTCAAATAAAGTGAACATTCGACGACCGTAAAATCACAGCAAGCCAAAATAAAATTAATTCAACTAAAGCCACTCTTAAATCGCAATAGTAAGCTCTCATTAAACAACGCCATAACCATCTATAAATCAATAATTAGACCCCTAATGCTTTATGCATGCCCTATCTGGATCAATGCTTCTAAAACTAATATAAATAAATTACAGATCATCCAAAATAATTTCCTCAGACTTGCCACTCATGCACCCTGGTTCATCTCAAACACTCAACTGCATAAAGAATTTAATTTACCCCCTATACTTGACCATATCCCACTCCTATCTAACAATTTCTTCTCCAAAATAAACACAATAACCCAAGCCACCCATTACGGTCTAGCCACCACCTACCAGCTCCCAACAAGAATAAAAAATAGATATCCATTAGATTCATTCCTCAGCATATTTTCAGAACTCAATTAATCACATAGGTGCTCTGTGAGTTTCCTATTCATGTGTATTTAGATTTAGTTGTAAGATTAGCATTTAAGTTAAATATAAGTCATAAAAATACATATGATGTAGTATACATAATACTGAACTATGTACATTCGTTCACTAATAAAGATACACTAAAAAAAAAATTCGACGACCATATCAGCTGTTCGGGATTGGGTGAGCAGCGAATTCGATTCCTTCGCTCGTAGATTGTAATGTCTGCCGTTGTGAGTACTATGTAATCTAGGGTTACTGTGACGCCTATCAGCGCCATTGTCAATCCGGCCGATTTCACGATAAATAAACGCAGAGATTAACTTTTAAAGATTAGTCCAAAAGTTTGCAAGCTGTTTTCCCTTGAATAAAATAAAGAAGCTTGAGTTATTTATCAGAAGTGGATTTAATAAAAACGATTTATGTAATTTTTCGTTTCTTTTAGGGCATTTTAAAATCATTTTAAGAGCATTTTATTGACTATTCTACTCGTGAAATTAAAACCAATAATGTTTAACTATACATAGAAAATGCCCCAATCAGGGCGGTATGTCTCAAAAAGTTTATCGCTTTTTCAATCTGATTTTTCTTACCGCTTCTACCCACTGGCCAACCATAAACCGTGACTCGTTTATCTTAGTAGGCGGTATACATCGATCGCTATGTTGATGTCCAATAAACAGCGCATGGACTATAACATAACCTCTGACTATAACATAGTGTTTCAGTTATTTTCAATATTTCGCGCATTTTGGAACTCTGCTGGACATATTTTCATTTGTGGAATAGCCCTATTAAATGCCCCTCGTGCTTTGGAAATTCTCAGATAAATCTCCTCGCTTCGTGAATCGAGAATTTATCGACAATATCCGACCACTCGTGAGGTTACCTATGATAGAATACTTTGCTGTCCGGGGTGAGCCGCGTCTCGGTCGATTGAGTCGACGTTTCTGCCATCGTGTTGTGGCCTTCTTCTGAGGTATGCTGCTCAGCGGTTTCGGCCATCGTGTTGTCACCTTCTTCAGAGCCATACTGCTCAGCAGTATAGCTCTGAATAAGGCCCCAACACGATGGCCGAAACGTTAGCTCAATTGACTGAGACGCTGCTCACCCCAGAGAGCCAAATATCCAATGACTCCGACCGCGAAAGCCTACGAACACATTACCTATGATAACATTTGGCAATGTTTGGTCACTGTCCTATCCGGGTCGGCCGCGCACGTGCTGCCGCGTGGCCGCTTCTTCCGTGCGTCCGGGCCAGCGGGCGGGTCCCGCGCCGCCCCACCCACGCGACGCCCGTGGACTTGACCTGCGGTGACCCCGCGGACGGATCGGGGCCGGCAGGAAGCGAAGCGAAGCGGTGCGGTGCGGCGCGGCGCGAACGAGCGCGAGGCAGAAGGACTGACCGCGATAGAGCGAGGGCGATCGAGAACGAGATTGAGTGAGACAGAGACAGAAAGAGGGAAAAGAACCCGCGAAGGGAAGAGAGCGGGCAAGAGAACACGAAATCACCGAAATAACGAGAACACGGCATTGAGACAAACTGAGACGCAGAGTGCGGAAGGATGGAGAGAGAATGCGAGAACGAGAAAGAAAGAAAGTGAAAAAATACGAACACGAAAAAGAAGTGAACGCGAGAATAAGCAAGAGAAAGAGAGAGGCGAGAAAGAGAGAGGCGAGAAAGAGAGAGGCGAGAAAGAGAGAGGCGAGAAAGAGAGATAACGTGAAAGGGAGAAATAACGCAAAAAGTAAGAGAACATGAAAGAAAGTGAGAGTGAACGTGGGATAGACTGATAAATAATGAGCTTCAGGAACGGAAGAAAAGCGAAATATAACGGGCGTGTCCGTGAGAGAACTAAATGAATCGCGGGTGGAAGAGTGCGACAGAAGAGGGAGGGGAGGGGGGAAGGATGGAAGAATGGCCCGCTCAAGAGCGCAAGTCAGAGCCTGGCGGTCACCTGCCGATGCCTGCGCGTGGGTGACCCAGCAACTTCTCGCACTCACGACTTGCGCATGCGCGAGGCAACGCGCGCCCGAACAGCGCCACTCAGGGCTTCAGGAAAACTCTCCAGAGAACTTCACACGCTACGTTTTCTAGCAGGGAACATAAAATGCACTGCAACTCTGATAACTCACAGGGGAAAAAGTCGTTATTTCTACGACTTGTCAGAGCTGCAGAACGGCATACACTTATTCGTACTTGTTAGTTTCATTTTCTTTTGAGTCCAAGCTAAATATTCGGTTTTGCCACACATCCTTCCCGACTGCTATCTATCGGCAATCAATATTCGCTCCTTGCTCTAGAATTGCTTTTCGCGGTAAAGTCCCCCTCTCAGTGAACAATGACCAATGAAATACCGCATCGGTCTCCTCAAATATTACACTGAGATATCCCCTTATGTCCATCTCGTTTCTGTTCTGTCTGCGTGTAAGTTCATGAGAGAGCATCATTTACTTCTTCACCCATCCACTAGAAGCTTCCAATTTCACCCAAAAAAATTTATGATTATTAAAAGAAAGAACAAAAATAATTGTCTATATATTTTAATTATTACTTAGAATACTATTATACTAGATATAATATTATTCTATATTCACTTATGCGTTGTAAGTTAAATTGTATTTTGTATTTTAATGTTTCAGTTGTAATTCTTGGTTTGTTTATAATGTTATTCTTTATTTTATACTATACAACGAACGAAATATTTGTAATTGTATTAAAATTGTTTTACAGCACACCTGAAGACGCGACCAACTGGGTCGCGAAACTATGTTTTATGCAAGATGGTAATAAAATATAATTAATCAAATATGAATTGTTTGATTTCTCTTATTCAAGAGGATACCGCGGTATAAAACAATATATTTTTATTACGTTCTACAAAAAATGTGGTATATTAGTCAAGGTCCCGATATTCTTCGTGGTTGTACGCCTTGGCAGTTTCGACACGCCCCTCCTCCTCTTCCCTCCGCCTGGGCGCGCGAGGGAGGGAGAAGCAGCGGCGAGGGCGAAGTGTCTGCAGCTGAAGCGGCCGTGGGCGGCCAAAGGGAGGCAGTAATGGAGCCGAGACGGTAATGGACCAGACGGTCGGCGCCCGGTGGGTGACCTGAAGGGCGCGGTGCAGACGGGCGTGGGCGTCTGCCCTGGCAGAGAACTCGTACATTGATTTTCGAAATGGCTAGTGTGAATATTAGCCAATTACTTCTCGCTTTAGCTAGACGATTCGGATAAATCTTTTGTCCGATAGGTCGCAAAATTAAAACCAGATGGAAAATTCTACGATGCTGTACGCAAATGTGTTGCACAGTGTCGCTGGAATGCCCATCAATCGCGTCACGTCACAGTCGTCAGTTTTAAATGCACAGTAAACAAGTACACCTATCTAGAACAACCAGAGAGTATATAACAGAAGAAGAACAACAGCGTCTCCCACCGAGTGTGTAGTACATGCTGTAATTCGGCTTCTTCATGCCGAGAAGTGCAATACAACCAAAATCCTTTATTTCTTATTTATTTTACGTCAAAAGTTAAAAACTGTGTGTGACGTGCTACGAAGAGAAATGTATTCTGTACACGATTTCTTCATTCTGGGATCCTTACACTAAATCTCATTCAAGTTCAATTCTGAATGCAGAAAGAAATTAGCGTTTTGGGCGAGAGTTGTCAATGAAATATTCGCTCCGATGTAATAAAATATATTTCCAAAGGCAAATCAGCTATAGATTTGGGTTCTTATCTCTCATGTCCTTCGTGAAGTAAGATACTTCTGCCGCGACAACATGGAGAACGTTAACGTGAATAACTATATTTCCTACAAAACTCTAGAAGACGTGCCCTGATAATGAAGTTATATTCATTCATTTAAATTTACATTTACATTTATTCGGTTAAAAATTAATTTATTGAGTTAAATTTATTGACGAATGAGTAATATATATGGTAAAACATTCATTCGCGTAACAACATTAGCGGTAATTTTAAATGTAGACAGATACCAAAATTATTATCTTGTTACAAGCCATTGAAAACGATATATGAAGAATGTCTTTGAAATATTACATCTTGTACACTTTCAACGCGTTATTTTTGGTTGTTCACAGTTAAAATTTGTCGATTTATGCCACTTTCAAAATTACTCTCAACACTTCTCGCTCTCTAAGCAACACGGCGTCCAGCGTCTGGTCTGGCTTCGCTGTGCTGTGATCACGCGATTCGTGATGCAAACTGGGACTGAGGTCAGCGAGCCAAAATTGGCGCGCCGGAGGAGCGTGCCATCTCTTTCCACCGTGCAGCACTAATAATGAAAGTGACTCGATTATACAACTGATGCAAACACTCCGAGCGAGATCGAGTGTCATTTGTCAGCTGCGGCAGAAGAGAGCGGCGTACATGTCCTCCACATACTACGGCAGTGTTTTGTTCGGAAAATCAGTAATTAAGATTTTATAAAACAAATAGTTTTGGCTTTGAGCATTCATCCTACCTTTTATTCTAATTTCGATTTGAGCAAAATTAATCTATGTGAATGATACATAAAGGATTTTTAGGTATAGTTTTAATTGCATTTTGTTGTTTTGAAACGCCCGTGGGAATTTTTGTTCTTGATCATAGATAAATGATAAATTTATTTGAACTGCAAATGGGCATAACCCGGTGACAGCTAATTACATAAACAAGATAATATAGCTAACATGCAAATTACATAATAATAATAATAATAATAATAATAATAATAATAATAATAATAATAATAATAATAATAATGGTTCAATAATAATCATACTAACATATTAAATTATAAACATTAGAAGGAACGTTTTTCGTATGCCTTGGTCACCAAAGTAGTTTCGATAGTAAAACTGCACCTTTTGCAATTTTTTACGGCCAAATCCCAGGAAAATATCGAATTTCACATCGAGAAGATCCTCGTCGAGGGCGATTTGTGTAGAGCCCGTTAATGTTAAACTGTTTATGCCCTGGCGTGAATAATTTGTTTCCCTATCTCAATTCGTATTTTTTTAAATCTTTAAGACGATAAGTGAGTGACGTAAAAAATAAACCAATAATTACACAGCATTCTGACAAATACCGAGATAATAAGGGTATTGTGCTGTACAAATTACTTATTGATAAAATAAAAACTATATGGTTATTTATTTCTTTAACACGTATTTAGTTCAATGTGAATGCCGAATTCACACTGGACATACGGTATGACGCAAGTAGATTCCACCTGTGCAGTATTAAAACAAAATGTACTATCTGACTTGCTGGTAGTAAGGAAGAAACATGTTGTGTAGAACAGTGCCTTTTATCATTAGATAACAATATAGGCGAAATGGCGTCAGGTAGATTGCTTTACTCGTCTCAATTATGAACTAGTGTCAAAAGATGTAGTTGAAAGTATGTTTACCTTCTTTCAAAACTGGACCTAGAATATGTTAGGGGTTGTTTTTTATACATCATGCAGTTTAGTTATTTTTAATGAATTAACAATGGCAAAGGACAGTGGATTTTTGAAAAATATCTTTCGATGCATCTCTTATAATTTTATATAAAACATGATGCACGAATGTCTGTATCATTTTGTAGTACCGCTAGTTTAAAGTACACATTGTGGTGAATGTGAACCAAACATCGCTAACAGGTAAAAAATCTCAAGGTCGACGTCGGGGAAACATCGATCTTTAACTCGTTTTAAAATGTCATGCAGGTCACCGCGTGAACACAAATATTTTTTCAGCACGCGAGTAAAACAGTGAGCGATTTCCCACGAGTAAAAACATTTGTCGGAGCGGCGCGTAGCGCGGGGTTGTCGATTTTCATGGGTGTGCAGTCACTCTTTACCCACGTGTTGTATAAAATATATCTGGACACAAAACCTCCACAGTTGCTTTTTACCGACTGTTTCGAACTAAACTGAAACATTTTTAGCTCTAAGCCTGCAAAGACGCTATACAGCATCACTACTTGAAATTCAGTATGACGTAAATGAGCAACCGTTTTTCCTGATTTCCTTCTTGGCGGGAATCGATCATGATTTTGCTCGAAATTATTTTCTCTCGTAACGGCAAATTACAATATAATTCTAATTCTTAACTTTTATTTTAGATGAGGTTACATAGACAGCGGAGAACTGTAAAATGTGAATTAGAATCTCGCTGTATCGGAGAGACACAAGTAATTTATAAATACATGCTTTGCCCCGAGTCAAACACCAGACAAAACAACTGAGACACACAGAGAAAACCGGTAATACCTTATTACTGTAATCAACCAGAGATTATGTTCATAATGTTTTCAAATTATACATAACAAAGGCCTGCATTTGTAATTTTACGCACTGCTCGGTACCTCGCTCGAAATTGAACCAAGAGAGAAGAAAGTGTACATCGTTATCCTACATCTTACTTCCTACTGATTAAACCGAAGAGGGAAGTATTGGTCGTTTTAAATCTCTTTAATTTTTAGATAAGAGATTCCTTGCTGTAAATTATAATTTAATGAATTACATTTACAATTTTTTAACATAGTCATTCGAAATTTTGCATGTCCAAGATCCAGACAAATTTGTAATGAACTAATGATCGCCATACGTTTTGATGTTCATAAAATGTGTGCCAATAAGTATTAGCTTCAATGAAAACAACAATTTTTCTACAACATTTTTATATTCCAAGTGTTTATGTTTAATAATCTGTATAAATACGTCGCAGTGGAGCTTTTTTTATATAACATATAATCGCATTCAAAAATTTCAGATTTTTTTTCGGCTGTAGTTGCAACGTTGCTGTTTTGAGGAGGAGAAACAACCAACATGGGTAAAAGGGATGGGGAAAGCTCCTTCTAACTCAGTGCAGCAGTCGACGGCTGAGATCTTTAGATGCAACTCTGGAGAAACAAACATCTTATGAAGCAGATGTCAATTAATTGTTTTATATTCGTTAAAGATTTTAATTAATTAAATGCAGTGATGTTGATTGGTTGAGTATTTGTGTTTTGGGGCACGTCAACTTCCTTTTTTCCTCCTGTCACATTATTTTAAAACGAATTTTGTTGAAATGTTAAACTAATATTAGGTGTGAAAATCAGTAGTTAAAATTATTATTCCTAAATAAATTATATACACACACTAAAATATAAAAAAATCACTTTCTTAAAATACACGTAAAAATCTAATGTTTAAAAACCGTTGAAGTGTGGCTGTAAAAAAATCTTACACTGGATAAAAAACGGTGCTTCTCTCAAATCTTATGATACAATCCGCAATATCATCGTTCACTGTTTCTTTCATAGATCGCTGGCCAGACGATGTTTTCGGCGGGTGACATCAATACTCTTAAAGCCGAGGAGGCATTACTGCACAAGGAAGCTCGCCGTTCTATGTTTGCAGATGGGAGTTGGTTCTTTCCACAAGAAATAATCCTGCGAAAATAGCAATACTGAATCCGGAGTCGTGTTATGAATACTTCCTCACGACGGGAATCGCGAGATAAGTACGTTCAGAATTATACAGAATCATTAATCAAACAATTTAAATGTGCTGTTGCGCCGTTATGGATGCCACGCGTTTATGATGGCATGTTTTACGAACACATGGGCGTCTAATATGAGGACAAAGGGAATGCCAATGTCAAGCTTCCTGGTTGATAATTTTACAGCTCGGGCAGCCGTTTCCTCTGATTCTTATATGACCAAGAAGCCAATAAGAATAAATCATATTGGCGAGATAGTATGCGGTGAATGTTTTGTCGAATTTATGTTGTCAATGATTCCGAGGAAAACATACGAGAATCGTTGAACCGTATTTTGAGAACTGGTACATATTGCTCACTGTAATAAAACTGTTTGGATGCTTTAGTTGGTACAGTCTTGCGGAAAACAGCTAATTTTCGATCATGATGCATAAATTGCTATTATCCGTTTATACCTACAAATGTTGATAACAATTAACTTCTAATCATTGAGCTACACTTATTTAATGTAGGTAACGATAAACTTTATAATTAAATTATGATCTTGATTAAAGAGTATAGGACCTAAACTTGGAAAATCAAAACTGAGGATATTCAATAATATTTTTCATTTAATTTAATTTCAATTAGGCAATTAAAATGCATTGGCTCATGCATAATTCATTTCTCCAAATAGCAAGTTTACAATATAACTCATTAAAATAAACTTACATATCCACAAAATTAGAGATATTAATATCTGAAGCAAATATATTTTTCTTAATTTCTACATCAGTGCAAAATCTGTTAAGTATACACTACACACAACAGTCCACTAAAATACACACAAACTTCCAAGTTGTATTTTTTTCATTGAATACAGAATAAATAGTATTGTCAATATAATATAATTTACATTATTCATAATTTTTTTCACTTTCTTAAAGTGAGGAAAAAAGGGTTCAAAAGCCGTCTATGTTAGGCTCTTCCAATCAATATTATCGTCGTATTTTGAAGTAGTATGTTGTAATACCACATGTTCGTAAAAAAATGTAAGTACCTGCAAGCATGTTTCATCAAAGGATCCGTTGTGTTTAGTATCTACGAGAACTCCAAGTACTTACAGCAGATGACGAATTTCTGGGTAGCTCAAATCTATGTGAACATCAAACGAAATGTCCATTTTCAGTAATTTAAATTGAACACAAAACTAGGTTCTTTTCGCTACGCGTTCAGATGTGTTTCAATTTCAGTAAACCTTGTTACTGCCTGCTGGGTAAATATTCCGCGATTTTTTTCCTGCCTGAGAAATAGCACAATATTTTCGGGAAAAACATCTCGTAGCTTCCAAAAATTGAGATTGTAGAAAAATGAACGAATAATAAGGAAATACGACGAAGAAATTATATTCAGCAGATGTCATTTATATCAAACTACTACAAACAATTCACATACATGTACATTTGTTCAGCACATTACCAGATAACATAAAATGATTAAAATCAATACATACGTTTAAGTGCGAAGTAAAATACTCATATTTTAGTGCGGCATAACTCTTTCTATACGTTTAGAGACTATATAGAGCATCGAAATGAAAAATAATATTGATTTTAACAACGATATTTAATATATTAGTTACCATTTGAACTGAATAATTCTAAAATACTAAAAATTCCTGTAACAATTACTTTACATCTGTATTATATACACTCTGACTTTACCTCACCTTCTGAGAAAATTCCCCCTTTCTCGATCAGCTTTTTCGTCCAGTTTCCTCGGTCCTTTCAGTGATTAATTCGCGTTTCGGGGCACGTCATCTGCTATGATCATTGGTCCCGGAAGTGCAGTGTATCTTTTTATCGTGGTAAGTGGAGTGGCGGTGATATTTCATTCTGAATGGAAAGATTCGGCACCGACCTACACGTCAGCGAGAGGGGTTTTCTCCAACCAGGTATGGAACCAGCCCAGCACCGCCCCAGACGTGACAAACACTGAGCTCCCACCAAGTCTTCAGACATGAGTAATAGTGAAGGCCATAGACGTGTGTGTGTGTGGGGGGGGTGAATGTGTAAGAAAGGGGTGAGAATAGGACAAGAAAGAGGAAGAGGAAGGAAAAATCGCGCCGTTCGGTGGCCCGTTTGTTAGGGTACTACTCCGGCATTCGCCAGATGTTGACCAGAGAAACCACGGAAAACTTGCGTTCTGAGTAGCCGGCCTCTAGAACTCTTCTTCAAATAGCGGCTGAACTCGACCTAGCTATCTAGTGTCGAAGTGCAAGAAACCGAATGGAAAATGAACTTCAGATCATTCTTCACCTATTTACCCATATAGGATAAAATGTTTTAAGGTCATTAGACAGTACGTATTTGTGTCTCTAACGGTTTTCTCTAAGACATTGCGATAGAATAGCTGTTATCAATACAATTAATTTGAACATATCATAATTTTTATTTTTATTCGTTAGTAGATGTTGGTACGTTAATTTTGTTTACCCAAATAAGAATAGTTGTTCTTTCTTATTTTCAAGGAAAGGAGATATTGTATTTATAATCTGGAACATCTACTTTTGAAGGTTAAGTAATCCATTCGGCATTTCTACATGCCCTTTTACTTACCATTTTCAACCCGACTATTACCGGAAATTTCTGATTTTTTTGTTGACAAACAATAAATCACGCTAATCGTGTGTATTGTTAAAAGAACTCAGTAGTTAATTAAATAAAAATAGTTATTCTGTACGTAAACAAATGTGAAGGACATAGGAAAACGCGAGCATAATAGATTCTTATTGACGAGTCCAGTAATTTTCTTAGCAACAAAGCACGGCTCTTTCAACTAAATAAAGCGTCCTGCGTTTTTTTAAGAAACAAACCCTGCGGCACGACAGATGAAACCTGAATCTTGATGCTTAAATGGAAAATAGTTTTTCAAATATTGCGCTTGTTTCATATCTACAATCGCCGTCCAATTCTTATTCAAGCAGTAGCACCATCTAACCTAGCTATTTCTCTCCTCTCGAAAATCTGACACGGTTGAAACTCTAACGTACTACTGCCTCGAACCTAGTAGTGGTCTTAAAAGCTTCTATTCAAAACTCGCAACCTACAAGCGCTCATGCAACCGATTTTCTCCAGACGAAATAATTTTTTAAAAGACAAAAATCTTTGGATTATTTCACCAAAACTAAATGCTGTATTTAATTTGATTTAATTGTTTTATTTTCGTAAACAAAACAATAAAAACTGTATGTGACGTATGGGGGAGAAGTATCATTTGCGCCCGTTCTTTGAGCTTACGCATCCCTATCGTCCTTCTACACATAGTTGAATTATGAATAAAAGTGTCAATGTTAGTGAACTAGAACGTGTTAGCAATATTTGAAAACCAAAAATTATCGTTCCCAAGTAATATAAAATTTATTGGCGGAAGCAAATGAACAACGTATTACCGTACTTCTTACTTAGTTTTAGTAAATCGAGTGAGTCATGGAATATATCTTTATCAACATTTCAATTTCTTTCGAGTTTTACCTCATCGTGAATTTTTAACGCGCGAGATAATTAATAGTGGGAACGTTCTTGAAAATAAAACCAGAAAATTACACACTAGAACTTGGGAACACAAAGTAAGATATCAAAAGAAACTTATGCCACTATTGAATACAGTAAAACAATAAAAAATATTTTAACACGTCAGAACGCACCTTCCCCTTTTGTAACGCTAGCGCACGCCAAGTAGCAATTCGCTGGCAGTTGCTAATTCAGCTTTTGACTACAAAAATGGTTAAATTACAAACCTATATGTAACATGGCAAGCCACAAAATATTGGAAAGAAATATGAAACTGCTGTATATGTTTAATGGAAGATTAAAAAAATAACATCTAGCATTCTGGATCAGAATTTCTTTTTCTATAGGAACTACAAGTTACGTTTCCTGATTGCCACTTTAGATGTGAAGTTTCTGATGCTGTGTATGTATTCATAACTGATCTGCATTATGATCCCTAGCTGTATAAATAGGGTTAACAATATCTACGGAAAGTCTTTTGACATTATTATTAACCAATGACGATCACTGCAGAGAAACAATTGAGCCATTAGAAGAGCCATTAAAGTGTGGAATGCTAAGTGATCGACGTGTAATACTCTCATTTCTACCTACTGAAATTATTAACGAAATTTCTCAAATGCGCCAAGTCATATCTCGACGCGTTAATTTTAGTTCCTCAATGGAGACATCTATAAGTGGTGCTCATGTGTTACAGCATCCACACTCTACTAAGCACCCCCCACCCCTTCACGCTTCTTCGCTCACGCTCTCCTCCACGGAGTTCCAATTTCGAGGACGTTGTATGCACAGTGGCATAGTCGCTCGTGCTACCGGCGAGCAGGAGGTTTTAATATCCCATAAGGCCCCCAAAATTTAATTAAAAAATCTCGCCCAACTTCCTTAATTTAGTGGCCGGATGGTGTTTTAATCGCGCGTAGCGTGGAGAACAGGACCGTAAGTTCCCAGCAAAGGAAAAGACAAGGGTAGACCGTCGTCTGCACGTTCACGCTTCGCCAGCGCATTGTGGTGCGCGCCGCTTCTCGTGGTCCTGTTCCACTCGCTTGCGACGTAGATTCCTGCTTCGTTCTCGCCTCCCATCCGTCCTTGCTTCTGCTTCGCCAATTCTCTCTTTTCTTCTTCTTCTTCTTCTTCTTCTTCTTCTTCTTCTTCTTCTTCAACTTTCCTTCTTCTTCTTCTTCTTCTTCTTCAACTTTTCTTCTTCTTCAACTTTTCTTCTTCATCAACGTTTCTTCTTCAACTTTTCTTCTTCTTCTTCAACTTCTTCGCTCTTCGTTTCTACCCTGCGTCTGCCGACCCAAAACGCTTTCTAACTTTTCGTCGCTTCTCCATTCCTTAGGGCGATCTATTCCTCGCTTCCCCAAATTGTACGCTTTGCTTTTGCCGTCCCTGCCCCGTCACTCCACTCCTGTTACTCCTGCTCCCTCGCGAAAAGACTTTAATATCAAAGCCATATTTGTGAGCATCATCAACGCCATCTCCTCGACCTACACTGTTATTAAATTATTATATTGTTATTATTGATGTTACTATTATTATTATTATTATTATTATTATTATTATTATTATTATTATTATTGGCGTATAGGCCATTACTGACCACGCTACACGATTAACGTGTGCAATTCTTCCAGGATCAGCTTTTCAGCTGTATCCTTGGATTACAACAAGGTTGTTACGCCTTGAAGTGTGAATTATGAGATGGAAGGATGATGATGATGATGATGATAGGTGAAGGGACAATCACAAATATGACCATGTCTACGCAGGACTCGAACCTGCAGCCTCCTCGGCACAGACGACGGCTGCCGCAACCGTCTGCGCCACGGGGCCGACGTTGTTACTATTATTATTATTATTATTATTATTATTATTATTATTATTATTATTATTATTATTATTATTATATTCTTCTGTTGTGCCCCGCTCCTTTTTGTTGGGCTCAATTGCACTTCCGGCATCATTCTCAGCACGATCTCATAGCCTCTCGTCTGCCATAAACTTTCCTCTCGCACTTGCCATACCATTTCCACAATTACTGGCAACCCTTTGTGCCCTTCCCCTTCCTTCCCTTCTCCCCCATTGCAAGCGAGTAAATTATTTGAAGAGCCGAGGGCAATAACGAGTCAACCGTACACTAAAAAGGAAAGCTTTACATCAAAAGAGCAAATTTTATTACGCATGAAACGGATTTTTAAAATTTCTGGAAATGTAGATAATAAAGTTTATTATTTTTTGAACAATCCAATTAGAGTTTATGGTATTGTATAATTTTGGTAACGGTAACATTTTGGTCCAGCGTACGGGAGAGTAATCAAGATGGTATGCCATATTGGTATCCTGGGAATACATTTTATTACCCTATTTTTTTAGATCCTAACCGTATTGTCGCTGAGCTTTGAAATCCCTTCTCTCCGATATCGAGCCATTTCTGAACGAAGGCATTCAGAGAACAAGCAACGGGGCTAACTAAAAGAAGAACTGAGGAGAAGCCGCGTGCGCAGAACCGCAACCGCCCGCTGCGACGTGTTTGAGAGTGGGTGGCCATCATCCCTCGGTGGGGGAAGGGGCTTATAGAGGGGACTTGCAATGACCGGGCACCGACTGTGATCCCCAAAACTGTACTTCAGAGAGCACAACACATTAAATACGCCGATTTAAGTGTAGCGCCCCTTCAATGGTACGAGCTGGAAGGAGAGGGGGATTCTGTCATCCGAACGGGAGTTCGGAGACGACTTCAATTTCGGGTATTGAAGCTCTCGGTTGGATGACGGCATTTCCCCCACCTTCCAGCTTCTGTCCTTGTACTGATTGATAGAATGTTTACGATTCCGGCGCGCTAACTACTAGGAACATTAGTCCCTTAAGTGTGGATGTTTTTGCTTGGGAGGTGGTGATGGTGTTTCCCCCGCTGTATAGTGAGATCCGGTGCCGACCTACCGTCGCCTAGCTAGGTTTTCCCAACCAGATATCTCCTACAAAATGGGCACAGCCACAGCCGGTACCAGCTCTAAGCTCCCGATTTGTCTCCCAACGTGTGTGGTAGTGTAGTGCATGTGAGTGTGCGTACGAAAGTAATGGGTGAGGATAGTACAAGGAAAAGGAATCAGCGCGGTCCGTGGCGCGTTGTTAGGGTACTGATCCGGCATTCGCCTGGTGTTGATCGAAGAAACTACGAAAAACTACAGATCAAAGCAGCTGATAGAATTCTTCTCCAGCCAGCGCTTGAATTCGACCTGGCTGTATTGCTAATGTCGAAACTGCTGCCACCGGCGGGACTCGAACCCTCGGATCTCCTGGTCAAAGGCACTGCAGTGACATCAGTTGCCGCCATGAGCCACCTCAGCCGGTCATCTCTCGAGCCGCCGCGCGAGCGCCGGAGGGCGGTCATCCTCGCCAGAGGCCATTTGCGTAGGCGTCAACCGAAACATGTTTAGAGAGGAAGAATGATCCAAGTGCATTATTCCATCATTGCAGCTAGGTCATTCTTCCTTTGACCGCAGGTTGTGGTTGCGGTTAGGGCTTGTTTTTGCCTTCCTCTCCGCAACCATACGTTCTTTCGCCACCTCCATCACCGCTGCCTTCATCTCATCCTCCACCAACGTCACCATCGCCGTCATTGCCACTACCAGCACCAGCGCCATTTGTACTTCCGCCCTTGCCCCACGCCACTTCCCTGTCCCCTAACGCCACCCCCACCACCGCTTCCACCCGACGTCGCCCTGCCCACAGCTTGCCAAGCGCCGCCGTGAGGGATCGCAGCCCACGGGGCGGTGACGTCACCGCCTCGCTCGCCTCACGTTTGTTTTTCGCCGCCCGTCGCGTGCCCTCTGCCGGGCGCAGCAGTTTCATTTGGAAAGAAAACAGGAGCGAAGCGGTCAGCGCGAATTAAGCGTCTCCGGACGCCGCACTCGCAGGCAGAACCAACACTCATTAAGTGGCCGGCGTATTTCATTTCGGCGCGACTGAAATATGCAATAATATTTACGCGGGAGCGCCATCTCGGCGCTATGAATAACTAAAGGAGAACTGCTTTAATTCGCACCTCCACAGCTGGCGCGCCGTACGTTATCGCTGAATCCTTGCTTTCTGTTTTCAAATGAGCTTTCGGCGCGCTTCGAAGGGAAATATTTTTGTGTTTAATTAATGGATTGATGGATGCTTCATGAAAGCGATAAATTCGCAACTGAATTAAAATTAGAAGTCAATTAAACAAGCGTTTCGTTTGAGTGTATGTTGCCGTACTATATGCCAGCTGCCGATATCAGTAACTGCACTTTTCACGTTGCTTCTGGAAACAAACTGTTGCCTTTGTTTTTGCATTATTTTTACTGATGTATTGGAAATATAAGTTTACGCACTTACGACATAAATTCAGGAAGTCTGCAAGACTTGCGTAAATACTACAATAATTAACTTTAAGACTGAGATTTTCTGCTCTGCATTAAACTTTATGCACCGCAAAATCAACATTTTCTCACGCCAGAAGAAATGATGAAGCATTGTGTTTCTTAAAACGATTCCTACTACAATTTACATTACTAAAATTAATTTTTACGCTTGAATGTAAATAAAGTATCATAATCACAGCCTTACAAAACGTGTCTTCGCACGACTGCCTAACGTAGAGAGCGTTAATATTTAAAACCGTTGAAATAGTATGCTGTGGGGTATGAAACATTTACTGTGTTGCAAATAATGCAGTACTAACAGTTTTCCAAGAACCACAAATCAAAGTTGCTCTTGTTTGTTTCAAAACCCAACAAGATTGTTCCGGTATTCAATGCAGGGGAAAATCTGATTTGCAAGTTTCGAAATAATTAGAATTCTACACTCGGGTCGACTAAAAAAGTATTTTTCAAATTATTTTTTCTTTTTCATTAACAATGAATTCACTTTATTTGATGAACAGTCGAAGGTTACTTTACATGCAAAAATTGTTAAAATATAATCAAATAACATCAAAATTCTAAAATTATTTTAAATATTTAGTTCGCTCCATTAATATTTATATGTTCAACCGCTTTCTGGTAACAAACTTCGCGAAGTGAATCCAACATTATGAATAATCAACACGGTTCCGAAATTTTCGATACACCGTACCAGCAAAGTCCCTTTTTACCGTGCTCTCGCAACGACAAGACGGTTTAATCCCGGGGAGTCAACAGCCTGCCTGAATACGGCTGACGCAGCAAGCGAGCCGCGCCTCGGGGTGGTCTCAGCGACCGCCCACGCAGGCGAGAAAGCGGCAGAGGGGCCGCTGGCGACACAATTTCAGGAGAGTCCGGCCACAAAAGCGCTACAACGGGGCGCGCCCCTAGCACCAAAGAGCGACAAGGTGCAAAATGAAAGATTCGCTGCTGGATACGCAGCGGAGGACGTAGGGCAGAGGGAGGAGGAGGGCTGGGGCGTGGCGGTAGAGGAACTGTGGTGCGTTTGAGAGGAGAAGGGGAGGTGACTGGGACTCGTGTGAGCGAGGGCAAGAGTATCCTGTGACGTATTACAAGGTAGAGCGTGGGGGCAGGATATGAACGACAGGAGTGGGGGCCGGGAGCGTCCGAACGTCGGCAGCGAATTCTAAAGGAAAGTTAAGAGAGGTGCAGAGAGCGACGTCATAGCGATGTCGAGAGCAATCTCGAGTAGAGTGATGTCGGGAGAAAAACCAGTGTGATTGCGGGATTCCAGGGGCGATACCGGAGAGAAGTCGGGAGACGGGAAACACGGTGGTGATGTCGGGTGCGATGACAGGAGTGATGGGTTATGTGTTCAGAGGTGATAGATTGGGTGTCAGAGGCGGGATGAAGGCGGCGATGTCAGTTATGGGGATGGGGCGATGCCGTGTGAAATGATGGGAGGGAGATTGGGACGTCGGCAGCGATTTCGGGTTTCATGTTACAATGTCAGAAGCGATGTTGGGAGATGTGTCGAGTTTGGTTTCAAGCGGCATACCGGTGGCAGTACGAATGGGATACGCGTGATGTCGGGTGCGATGACGCGAGCAATGTCGCGAGCAATGTCGCGTGCAATGTCGCGAGCAATGCTGCGACAATATCGCAACAATATCGCGAGCGATGTCGGAAGCGGTGTCAGGAACGATGTCGGGAACAATGTTTGGAGCGATGTCGGGAACAATGTTTGGAGCGATGTCGAGAGCGATGTTTTGAGCGATGTCGGGAGAGATGTCGGGAGAGATGTCGGGAGAGATGTCGGGAGCAATGTCTGGAGCTATGACAGAAGCAATCCCGGGGATGGGATGGGATGTTGAGACATGTTGCGAAGTGTCAGATGGGCTGTCAGAAGCGGGACGGCGGTGTCAGGCAAAGTGTCGGGGCGACAATAGGACCGGTGTTGCAGACGGGGGTGGAAGCGGGTACGGAAAACAAGTCGAAGGACGGAAAACGAATCATGTGAGGGAAGAAAGTTGGGAGGGGAGCGGGAGCGTCAAAGGGCCTGCGAGGCGCTTCCAATAATGCTGGAAATGAGTTTTTTTTATTTTTATTTTTTAAATTTTGCTTCATATTCATTACTGGTTAATTTTTAAATAAATATTTGTTTCAAATAAATTCTTATTAAATATTACCCTTTATATTTGGGAAATATTTTTCAAATGTTTATGAAAACGAACAATTACTTGCTATTGAATAAATAAAATGCGTGCATTTTAATGATTTAATGTTACTAAGCAGGTGCAACTCGAAACTGTTTAATCAAAAAGTGTACAGCGAAACTTCATCTTTAGTATATTTTAATTAACGGGTTTGAATCCCGTCACGAGCATGGATGTATTTGTGATCATGCCTTCACCCTTCACCATCCTATCACTTCATTAAAGAAGGATTAATAATTTACCGCGCGAAATTTAATAATTTAATATAATTTATAATAATATATTAGGTTCAGAGAAACAAAATTTCATCAATAAATCAACGACTGTTAATAATCTTAACTTTTTTAGTTTTTTTATGAAAAGCATTGAACACCGCTGACAAACATAAACAACATTATTTGCAAATGCAACGAGAGCTGCGCGCACGGGGCTGCAAGCCCAATCGGAGAGCAGTAGAGCGCGAGTCGGAGCGAGCGAGAGAGCGAGAGAGAGAGAGAGAGAGAGAGAGAGAGAGAGAGAGAGAGAGCGAGCGAGAGAGAGCGAGAGAGAGAGAGAGAGAGAGAGAGAGAGAGAGAGAGAGAGAGAGAGAGAGAGAGAGAGAGAGAGAGGAGACGGAGGCCGCTCAACTCAGCCGCCTCAGCCGGGCACCGTCCACGTCAATCGTGACTTCTCATACTTCTCGACGTGCGTGGTGATACAAGATAAAGCGAATAGTCACGGTTAATTTTGAAAGAGCGTTTCGCGATCCTTTCTTTGAAATTAACCTGTCCTTTTGAGCGGCTCGTGAGCGGCTCGCCCGCGTCTAAGCTGGAGTAAAGGTAGAGAGCGTAAGCGTAAACAATGTGAACTTTAGGAGAGAGAGAGAGAGAGAGAGAGAGAGAGAGAGAGAGAAAGAGCACGAAATAGCACGAGAGAGCGCGCGCGCGAGAGAGAGAGAGAGAAAGAGAGAGAGAGGGAATACGAGATAGAGGGAGAGCGAGAGCGAGAAAGCGAGACCGAGAGCAAGAGAGCGCGCGAGCGAGAGCGAGAAAGCGAGAGCAAGAGAGCGCGCGAGAGTGAGCGAGAGCGAGAAAGCGAGAACGAGAGCAAGAGAGCGCGCGAGAGAGAGCGAGAAAGCGCGAGGGAGACAGCGACCGAGAGCGAGAGAAAGAGAAAGAGTGAGAGGACGAGAGAGATCAGGAGAGAACAAGAGCGAGAGAGGGAGAGCGCGAGAGAGAGGCGGAGAGCTAAAGAGAGCAAGGGAGCGAGAGTGCGTGCGAGAGAGAGCGTGAGAGTTAGAGAGATAGAGAGAGAAAGAGAGAGCGCGAGAGGACGAAAGTGAGAGCGAGAGAGAGCTAGAGAGCAAGAGCGAGTTGGAAAGGGGGGGAGGGTCGGGGACGAAGATGTAAGCTGAAGCGCAAAGCTGGAACTGAGAAGAGGAGCGGAACGGAATGGGAGCATAAGCGAGATGGGGGAATGTCGGAGCCGCGCAAGGATAACAGTCATGGATGTTGCACAAGGTGGGCCGCAGGAGCGCAGTCTGAAAAGAAGCCGTCGACGAGGGGCGCGGCGGCTGACGGCAGGAGGCGGGGGCGAAGTGGAGAGCGGAGCGCCGGAGGCGGCCGTTGCCACGAAATACAAGCGCCGGCGCACAATAGCGGCACACGACGCGGGCGAAATAGCGCCCTCCAGGTGGCCGTAAACCCAAATATTTAGGAAGCGGCCTAAGATGGAGATGAGGGAGCGAAGGGCATGGGACGAGTGTTGGAGGAAGGAGCGTAGAGGGGAGGAGGGGGCGAGGCTCCCCTGAGGGGCGTGAGTCACCGCGCGCCGCCGCGCTCGCCCCTCTACACAGCCCCCTTGATGGCTGCGACCACGTAGCGCTCGACCAACCCTCCTACGCCTGTGTGAGCGGCCTCGGATGCAGGCAACAGTCGAGAGCCAGGCCCGAACAAGACCCCAGAGTGAGCCGGTGCACGAGTTGGCTGAGGGATTGAGAGAAGCGTTGAGGAAAAGGTCGAAAAAAGGGTTAGGGAAAAGATCGGGAGTGGACTTGGAGCCTAATAGTTAGATGAAACGAAGTCGATGTAAATTGTCTACACTTCGTGGATGGGATTTATCATCATTTTGACACCGGCTGAGGTGGCTCAGGGCATTAGTTGATGACACTGCAGTGCCTCGCACCGAGAGGTCCTAGGGTTCAAGTTTCGACGGTGGCAGGATTTTTGACACTAGCTAGTACATGCATAGCTACGTGAAATTCTTGCGAGCAGCTGGTCTGATAGGTAGTCTCTAATGATCACAAGGCGAAGGTCGGAGCAGTACCCTAACAATGGATCGCGCGAACTTTCCTTCCCGCTCCTAAGTGTCAGCGTGGGCAAGAAAGGGGTGAGGATAAGACAAGGAAGAGGAAGGAAATATCGTGCGCGATCCGTAGCCCGTTTGTTAGAGTACTGCTCCTGCATTTCCCTTTTGATCGGATGAACCACGGAAAAGAATCGACCACAGCAGCCGGCCGCTGGAATTCTCCTCCGGGGTGGTCGAGATGTGCGTCGTGCGATACACTTTCTCTCCCCCCTGCCAGTGAACGGCCGTCGCCCATTTCACAGGAGAGAGTGTCGACACGTTGCACTTCCTGCTGGCGCGGGGGAAGGTGCTTGGCGCAGTTCGCCACGTGGTCAGAGGGGAGGACGCGAACCTCAGCGGCATACGCCCCATCTCTAAGGCAGGCACTACAGTTATCGCCCTCCGCCCATGGCATTCCCGCCGCCATACCCTGCCACCACCTACAGACCCATTGTGTCTCCTGCAGTCCTTCCTGCATCCACACACGGACGCTCTAATATGCGAGACCTCTCATTGCCCCCGCATTTGTTGGGTCTCAAAATGATGCCGAAGAATACTTTTACCTTTCGTTTTATCAGAACAATACAATATAGTGTAAATGGGCATTACTGATATACTAATTATTTCATTTCTCTGATAAAGAATCAATTCTGCAATTATGGTGACGAAAAATTACTCATTTTGTGCAAATTATTTGTTTTTAGTCAATAATATAAGTAAAATACTAATATTTATTGTAAAAAATCTCATCTTTATTCAGAAAATAAAGATATTGAATCGTGTTTTATGGTAATATCCTCCTTCAATATTGTTTTAATACGTTTATATTTATGTACAAAATATTCGACGTATGAAGACTCTGGAAATATCATAAAATGATAGATTATTTGTTTTATATTAACAAATGTATTGAAATATAAAATGTTTTATGTTTATAGATGAATTTTCTGATTGCAACCTATAACCAAACTTTTACAGACATGTTTTTTCTGGAAATTAATGTTTAATAAATCATTGCTATAGTAATGCTAAGTAATACAAATTTGAGAAAATAACTAAAACATTGCAAATATTACCTTCCGATCCTACAATTAGCATTGGTCCCCTAAAAAGAAAATGATAGAACCGACTGCAGTGGTATCTGAGTCGCCTAGAGTCATAAATCACAATATTTAAATTATTGTTGTTTGTAAAGTGAGCAAAAACCTACTTGTATAACGGGTAAGAGCTGAACTATCATAACAAATTGAACTGTGTCTGCTGTGTATTCAATCGATCTAATATCATTCATGAAGTCTAAATATTCAATTTTCTGTTAGATTATGAATTATTAAGGAACAAATATTGGATGTTGTTAGTTATGACATCTGGATGATGTTAGTTTTCATTTTAAAGAATGTGGATATAGTAAGTTTTGATATTAAGGACGCAGTCATTCATTTTCTTTGCTGATTACAACGAGAAAATTCATTTTCAAAGCACTGTATTGAGTAACATTTGATAAATAATATTTAAAAATAATTGGAATAAATCAAATGTGTTTTTTTTATTTTAACAACTTGAATTTATCTAAATGATACGGATTTTTTCCTCCTCTACATGTTTACACAAGTCCTTTCTATAAATTGATGTATTATCTCCACAACTATCAATAATTATTAGTAATTTTTGTATCACATTATTTTTATTGTAACTTCAGTTACTTCATTAATATTTTGACGTAATTTTATCCAAAGGTTAATTAAAAGCTCGTACTGAAAATATCCCTTCTAGTTGTTTTTTCTTCAATTCGCAGGAGCAAAACTTCTTTTTTTAGGAGGTTTCTTGGAGGTAAGCACTGAAGACATGTCTTGCGTAATTATAGTACTTTGTCACAGCTAAAACAATTTACCAGAATCAATATTATCCTGCTACTCTTCAAGGAACAATTTCTCAAAAAAACCTGAACCCAAATTTAGCTTTACGATTCGTTGAAGTATATGATGCAACAAAACCCCAATATCCCAAGGATAATGTGTGTTTAGGAGCTAAACCATCGGACAGACTTTTCTATTTTGTACTGTTATCGTAGACCTTAAATGGACATATATAGATGGATTTCTCGTCTGCAATAGTGTACAGATCGATTACATTTATTTTTTATTTTTTGAACAATGTTAGTTATGATTCTAGACGATTAAATTGTCAAACTAAAATCAACAGAACGAGAGTAATAACTTACCTAACAAGTACACGAATCACAACCCCCGTGTTGCTTATACCAATTTTAATACGCAGTTGACGAAAAATGTTCCTCAAATGCTTCACGTTATTTCGCTTACGCGTAGTAATGTTTGAAATACTATTTCCGATGACCTTTTCGTCCTAGGATGGAAACTTTCATCAGGTAATGTTACAATGAAATTTCAATTTTGTATGTAAAATTTCTAGTTTCATTCCACCCGTGTGTAAATATTTCAAACATCTGGCTAAGTTTCCATTGCCGGCGAGTGCAGATCTAATTATAATGTTCGAATACCACCCGTTGTGTCACTGCTAGTTTCATGCGGCTAGTTGCTAGCGGATTGCGAAATACAAAATTGTGAAATGAACACAACATAACGCGTCCCTTATTTATGACTCAGCGTGGGTCCGAGGTTCTGCTGGAGGTGGGGTAAATTTGACAATTGAATTATTATGATGATACGGCGAATGTGTTGTCTAGAGAAGGAGAGCAGAAATTGGAAACCTTAGAGAAAACCTGCTTATATGTATTGTTTATTTGATTTTTGTCGATCACAGCGCAATCTATCAGAATCACAGCGCATATCTAAACGAAAAAAAAATTTAAAAAAGTTGAGTGTGTGTTGTTTTTTTTTTTTCGGAAAATTCGAATGTGCAATAAAAACACATTTCACATTAAACTTCCTCTTTCCCCATGAGTGGGGGGGTCGATTTGGTTGATCATTGGATGGACTTCGTCGATACTAAGAACTTTGATTATCCACATTTCTTGATCCGATGTGCACTTTTCTAGATATTCCCAAAACCAGTTTTAAATGCACCACCCAGTATACTAGTAGTTTGCTTCTAATGATCTTTTTGCAATACATGAAACACGGTTTCAGTATGTCGTGAAGAAATATCTCTGGCAAGCGTAACAGAATGAGCATCACATTAGCCAGAGAAAATTGTGGTTCCAAAATAGTCATTTACGCACCAATGGCGTGAAACAGGTGATTCACGCACGAGTCGAGTTTGTCATCCGAGCATAGCGAGGTCGAGACGAGTACGGGAATCACCGCGCGCTCGTGTTGCGTGTACTACTTTCTTAAAACGAAACCTGAGCGAAACGCAATCAAGTAAAGGAAAATAAATTTTATTTTATCTTTCTTACACAAAGTAAATTGATTCCAGTCAGTGGCGTAACATTATTGTTTGTAAATAATAAACAAAGACGTCGTAAATACAATAGAGTCAATTGTGAATCATTATGTATGTTTCGCACAGGCTTGCGATGTTTCTCAGCGTGTTAAACATATCTTTAGGCGATGTGCCAAACAATCTACAAATACTAAAAAACCCACATAGGGATTTCTTATTGTGTCTGGAGTCCGTATAATGGCCGCACATCACGGTTGCCCCATCGAAATGCTGACCAGCTAATTTAGTTCACAGACAGAGTCCCAAGACGTTTTACAATAAAGCAAAAAATAACAGATGTTCTATTATCACTTACATCACCAAATCCTAAGAAACGCTCCACCAAACAGCTCCATCAGCATTAGCAAACTTTACTATTATAGAATACTGAGACTTCTGTGTAGTATCTGTCGCATCCTCCACCAGAGCATAATTGTCGTGGCCAATTTTGTTTGCACAAAATTACTTCATCTAAAACTTCGAGTACTCATGTTTTGTTGAGTTCCCGACACTTAAAAATCATCTAATGGCAAATCGTCCGTCAGCCCGTCCGTCGCGTCAGCCCGTCCGTCGCGACTGCCCGTCCGTCGCGACTGCCCGTCCGTCGCGACTGCCCGTCCGTCGCGACTGCCCGTCCCTCCGTCTGCCCGTCCCTCCGTCTGCCCGTCCCTCCGTCTGCCCGTCCCTCCGTCTGCCCGTCCCTCCGTCTGCCCGTCCCTCCGTCTGCCCGTCCCTCCGTCTGCCCGTCCCTCCGTCTGCCCGTCCCTCCGTCTGCCCGTCCCTCCGTCTGCCCGTCCCTCCGTCTGCCCGTCCCTCCGTCTGCCCGTCCCTCCGTCTGCCCGTCCCTCCGTCTGCCCGTCCCTCCGTCTGCCCGTCCCTCCGTCTGCCCGTCCGTCCGTCCGTCTGCCCGTCCGCCCGTGTTCTACTGCACGCACTTCGTTCTTATTAAGGAGCTACTTGACCCTATTCTCGCGGCGCGGGAGGACGTCCGGTGCAACGGGGTCGGCAGAAGTTAAGCCGGAAACGTAGAAGCTTCCCGTAAAACTGCGGCTCGGTAGCACGGGCGAGGAGTCGCGAGGGTCATTTCGCTAGCCGCAAAATGAGACGCAGGTCCGTGACACGGCGCAGCGTGACTCACGCCGCATTCCTCACATGCGCATTACTCGCTCACATACGTTTAAAAACATGCATGGTTTTTGGACGAGGACCTATTATTAACATGACTCCGCCCTGCCCACCCGTACGTGGCGCCCGGTCGCGTGGGGCGTGTAGCAGTGAAGCAGGGCTGCGCCCGCTAATTAACTGCGTGCCGAGGGCGCCCCGTCGCAGGTGGCTTCCTCGGCAGGAGCTAGGGGATGGACCGTGGGGACGGCGTGGGAGGGGCCTTTCTACTCCCCCGTGGAATTGGGGGACAAACTCTAGGGTGGAAGGATAGGGGCGCTGTCGGCGCCCGGTACGGCTTTAAGTAACGTTCGCCAACTTGCACGTGGGAAGTACAGTGCGGCCATTTTACTATTACTGTTCCAAGATCGTGGAAAGTTCTGCACGGCCGTCCCGCATTCGGAATATCCACGTAGTTTATTCGACAAAATATGCTTAAAATTGTCTTAAGAGCTTATTTTCAAAGTTTCGACATTTCCTTTCCGGACACTTGTATAGCCAAAAGCTACTATAAAGGTGTTTTTGTTTCGTGTTCGCAATTGTTGTTGCCAACATTCCCAGAATTATCCGCGGTATATCGTAATAATGTGAATGGGTTATGTTGATTTAAGTTTTCCCCGAAAAAAATGAAGACTTCCAGCATTGCACCAACAGGTTCGCAGTGCTTCTGAGTTGTGATCGCCTGTCTTTGCCTCGAGTAACTTGTGCTATTCTCTCCATTTTTTGAAGTTTATATGTTTTATTTCAGTCTTCGAGGGCCTTTCCCGTTTTTTTCTTATTTTATTTCAATGTTTTAGTTAAACTAGTTTAGTTACTTTGTTTAGTAATTTAGTGAAGTTTCTTTGTATTGCGACAACGCTATGAGAAAATCGTCTGAACGGTATAGACGCTAGCGTTGACCGTAGACACGTTTTGCCACCAATTGATTTTTCGGTATCAAGTACAAACAAAACATGAATTCTGAGTACAGTTTTTCGATAACAAGACCCAGCAATTACAGATTTTCTGCCGAAAAATCGCCGATTTCCGGCGCACTATATGTAATCGCCGATTACAATCCTTTCTTTTATAATGAAAGTAAGGCAAGAAAGTGAATTGCCCCTCTTCGTATTGCGAGTTACTGCTAATGAAAATTTATTGAACTCAGTTAAAGTGAAAAGTTTACCTTTTGTAACAGTACCATTTTCCTCAAAAAGGGAGGACTTAAAAAAAATTATTTTTCGTACGAATTTTGGAATTATTCTCATAGCGTACTAGCATGACAAGTAACAAGATATTTTAAATATTATTTGTTTGGAAATTTATTTCAATAATTTTCCAAATGCGCTCATTTAAATTGTTAGCAAGGCTAACTTAAATGTGTATAGCATGCATTTAACTTTTAATGGAGAGAATTATACATCATTTGCGCACTTTAATACTGCTGATTAGTACTACGAACAGGAATGTCCAGTTCTGTAGCGTTCACATTGAATTTTCTACACTGGCAATTAATTAGACTTCGAAAATTCATTTCGACTACAAAAGTGTGTGTTGTCGGTATAAAACCAACATACTCTTCCATTATCTAATATTTTTTGTAATTTGATAAGTTGATTTAGTGGTGCTATAACACAGCATTCTTTATCGTTATCTTATTTAATATAAAATAATATATAAATTAATATATATAATTATTATATATATATATTAGTTATAAAATATTATAATTTTACAATTTGTCTTATACTTCACAAGTCCCCTAAAAAACTCCTAAACAAACGAAACGAGAAATACAAAATATTTACTAATATAAATACAAAATATTTTTTCCATACAAAATTTTAAATTAAAATAGATTTCTGACTTTATATGAAGTGAATTCATGAATTCAGTGAATTCAAGTACATAAATGTATTGTATGTGTAGTATGAATATATAAACGATGTCCCATGGGTATTTTAAATATTGATTAAATGATAGAATGTTAGTGATTCCGGGCACGTCAACTACTAGGGTCATTAATCCCGTAAGTGTGGGGAATGTTTTTGCTCGGGAGGTGGCGATGGTCTTCCCCATCTGGATGGCGAGATTCGGCGCCGACCTATCGTCGGCTAACTGCGTTTCCCTGAACCAGGTATCTCCTTCAGCAGGACACCGCTTCAGCCGAAACAAGCTCTAAGCTCCCGACCGGTCTCCCGGTATGTGTGGTAGTGTAGTGGATGTTAGTGTGTGTAAGGGGTGAGTTTAGGACAAGGAAGAGGTAGGAAAGATTGCTCGCGGTCCGTGGCTCGTTTGTTAGGGTTCTGCTCCGGTATTCACCTGGTATTGATCGGAGAAACCACGGAAAACTATAGATCAGACCAGTCATCCGGTAGAATTCTCCTCCAGACAGCGACTGAATTGGGTCTACCTATCAAGCTTGTGTCGAAAACCCTCTCTCCGCCGGGACTCGAACCCAACAGCTCGGAACCCCCGGGCAGAGAGCTGCAGTGACATCAGATGATGCCCTGAGCTCTCTTTCGGTGTATTTTAAATATAATCAAACGTTTATATAATACGATTCATTGACAGCGGCCACTACTGGACATTGTTGCCGTATCAATCCAAAAATTTGAAGCGATTTTTGAGAAATTTTTGAAAATGGTTAAGTCTTTATCTTAAATATCCCCAAAAATAGAAATATTCGTTTCACATTCCCAGGGCGTTGTGTTCGACCACATCGAACGAGGAATGGAGAACATCGTTAGAACAAATAAGGATGGATGAATGAGCAGGTATGTTTTGCCGTTAAAAATATTTCGGTATCATTTTCGGACCCAGAAAGTGTTGATTCTGACGACACAGCGTGTTAGACGAAGTTATTTACATTTAGGAGCAAGATTTATACCTTTTTCGATATCAGGAACTGACAAAACGAGTTTCTGACGAAAAATCTCCTGTTTTTGTTGCAATATTAGATGATTTTCTCTATACTATTCTACACTGTATTGTACTACTACAAATAAGTAGAAATATTGCCCGAAATTCACTAGATAAAATTTGTGGTCTAAATTGTTACAAGATGTTTTGGTTATTGAAACAACGATAACTATTTTTTAATGATGATTACATTTATTTTATCCGAACTTATCAGCAAATAAACTATTTTCAATTGAAACAAAATATGCTACAAAATTATTTATGTGAAGAGTTTCAAATTACTTTCGTGTTCGTAAAGCCAGAAATATGAAACCGTCGCTTCTCGTGCAGAGGAAGGATTTAGCGGGTATACAAATCGATAACAGCATATTGCATCTACATTCCTCTCAATGGTAACACTAAACCTTGGCCCGTTCATTTGTATTCACCATCACAACACACAGGACACAAACAATTACCTCCCCCTCCAAAACATACCTCAACAAGCTTTACAACACGACATTCTCGGCCCGAAGCTTTCTATCTCAGACACCCCACAGCACACACACGCGAATTCCCTCCAACGGCGTACACTTGGCGACTGCGGCCGATCGTTCCAATGCCCGCAGGATATACGCGAGATTGCGGAGCATCGACTTACAAATATACGACTAGGAATCCAATCTCTATTGTTCCAACAGGGAGCCGTTGGCGCAGCGCTGCGGTGCGACGATGTGCGGAGGCCCGCCCTACTCTTAATATCCCGCGCATGGAGGAGACGGCGGGGACGGCGGGGACGGCGGGGGCAGCGAGGGCGGCGGGGGCGACGCGGGGGGCGGGAACGGCGGGGGCGGCGGGGCGGTGGGGACGACGGGGGGTGGCGGGGCGGCGTGGGCGGCTTGGGCGGCGGGGGGGCAGCGGAGGGCAGGGGCGGCGGGGGCTTGGCGGGGGGCGGCGGGGCGGCGGGAGCAGCGGTAGCGGTGGGGTCGGCGTGGGCGGCGGGGGCGGCGGGGGCGGCGGGGGCGGCGGGAGCGGCGTGGGCGGCGGGGGCGGCGGGGGGCGGCAGGGGCGGCGGGGGGCGGCGGGGGCGTTGGGGGCGGTGGGCGCGGTGGGGGCAGTGGAGGGTGAGTCACATGGTTGGAGACCAGTTCGCGATTGAGAAGAGCGCGAATCGCTGGCAGGCGAGGTGTAGGAAAGGAGTGAGCCAACGGAGGTGAGCGGCAGGGATGCAAGACGTGGAGGGTACGGGAGAGGGCATTAGAACTGAGAAAAAGGGGGGATGTCGATTTAGCCGAGATTGCTAAAGGATTGTTCGCTCGTGGTGAGGGTGTAATCATTGCGTCGGTTCGAATCTTCATCTAAAACCGAGTTTAGCAGCTTTATGTCTGTGGTTAACTCGGAGGGAGAGGCTGGTGTAAAGCAAACGGAGTTTGGTCCGAACCGAAGTTGACGGGGTATATACAGCAAAGGTCAAACGGTTTGGCTACTTTTATCAAACAAGAAAATGTTTATATAACCAGCTGTTGGCGTTTTCTGGTGCTCTAGTAGCAAATTAAAAATGGTTTAGCACTAAAAGCTGCAAATACAGGCTACCAGAGAGCCCCAACAATGACTGTGACCGCACGGACGTGAGACGATAATAGGAGAGCGCTAAGCGCACGAAATTATGTTGGGCGCTAATGGGTTAATGTCCCGCGCATGGAGGGCAGCGGAGACGGCGGGGTAGGAGGAGGTGGTGAAGGGTGAGACAGATGGTTGGAGAGGAATACGTTGAGGGTGCGGCTCGGTGTGTGTGTGTGTGTGTGTGTGTGTGTGTGTGTGTGTGCGGGGGGGGGGGGGGCTCTGAGCCGGCGTGACGAAAAAGGGTAGTGAAGAAGGGGGTCAAAGGAGAAAGCAGAAACGAGGCAAATGGTGGATAAAGAAGGGGACATCAGGAATCAGAAAAAGGCAGGAATGTCGATTTATCCGAGATCGTTAAAGTATTGTACGCACATGGCCAGGACGTATTCATTGCGTCGTTTCGAATCTCCACCTAAAACCGTGATTAGCTGCTATATGCCTGTGTTAAGTCGGAGAGGGAGGCCGGTCTAAAGCAAATGATGTTTGGCCAACACCAAGGTTTATTTGTTTCATTAATTAATTAATTAATTAATTAATTTCTTTATTTTATTTATTTGTTTGGTTATTTAATTTATTAATTTATTTACGACAAAACAGTTAAAAACTGTCTAACGTGGTATGGGCAGAAGTTAATTTGAAGTTACATTTATGTCCAGAAGCAAAACAAAGGGGCCATCTCAGCTTTTTCTCAAGGATCACGAAAACTGGATGAAAACCTGATTGAGATGGAGGTCATTGACCAAGAAGCTGAAGTACAGTACTTGTACTTGTGGTTGGCGAGGCATATGGCTAAGGCATAACTGTTTCGCTTCTTCTTGAAAAATATGCTCATGTACCCAGCTGTTTGCGTTGTGGAGAACTCTAACAGTGTAATTTAGCAACGTAACAATGGTTTAGCACTAAATGTTGCATATACATGCCACCAGAGAGCCCCAACAATGACTCTGCGCGCACGGACGCGACAATGGGTTAGGTTAGGCGGAAGTGGGCGGAAGTGGTTAGGCGGAAGAGCAGGCCCTATGGCCTGAGCCTCGCCATTAATAAAGACATTATTATTAATGGGCGACCACTTTGCACACACAATTATGTTGGGCGTTAAAGTGTTAATAGACCGCTCTTAGAGGGGGCAGCGGGGGTGGCAGGGGAGAATCGGTGGTTGGTGAAGCAGGTGGTTGGATGGAAGTGCTTGAAGGAGGCGGTTTGATTTATTTTATTTAGTAAAAAAACATTAAAAACAGTATGTGGCATATGGAAAGAATTTCCGCCAGGGGGCGCGTGGGTCGCTGGGCAGACGTGAGTGGAAAAGATAGGAAAGGGGTGGAGAAAGGGGGGCAACGGGAATGGGAAAATACTGGGGGTGTTGAGAACGAAAGAAAGATAGGAGAGTCAGGATTTAGAGAAAGGTTTGGGAGTCAGATGTGAAAGAAACTTGGTGACGTTAGATGTCCTCGCTCCTGTTTGAGGCCTCGGGAATGACACAAAGGTGGTGTCCCAAAAGAGAGAATCTAGGGGGACTAAAATAGTTGAGCATCACCAAAAATTGCATAGCCCTAGGAAATATATTCATCCCCGTCAGCTGCCAATGCCTCCAAAAATCTCTTAGTTGCGTATAGTTGGATTCGCCGACAATTTTCATAAGTGACTTACATCGTTTGGATATAGTCACTAAAAATAATATTGTAAGAAATTATGCAAATTATATCCCAAAGCAGAGTCATCAAATGAATGTAAGAGAACAGGCGAAAAATACCAAATTGCAAAGAGCCCACATACTCTCCTTTCGTCACTGTTTTACTGAGAGTCCTAATAAATTAAAATTTAGTCACGTGATGAATGATCCATGCAAATAATATTTCTTCAAAACGAAGTTTTAAAGATTTTTTTTCTTGCACTCTACGTACATAATAAATTCTTCAATTTTGTGAGAACATTGACAAGAACAGGACAGGCAGTAAAATCATATGTTAGCAAACGTTCGTAAAACGAATGCAAACCATTTCTACGCGTGTAATCATCGACTACCCCTCTCAATTTGGATTGTCACGAATGTCAGAAAACTACATTACCATACTCCTGGACGGAGACCAGACGAGAACTGAGAACTCGTCTCGGCTGGGTGATACCTGTTTAGGGAAAACAAGGTGACGGGCAGGTCGACGCCGGTTTTCGCCATTCCACAGAAAAGATCACTGCAACATCCGATAAATCATCGCGATCAAAATCATCATCGCGATAAAAAAATGCACTACACTTGTGGGGCTAAATATCCTAGCAGTTGGAATGGTATTACTAATCAATCAATCGATCACGTGTATAGTGTAAAAATCACCCCACTTCAAATCATTCACCTATTAACATTTACCCTTGTGATTGTCCCACCTTTCTTCATTCAGTAATCTGATTATTTCGCTTTGGCGGAACGTCAACTGCTAATGACATTAGCCCCATAGGTTTGGTGAATGTTTTTTTTCTCGTTTTGTGGTGATCTTCTCCCACTGAATGGTAAGATCTGGCATCGAACTACACGTCAGATAGAGTATTCTCCAACCAAGTATCTCCCACCAGTGAGCCCCTGCCTCAAGCGGGACAAGTTCCAAGCTCCCGATTGGTCTCCGGATATGTGCGGTAGTGTAGTGCATGAACGAGTAAAAAAAGTCCACCTAAAGGGTTAGGATAGGATAAGGAAAAGAAAGAAAGAGATCGCGCGAAATCCGAGGCCGGCCGGATAGGTCGGCATTTGTCTGGTGTTGGTCGGAGAAATCAGGAGAAACTACAGATCAGGGCAGACTGCTTCTAGAATTCTTCTCCAGATAGCAGCGGCTGAATTCGACTTAGCTATCTAGCTAGTATCGAAACTCCTGCCACCGTTGGGACTAAAACCCTCCCGGTCAGAGGCGCAGCAGGGTCACTCAGTGATGAAATTGCAAAGTCACTTCTGTGATTTTGTGTTCAGGAAGTGGGAGGACACAACAAGTAAACTACCCCCGTCACCTACGAGCTCGACAATCTAGGGAGTGATTCGCTTTCTGGAATAGAGTTAGGCGAAGGGGGAAATAATGGAAGGAAATAGGAACTGCTATAAGAAGGGAGCACTTTGACAGGTCGGGAAACAAATGAACGTCATGCAGGGCGACGAAAATGCAAAAGGTAGTGTTGAACCCATTTGCAAAGGAACTAACTGTAAGCGAACTCAATGCCAAAATGAGTGCATGGAGATAATCTGTAGTTCTATATGCTTACAGTGACCAAGCAAGAGCTGTCAAAACGGTCCCTTCTTGTAGCAATCTCTCTATATAGACAAGACTAAGAGACTAAGAAAGGGCCAGTTTCACAGGTCGGAAAACCAATGGACATCGTGAGGGGTGATGGCATTGTAAGGGATAGTGATCAAACCATTTACAAAAAAAAAAAAAACATTACAAAAAATCTGCAGTTCTATCGCGAACAGTGGCCAAGCAGTAGCGGTCCCTTCTTATAGTAATATCTCTATATAGGCAATTTTCTCTAAGAAGGGACCAGTATGATATGACGGGAAACAAATGAACGTCACGAAGGGCGATGGCACTGCAAGAGAGAGTGACCAATTCCTTTACATATGAGTTTACTGTAAACGAACGCATTGACAAAGAGTAAATAGACATAACCTGCAGTTCTGTTGCTAGCAGTATCCCAGCTGTGTTGTCAAAGCGGTCCCTTCTTATACTAATCACTCCATATCATCGCGATGTATCACCATGCCCCTTGACCAAGGGGCGCTCATCACAGCGGTCCCTTCTTATAGTAATATCTCTATATAGGCAAATTTATCTAAGAAGGGACCGGTTTGTCAGGTCGGGAAACAAATAAACATCACGAAGAGCGATGGCACTGCAAGAGATAATGATCAATTCCTTTACAAATGAGCTATCTGTAAAGGAACGCATTGACAAATTGAGTACATATACATAACTTGCAGTTCTGTTCCTAGCAACAGCCCAGCTGTGTTGTCAAAGCGGTCCCTTCTTTTAGTAATGTCTCCATATCAGCGCCATGTATCACCGCGCCCCTCGAACACGGGGCGCTCATCACAGCGGTCGCTTCTCATAGTAATATCTCTATATAGACAATTTATAGAAAAAAACAGTATGATAGGACGGAAAACAAATGAACGTCATGAAGGACAATGGCACTGCAGAAATAGGAATCAGTTCCTTTACAAATGAGCTAACTGTAAACGAATGCATTGACTCTTGCTAGCACTAGTCAAGCAATGTTGTCAAAGCGGTCCCTTCTTATAGTAATCTCTCCATATCAGCGCCATGTATCACCGCGCCCCTCCAGCACTGGGCGCTCACCACCCGTTGGAGCCTGCCTGCACCGATGTGAGCTTCCGCGCGCGATCGCACACACTAACCGCCCGCCCGGGCGCCCCCGCCCCACCTACCCCCGGCGCGGCACCTCCCGACCCAGAGACAAAGCGTGCGCGCGCGTGAATACCAAATCCAGGGGGCGCGCCGTACATCATCTCCCCCATTCACGCGCCCCGGCGCAGCGCGCGGCGGAGACGAGAGGTGGATTTCGGCGGAAATCGATGCTCGATGGTCCAAAACGCCGCCGCCTCGGCCTGAAAGGCAAGCTTCCCCCTTTCATCGCGAGTCCGATTTATTTCGAAACAAGCTCGGGGGGTCACTCGCTGGTGTCCCCAGCGCCCGAACGCCCAACCAACTCGGCCGGCGGCGGCGTCCGAGCTTTGTCCATTGTTCTTGCCACGGCCACCGACTTCACTCGATTCGATTTTCCTGTTATTGCCCTCTGGCTTGCCTTCTCTCACTTTTCTTACCATGCGCACCAGCTTCACTTCACTCCCTATGCTTTTTCGACCGCTTTAACAGCTACTGCTTGGCCACTGTTGGCTACAAAAATGGAGATTATGTCTATGAACTCATTTTGTTAGTGTATTTGTACCCCGTTAGCTCATTTGTACACAGCCTGATCAATATCTCTTATAATGAGATCCTCTTCATGTCGTTCATTTGTTTTCGACCTATCAAACCGGTCTTCCCTTCTCTCGCCTTTCCTGTCATGCCCAATTTCACTTTTCTTACTTTTCCTGTTGTTGCTCACTAACTTCATTTCTCTTACTTGTCTTGCTATGCTCATCAGCTTCACGTCTCTCGTATTTACTGGCATGCCCACAAATTTCACTTCTCTTGCTTTTCTTATTGCCCAATGAGCCCAATGACTTTATTTTTCTTGCCATGCCCATTAACTTCACTGCTCTCGGCTTTCCTGACATGCTTAACAACTACACTTCCCTTGCTTTTCCTGTCATTACCCATTGAATTCATTTCTCTCACATTTCTTGCCAGACCAACCGGCTTCACTTCTCTCGCCTTTCCTGGAACGCCCACCGGCTTCACTTCTCCCACTTTTCCTGTCATGCCCGCTGACTTCCTTTATCACGTTCTTCCTGTCATTTAACCTATTCATTTCTTTCCCTTTTTCTGTCATTAACACCGACTTCATAACTATCGCATTTCCCGTTGTGGCCACTGACTTCTCTTGTTGCAATTTTGCTTCCATTCCTGTCGACTTCACTTCTGCGTGGCTATATTTTGGGGCAGCAAACAACAGAGCGCAGCACCGTACGGGATTCCGACCGCTCAGCGGCGCGAACTCTTTTGTTTATTGCGTTGTATTATGGGGTCAGTTGTGTATTTGGTTAAACGAGTAAGGCGGGTTATATTCTGCTTATAGGACAGGACGGCAAATATCCCGGCGAAAAACCAGTAGCTCCGCAGTCAGTCGGTCGGTGAGGTGTGTCGGTCTGTGAGTGGAGTCACGAGAACGACTATGTAGGCGTGAGAGAGATTATGACCCCAGCCGCACCACAGACCTACGGGCAAGGCCTCCGCAATTGTTGCTCCGAGTGTAGTTTTGTTCTCTGGTCGTGAGCTTCCGACCGCCTTTTTTTCCGCTCCATCAAATCGTCTCCACTGTCTGGATCTCTCTGCAAATTATATTACGCGTGGAATATAACCTGCCTAACTCGTTTAACCAAATACACAACTAACCCTATTATACATAGCAATAAACTAAAAGGAACATTTTATATATTTAAGAACTAGCTCTACAAGTAATTAGCAAAATATTACAGTAAGTTTTGAAATATTTTGCTAAATATTTTGAGCTTTTGGTTCACGCCAATGGCATAACTACTTTCAAAATTTTCTGTTCGTGCGGTCTGACGAGACACTGACATAGTTTTTTAGGAGCTAGTTCAACTTTCACAATTTTTCTTTAATTATACTCTATATCATCAAGTACTACAATAATATTGTCGGGGAACAACAGTAAGATTGTCGCGACGTTACAAGGGGGCCTGTGAGGAGTGCCGACACGGCTGGTCGCTGTCACTCCGTGACAACGGCAAATACCAGGTACAAGACAGGACGTTGGCACAGGGAGTGCTTCGGCCAGCGTCGGCATAACTGTTTCTACACAATTAGAGACAATACTGACCATCACAAAGAAAAATAATATTTATATTTTTATTAATTCACAAGGCATTAGTTCACACTTGCATAATATACTTTTAAAAAATAGTTAATATACCTGTAACAAGTAATGCACTTCAGCTTCTGGATCAATGATCCCCATCTCGATCAGTTTTTTTCCAGTTTGCGTGCTCCATTTAGCGAATGCTGAGATGGCCCATTGTTTTGCCTCTAGACATAAATGGACCTTGCCTATGTCCACGTTTTATTGAGCTGTTGGTAGTAGTGATAGGAGTAGAGCGAAGAGTATGGGCTACTATTTTGTAAGAAATACAATTCAAATCAGTAGTTCGTTTAGCGTTGCAAATAACTCGGAAGCTAAAATCTCTACATTTTTAATTCTTACTCTTTTGATACTTTAATTCATCATTCAGCTATTTATGGTTAAAAGGTGGGAAAGAGATTCCATAGCTTAAGAAATGGTGCGGAGATTATTCTTGTCCCCGACACGTCACATACAATTACCACTGCTCTTTCTTTAAATAAATCAAATAGAATCCGAAGCACGCAACCGCCGAGCGACGCCCGTGCCAGCGAGGAGGCCACGCGCTCCTGGCCGCTGGGCGCAACCGGGGCGTATTCGTCGCCGCCTCCCAGGCAGCGCTGGAACGCACGCGAATCTCCGATCAAACTCCGCGCCGCCCGCCCGCCGCACGTAGCCTCGCCACGTGCTTTCTTTTCTTCTCCTTCCTCTGTAATATTTCTTTTGACTACGGTAGCATTGTTCATGCACCAGTTAAGGAGTAAGAACAAGTAAGCTATACGAAATAATTAAACGTCCTGGAAGGGGAAGATACAACTAAATTTGTAAACTCTCACATAATTTATTGGCTGCGATATGTGGGGAAAGAGAGTGGCAAGAATGGCAAAACTGCCAAATAAATTTATATAAAAGCAAACTTATTGGAGTTAGAAAACGTTCAAAACTGAAGAAAAAAATTAATCCCGAGTTGCGGAGGATGGTCTGATGAAGATAGATGTCAGCGAATGATGGGAGAAGATTGAAAAGACAAAAGAATGGAGGTGAATCTTGAAGATATTCCAACCCCACGTCGGGCTAGCGTGATTTGAAAGTAGAATTTACTTTGTGCCTCACATGATCTTCTCACCTCCTTCCAGCATTTATTATGAGCTTTTCCTCACATTTTCCAATTTTTTTCGAGGCTCCCATCCTTTGCTACGTACGAAGTCTTCTAAAAGTATCTTAGTGTGTCTACCTTTCTTCGCAATCTTCCTAATCCTCTCTCGTAGTATTTTCCTGCGTATTGCCCTTCACTTCCAAGCTCCTTCTTCTGGGCCTCTGATCCTTCGATGAAAAATAGGTTTTCCTGAGCGTGGCCTTTTCCCTTCTTTCCTTTACACTATTCCAAATGGTTTCACTGTGTTTATCATATCTTTTATGACTCTTTTAAGCTTTTTTCTTGTGCTCTTACATTTTATTCATAAACAGTCTTCTCCACGTGTTTTGTTTCCTCTCCTTCCCCAAAATTTTCCTCTTCCCCTCGGCACTGCCTTGAATCAAACGCCTCAACAAGCTTTTTCTTTCCTGTCCCTTCCTTCATATTCTTCTCGCTGTCCGTCTTTAGAACCTTAATGTATTTTCGCTCATCTTTCATCTCTTTTCCTTTTTCATGACTTATTCACACGCAGCCTTCACTTTTATTCACACGCAGCCTTCTCCAAGCATTTATTGTCCATTTTCTTCTCTATTAACCTTTGGTACTTTATTAGTAATTTCCATGTATTTTATCTTTTCTTTAGAGCTCCTTTTTTCAGGGATCGTCACATTCGATGTCACGGAGTCTTTAAGTGTTTTCTCTCCTTTTCCTTCCTGATTTATCTTTTGGTCTTAGTTAGAATTTATATGTATTTCATCTTCTATTTTCCTTTTCTCACTCAATCACATCCATTCCTGCGTACTTCATTGAAGCCACTACATAAAAAAATAAGACGCCTTTTTACGGACGTAATACCTTATGGACGTACAATCATATCTATATCGGTGCGATACGACTCCGATTCAAAGTGAACTACAAGTAAACGCAATTACATAAGGAAAATCAAACACTCTTTAACTCCAGACAGTCAAATTTTTCAGGAAAGAAACTTAGCATGTAATCTCTCTCGGTGATCCCAGGTGTTAATATTGTAGTCATTTATCACTTGTTTATCCCTTAAATACTTCAAAACTTAAATTGTGCGCTTAAACAGTTTTTAAAAATTATGCTAAATACCCACAAAACATTTGCACCAAAAAATGGAGATAGTACGGTTTTATTCTCCCTGCTTCAACTGTGGAATTCTTAATATGTATGGTTTGAGTGTAATAACCCAAACATTAATATTATTTACATTTTTTAATTATAGGCAAACTATCCGTTCATAACATCATTTGAAAAGATTCCTGCAATTGTGGTGCAGTCTAAGTATTACGTTTCACCGAGCTACGTCATTCCTTCGGATTAGTACACCGCTACTTTCGCAGCTACCAAATGTCACAGCGGCTCCATTAATTACTTCACAATCACAGAGTCTCACGGTTTTCGCCAGCAGTTGAATTCTCATTACTCGCCATCTGTTGCCTATCATACCTTATCCGCTACCATCACACTCGTCTACACTTTCTGTGTGTTGTTGTTATAGGCTAACTGTCACCATTGTATTAATTTCCTCTCATTTTACCTCAGACGAAATCGCAACCATTACAGCCGACCTCATCGCTGGAATAAATGGTTAAAAAAAGGTGAGCAGTATATAGGATTGCCACTTGTAAGTATTACGTATGCTCGACCTGCATTCTTATAACAATGACTTCTATCTACAAAACTATTTAAAAGGTAACAAAACCGGAATGATTGTAACTTTTCTACATCCAACTTCCTCATCAATCTGACCATCGCCGAAATAAATAATCCATCTTACGGCATGCCAAACAGGCTAGCGTTCCACATTACTCTGTAAACCGCTTCGCTTTTCACCCTACAAGCTACGCTCTCTTTGGATATCTAAGTATTTAAAGATATTGTTATTGTGTGCTTCAACAAAAGAAAGATTTTCTCGTAGAATTATGCAATAATATGTAACACTAGTGGTTAGTAGCAGCAAAATTTCTGCTGAACCAAACAACATTAGATAGGTTTCAAAAAAGTTGCATTTACATGCTTCAGAACAACAAATAAAATACTCTGATAAAGCACTGCAATAAATTAAATATTTTTACAAAAGCAGTATTCACTAATACTGGAAAAATGTAGTATGAGTGTTCAACGAAGGCAAATATGCTGCTGAACAATACCATTCAAAATCGTTTTTCAAAACTAAAGTACGCACATTATTCAAGAAAAACAAATAAAATACTTTCGTATAACACTGCAGTAAGTGAAAAATGTTAACAAAAACAGTCTTCGCAATTACAATAACATCGTGTAGTATCTACAAATGAAGTAATTTAGTTCTTTAAATACCAAGAATGTAAATAAGTTGCGGTTACATAACACAACACATGAGTAGACATCTTTCACAATGGGCGGCCTCGTTTTTGGAGCATTGCTCTCGCATGACGTCACCTGTGTCATAAGCACTTACAGAATATGTCGGTACAAGCATTACGAAAATTGGCGTAAGAACGCAATCAAGTAGTGTTTCCAATTCCATTCGTGCAATAGAACACTAAAACATGCAGAATGAACATCAAAACGTGCAAAAACATGCAATAAAAATAACAAAACATTGCAAAACGGTGTACTGTAACATTCATAAACTTATCAACTTATTTCACATTACTGATGTGAAATTTAAAGTGAAAGAAATATTACGAATTTAATTTTTTATTACAACTATTAAGTTTGTAAATATTGTTTAAACAAATTATATTTGACATCTTAAATACTTTTCGCCTTTAGTATGTTCACTGTGTTTGTGCCAGGCTTTATTTTGACGGAGGTGCGCACGCAGCTAAAAGCTGACAACAACTGCTTTCAATCTCTCTCGTATCTCGCAGGGCAGTTTCGAGAAATTCGATGGATTTGGAACGCAATACAGCTTGCTAATAGGCTTCGCGCCTGGGCGTAAGGTTGAATACGACGCGCGCACCCAGTCTCATGTTAAGTTCAGCGAAGACTGGCAAAACGGATATATGATCCGTTTGAGAAGATAGACCCGAAACATTGCGTGAGCAAGCGCAACCAAGGGCCGCTGACAGAGTTCGTAATAACACCGCGCATCCTCATTCCTGACTGTATAATCCCTCATAAATTTTAATTAGATAATAGGTATCATGAATGATATAGGTGCTCAGTTCATAGGACGACAAAATGCAGAATTTCACAGACCACCCGAACACTGCACTGTAGGGTTTTCATAAAAAATATTTTCTTAAATAAAACCTTTAAAATTAGGTAAATTAAAACAGGTTGATAATAAAAAGATTTAATTTAATGAAATAAAACGGTTAATAATGAGGTTGCGAAAGCGACCGGTAAAACTCCAAAATGTGCAATTTTTAGTCAGCTTTACCCAAAACGTATATTTTTGTGTAGTATGTGCAATTTCGTTCTAAATAAAACAAGTTCTAAAATAATGTCTCATGATTCAAATTTCTATCACGGTTTCATCTAATATCAAGTCAGCAAAGGAAAGAAGTTGTTACACGAATTTCCTGTCTTTATTTACTATATTTCCCCTAATTTCTAGGCGTCAATTATGTCATCCTACGAGTGTACTACAACCGTAAACATCTTTCAAATGGCCAAGAGATGCGGTGTTCTTTTAACTTCTACGCGATTTGGAAATAAATAATATGGAATATGAGACTAATGAGTGTATTCAAATCAATATCCTACAAATTAAAATAATTTACGAAAAAATAAACTTTTATTACTCTAATAATAAATTATATTATTATTATTATTATTATTATTATTATTATTATTATTATTATTATTATTATTATTTCAAAGCAGATCGTAAGTATTAATGATTCACAGAAGTCGGGTAAAATGTGTGCAATATTTTAAACAGTTCTGCTATGAAAATACCCTCTGGAAAGTGTTCTGCACCACGATCAAACTAGTGGTGCTACACAATGACACAGATTTTCCCTTTTTAGTTTTCTATTTCTATTGGTCTCGGTTAGATATACAAACTTGCCATCTCTTGCCGTCCAAAGAACATTTTTTTAAAAACTTTCCTAATTTTTCGGTTTCTTAATATTAGAACGGAAAGTTAATTTAATAATATTCAAGAACAGTAAAATCTCTATATAAATGGCAGTTTTTTTTAAATTATTGGAGCCGTTTTTAAGGATATGGCGTTCAAACTTTACTTACTGTAAATGCAAAAATTTGAAGTTCTTTTATACAGAAAAATGTTTGAGTTGTCAAAAAACTTGATTAGAAGTCATTTGAAGGACATTAACTAACAAATACAACAGTTTTAAAATTCCTGGAAATGTGCATTATAACAGGCATATTATCGTGAGCGATGTTTCAAAACATTACATTTGTGTAATTAAAAAACGTCGTATTAAGAAGTGTAATTTGCAATATTCCGTTCGAAAAGTTTGAAGAAAATTTTAGGCCGTTTTTGAGGAAACGACATTTGAATATTTCTAAAAATTCGAAGTTTTGAACTAGTTTTGCACAGAATGGTTGCGTTTTCGAGAAACTTTATGTGATATTATTTGAAGAACATGTACTCATAAATAAATATAATACGTATGTATACGCGAAAGTAAAAGCAGACCGTTTTCTCCCGACGAGTCTCACCTCGAGCAAGTTTTTTTTTTCTTTTGTGCCCTCCACAGTAACCCTGTGAAGAAGGGGAATTTATTATCTATAAATATTTTCCTCGAGCAAGTCCGTTCATTGCTTCTCTTCCCAGAACAGTCTCCATTTCTCCAAAGAGCATCACCCGCTATTCGCAATCCTTTCGGCAGTTCACCGCATGGAAAATTACCCTGCATATGGTCAAGCGAAACGCTCAAAACCGCTGCTGTTTCATGTTGCATGCACAGCGGTCTTCGGTCGTCGATAAACGAAGGGAAGCTAACCTCACGGTTCGCATCGGATGCTGTAAAATAAACTTCGTGGGAACGTATCAGGTCATCAAAGACCGGCACTCACCGGCGAGCTGCGCTCTGCCAGGTGAGGTTGGGCGTTATCGCTTTTTTTATGGGGCGATGTAATCCGCATGCAGTCGTGTCGGAATCGTTGGATACGTACTCTGAAAAAAAAGTATGCCAAAACATTGCGTAGAAAGGTCGTAGTATTTGTCGATTTTTGGAGGCTGTTGTTTTATCTGGCCGCGAGGTTTGACTATTAAAATGGTTCACGGGGCATTAGAAGTTGATATACTGTGTTCTGGAGGTTGTAAGTTATTTTTGTTTTTAATATCTCGTTCTCTTGCCACATTTTATAAGCACTCTAGTACTTGTAAAAGTTACTTGCAGTGCACCCTCTTCGAAAGTTTATTTTCAGAAGAACTTTATAGTTTCATTATTTCTATAATATCCATATTGCGGAAATAAATGAAGTAGAGTATGACGTCATTTTGACACTTACTGATATTAAAATTCCATGAAGCTCATTGGACATTTTTACGCATTTGGACGTTTTTCATCATTTTATTCGCACAGTTTTTGCTTTTTATTATTTTCTAGAATAAACAGCATTTATACAAAAACATATTAGATACTTTTTTCCCAGTATATCGCAGAATAGCTGTCGAAGAAAGCCTAATAACTGTATAGTTTAATTGAATATTCAATGAAAAATCATACAGAGAAGTCTATTTGGAACCTGTTCATAATCTTCCTTATGAAAGACAAATTGTAAATACAGTCATCACCATGCAGTACGTCTATATCAGTAGATTTTGCAATAAACTCAGTTTACTTTATTTTAGTTGAATTGTTTATTGCACCGTGGCTATGTGCAGTAACGATGACAAAACGCTGCGCGGAAAGGTGGCATGTTTGTCGATTATTTTGGTTGTGGGGTATGTGGTTCGTTGGGTTACGGCATATGTTCTCAAGACGCATATTTGGACTACGAAAATGCTCCTCAAATCAATCCTATTTCGTGTAAATTTTCCTTCGAGGTTATCACTTATTTTAATATTTCGTTCTTAAATGTATTTGTTTCTGCACCGATATCTTTACTACTCTTGTATTTCTCCAAAAGTTATCTGCACATTAGTACTTCATAAGTATTTAAATATTTTCATGTCTTTGAGTATTATTAACTTAAAACAGCCGAAGAAAAACTAAGGTAACTGTTTCCCTAACTATCTCCTTTTAAAAGTAAAGAAGGTTGTTAAAAATGGCTCTCATGTTGGATTTCATTAATTTCATTAAAAGTTTGCAACATATTTTACACTTCTTTAGATCATATACTTTTCTAAAAAAACTCTGACATAGAATTTTATTTTATTTAAATGTTAATTACAGTCAAAAATAATCAAATATTTTCAAAATATATTCTAAAAATTTTATTGATATTCATTCAGATCCTTTGAATATAGTCATTTATGAATTTCCTGAGTTACGAATATGTTAACATCGAATATAAGTGGTATATTTATTATAGTGAAAAATTAACCCTTCTCGGTAATACGATTCACTATGAACGAGGAGTTAATTACTGCTAATTAGTATAATTTCATATGCGTAGAGCGCCCTTATTCAGAGAATCCTATTCAGGGGCTTTGCTATTGAGCTGGGGGCGTGCGGGCACTGCTCGTTAGCAGCCGTGAAGGGCGGTGAAGCATCAGTCGCTCGTAGTGGAAGGCGGGCGCTCGCAGGGCGCGTTCAGTAATGTCGTCGAGCTGCGGGCTTATACCAGTGGCGATAACTAAAGTTATTAGTAATTTTGCTCAATTTATTAAAAAGAATAATTATGTATTGACCGCATTCTACTCGAATGAGTGTTACCAGGAGAGATGACTCAGGGCATCAACCGATGTCACTGCAGTCCCTCTGACCGGGAGGTCCTAGTTTCGACTCCCGACGGTGGCAGGATATTTCGACACTAGCTTGACAGCTAAGTCGAATTCAGGCGTCTGGAGGAGAATTCTAGCGTTCGGCTGCTCTGCTCGGTAGTTTTCTCCGATCAACACCAGGCGAATGCAGGAGCAGAACCCTACCAAACGGACCGCGCGCGCTCTTCCCTACCTCTTCCTTGTCCTACCCTCACCCCTTACACACGCTTACACTAACGTGCGCTACACTACGCACCACACATGGAGGAAGACCGGTCGGGAGCTTAGAGCTTGTTTCGGCTGGAGCGGTGTCCTGCTGAAGGAGATACCTGGTTCAGGAAAACCCAGTTAGCCGACGGTAGGTCGGCGCCGGATCTCGCCATCCAGATGGGGAAGACCATCGCCACCTCCCGAGCAAAAACATTCCCCACACTTACGGGATTAATGACCTTAGTAGTTGACGTGCCCGAAATCACTAACATTCTATCAATTAATCAAAATTTAAAATACCCATGGGACATCGTTTATATATTCATACTACATTCATTATATACTATCAATTGATGTATACTATATTCACTCAATACATTTATGTACTTGAATTCACTGAATTCATGAATTCACTTCATATAAAGACTGAAATTTATTTTCTTGGGCTTGGGCGGTGCCCCGCTGGCGGGAGATTCCTGGCTGAGGAAGAAACCGCTAGCCGACTGGTCGACGCCAATCTCGCCATATAGTGAGCACAAACCACTGACATCTCCGGAGCAAAAACACGCACTATACTTACGGGAACTTCGTAGTTGACGCGTCCGGAATCACTAATAATCAGTCAATGAAATGAGTGTTGTTATTACGAACGGTATTTATTTTCTTATTTCAAGGTACAATTTTAATGTTCCTTGAAATAAGAAAATAAATACTAGTTATAAATATGAAATAGTAAATAGTTTAGAATAATATTGGGGTGGGGTTCCGAAGTGAAAAATTCCCCTTAAACTTTTTCTGAATTTGCTCCAGGCTGAAATCCAGTTGTAGACCTGCACCCAGAACTAATAACATTACTTTAGTTTTCCATTCTGATATGATATTATTTCTTGATAGATTCACCGACTTCAATACGTATAACTGCAGTCCACAAAAAGTAAGTTAGCAGAAATACACAAATAATTGTAACTGCAATTTTAAAGAAAACCATTATTACTAAATTACTAAGATGGTAGTTTCATTGTCTACTTCTTCGTTTCACTGACTCTGAAAATAAGGAAAACTAGAACCCGCCTCAGCCCAAAAGCAAATGCACTACTCAAAGCGCTTGCGATTGATTTCAAGCGAAAAGGAGATGTGGGCATCCGTTCTGGACGTCTCCGGTATCGGGCTGTGGGCATCCTCATAAGGTTTGCTAAACTGTAACACACAACTTACAAACACTTCAGTACCACACACTCTGGAGCTTAGACATTGTCCAGGTTGGGGCGTTCCTCAGCTGGGGAAAATACCTGAAGAGGGAAAACACCGGAAGGCGAAGGTAGGGCGGCGCCACATTTCACGTTTCAGTAGTGGTGAAACTCCGCCATCTTCTGATATATAACATGCACTAAATTTACGGGAATTATTATTATTTGAGTAGTTAAGACGCCCGAAAAAAAAGCTTTGGGGGAAATCTTTCGACGCACTTAGACATGCTTTTACTGCATTAAACACCTACCTGCTTCAGACAAATAACAAAGGAATTGCAGAGAACTCAGTTGAAACGCAAATCTGCTCCTTGAAGCTGTTAATTTGATTAAAATATCCATAATTTCAAGAAAATAGATGTATTTTAAGACACTGAGAAAATTAATATGCATAAAAATGCTCTTATAATCGTCTCTCGTTTTATATAAACCATGCAGAGAGAATGAGGCATATGGATTTACGAAACGATTAAATTATACCAATCCGCGCCAATAAGCACCAAAGCTTTTCAGGGTACTATTTGGATTTTCACATTCTTTGTAAACCAATATATTATTTTTAAACTATAAACGTGTATTAAAAGTGTTCATCTTCAACTAAACTTAAATATTTTCTTGCCTAAAGAATTACTTATTAAATAAAACAGCTGTAGAAATGAGGGCTGCAGACGTTGATTTTGGGCGTTCGATCGGAGTACAAAAATCGTAATGCTTATTTTCAAGGGTTCGCCTGAAGGAATCTGCCTCCTCTTTGTTATTTCCTCGGGCAGAGGGCGGCTGGGCTTTCGCGTGTGTACGGGGTCGGCCGCTTCCCGGACAGGTGCAGTGGGAGGGGGTGGAGGCAGGCGGCACGCGGGGTCACGTGCCCGAGGCAGGCACGCGGGGCAATAAAGCGCAGAGGCCGGGGAAGCCCCGCCCGCGCTCCGCCGCGCCCACCTCCGGCCTCGGGCCTCTTCTCCTCGTCCTCCTTCTTCCCGCCACTTTCCGCCACTCTCCGTTCCCGCTCCGTCCCCGCTAAGCCCCGCTCCGTCCCCGCTCAGTCCCCGCTCAGTACCCGCTCAGTACCCGCTCCGTCCTCGCTCAGTACCCGCTCCGTCCCCCCTCCACCCCGCTCCGTTCCCGCCCTGTCACCACTCCGTTCCCGCTCTGTCCCCGCCCCGTCCCCGCCCAGTCCCCGCTCCGTCACCGCCCCGTCCCCGCTCCGTCCCCGCTCCGTCCCCGCTCAGTACCCGCTCAGTACCCGCTCAGTACCCGCTCAGTACCCGCTCAGTACCCGCTCAGTACCCGCTCAGTACCCGCTCCGTTTCCGCTCCGTTTCCGCTCCGTCCCACATCCTTCACATTCATTTTCTTTCCCATGATTTCTCCCATTTCATACTTGACATTTCTGGCGCAAATCCCTTCCTTCTGTACTCAAAAGCTACCAAACTCAGTCTTAGACAGTTCATCATGCCAACCCCCCTCCCATCAAATCTAACATCTAATCTTATCTAAACAAATATTTAAAAGTGGATTCTCAAATGAGTATCCTCAATCAGTGTTCCATAAATATTTTTCTTGTTTGTGAGTTTGAACCAACTACTATGCTTATATGCACTTTAATACACGAGAGGCCAAATTAAGGCTGAGCTATTTTGTATCATTAATGAATTGAAGGATACCAATAAGCTTTTGTGTTTTAATAAAAAACATTGGTCCTCCTCAAGTCATGAGCAAGATCAAGGCCACCGCACCGCCCGTGCAAATGGGAAACACCAATCCCGCACCCCAGGGCATAAACAAAGAGCGTGGGAGGGGCCTCAATAGGTGCGCGCGTGTGGGCCGCCGGCAGCTGTGACAACATGGCCGCCTCGCGCACTCCAGTCTCTCGCCACCCCTTCCCCGCCTACGCGAGGTCGGCCAGCAACAACAAGGGGCGGGTGCCCTCGATGCCATATTGCCCCCCGCGACGCATAGTTTCGCAAGGGGTCGCCCGCAGTGGCGCCCCCAAGCCGCGGCGGCCGCTCCGGGAACTACGGGACCGCACGTAAGAGGAAGGGGATGTAAGTTATGTGCATAAATCTAGCGGGAGTTTGCGCCGACCCTGTCCCCCCCCCACTCCGTCGCCCCCCAATTATGAACAAAGTAGCAAGAAGTTGTTTTACGGGCGTGTTTTGACGCGCGCCTCAAAATTGGCCGCCTACGCCACTCGGCGAGGTCGTCCCTCAGTGGATCCCGCGCGACTGTTGTGTCTTGTTCTTTCGTGAGCGCGTTCAGAACTTCTGAATTGTTCCGGGGTGGTAATCTGCACTCTGGGGGTTCTGCGTCTCCGCCTAATCCGTTTGCCTCTCATGGCCCCCTCCTCTTTCCTTGAGCTGGAATTGATGTTTTAAGTGGCCATTCAAACCACTAGCAGGCTTTCGTAAGTACTCTTAATGGCGGGCTTTGAAAAGACAATTGTAAATACAAGGTGGTAGTAATAGCTTAATGATGGTTTTGTACATTAAATTATTTCATTATGTTCGAGTGTTCCTTAGAGCTTTTTACTAATTTTGAATTCTCATTTAGTGAAGCTTTAAATTTTAAATTTATTTATCAAAAAAATGCTACGTATGGAGAAGAAGTACTTGCTGAAGAGCTACGTAATGAGTTTAACTAAATACTGTACAAAAAATTAGGAAGAACTTGTAGCAGTAACCCCGCGTCACTCACAGAAAGCATGCTTGCAGTCGTTAAAGTTAATATCTCGAATTCGGTGAATAGGTGGTTTATCTTGTTTCTATGACCGGTACACATTTATGAAGAGCTTTGAGCCGTAACAAGATGAGTCACAGGTCGACGAAAATCGAGATATTAACATTTACAAACACTAAAAGCCTTTTTGGTACTGGTATGGCGAATCTTGGTACTACCTAAAGCTCTTTGTCCCTGAATACTTTATAGTTCATTTAAAAACGTAATGCTTCACATACATTTATAATCTTTGATATTATGTTGTAAAGGGCACATGTCTCAAAAGACTGATTGACATTGCGTTTATATACACTCATTAAATTTTGAATTTAAAGCAGTCAATATTGGATCTCAAATAAACTCCTTATTTCACAAATCACGGCACATAAGCGTGCATTCTATTAATTTTACGATTTTATTCACATTTAGTGTTTATACCATAAAACCGGTTAGTAGTACAGTGATAAAACATCTGGAGACCACGACCTTCTATTTGAAGCAAAAATAAAGAAATATGTTTGAATAGATTGTCATTGCATCTAACTTTCCTTCAAATAACTAACAAGATGATTAAGGATACGAATGCTCTGGATGAGTGAGTTAAAATTGAATGTTAGACATTGAACGAAAATGTGCATTATAAGGATTTTTTAACGAAGTTCATATTTATAAAATAATCAGAGTGAGGCTATACACAGAGAAGAGGTATGACGTTAGTTAGAATACCCAGACGCAGACATTAATAAATCATGGACTTCCAGCCATCTGCCTGTTCGTGGCTACTATAGCTTAGTGCATCTGGATTAGGTCGTAGTTTACTGGCCAGGATGAAGGAAATTTCTGATTGGTGTTATAACGAACAGTTCAATAAATAGTGTTGGCCAGACATACGAGTTTATACTTGTCGACGAAACTTTATTTGAGCAAGCAGATCAAATAGCTAGAATAACAAACGACCCACGTAAAAAAACTAGAAAACACAAAGTTTGGTCCAAAACAATTACAGCTAGAATAAACTGTTCGATCTAATTTTATGAATGTATCGAACTTCAATTGTGGCTGCAAAAAGTATTATCCTCATTGGTTGCCTTTTGAGCTGCGCAATCGAATCGAGAACAAAGGACAACTGTTGATTAAAAGAGAATGTTGTCTAGGCGAGCAGATTTAGTTTTTCAACATTGACTGCAGTTTTCTATTTTGCGGTATGTAATGGAAACCGTGCTTTGTTCGTCTGAAATTTCACACAATGAACATAGTAAGTTATGAAGTGCAACGTATTTAATGAAACAATAGAGCGTTCGCTTACGAACGTCACACTATTAGCATTTAGAGTGAGACAGTATTGCGACTTTCCTTCTTTGTTTACACCTACAATACGCCCATAACATGTCCCGACTACTGAAAAAAAAGGCCCTACCACGTGATCCCGATCCATCACATTGCTCAGTTGCACGCCATTTTTCGGAATGCTGCTTGTTCTATGTTGCTAGAACTTATCCAATAATACAATTAATAAAAAATCACATTCAATATCAGGGTTGGGGCTTAAAGATGAGAAAATATGAAACTAAACAAATAATATCACTGTTTTCAATTATATTACAATACATCACTTATAATCAGCAATATTTCTACAATAATATATCAAACATAGTGGCATAGTGGAGTTAAGCACACATACAATTTAAATATACAGTTTTATTTACAAATTATCGACTACCCCGTGCACACTTTAAGGTCTTTAAGGTATCTCGCGATCGCCAGCCGCGAAACACTTAACAAAGAAATTAAAAAACTGACTCTTTCTTCTGTAAGAGAGACAATGAAAATACGTAGGAGCCGTTCCACGTCATATCAAACGAATTCGAGGAAAAATTGACATTGATGTTTTTTATTTTTTAAATTTTGTGTATATATTCTAATAGTAAAAACAACTCACACATGTTTTCTTTTTATTTTCATAAAAGTTGTATAGGTTCAGATTTTTCGAAATCAAAAATTACACAATAGCGCGTACTATCGTATATAAATGCACATATCTTCTTTACTAAAAAATTCAAATTAGATTCATTTTATAGATTATAACCCGACTTTTTATATTTGTACTAAAATTATACAAAAATTGAAATTGTTTATTTTTCGAAGCTATTTAACTTTCAATTTTATTTTTTTAGGTTCGCTAAAATTGTTTTAAATATAAAAAATATAACTACATTCCCTACCTTTTATTGTATGGTTGTGCAAAATTTCGTGTTAATGGGTCAAAAGTTAATGGGATATGCATAAATAGAGTTACAATAAATTAACTTTTCCAATCGCATGTTGAGGACAGCGGCATCCAGATTCGCGTCGTATGAAGTCAAATGCACTCGGTCTATTTATCATTAAAATGAGAATGTTAGGATTGAGTGGTTGAAATTGTAGAAGCTCTAGTTAAAGTTCTTTAATATACATTTTACAAAAGTTAATAAAATAACAGATCCACGAAAGTGTATTTTTGCTTAAAGTGTTTCACTTTTTCATAGTGGGATTTTAATAAGTCACATTCTTTTTTCTGGAAATTAATTGTCAAAAACATAAATTGAATACAAACAAAATTGTTTTGCCTACTCGAATAATTTTTGTGATGTAATTGGATTCTGCAGTGGCTGCAGATTTTCTCGCGTAGCGAATCTTTTGAAGGTGTCGCCAATTTTAATACATTGCCTTTCCCTGGGAGGTGGCAAATATATGCCTTTCAGAATTCATACCAACATTTTGGTCTTGAAAATATTTTTGAATTTTATATTGCGGACTTGCTCCGTCTGAAAAATATATTACTGTTTTGACATTACCTACTTCAACTTTTAGAAATTTAATCAAACGTTTTTGGAAGAGATGAACTGCATTTTTATCCAGCTTTAGACTTTCAGATATTGTTATTACACTTTTGGGCTTTAGGTGACTATCATATCTGAAACATATAACAAAGGGGTGAAGTGTGAAGTGGTTCCTATTCCAATATGTTCCTTGAACTGAATTTTGAATGACAATTAAATAGGATGTAATACGCCTACAGGTTTTCTTCTTATACCAATCACAGTGATTTTTCAGATTTTATGTATTACAAAGTTGAGACTTGGGTGCTTACTCAGTTGGGGTATATTACTCAGTGTGTTAACAGTAATACAAATTATATAAACCTTCAGGAAACACGGTTTTCACTTGCTGCACAAAGACAAAGTCACTATCTCTGCCGGAAGTTTCTAAAAACGTAGAAGGTGGCATCCAACCTAGGTGGTTACAATAACTCGTGCGGCAGTCACCTTCAACGTTTTTAGAAACTTTTCATGATGTAATGTGTTATATTCTGATGTAAACACCAAATTGTATATAATGGTTTAAATATTTTTGTATTCCTTAGTTTTTATTATGTTAAACTGTATTTCGTATCTATGCTATTGTTATCCGTTTTTTCATTATATGTATTGCTCTTGACAAGGCACATGCTATATGTGATGATTAATATATTACAAAAGTCTTAATTCCTGATATCTGCCTTCGATTGATCCTATATGGCCCAAACGTACTTAAAGCTTACCGCCTATATACTACATCAAACCACGATCAACACGAAGAACTAACAAAAAGTTCAATAATAATACTATTAATAATAATAATAATAATAATATTAATAATAATAATCGTAAAAAGAAAAGACGCATTTGCGAAACAGGGAATCCAAAACAATTACTCTGAGTAAAAGTTATTGTTTTTCGTATGTTTCACACTTCACAACAATATGGTATTTCACTTGCCCCTCTGCTTTATATCTTCTTATGCCACGTTTTCATATTAATCATTGAAGCTCACAACACTTCTTTCCACTTAATTACGTGTGAATATGATATGTATTTTATTTTAAATAGATAATAAAGATTTAACAGCATTAATAATTTAATATAATCTAGAATACATCTAACTTCTTTCTAATCATTCGTACAGTGCGAAGGAAAATACAAAAACTGTTCGTGTAAAATGTATGAATCATTTGTGGATCTATCAGAAATTAAATATTTTTCAATGTCCGTCTGTTTCTTTCGTTCGATTTTGTAACAATAATCCATGACGAAGCCATAGTAGTATGGTCTCTTCATTCGCTTCTAAAATATCTGAACCCATATTCAGCCGGATTTTGAAAAGAGCGCAAATCCTGACCTTTTCCAATGCCGTTTTAACGACTTTCATATCTCCACTAGGATTGTGTTTTTGTTACCCAATGAGAATTTTTCTCCCGTCATTGAATACTATCTAGGCCGTTTATTCCTAGTATCTCAGTAAGCAGATCCGCATTTTAATATCTACTTCAAAGGTATTTACGGACTCGTATTGAACAGGTACTGTAATACAGTACTCCAGATAAGTTTCTCCCCAGTGTCAACATGCTGGTAAGAGTGCAAGCAATAGAAGTCATGCTGGTATCAGGAGATCGAGACAGCGCTGGGGCCGTCCGACGGTGGTGTAAAGTAGCGGCGGAGGGTTGGAGGTGACGGCACGCATGCGACACTAGCGCCACACCCGGCGGCGAGCTAAAGGTGGAAGCGGAGGCAACTGTTCTGACTCGAATCGGTGCGGAGGGACTTTCCTGGAGCGCTGTGACTATAGTCGAGCTAAAAAGCAGCATCACCTAAAAAAACGGGCTTTCTGTATTTTCCTAACCAAACCAGCTCTCAAAAATTTGTAACAAATCTTCGTAAAAATTGGTAATCATATATTTTATGTGGATTATACGCTGTTTTTAATTTCATTACCTTCATAATTCGCTGCACTTTTGAAAATCAAGAGGTGTATTTTCAGGATTATACTGCAGATTACAACGGTGAGAAAGGCGATGCGGTTTTTTAGCACTACTGTAGCTTTATCTGTTTCCAGTACTTATGCATTATTGCCTCACCTCAGTGGATATGTGGGTCCGTGTGATTCTGACTTTATTTCACGTAGAAATTATTTGGTTTAGTATCCTTGACAACTTTTCAGCTAATTCTTTAGATATTATCAGTCGATAATATTGTGCTAATATTGACTTAACTCATTCAGAAGAGCAAAATGCCACTTAACGGTGTTATTGAAGATTTACAAATTTGCTATCCATGAAGAACAAATGGAACAAACGAGTTGTAGCCAAAGATGGAGACTAAAAACACTTCATCGTTGAAATTATATTTCTTGTTTACATTATTTTTTGTTATGATATATTTGATATGATATATTATTTGTTATGTTATATGATATTGCAAAATGTATTGAAACACACAGGTAATTACTGTAATAACAGAGTCGATTGTTAACTACTTGGGCTCTCGCCTAGATTTTAAAATTTCAACCGCGTCTATTCTTTGCTGTCGATCAAGTCACTTTGCTCTTTCCTACGATGTTAATAACTATTACGTATATCGTTTCAATATTAAGTGCTTTCTTTTTCATGGCGTATTTTCACCCTCAAATATTTTATTTGAAATGTGCTTAGATGAGAAAATGATATAAGTCATGATATGAAACACAAAAAATCATAAGTCACTTTTGTTTGTTAATGTTTAGAAGTTGGCAAAAGGTGCATTTCTCTTGTAGTTTATGAAAAAGCAATGGTGGCCGCTCGCAAGAAGTCAAAATTCACAGTGTCATTTTTCATGACATTCATGACATGAACTTTTTTTAAAATTTTTATATTGCCATCTTAGCACAGGTTTATAATTATTAGAAATTATGAGTAAGATTAAGTATCGAAAACCAATAAAACAACAGAATTTATCGTCAGAGCAATGAGCAGAAGGTACGAAGGACGCCGTTGGGCGGTGTAGGTAGGCCCTGAACCCCGCGCGTTCCGTCGCTAACCCACCCTTTTGGCGATCACGGCGCAGTCTGCGGTGCAGCTTTAACTTTCATTAGTCCCCGGCAGCGCGGGGCCTATCGCGGCCGCCCAGCCCACCTCCGCCGCAGGAACGCGACGCGCCGCGGGGCGGGGGCGGGGGCGGGGGAGGGAATGGGGCGAGGCGGGGCGGAGCGGGGCGGGGCTGAGCGGTATGGGGTGGTGCGGGATGGGGCGGGGCTGGGCGGGGCTGGGCTGGGCTGAGCGGGGCGGGGCGGGGCGGGGCTGAGCGGTATGGGGTGGTGCGGGATGGGGCGGGGCTGGGCGGGACTGGGCTGGGCTGAGCGGGGCGGGGCGGGGCGGGGCTGAGCGGGGCGGGGCGGGGCGGGGCGGGGCTGAGCGGGGCGGGGCGGGGCGGGGCAGGGCGGGGCTGAGTGGGGCGGGTCGAGGCGGCGGGGCGGGGCGGGGCGGGGCGGGGCGGGGAGTGCGAGGCAGGGCGGAGCGGAGCGGGGCGAGGCGAGGGTGATCACCCACTCCTCGCGAACTCCAGCAGCCCTTCGGCTGCTCTTGGAGAGCGCGCACGAGGCGAGGCGAGGCGGCGTAGATTTGTTTGGCACTGGGTCGTTAGGAACGCGGCACGCCCGCCCACGCCCGCCCTCGCCCGCCATTCCGAGGTTCGAGTAATGGGGGAAAAGGATCGACGCCCAGGTTCATGCATCCATGGTGCTGATCAGCGTCTCAGAATGAAAGGCATATATGGGATGGGGCGGAGATGATACCGGTTTAGGTGGTTCAGGGCATCAACTGATGTTAGTGCAGAGCCTCTGAACGAGAAGTCCTAGGGTTCGAGTCACGACTTAGGCTGGAGTTTCGACACTAGCTAGGTAGCTAGGTCGCTAGGTAGTTAGGTAGTACCACACATGTCGGGAGATCAGGTGAGCACATGGAGCTTGTTCCGGTTAGCCCAGTGACCCGCTGGTGGGAAATACCTGGTTGGGGAAAACACCAAAATTTGGTGTATATTTCGGAGTCAATTCCTTTCTCCATTCGGGGGGAAATCTTCGAAATTTCCCCGCGATAAATCATATACTACACTTACAGGACTAATAACTATAGCAGTTGACGCGCTAAGAAGTACTAATTAATAAATCAATCAATCAAAGATGATCTCTTTTTCCAATGAGCAAGTGAAGGTAATTGTTATATAATGAGTTCCTCTTGAGCCTGGATCTATTTGGTAGGCGGGTATTTGGGAGACGAAACAGGGACACGAAATATCTTTGACATCATCAAAACAAATATCTGCAATATACCAGGGCACGATACGTTTTCTGCCAATCAGGGGCAAACGCCAGACAACTCCATTATAACGGCCATTTCTGCCCTTTCTACATGAACTATGAGTGTGTAATATTCTGAGGCTTCTGTGTATAGATGTTGGTAAACTTGTGAAACGATTCATTCGATCTAAACATCGTCTGGGATCACGCAAGTTGAGGCGTGGCAGATTTTTTTGCCAAGTTGACCGATATAAATGCGCCAGCCTCGTCAAAGTCCCAGTTTCCGAGGTTCTATTAATGGAGAAACGCATATCGACGATCTTTATGCACCCGTAGTGCTGATTTAGTATACAGAATGTTTCAGAACAAACGTTACAAACTATTTATAGGCTAATAAGTAATGATTACGGCGAAAGAGGGGTTAAGGGTGATGGCTGGAATTTCGGTTCCACTCGGAGAATCACATTGGTTGAACGGCGGCGTTTTCTTTTCCAACACGGCCGTTAGGAATGTGAGATACACGTGCGCCCCTCGTTTTTTGGACGTCCTACTGACAGCAATAGGTACAAACGATGGCTTACATAACGGACTACATTTGGACTTCAAGAAACTGAACACGCTAAAGATGTCATTCGCTTCAGTTTTAGAGGTTCTACCGACGTTTTGAGGAATATCAAAAACATATGTTGCCATGCACCTGTGCTTCTGTTGTATTTTCCAAGTAACTAAACTGGTGTTGATGCTTCACATATTCAATTGCTGGCGATCACGAGGGCGCTGGAGGAAGCCTGGGCGAAGTCGGCGGCGGTGGCGGCGGCGGCGGCGGGAAGGGGGAGGGGAGAGGATCGGTGGGGTTTCGCTGAGGGAGGGAGCGCAAAACGTTCCGCTCGACTTTGATGGTTCTTTTGACATGTAGGGACACAGAAATAGCGTGGAATTTTCTTTCTTTCGTAAATGCAGCAATCACCCACACGAAAGTATTCGAGACGGTATCATGAAACTACCTCCAAAATTATATTTACATGGAATATGTTGCAACTATTCGAAACGTTTGATGAAAAATAGGAAATTAAGTAGAGAGGAAAGCGATTTTCAGAACATATCTTAACACAACATTATCTATCAATTACGTTTGATCAACATTGCGAGATTTTTAAGATGTAAGAGCTAGAAATAAACAAATAGATTAAAAATGAATTAATGTAAAGAAGAAAAATTGAAAAAAGTGAAATTAAGAAAGAATATAATGGACACAGTTGAAATCAAAACCTGATTCGTAAATAGAAGAAAAGGGGTGATCCAAAGAAATCAATAATTTGATTTCTCTACCCACAAGATTGCGGAACAGGCAGTCAACAAGATGGACAAAGGAAACACTACGAGCGAGGGTAATAAGGAATACAGCAGAGAAAGACGAAGATAACATAATATACCGAAAAAGGGAAATCGAGAAAAATCGACAATTTAAGTACCTCAAAAAATGAATTTAAATGAAAATATAATTATTTGCTTCGCGAACTAAGTCAATTTTAAGTTAAAAGTGCACGAAAGGAAATGATTTTAGTACGTTCCTTGAATGTCTTCTCGCTAAATACGCGTAGCTGACATACGAACATTAAGTTGCATCGTGATATACTTAATACTTGCATTCCGAGTTCATGGTTTAATATGAAATACTTATTCGCTTAATATTATTTTCCAGATTACTCAAAATTATTCAACAACATCCATATGACTCCGTTCACCTGTACTATATTAGAATTCTTTACAGGCCAGACGGAATTGGGGAAGAAGTAGAAATATAAGATAGCAAGATTTTCGCCTCTGTATACTGTTGACAATTGTCGAGTGACTGAAGAACTGCGTAATCTAGCATCATCACTGCAGTCTCTCAACGGCCGGTCCCTGTGGAAAGTTTCTGTCGCTCTGCACTGCAGTGCAATTTACTTCGAGTTATCTTGTGATTTTCCAACAAACGAAGGAGATAAGTTGACATTAAAATAGTGCCGTTTTTTAATAACAGTGAGGATTTGCAACAAAGTGCAGTGTTCGATAACATATGTTGACAAAATCTAATATAGAGTGCTAGTTGTAATACGAGAAAATGATTGGTAGCATTATGAGACTACTTCTATATTATATATACCGTTTTGATGACCGTATCGATTTCACTATTTCAGATGTCGAAAACGAAGTTAATAAAGAGCGTAATGGCAAGGTTTTCAGATTCATTTCAGCAGAACGAGGTTCACTGATAACGCTGTCCTGTTGTATGAGTTCAGCAGAAACATTTGTATGTCCAATGATAATTTTACCTAGGAAAGATGGAAATATACTCCTTAGGAAGGGACCACCATACGGCTCAACTGCGGCATACCATGTCTCTGGCTTGATCCAAATATAGTGTTTTGATCAGACACCGTTGATGAGCGCAATGATCCTAATCAATGTCAACCAGTCACAAGATTAAGCCAATTTATTTTGTGACTGTAAATATTTCTTAATATTGTTTTGGTGAATTGTGGATTCAGCGCATCTTATGCAGAATGTTGGCCCACAGTTATTGTGCCGGTCCACAGAATGCAGTCTAAATTTATGTTTTTTGTGCCTAGCTGTTGGGAGGGGGATACATCAATACGACGGACGTGTAGGTCTGCCCCGAAAGCCAGTGGGGCCAGGAAAACCGCAATTTCCCGGCTGTAACGTACACTTAAGTCACGATACTGTTGAGTAGTAGTCGTCGCGCTTGGCAACACTTATTCACTCACTCAACACAACACAAATATTCACTCACTCACTCACTCTGTCGTCGCGCAAACGCTACTGCACGCCGCAGCGCGTCTTCGCGCCTATAAATAGTGCACGCGCGCCAGCACTTGCACGCACCTTGGCCCCTCCCCCCCCCCGCCCCATTCATCGGCGCTCACGGCCACGCACGCGCGTTGCTCAGCAGCTCGCAACAGACGCCGCTCCAGCTGGGCTGACCGGTGGCGTGGAAGCCAGGAGGGGGGAGGGGCGAAAATAAGATTCGCGAAAATAAAATTTGTAAAAACATGACGCATTAGACGAACCTTAAGGTATCACAGAACCCGGAAAGCCAGAGGGTCAAAAGTTAAGATTCGAGAACATAAAATTAGAAAAAAAATATATCACATTAGATGTACTTCAAGGTACCACGGAACTATGGAGGCCAGAGAGGCCAAAAATATGATTTACGAAAAGAAAATTAGTAAAATATAACACATTAGACGCTCTGGAAGGTACCACGGAAGCCTGGAAGCCAGGGGAGAGGCAAATTAAGATTCGCGAAAATAAAATTAGTAAAAAAAAAAAATTGACGTTCAAAAAGTTCCTATGAATCATATTTTGCTGAAATGGAACATTATTTATTATTTGCCATTAATTTGAGACCTATAACGGAATGTATGTCATCTCGACTTAAATGTAACTTTACCCTTTTCATGTATTGTAAGTTACACGTTTCCATGCACACGTTTTCTAGGGTTCAGTGAGTACTATAGTTATTCAAATTAGTGTTCTCGCGACAGTCGATTTTTTTCACGTAGAGCTCGATGAGGGATAATAGCCAAAATCCGTAGCTTTGTTCCTTTGCAAATAGTTTTGTTACTCGGGACCTAACAATCTTTTAGCGATTTTTGTCAAAAACGATCGTTTTCATCAGTATTCATTATTCAACTTGAATGTGGATTAGAGTGGAGATGGTAGAATTTACGAAAACTACCCAGAATATACTTCCCCCAATACGTCACACAAATTTTAACAGTTTTGGCTATTAAATATTTGAATGTAAAAAAAAAACGCTAGTCATTATTTCATAATATGGTCACTGAAAACGAAACTAATTATGAAAATAACTTTTTGTGAGGGATGCTGAATATATTTTTTGTAAGTCTTGAAACTGTCGTGATCCCGCGCACTTGTGGTTCACCTATGTATTTATAAATTACAAACGTAATATTGTTAAGATGAAACGTAGAATTTCAACGTGAACATTTCTCATTACAATTTATGTGTCCTGTTGGCGCCCGTAGACCTCACATACTCCTCTTACATTGCAAGATGTGCTATACGAATAACTATTATTACAGTGCCTTTCAACCTCAAAGTTTTTAGAAGAAGTTTCGGTACGTTGCGTCGAAGTGAATTTTGAAAGACCCAGAAAACTGCTTACCTTGTTATCGGAAGGCACCATAATGCTTATACTCGTAGACGGCTGTACATGTAGAAGCATGAGGTACATCCAAAGGGGCAGGGCTGAGGCAGTCGGGGTGCTGCCTGGGAAAGGTAGGGAGAGGGGAGCGTAGCGGAGATGGCAGGAGGAGAGGGTGTGGATGCGGCAGGATTAGTTGACGCGGGGCGATGCGGGTGGGTTGTTGTGAGGGCGTCAATAAAATTAATTATATTTTATACTACATAAAGAATTCATTTCTTTCCCTGTGTTTAATACGCAAAGTAAATATCCTAGCAACATGTCTACCTCCTGCCACCACAGCAGCGGAAGTGACAAGAACGGTTACTTCCACTAGTGATATATAATCATCCGAACACAGAACGTTGCGACCGATTCAATTGGCTTACAGAGGTGACTGAGAGCTTTCTTCAATTGCTTCGGGAGACAGTTAAATTTAGATCTTCCTCCATGGTATGCTAAACAATTGGGAGGCCTTTTTTGATGTTATCCTCTGGTGAAGTTTCCAATTATTTATTATATAGAAACAATTAATATATCTAAAAAATTGAAACTTCATCACACTCATAGATTAGTCTTGGATGTGGTCAAGTTTCAATATATTAAAATTACACCGAAAACTTCAAACATAAATTAAACGTATTCATTCTTAAAATGTTGAAGTTTTGCTTTTGTTAATATGCCTTCTGTAATAAAGGGCATTTTTTACCTTGTTTCGTCCACACTTCTAATCATTTCCTGCACTTAGAAGTGCATATAACATCTGAGAGGTCATTAGCTCAATGACACAGCATGTCGCACATTTCTCTTTGAGAACTTCTTCACTACTCTCAACCACAAATACAACTCTTCCCACAGTCCAGCCGACCACCGCCCCCATCTCCCATCAACCTTCGACCGACCTCTCTACCACTAATTAACCTCTTACCTCCTACACCCCCCTACCTCCCTCCCATCTTCTTGCTGCCTCAGCCCTATCTCACCTGACCCCATCCCTCTACCTCACGGCAATTCCCCTTACCTCCCACACCCCTTGCCATCCCTTCGACCAACCTCTCTCCCTACTCATTTCTCCTTCTGACCTCCGTACCTCACTTGGGCCCTCAACCCCACACCGACCTTCCTATCACCATCCTTTCCTCGAACCCCTCTTCCTCCCTCGCACCCCTTCACCTCCCACTGACATCCTTCCTCACTCCCTTCAATCCTACCTTCCTTTCAACCCCAACACCCCTACATCCCTCCTAACCCCGTCGCCCCTCCCCACACTACGTCCATCCAACCCCTCTACTTCCTCGTAATCTTATACCTCCTGCTTCCCACCACAACCCTTCTTCCCACTGCTGCGCCCCACATCCATCCGGCCCCTTTACCACCCACCGTCCCTCTCCCACCATCCACTGACGCTCCCGGCCATTCCCACTCACCCTGTCTTTCCCCGTCTCCCGTGGCCGCCTGTCAACCCTCGCGTCTGCCTGCTGCCCCCACAGTAGCGAGAGTGGCGAGCAACTGGTGCCGGGGCGAGGGGGGCCCGGCGCGCGGCGGGCGGCGCGGTCCGCGGCTGGGTCGGCATCGATCTCGAGATCCGCCGGGGCCCCGCCCCCGCGCCCCGCGGCCCCCGCGCCCCGCGGCCCCCGCGCCCGCCTCACCGCGCCGCGCCGCGCCGCGCCGCGCCGGGCCGCTCTGCGCATGCTCCGTGGGGGCTTCGCGCCGCCGCCGCCGCCGCCGCCGCCGCCGCCGCCGCCGCCGCCGCCGCCGCCGCCGCCACCACCACCGCCGCCGCCGCCGCCGCCGCCGCTCCGCCCGTGGGGGGCTCGCAATGTTGGCGGAGCCGCGCGTCAGGCGGGCTGGCAGACTGCAGGCGCGCGCTCGCGGACGGGCGAGTGAGCTTGCGAACGAGCGAGCTAGCGGGCGGGCGAGCGAACGGGCGTGTGTTGTCGGGTGGGCGTGCCAACCAGCGTGCAGCCGGTCGAGCGTCGTGCGGGCGCCGCTGCTGCTGCTGCTGTTGCCATCGTCGTCGGTGGATGCGAGATGGCGGCGCCGGGCGCCGCGACTGGCAGCCGCCGCTTCTGATGCCGCCGACGCGCCTTCCGCTGCAGCTGCAGGTAGGTGGGCGGTCCGCCCGGCGGCGGCTGTGGCCGTGCGCGCGCGCCGCGTATTGACCAGGCGGGCGGCGGCTGCGGCGGGCGCGGGGCGCGGCGCCCATCTCGCCGCTGCGACGCCGCCGCCGCCGCCGCCGCACGTGGGGCGCTGGGGCGGCGCGGCCTGGCGCCGCAGTGCCAGAGCCCCAGTCCCCGCCGGCGGCAGCGGCGGTCGATGCCGCCCGGCGCCCGCCCCGCTGCTAATTCGACTGTTTGCGCGAGCCCCTGTCGTCGCCGGCCGGCTGAGGCGTGGCCCGACGCGCCGCCGGATTCCCGTGCAGGACGCCCAGGATCCGCACGGTGACGAAACACGCGCGTTTTGCTCTGGACGGGTGCGAATCGCGCGTTTTCACTCTCGTACCCGCCGCGAGAAGCAGCGAAATCCCACGCAGAACGCCCTGTATCCGCGTGATGACGGTACGCGCGCGTTTTGCTCTGGACGGGTGCGAATCGCGCGTCTTCACTCTCGTACCCGCCGCGAGACGCAGCGCAATACCACGCAGAACGCCCTGTATCCGTGTGACGACGAAACGCGCGCGTTTTGCTCTGGACGGGTGCGAATCGCGCGTTTTCACTCTCGTACCCGACGCGAGACGCAGCGAAATCCCACGCAGAACGCCCTGTATCCGCGTGACGACGGTACGCGCCGTTTCAGCGGAGGCAGGCCCCGTGTTTTTGCTCTGTTTTCCCACGAGACGCAGGGGAATACAATGCGTGACATCGGGCCCCCGCATGACTACCCCACGCGCAGTTTCAACTGAGTCAAGTTGGTTCCGGTTCGTCTGTCAGCGCCAATGTGGGGCGTGTTTTTGATATGCGCCGGCACAGGTACAGCAGAATCCGCTGCATGACATTGGGCAACCGCATGACTTCCCCACGCGCAGTTTCAAAGGAGACAAGTTGAAGTTTGTTCTCTCTCGTCTGTCAGTGCCAATGAGGGGCACACGTCGATGAATTCTACCCAAATGTTTTGCACGGGTTTTATAGTTGGGCCGGAAAACCGTGCAGGACGCCGAGTAATCGCATGACGACGCGGCTGCGTGCAAGGCCACCCGCGCGTGTTTTTGATCTGCGCCGGCAAGGGATCCGGCGGAATCCGCTGCATGACATTGGACAACCGCATGACCGCATGACATGCGCTATTTCATAACGGAGACTAGTTGTAGGTTGATTAGTTCTACCCAAACGTTCTGCGAGAGATTTGTAATGTAGGATGTGCAGGTTACCGAACGAATTTGGTGCGGGACGATGTCGAACACGCTGGTCCAATGACTCAGGGAGTCGCGTGAGTAAAGAGGATGCATGATGCGCATTCAATGGGTGGACACTAAATGAGCGGCAAAAATGGAGCTCTATTCCGGCCAATATTCCCTTCAATAAGTATTTATTATGGGCAGTGCCATGTGTTTATTGGGATCTATAGAAAACTTCTGTGTTTGAAACCGAACGAAATAACATTTTGTGAATAACTCCAGCAAAACAACGAGCCAGGTTATGAAATAACATAGGTTAGAAATATGAAGAGATGCGTCGGAATGCTGATGAGGTGTTGTTGACGTTCTTCAAGAATGAAATAATGAAACTCATCTCTATCAACTTAGATCGGACATGAGTTGCCTCCCATTATTTCATCCTTCATTTGAAGAGACATCTATATTACCTTGCCAACAAATGAGGTACCTGACCTCGATCAGGTTTCCGTCCAGTGTCCCTGATAGATATAGATAGATTTATTAAAGTTCGCTTTGAGCTAATGCTCGGTGGCAAACATGATAACAATTAAAATTAGAATTACTAAACATTTTCAACATTTACAATTGGGTTTACTATTAGAATTAGGGGGTCGATATAATAGTTCCAATTTATTTCTAGCTAACTCTAAATTCACTTCTAGTTTACATAACACTTCACTACACTACACTACACTACACTGCACTTAAGCAAATCCTTAAGCAAATGTTGAGATGCCCCCTTGCTTTGCATCTGGACATAAATGAAACTTCAATTTTACTTCTCCCCATAGCACGTCACCCACAGTTTTTAACTGTTTTTGGACGTAAATAAATAAATGCAAATAAATGCAAACAGTGCAGCTTCCAGTGGTTAATAAGCAGCAGACCATTTTTATAAGACATGGATTTGTAATTCTTATAGTATTTTGAATCTGGAGGAAGACGTGGCCCCGGCGCGGGCGAAGCGGCGCGGGGTTCGCGCGAGGCACCGGCCGCGGCGCGGGGAGATCCGACGCGGGTCGCCGGCACGCGGCGCGCGCGCGTGAATGAGTTCACCGGATGCACGACGCGCGTTGCGTGAGCTTCTTGTTCACTGGGGCAGGATCGTGTGTGACGTTTCGAAATATTTATCCTATACTTTATTTATTTACTCCTAATTTATCCTATCCGACTTCATCTCGATTCACCGTCATAGATGTTATTTATTCACTATTTCTCAGGACATGCATTTGTATTTTGGTATGTATCCATACGGTAACATTGAACTTTTAAATGAAAGACATAATCATTAATTGGTAAATGAAATTCTTATTACTTATTTTAAAAAAGGAAGGCCGAGTACCCATGTAGAACAAAAGAACGCGCGTGAATGATTTCACCGGATGCACGACGCGCGTTGCGTGGGCTTCGTGTTCACTGGGGCAGGATCCTATGTGATGTACCGAAATATTTATCCTATAAATTTGCCCGACTCCATCTCGATTCACCGTCGTAGATGTTATTTTTTCACTATTTCTCAGGGCATGCATAAGTATTTTCATGTCTCCATACGGTAACATTGAACTTTTAAGTAAAAAGAATTATCATGAATTGGTAAATGAAATTCTTATTACTTATTTAAAAAAAGGAAGGCCGAGTATCCATGTTGAACAAAAGAACCATGTATTAATTCGTTTCTACATGAAAAAAGAAAATTGTACCAACGAAAAAGAAACTAAATTGCTCTACACTGCCATCTCATTAAATTCCTTGTATCTTTTTTTCTAAACCCAATAGTAACGCACTGTTTTAATTATGAGTCTATGATATGAAAACATACATGACTTATCTTCTCAGCTGCTACATTTTCCCAGAGCAGGCACGCCTCTCTATCGCATCCTGCATATCCAGCGCCAAATTCCACATGTCGAAATTACTTCCACATGATTCATTAACTCAATTACTTTCATAATAACGTATGTGTATAACTAAAATCTTTCTACTGGTAAAGGATTTATCAGTACAATGTGCAGTAAATGTATTCTTTGTCGTCGTTTTCGATTCCGAAAGCAAAGCGTCGTACATCCATCTACACACGCCCACCAATGACCAACACGTTTGCACACACTTCACAGACGAAGCACTCATAAGTCACAACCCGATTCAAATAATATTCAATTTAAAACAATAATGAATTGTAATATATTACATAAGGTATTGTCATTCGTTGCAGAATACCAGCCAGACAATACTGTCACAGTACCCCTAATATCCGACCTCGAGATGTCTGACACCCTTTTCCCCCAGGGGTTCTCCACTCTTTCGCGACGCCGATTCTTGCACATTGTACTTCCATAGTACAGTATAGTACGTTTTTTTTGTATTCTTTTTTATTGGTAGTATATCGATATACTCTGAATAAAATGAACATATTAGTATAAAACTACTTTATTATACAATTTCTCGAATACTCATTTATTTGTTATTTTATTAATTTTTATTCTTCTTCTGATTTTACATTCTTCTTCTGGAATGACAATGTTCTGGCCCCGTAGGATATTATGGGTTCTACTGTAGGTGGACTTCCGCTGTGTTTATGTTGCATGTAGACTAAAGCTTTGATCTAAGTTTAACCTTCCAAACAGAACATAGGGATATTTAGAAGATTATTAAAATAACTCGGAACTTCGCAAATAAAAAACAAAGAGATGTTATTAATCAAAACTCTTCACAATCATCTTTTCAACTAGCAGCAGTTCTCCTGAAAATCTTGTTGTTGATAAGCAGAAAAACACCTTTATCAGGCATGGGTCTTTTAATTAGAAATTTTCGATTCCGGTTAAGATGTGATTTCCGCACAAAGAGAATGGAGGTTGATTCGGAACGTCGAGAATCCGCGAGGCATCTACAAACACGCGGTTTCAATGGGTAAAAAACGTGCGGACAGTGTCTTCAGAGGAGAAGAGTCGAAGTCAAAGAGAGTTGAAGCACGTCTTGCGTTCCTTAGGATAAATCTAGGCAATATGTACGATCAATAGCTACACCTAACCAACAAGCTTTTGTTGTTGTGTAGTAGTTTGTGATTTTACTGAAATGAGATTCGTTTCAGAACTCAGCAAATTGTTACCTTCAAAATATATCTTAGGGACGCAAAGCAAATTCACTACAAATACAAAACTGGACACACTTTGGAATATTTGGTATTTTGACACTAAAAATATGACTGCAATCAGTGTTCTCTTAACAACTCACAACAGATTGTGTTTTTGTTCCTCGAGAAGTTAGAAAACAAAGACCTGCTGTATAATCGAATAAACTGGAATTCCAGGGGAACCTCCAGTGTTCAAATGGCAGACAAACGCTTTTCTGAAGCGTTGGTTGTTTATGGAGACTCATGTGGAATTAGACAAAGGCTTCACTGAAGCGTTTGTGTGAAACAGGATGTCATATTAACAATTCGTTCGACCTGTTCATTATTGAAACCGTGACGAATCGTGCCTGACAGAATATTGTTTAAACTTGGAGGGTTTTGAACCGAATAACACGTTACGTGATCTCTACAGTGAATCGACATTGTTATCTATTAACGACTTTATGACTTCAAAATAATCTATACGACTAATCACTATTACGACTCGTTATTACAGTCGTATTAACTATTACGACTTTAAAATAAATTTTAAAAACCTGTCAAAAACCATTCAAGGAATTTCACAGACTTTGCTTTATCACAATTGTCACAATTTCTTATAATTCACAACACTTGCTATAGTTTTAAAGCTCTTGACATGCTGCAGGAACTGTACAACGTATTGAAATAATTACTAATCCAGGTAAAAAATACGAATCTAAAATTTAAAAAATAGTGGCAACACACAATTAGTTCTAATTAGTGGTCGACTGCGCTAAAAGCGATGCTGAACAAACCTACATAAAATGTTTTTCCAAAAAAGAACCATGCATACTGCTCAACAATCACAGAAACAACAAATAAAAATATCTCGCAGTAATAAATTAAATATTTTAACAAAACTAATGTTATAAAGTGTTTAACGAGTGCATGTAACGAATACTTAAATAACATTGTATACCATAAATACAGAAGCGCAGTTCTTTGCACACTAAGAATATAAAAAGCGTTGCTGTTCAATAACGTAGCCCACTAATAGCAAACGCTTATTGATGGGCGGTTTCTTCCTTGGAGCTTTGCTGTCTCATGACGTCAGCTGCGTTGTAAGTAGTGGCACACGGAGTATGAGAATTCAGTCGGTACGCGCAGTATTAGAATAGACAGAATACATAAATATTTGCATTTCTCAGGCAAAACTTTTTGATAGTCATTGAAATTTCGTCGCGTTCCTGGTATCTAATGAAACCATAACACCTCTCCAAGGCTCCAGGAAGCTTACTTTTCTAATAATTTCTGTACATATTGGAAATCTACACAAACAAAAGTGAACTCAACAACAAGCAATTAACACAGATTCCATAAAAAGTAGTGTATCAATAGATACGAAATTTTTAATCAGGATCGTCGCAGAGACTTGATGAAGATTAAAACTACACAAATGTGTACAATAAGTAATTTAAATATATTGGTAGAAGCAGGACTATCATTATTTTTTGCTGTCGCTAAGAGAAGATTGGTAACTTATATATTCCGGCAGAAGCCAGCAAGGGTGCAGCCGAACTGGTACCAAATAAATTTGCTAGAAGCCAGTAGCAGTGTGTAAGATTTTTTTAAATTTAATAATAATGCACAGTAAAATAAAATAAAAATATAGTATAGTATTTTATTAAAATTTCAACAAATTACATTAAAATTAGTAATATTAAACGCCGTGATTTATATAAAAAATATGTTTTCCTCTTTTACAAGTATTGGATCTGAAGATAGCCCGGGTAGTATTTTGCTAGTGAATAATAAAGGTATTTTTCCCCAGACCCAAATGCAGGGCTAGTGGCCTGCAAGTCAAAAAAATGTTGTCAACACAGAACACTTATTTTTTTACATGATATAACATGCACCACGCTCAATAAGAAAAAGTATATTACTCTCGTATAATACTGTAATAAATTAAATATTTTATTTAATGTCTTCGTGAAGACTGCAATATATAGTATACAAAAACTCACTACAACAGTGCTTTATACAAAATATATACAATATATACACTTCAACAAATACAATGCAATATATAGAAAAAAAGGTTAATGTTTCACATTGTAGAACGAAAATAGCATATAATGTTGGGAGGCTTCTTCCTTTGCGCCTTGCTGTCGCATGACTTTAAGACAATCGTGTCCTAAAAGTGACGCGTTTGGGTTGCGAATTTAATCAGAAGACACAGTACGAGAACAGGTGTTTGGTCCGATTGGCTTCAAGGGTTCCGGTCTGCCCAGGAAGATCGGCATCGGTTGTGAGCTGCCGAGGGTCCCACGTGCGTGTCCATGAGAACCGCTGAGTGAATTGAATTGAATTGAATTAATGCCTTATTTTACGTGGCGAGACTCAGGCCATAGGGCCTGCTCTTCCGTCTGACCACGTAAATTTCGCTACGCTCCTTTCACCAACTAGCAGAGAAAGGAGGTATTCCTTGAGCGAGAAACAGGCGATTTGAATTTAGCTCAGAGGCGTCATTTAGGCTTGAGGATCTTTTACATGCAAGTAAATCTACTAACATGGGACAGCCGGCTTTACTTCCCCTCCGAAGGAAGGCGTACGAAGGATTTTTTCGCCCTGAAAAATCCACGGCTTCGATCGGGTTTGAACCCGCCAACTTGGGTACAACAGTCCGAAACGCTAACCGTTACACCATCGCCGCCGCCGCTGAGTGGGGGGCGGGACTTCATTGATAACTAGCGCGCGCGCGCGCGTGAGCTATTTATTCTGGGTGATAAAACTACCTTCGAACCCGCGAGGTTTGTTTTCCGGTATGATGTCGTTTCTGCGGAGATAAATTAGAAATTCGTAGTCATTTTCAAATTATCAAAGAAATTCTATAGTAGTCACAAAAGCAGAGTCAAGAGGCATATTAAACGCCGCCTAACCATACGCTGCATTATCCACAGAAACATGTGGGCATTTTGTTGCATAAGAAAGGTGACTATTCAAACACCAAAAGACATTATAAAATGAAATTATGAAAGTTTGTCCAATTTATTCAATTACTTATTTTAACTTGTAACGGCCACAAATACATTATATTTATTTTCCTAATTATGTTAGAACGATTTATGAAAAGAAGTTATGTAAAAGTTTTTTAGTGCATTTATTCACCTAACTAAAAAATACAATTTTTTGGACTATCTATTTTCTTGGCTCTTAGATATTAGCATTCACGATGTGTCGCCTAAACTTACAATACAAAATGCTAGTAATTAAATATTAAGTCAAGAAATCAAACAACACTTCTTTTACCCAATAAATTGAGTGAAAATACAGATTAATTTAATTATCCCTAATCTCACACCCTAATCTCACAAGCAAATGCGGAAAAACAGAATTGTATACAAATTTTAAGAGTTATTACTCATGTAATTCTCGATAGCATAACTTTTTTGAATGCACCACCTAATATGTTGATTGTCGCCATCAAGGGCATGGCCGAACTTATTCCTGAAATGACACGCTGTTAATCGAACTTCACATTAGATAACGACTTCATTTTGGACTTGCGGTGCTGTTGGGGTACCAAGGGCACTCTTCGCATTTCTCTGCGAACGTTGACTTCTGCGTCACGCAGTTGTATTGAAATTATACTGTCCCTCATTGGATGATGAAGGAAAGTTTGCTGACCAATCCGTCTATGCCTCCTCTTTGAGATTCCAGATTCCCGTGTCGTGCGTCGATTTCGTTTTATCCCGTATCAAACCTTTCGTGATGTAATCGACTTTCTGCGACGTGAACAGGGAGCACGATTATTTGAATAACTACGAATATATTTCCCATTGAAGTGAAGTAAACGTGCACAGATAATGAAATTACATTTATGTGCAGGAGCAAAATAAGAGGTCATATCAGTATTTACTCAATGCATCAAAGGAAACGACAAAAAACCTTATTGAAATCGTTCAAAGCTGTGCAACTTTTATTTCTAAAACAAAATTTCACAAAGTTCGAAAGGTTGGCACGGGTCCGACTAGTAGTAATTATTACAATACTTGGCGTTGAAGATAAGCAAAAACCAATGATAACTCTTTTGTCGATGGAACTCGGCACATATGCTAGGTTTTACCCAACATGGCCGACAGAGTGTAGGACGGCATGGGGACGAACGCTGACCGCACCAGCACGAGTGACAGAAGCAGATTGTAGAGCAGTGGGGTGAGGTGGAAAGGAGATCTAAATAAATATAGAGGTTTAGCAAAGAGAATTGTAAAAATCGTACAATCACATTTGACGTTTTTACGTGACTTTATCATTAAAAGTGTTAAAAGCATTTTGCACATCCTTCTTTCTAAAACCTCGATAAATGGAAATCGTTCCCAACCGTGATGGCGAAGTGTGCTATTAAAAAAAAATACTAACGCCAAGTTCACATCATGCCAAATGATATCAATTCGCTTTTTTTCGACGATAGCTGTTCAACAATGTGATGTTGCATCATGGGAACAGCAGCAGCACACACCATCGTCACAGTTGGAAACTAATTCCATCTATCGTGATCACGTAACTGGTATCGTTCACGTCGAAATTCTGATGGGAGTCGTGTACGATGCCACTTCAGATTTTAGGCGAAATTATGATGGAGTATCGTTTTCTAATATACCTCTATCGCAACATTAAGAGATCGTGCTTGCGCAGCAGCTTAAAAGCGAGTTCTTATCGTAAACTAGTACGATACTGAGGCACCCATTGTGCAAAAACGCATCTGTGAAGGCATCTGCGCGAGAATTATTCGTCCGGAAAGTAGTTTCAAATGGGCCATTCCGTTGATGACCCATTCCATTGATAAGATACATACACACACTACAATAAACATTTTCTACATTGAAAAATGCGAACTTGTTTTGGTAGAAAAGTTGACGATTTTGTCTACGAGCTTACTAATTTTATTTGTGCCTACACTGCCCCATTTTAAATTCGATTCAAGGGGTAACATATGGCAAACATGCAAACATATATTTTCGAACTTCCTCTCACTTGTTTCATTTCCGCTCCTTAAAAAAACCAAAACCATCCCTGAACCACAGAGAGGTTGTTGACAAGTGAAGAGAGTAATGCCCACCTCTCGTGCTCTTCGTTACCGGAAGCGCGAAGCATTACGAAAGAGATGTTTACGGAGATTTCATGGAAAGGGTTTTCGCGTAGTTTCCGGCAAACATGCTTACGTAAGATGAGCACGACGTCTGTTTCAAGGCTGGAGTCAAGGCTGATTCGACGCTCATTCATTTCGGAACTAACGTGCATCTGCTTCCTAACGGCGAATGCGGTGCTTCGGAAGTACAGCGCAGAGAACATTCGGTCACTAAATCCAAATTATTCAGTACCAGTCAGTACATAAAGCTGACATTTTCTTCTGATGAAATAAAAGTTCATCTCCCATATATGTCACACTTGAAAATGTAAAGTAGTGTAATAGACCTCGAATGACTCATAATTAATGAAACTCCCGAAAAAAAGTGAAAAAAAACTCTCAATTAGTTTTATACTTAAGATTCAATACTAAAAAGATTTTATTGACCCGAAGGAAACATTTTCACACTAAATTTAATAATAAATAATAATAAATAGTATTAAATAATAATTACTAATAATATCAATAATAATAATAATAATAATAATAATAATAATAAAGCAAAAATATTTAACATACTTTCTCTTCTCAGTAAAATATAAAGAAATTTATAAATATAAGGGTCGGTTGAAATTATACCAATTGTAATAATAACTACTGGTCTTGTTCACAAAATTTTTAATAATTACTTGAAACAATTATATGGGCTACTTTTCACAAAATGCTTCCAAAAGTTGAAAATAAGGAAATACAAAAGCAACATTTTCTCGTTTCATTTCTCAATTCAGAGTAGAAGCGCTTACTGATTATTCCTAAATAACTTCGACATTTGACATGTACACATTTACTTAATGTAGTTTAACGCTCATCATTAGTAGTATTAACAGTAAGAGAATGGTTTACAGTTTTCAAATTTATACTTTGCAGATGCAAAATATTATGACTGAATATATCGGTCATGGTGAAACAAGCCACTCATGTTCATCAGTACATAAAGTTCATTTTACACCTGTTAGTTGTGAGGTATCTCAAGCGTTGCAATTTCAACTTGTTCTGACTAATAATTATCCTGGACTGTTGTGTCTGTTAAGGCGACGCCTTCTGTTCTCTTGATACAGTTCGGATAACGCAAGCACAAGCCTTCCACATGAAAAGATGTAAGAACTACACCCGTTTGGATATTCGGTGACTTTTTCTCTCATTCAATATTACACGTTGCATCTTTTATTGTTGAAGTGAGATATTAAGGATGGTGACTGTCATTTTCTGTAACGTGCCTCCTCATTACGTCACCTTAATGTGATATCAACTTTCACTGCTCTCTAAGAACCATGACTTTAAACCTTTCCTGACCTGACAAAATAAAATTTATTAAAATCATAAACATTATAAAACATTAATATAAATGTTGTTTTTGTGTTTGGTATATTTTATAAACACACAAAGATTATCCATGCCACTGAGTGGATAAATTTCAAGTAGTGCCAAACGTCCTACAATATAATAGAAATCTCAAAACCTCTCATATTGTATGTTATGTCTTGAGGGCTATAACCTGAGCAGGGAAAGAAGTGAGTAGGTTGGGAGAGAAGTAAGCTAAAAATGAGTAGATATTCAGCGATAGAGATATTCGGGAGTAGAGAAATATGCATTTGGTTAGAGAGCTGAGGAATAATAATTTACATAAATGATTCTGCAGGTTGGGATACCAGGCGTACAGCTAGGTATGGAATAAAGAATGAGTTAAATATAAAAACTATTGATTGATAGAAAAAGATGAATTGAGAAGTAACTGTGGGGTGAACACAGAAAGTTTAAAACATATTGAAAGGATATTAGGGCAGAGAAGGACAGAATAGTGGAGGGATATGGGGATACAAAGAAGATTAAAAGGATTTTGATAAAATCGGGAAGGGATGTTGAATATATGGAGAATTACAGAAGATAATGACATGAATTTGATGCGTACAAGCGAATCTAAGCGAGATGTTCGAGAAAAATGTCCAGTTGTAAATAAAAACAATTATATATATTGCTGAATCCTTAACCGAATGAAACGGTTTTAGTTTTTAAAAGATCTTCACACTTTCATGCAACTTCTTTCGCTGGGTTGACAGTTGGAGAGTGACTCACAGTGTCACTCAACAGATGTCGAGGGAGGTTCGGAGCAATTTTCAAGCGCCGCTAAAAGATAAGATATTGTCCGGTGTTTTATCAAAAGCCTCGGATACAAGAGAGCCTACTTCTCTTTTATTCTTCACAATTATAACCAAAAATTCCTGTACGAACTGAACAACTCTAATTCACGTACTGTCGTTTAGTTTAGTTCAAAGTAATAAAACATCCTACATTTCGAAATCATTTTAAAACGAAATCATTTCATCAAAAAACCAAAACCAAAACCAAACCAAGTAAGTTTTTTATTGATGGAATGCAATAGAAAATTGTTCACTTCACTCAGAAGTTACAGAATGTAGTCATTGCTGAGGTGAGTATTAAAAGCTATCGGAAGAGTCAACTACTATGGTCATTTCTCTTTTGAGTGTAGAGCATGTTACATCCCGAGAGGTGGAAATGTTCCTTCTTCACTGGAAGTGACATACGTCCATGTTGGGGGGTTGCCCTCTCCAGATATTTCCCCCAGCGAGAAACCATCCCAGCCGAGCCACGTTCTTAGCTCCTGATTGGTCTCCCAACATGTGAGGTAGTGTGGTGCGTACATGATTCTGTATAAGGGGAGAGGTGAGGACAAATATGAGGAAGAAAATATAGCGTGCTTTTTGTGTCCCGTTTGTTAGAGTACTGTTCCCGCATTTGCTTGGTATTGATCGGAGAAAACACTGAAACCTTTCAATTAGAGCAGCCAGCCACTGGAATTTTCCCTTATCAGTTGAATTCGTAGATCTAGCTCTAGGGCTAGTGACGAAAATCAGCCTTACCGTCGAACCACACACCCTCCCGGTCTACGATGCTGCAGAGGCAATGAACTTACCATTGTTGATTGATTGATTCGTGTTTCCGCGCGTCAACGACCAAGGTCATTAATCCCGTAAGTATAGCGCATGTTTTATCGCGGAAGGTGGCCCCCTCCCGTTGGACGGCGAGATCCTGCGCCGACCTACCTTCGACAAGCAGTGTTTCCCTTCACGAGGTATCTCCCACCAGGAGGGTACCGTCCCAGTCGAGACAAGTTCTTAGCTCCAGACTGGTTTACCGAGATGTAAGAGAGGGGGAGAATAAAACAAGGAAGATGAAGGAAAGATTGCACGCTGTTCTTGGCCCGTTTATTAGCGTACAGCTTTGGCATTCGTCTGGAGTTGATCGCAGAAACCATGGAAAACTGCCAGCCGCTATATCTCCTCTACACGGTGGCTGAAATCGACCTAGCTATGTAGCTGGGCAAAAATTGGGGGGGGGTTGGAACCCCAAGACCTCCCGGTCAGAGCCACGGCAGCAGCATCAATCGACGCCTTGAGCCACCAAAGCCGGGTCTTGTTGATGGGAGTGTGGCCAAAAATCTGCCCGAGAGCTCGCCCCCCTCCCGTCCCCTTGAGCGTGCGTGGCGAGGTGCACTGGCGCGTGGGCGAAGGCTGCCGCCGAATTGAGCGGCGGGCCAGCCGGGGTGACGAGGTCACGCCGCCTGCAGCACAGCGGGTGGGGGAGGGGGAAGCGGCGGCGGCGGCGGCACCGGAGACGCGGCAGAGGGGGGAACCGGAAATCGATGCGCTTGTGTTTTTCAGGCGCGCGGCTACGCTGGGGCTGCGTGCAGTGCATGTTTAACTACAACTCCCCCATCTCTCCGCCCCCCCCCCTCAGTCTCTCCCTCCCGCCTGCGGCCGCCCGTGCAGTTTGTCTCCGGCCTCGTTGCGTAACCCGTCTCGTCCCAGGTTGCGTGCTAGGCCCCTCAGAACTGAACTACGTTCGACGATCTATTATCAAAATGTACTGTACACAGTTTTCTATACTTAAAATAGGGACTTAGTTCTTATGTTGAAAAGTATATTTATGAAAAAATAGGGACTTAGTTCTTATGTTGAAAAGTATATTTATGAAAATAAAACTCTGTACATGTCCTTTCTATTCATTTTGTTCTTCAATAATTGAAATTAGAAATATCAATTATTGATCTTCTCACTTTTAAATAAAATTGAAAGGGAGAATAATCAGAAAGTCTTACATCATACTAATCATTTATTATTTCTCCCTTTAATATTCATACTCTTTTATAGCTCTTTTGTATATAGCAGTCCCAAAAGTAAAGATTGGAAGACGGCAGGGAGGCTTCTGAGGGCAAGAGGGTGAAGTGGCATTTCACCAATTATTTTTACAACAATTATATTTTAAATGTATTATCCGTATCACGTGTTACAAGTATGTTGGTTTTCATAGAAACGTAAGTGTATTTTTGAATGGATTACGCGCAGAACTCTACTGTGCAGTTAATACTAACGAAGGTTCCGGAAGTGAAGTAGACCGCCTTTAAATGCGTTTCAATCTCAGATCTCAATCGCCAAGGTGCTGTCTGCCTAGGCGGTTGCTATGACAATCGTGACGTCACCCGTGATAAAAGCGTGGACTCCACGCCGCTGCAGTCCTGTTGGTGAAGTACAGGTCAAAGAAACACGATTCTTCTTCCACTAAGAAATTCGATCGAATCGCAGTTCTTTAAGAGTGCTCCATTGTTTAAAATATAAATCCGTTGTATGATGATCCGTCTTTTAAAATTAGAAAACACCATTTCAAATAAGAAAGTAGTTCTAAAGAAACTAGCGTGCAACTTGGGACGAGACAGGTTACGAAACAATGTATTTCATGTTTGGAGACTAAGACGAAGATGAAGTTATACATTTTAGGCACCCTACTGAATATTTCTAAATATATGGTAACTTAAACATTCATGAAAAAACTACATCTGTAGATTCAAACGGTTATGGTGTAAGGAATTCCTGTAATTGTCTACCTCTCCAATTCTACAGAAATTGTTTTGTTGAACATGCTTGATTTTGAGCAATAAAAGCAACGCTTGGAACACAAAAGAATTTGCCACTCTATTGAACATAAATATCGTTGCATAAACACGGCAGAGCATATAAAATGAATTAATTGAGTTAATTTCATACTAAATCAATGACTTCATACAAATAGATTTGCCAACGTCTGTTTATTATTTGTTCTGGGGGATGACACGACTGATACATAGGATATACGGATATCTCAGTGGTAGAGGAATATTGTAATTCATTATGAACGGCTCCTGCAGTTAATAAGGAAACTGATGAATGAAGATTCTCAGATAATTACGCACCCTTGAAGGACCGAAAGATCGATTTGGTGTTGAAGAAACAAGCGATTTCAATTATTAAGATAAAAATTTATAAATAATTACGTGCCTACGGGCTCTTCACGGAACTTCACAGCTGCGAGACACCAGTGGAAGATTGGTAACAACTTTTGGACAGTTGTGTACGAATGTACGTACTTACTTTCCAACAGTGCTTTAAGAAATTATATTTTGAGCGAGCGACAGCCGCTAGTGTGTTCATCAATACTTAACATATTTGGATAAACTGTTGTATTTTTCTCCATTTTTTATTTGCTAATGAAATTGTCTCTTTCAAGACAATAACAAGCACAATTATGAACATTCTGATAGAATAACTCGGACAAAGCAAGCAATTTTAGGAAGACAATGTTTCCGAGGAAAATGTACTACATTTATTAAATTCAAAACTTAGAATACTGTTTATTAATGCGTATGAATATTTATGTTGGTTCATTTAACTATAGCCTTTGTAATTGAAAAATAAAAATCTTTGGATAAATCAGATCAAACTCAAAAATTTTCGTTGTGTTTTCTGAATATTTTTACTTCATGCTTAGAGAATGCAATCTTAATGAAACGAGTCTTATATTCTGGTAGCCATCATGAGATAGCATTTTTGGCACGACTTAGTCAAAATAATTTCGCACTTTACTTTGCTAATCAATAAATTAATTTTCTAGGGAAATATACAGCATTTTATATTTTACAGATAGACAATTTGTGTGTGCACGCTTTTTTCAAGCTCTGAATAATATTTATTTATTAACCGATGCGATGAAATGGATGAAACTCTCATCCGCTTTGTTCATGGCAACAGATTAGATTTATTGAAGCAATAAACTCGGCAAGCATTGGATTCTACAGTATTGAATTTCATATGACCTCGCATTCTTTTGATAGATGTGTTATGCTTCTGTGGAAGTTGTCATGAACGGGACATTTAGTTTAATTATAAAACAAACTGCTTTATTACACACTGTAATACACTATCGCCAGAATCGTCTCTTGACGTTTGTTGTTTTGTAACATTTATTCAGAGGATGGTCGAAAAAAATTAAAAATAGAGGAAGGTGAAGTATTGCTAGAGGAAAAGCTTCTAACCATTCCAGGAAACAATCTTGTATGAAAACGAGAGTTTATGTTCTTTCCAAAGTACACTCTGGCCAAGTTTCAGCAGTATATTAAGTTTTCTCTACAGTTACAAAAGACATAAAACAACTGTAACCATTCGTTACTAATCATTCTTAATGAATTGTTTGAAAATAACGTAATTCTATCTCACACCAAACTAATTCACTCATTCCAACACGTTCCTGTCATTTTCATTTTAACTCATTCTTTCCTGGGGGCCATATATCCGGTGATGTTCTGCCATCCAGAAGAAATTTGTAAAATACTTTTAAAGCTCGCACCCGTTTCTCTGAACGCAGTGCACACGAACTAGTTACCTTTCCCGTGAACTTCCCAAGCCTGGCCTAGGGTTTTAATTATGGATGGCCGCAGCCATGGAATTAAAATGGCCATTTGGTATACAGAACACAAGAAATAATCTTTCTTAATGAAATAGTAAATTATCATCTGGCCCTGTGCTGAAATGCATCACATAGTAATCACTGTTTTAAAAGTAAAATTAAGTTTTAGAAGAGCTAAATCTCCAAAATGTAATAAAAGGTAGCAAAGGTCCCATTTCAAAACGTCGGGGCTGCTTGGCACAAGAGGTTGGTCGGCACTACGGTTTCTATCCATCATGTAGCTTCCATGAGTCGCGTATTCTGCACAATCTAACGATCACACAAAAGATGGTGGAACGGCCATCTCAAATGTGGGTTACAGCTTGAGGAGCAACATTTTCGCACACTTTCTTCGCAATTTTTCCATTGTCTTCTGCAATATTGAGGAGCAAATATATTGAATTTCTCTCTCTCTTTTAGATAAAACCTTCAACCAATATTTGATTTCTGCGTATTACTTTTTTGGTACTTTTATCACTTCTACGCAATCCTCAATCACAAATCCCGTTCGGGGTAGGTAGCTGTTTATTAGGGCTCGGTCGGCACAGAGTCGACCAGTTCCATTTTCTGACTGCCAAATTAATCTTTTTTATGATATCTTGATTCACACCGAGGTTGAAAGCATCTGTGTTCGCCACAGTTAAAAGCGTCTTCGTAGTATTCTCAACGTTCTTGTGCAACAGTACAAGATTTGTCCTGTGAAACTCAATGTATACTCCTGTATGAGTAGTTCTTTTGCTTGCATACGACATATTTATAATTTGTTTTCAAATCTAAAATGTTTTCAGCTATTCTGTAAGTACAAAAGAGAAAAATAAATAAGATCTATTTGTTTGAATCGTCATCACTATAAGGCGTAAGATCAAGTTCTGCAAGTCGTTAAACTAATATCTGCTATTTTGATAAAAAAAATTCTGTCAGACATTTTTGGCATATTTTAAATTGCATAAACATCTGTATTGTAATGTATCTGTAAAAATACCAACCTTTACATGGTATTTATATGTAGGTGCTGTGCTACGGGAACATGATTATGTGCAATGCAGTGGGCTTTCTGTGTGTTTCTCCCGCTCGTAATATGACACGAGAGGGCGGGATACATGAGATCAACTCCATACGGCGCGTAGTGCCCCTTACAACGCGCCGTCCATTTGGGCCCTGACCGGATGGGAAACTCGTATCAGCGTTCCCCTCCTTTTACGATAAGGGCAATTTAAACATAGCTGATATAAAAGAGCTTTAATTGTATGAGATATTGATAGAGATGTGTTGATAAAGTTGGGTAGTGTTCTGAAAGTAAAGCTTCAGCTCTTATTTAGGGAACACGAGTGCACAAACGATGTAAAAAATATACCATCTACTTTTGCAAAGTACATGTATAGTAATTTACTTCTTCTAAAATTGTGTTTCGCAGTGACTTTCAAAAATAAATACAGACAAAACACGATTTATTTTCTGCGACCCCTTCATACCGCAAACTGGAGGCACACTTTCCTTGTTTTCTTTGTATTCCCATGTTTATTCCGTGTGCGTACTTTAAAATATGTTTTCACAAGTCTTTTATTTCGGCAAAAGCGTTAAAATCACTAGACTTATCAAACTATCACGGTTTAGATGTCTGAATTTCAAAAGAATAACATGAGAATACATGTCATTTCAGAGTCAATACAATTAACTACTTTTGAGTGGCACCTCCAGCGGTTATTTTCTTTAAGCATTTCTATTCGTTTTTATCATCAAATTAATAATAATTAAAACACTCGGCCAGAAACGCTCGGCCAGAAACGCTCGGCCAGAAACGCAGTATCGTATTTCAAATCATTTCACCATCGTTGTCTTCAAGCTTATATTTCTTTTTCTAGTATTCATCCAAAACATTCCAAATGAACACTGCTAAAATGTTTTGTGCTTATCGGAAGAAGTAGAATTAGGTACTGTTTATTCAATAAGTGCCTAAAACCCACCAAAAATTGCTTTTGGGGATTTTCTTAGAATCATCTGAAAGGATCCGAAAAAATGAGTTTCCCCTCCATTGGTCTGGAACGCGACGAAAAATTTCTCACTTCCGAAGGATCCCGAAAGATATACTGAATAATGTCTAAAGTTGAGAAATGGATACATGGAGAGTCATATATAAATAAACACAAATATCTCGTAAACATATGTAGATTACGCGATTAGTACATGCAAGATACAAGAGTATTATTAGTAAGAGACATCATGATTACATGAACAAAACGTGAAAGAATTTGATGCAGAAACGTAACTTATAATTCCAAGTGAAACTGCTTGTCAGTGCTGGTCGTTGGTAGAATCTTTCAAAAAATGAAGTGAACTGGAAATATTTCATCGATCTTCGTTAAATATTTGTTTGGTGTCAAGAAATAATTGAAACATCACAAATTGGTGCTTTAATGAAATGTGGAGTTTTTTATACTTTCACAGGCTATGCGTTACAATAGACTGTTTTTGTTTCCTAACAGCTCATTTTTTACGTTACAAAATGCTGATAATTAACACACTAGATAGTTTCTCAGAAGATAGATATTAATGTTTGATTTTGTCACGTATTTAATTCTACCAGGAAGTCGTCGTAAGCATATTTTTAAATGCTGAAGGAATTTCTACACTTCACTTTAGGTTATGAACTTTGCGCCTTTCCCGTCACATTTTTCTTATTTAAAGAATGAATACTTAATTAGTAATCATGATTAAGATGTGATTGGACAATCTACCACATTATTTCATAATTCGGGTGGTGTCGTGTCTGACAGGATTACGGTATCTGATTAGAGCCAATATTGGTAAATGCAATATTTGGCAATGTTCTTCCCATAAGGCATTTTCAAGGCAATTTCAAGTTTACCAGGAATCAGGCCAAAGCTTTTCACATAACTCGAGAACTTTTGTACTTCAGAAATCCAGTCATTAGGCCCGGAGAGAATACGGTCAATGGGGTTCATTTAACTTCACTCATGGGCTATGTGATACGGAATGAGGGTACAAAAACTTCAAATCTAATTATGTTGGTGATAACAAGAAAGATAACCAACCTCATGATTGCCTTCGTTTCATAAGCATTTCGCCTTGAGGAAGGTCGCAGATCCCGGGAGCCAAGTGTGTATCGAGATAAAGGAAAATTCCAGTTCATAACTTCACCCTTCATCTTTAATCACTGCACTCTTATTCCAAAGAAATTCAGGCCATCTCCCAAAATCGTGTCGTCCTTTGAACATGGTTCGACTCCAGTGAATGCAGATGTTGCGATGTGAGCCCTCGCATGCGCCCCCGTGTCGATGTAGTTCGCACATTGCGCTGCCCCTCCCCCCCACCCTTCCACTCCCCGGCGCTTCAATAGGGCGCAATAAGCCGCTCTCCCCTCTCCCCCACCGCTTCCCCTCGTCAGCGGCCGCTGCCTCAAAGTGATTCAATTACCTAGGGATAGGTCACGTTCGTATTATTTGCGGAACTCGCCAGCATTTTCTGCTTTGAAATCGCTATCTTTAAAGAAATGCTTTAATAATGCTAGTTAGGCCTGCTCGCTGAGATATATTATGACAATAAATTTAATGTTAATTTTTTCTATTAATTAGTGTAATGCAATTATACAATTAATAGTCATTTATTTTTATGATATATTACTTGACAAGGTATAATATTATGCATTGCTAAACATAAGAGAATTGCAAATACTATTTTGTAGGGAGAATTTCGTAAAAGAATAAAGAATGATCTAAAACATTGGCATTAAACCAGTTACTTATTTCGTATAAGATTTATTTAATACTGTTCCCACTATCAATTACTTAAGATGTTCTAAAGGAACCTTATCCTTCAGTCCTTCAGTCATCAGCTGTTACGGTGTCATCATATCGGGAGCTTACACGTCATTATAGTGACGTCACCATGATGACGTTCGACTTTCCCATTGGATGACTCTAACAGCTGATTTAAGTCAGAGGCAGCTCTAAATAAATCCAAGTACAATATTCAGTTTCTATTGTTTCTGGGCGCCTCAAATATTAAAACCATTACTCCTGAATGTGTAATGCATGTTCTATCTCGACAGATCGTGATGATTCCTCCACTATATATATATATATATATATATATAGTGGAGGAATATTATATATATATATATATATATATATATATATATATATATATATATATAGTAGTGTAGTACTTGTGTGCGTGTAACAGGAGTCACGGATGAGGAAAGAATGATTACACATCTGTCCTTGGCTCGTTCTATATATTTATAATATCGTCAGTATGGTACTTGCAGATGACTAAAACAATATTTCTGCAATTTTCGAAAACTGAGAGAATTCAACTAAAAGGGAATCGGCGCAATTTTTTATAAGTATACATTGATCTATCACAAGAAAAAATGAAAGAAAACATTTGGATCCAATTTTAGATAACTTTGAATGATGTTTCATATAAAGAAACACCAAAATTCAATATAAACCCTTCAAATTAAGGGCCCGCAACATCAGCCAGATCGATCGGCAGATATCAATTTTAGCGAAAACCTCGCTTACTGTTTAGCCTCTACCATTCTCAACAGAGACATGTTTTGTTGTAAACCATATTTTTCGGATTTCCACTAAAAGTGGATTCTGACGATAAAACGTGTTAGAGAAAGTAATTTACCACTAAAGGGAAAAATCCACTTTTCGGTATTAAGAATTTACCATACTTTTTCTTCCAAAGATTCCCCATTTTCTGAAGCATTACATAATTTCCTCTATACTACACATGTGGTATGCGAGAAAGTAAATATGCATTATCGCTTGGAAAATGTTAAAAAAATACTGTTTAATCTCTTCATACACTCTTCGTTCTCTGTAAGCAGTTCCTCTCATAGTTCTTCCGTACACAGTCGGTACCAAATAACTTTTAAATCCTAAAATGAAGGTTGAGAATGAATCTCCTTAAGGAAATCAGGTATGTTTGCTTATTTAACAAATGGAGAAACAAACTTTGTGAACGACCCGCAAGGAACTCTGGAGTGTGTGGAAATGTTTGCATACATTTCGAGTGTCTGTACACTTGGCAGAATATAAGGAAATTAGAAGCTGCAATGAAATGAGATGTCATGACACCAATAACATGCTCATCTTTAAAAATAACGGGATAAAAGAATGAGGTGGACAGATACCGTTGTGTCAAATTAGAATCTTAAAAAAACATCTCTTCGTGAACTGTCACAAAATTACTAATTACGCAATTTTCGTACATTCACCAATTAAATTTTATGGTATGTGAACTGTCTGGAATACATACCTCTAGAGACCCTAATTATTGAGTAACAAAACGTAGACTGCTGCAAGGCCAACGTACCTGCAACAGAAAACACTTATTAATATTATTACTTCATGAACGATGAGATGCACTTTGAAAAAATTATAGAGGGGAATTTATAATGAAATGGAAGAAATATACATTAATACTCAGTATAATAATGTTATTTCAAACAAGTAATGTAGTTCTTGTCATGTAGCTTTCGTTCAACTATCCTAGACAATCTCGGATTTATTTTACGTGAGTATTTAATTCTACGAGATGAATTTATTATTTTCGGTGGTACTGAATTCATATTGCAGTATTTTTAGTTTTCATTAAGAACAATTAATCATTTTTCCTCTACGCTGTGAGGAAGACACAGCGACAGACACTTAATGCTTTTAAAAGGTTTTAATTTTAATGACAATTATGGGAAAATATTTTATACCAATACGAAAATATGAGTAGATCTACAGAAGTAGCTCATGTATTCAGTATAAATGTGAAAATTTTGTTGAAATTAATATTCGATTATTGGATCTTCCAAAATAATTTTAAAATGGCTGGACAAAAAAAGGGGGATTTAAAAATTGTAATAACTTTTAACATCGTTATTTACATAATTGAAATTTGACATGCTCTACTAATAGCTCTGATGTTCAAATTCAAACTTGCAATTTTCACGAAAAATGTCATATTTTCAGATTTAGAAAAGAGAGATCTAGAAAAAAAAAGAAAAACTCTGTGTAGCAAAACTTCTCATCGTCTTCCCCTCCCTCGACATCCCTCCTTCCAACCTCAGCAACTCGTCATTCTGCGGAGACGCGGACGCCGAAATTCCCAACGTCGTCGCCTTGATTGCGCAGCGGAGGCAACCAGCCGCACGCGGAGAATTGCTTCGGAAAATGACAGACGCATTCCAAAAAAAAACGAATGGTAAACCCAAAGCTCTTCCCTACCGATTACACACAAAACTCTCAAGGGAATCTCGAGTCGAAGCACTCAGCCTGTATTTGGCAACAGGGCATTTCTGTTTTTTTCTTCTTCTTTTTAAAAGTCGATTTCTCTGCTTTTCAATTATGCAGGGAATTTCGTAGCCCGAGAATTTATTCTGGGAAAGGGTGCGAATATACAATTAATGGAAATCCTCGCTGTTCATTTGGTCGACATTCTCGGGTCGACTATTTGGCTTTGATTGGGTGCGTGTCGTTTAGTAGGATGTAGTTGCGATTGGAAAGGCGGTTCTGGCTTTAGTGGGGACGAATGGATACTGCTTCCCGTTTGTTCATGGAAGAAGCAATTGGGGCAGGGAAGCAGTAAGAAAAATGTCAGAGTCAATACCTGCGCATGACTCATCAGTTTCTTACAAATTCTGTAACAAAAGAATCCCTATTCAATGTAAACAAAATGTTAGACATGATTCTGAAAATGCAATTGAAATTTTTTAACAACCTTACGTAGAAAATTCTCTAATATTTTTGAAAAAACTGACAGATACGAAATTGGCAGATTAGTTTGAATTTTATTTTATTGCTATTTTTGGCGATGGATTTAACCTAGATGTTTTGAAAATGTCGTCGAATATTTCAGTGCATTAATATGCATTAAATGATTGAGTTAAAGAGTGTGCAATGGCAGGCACACAAGTCTTTAACTAACAATCGGGAATTACATGAAAACTGGCTGAAATTCATCTGTTTACAGCTGTTCAAAGCTGCGATGATGGTAGCAAGGATTGTCACATCAAAAATGGCAGGCTGAAGAGGGGCGGGACGGAACAGTTGAGACCCGATGGTTATGGTTAACAAATCCCCGGGGAACGCAAAGTACTTCAGCAAGCCGAAAACAAATGAATGGTTAATTTCAGAAACAACGTAAGTCAGTGTAATAAGTCAAGTAAGTCAGTATTGACTTGACAATTGGGGCCCCGATTGTTTGGTTCAAGAAATTAAAAATGTATTTATTTCTAATCCAAAATGTAATAATGTAATCTATTTCAGATGCATGGAGAAATTAATTCTGTTTATGAATTGAAGGAGGGTATTTGAAACGAGGGGCCCCTTGGTCCCTGCGCCCCAGCCCCTGGTTTTCTCTGAGCACCCCTGAGACTTATGGTAGATCCACCTCAAACGACACTTGTGCGGACAATGAATGGATGTCCACTAAGAAGACATAACAGCAAAACACGAGGTTTTTTTATAATAAACAATTCACATAGAAATACTACTGCAGCAAACCTAGAATGCAGCGTTAAGCAGGCTACAGCACGAGAGGAAGAACCGTAGATGAGAGCGTAGGCTTCTGCGGCCGGAGTCAGTATTTACTTGGCTGTCGGGGTGACGCCGTGTCCATGGCGAAGGTGCCGACGTTTCGGTCGCCATTCTGCAACCTTCCTCAGGGCGTAATGCATTAAGCGGTGACGCCGCGTCCATGGCGAAGGTGCCAACGTTTCGGTCGCCTTTCTGCGACCATTCCTCAGGGCTTAATGCATTACGCCTTGAGGAAGGTCGCAGAATGGCGACCGAAACGTCGGCACCTTCGCCATGGACGCGGCGTCACCCGGCCAGCCTAGTAAATAGAACCGCAGATGTTTACGAGCATGACTATGTCCGTGAACACGCGCGTGCCGTCTCCCGCAAGCGGACGGCTGCAGAAGCCCTAGGAGCCCTGGGAGCCAAAAGGCTGCAGAGGGCTGTTGGAGCGCGCGGCATTTGCAATTTAATAACGCGGCGCCGAGCAGGGTGCGTACGGGCGGCGGCGCTGGCGGCGGGGCACGCGCGGGCCTTGGGACGTTGTTTCCACAGCAACACTGCGAGGGGGGAGGATTGCCGTTGCTCTGCAGAAATGGTAAAGAAATGTGGAGGCTCTTGCTGTTGTTTCTCGTAGCTATTTCGCGACGGTGCTATTGATGCTATGTGGCAGGGTAGAGGTCGTTATTGCTCTATGGGGGCTGGGATACTGGTACAGTTGTTACGCCTGTTATTTTTGGAAATGTAGCCGACGTTGCCACGTAGGCTGTGAGAGAGGGTTAGTGTTGTTGTTGTTGTTGTTTTGTGAGAATAGGGAACAGAGTGCATAAGTTCTCGTAGTTTCTCCTGAGTGCTTGGTGATGTTGCTCAAGGAGTTTAGGGGGGGGAGGATTTGATTCAGTGTAGTTACGTAGATGTGCTTAGAGGAATGAAAAGTTGTGGACCTGGTATATCGATGTGGTTGGTGACGTAGTTTTGGAAGCTCCGGGAGCGGAGAAGGGTCGCTGTTGCTACGCGGATGTGGGGAGACCAGTGAAGAAGTTGGATGTCATGACGGTTCTTCACATTTCTAGTGGTAGTTGCGTTGGAAGCGGTAAGAGATGATTAGGGTTGTTGTTGCTAGATTAGGGTTGTTGTCTGCGTATGTTGGGAGAGGAAAGTGGATGATATTTTCCAGGGTTGTCGTTGCAACGAGAGCAGTGGGAGATGATGAGGTTCCTTGTTTCTCTCGCTGGGGAGTTCTAACCGTTGTTTCTAAGCGAAAGCAGAGAGAGCAGTGGAGGAGTTGTCCCCGGGGAATTTCAGAAAAAGTGGTTGTCTTTTGTAAGGGACCACTGGGAAAGGGTTTGGGCGGTATTTTTAAATGGAAATGTGGGAAGTGCCGTGGTTAAGTTATCATAAGACTTGGGGTGGATGATGGCGTTGCTACAGCAGCACAGACAGGGTTGGGACCTTGCTGTGAAAGCTCTGGGAGAGGGTTAGGATCGTTGTTGCTATGCAGATATCGGAGACAAAAAATAAGTTAGTTTTTTGCATAGTTTCTTCGGAAAATGTGGTTGCTATTCGAGAATTGAAGGTTTCGGTTGTTGTTGTTGTTGAGATTTGGATGAGGAGAGAGAAGTATGGAAGTTGTTGATAATGTCCATCACCACTAGTTAGCCGACGTTTCTATAAGAGCACTGGGAAAGGGCTAGAACCGTTGTCACTATGCGGATGTTGCAGAAAGAAGTGATGTAGTTGTTCCCACGCTGCTTTAGCAGATGTACGTCTCGTAGTAACGAGTGCAAGTGACGTGAGGAAGGGTGTAGAGGGCGAGAAGGGCTGGCGGGTGGAGGGGAGGCGACAAGGCATGACAAGACGGCATGGAATGAATGATAAGAAAGTAACTATTTGGCGAAGTGAGAGTACTGGGGAGGGGGCGTTTGAATAGCACCGCAGCCACCGGACATTGTAAGCAACCGATGCCAGCTGCCCTTGCGAGCTCAAAAGGCCGCGGCCACACAAACCCGCATCGGTCAGCGGGGTTGGGGCGCGTTTTGTGCACATGCAGATGGCTTCCTGCGAGCGTGCCCATGTGCACAAAGAGCGGGAAAGAGAGAGAAAGAGACACCAAAATCGCCCATAGTGCGCGCAATGGAGCACCCTAGCATAGTACGACAGGAGTAATTTTTTCAGGTTAGAGGGATATCCATATCGAATACCTTGTGAGCAGAATGTATGCACATCGCACAGAGGCGACGAAGAATATCTGCGTCAGGAGAAGCTAATGCTAGTGCTAAATTTTAACACGATCAGAATTAAGAAGAAAATAACCATGTTTTACAAAAAAATTGTAGGTTTTATGTTAAATCCACGTAAGTCTGAGTTGTTCTGGAGAACTTCACAAACATTAACCCTTCTAGCGACTTATTTATCATAACTTGGCAACGTCCCAGTTTTGTTTTAGATATTCAGAGCTGCAGTACAAACGATCAATACAAACGCCAACATGAAGGCCATTTCCATTACCAAATTACGTACGTTAAATAGTAATATATAAGAAATTAAATAGGGTAAATGCAATAAAATTACGTTCCTGCGTCTATACTGCTTGACCCACCAACTGCGTGCCACCTTCACCTTCAAATCCTCTAAATGGTTCACGATATCGAAATGCGGTCATGCCCTTTCGCTCAATAATGCGGCATCATGTAGCAAGTAATATGCTGTAGAAGTATTGTTCGTAATATTTTTCATTTTCGAGAAATTTAATCATTGATTTTTTTAAATGGAACTATGTATTTTTCTCGTCAACAGTGGTTAGATCATAGAAAGAGGAATACAATGACGTATCATATGTTACTATTTTGATAGTGACTTGACATGTGATTGTAAATTAAACGGACACTATATCCTGCAGCAGCGCTCGCAACTGTTGCCTGTGGGGATGTTGACCTTCGCGGCACCTCTCATGGGGAGAGGGTAAACGGAGGAGGGGCAATGCAAGTAATATTGGCTAGATGGATACACGAACAAACACCAACTAGCTTACTCGTGCGAGAGACTCTCGCATGTTGAGTCCACCCTCATCCCCATCCTTCCATTTCCATATTAAGAGGCAAAGTTGTTAACGAAACGTGTTTATTGGCTTAAAAAATGTACAAAGATAACTTCCATTGTACTGACAAAATATAAAATTAAAATTAAAAAACATGCAATTGATGTTTGAAACAAATTTTCAATAAAGACCCTATTATAGACAAATGTTCTTGGAACAATTCACAACTCGTCCTTAAAACATTTGAAGTACTTATACCATCGTACTTGACAGTTAGCTTTTACCTTTCCTTGATAGTCACAAAAATATTAGAAAAGCTTTTGACTCTTGAGAAAGGTATGTAAAGTTGTGACTGCGAAAATACAGGATCGGACACGAACAACTCTACCCTATGCAATATTATTTAACATTATTAAGAACACAGCGGTACATCAGCGAAATTCAATCGCATAAAATATCAAATAATTTAATTTCTCATAGAGTTGCAGACTCTGCAAGTCTCTGAATCGATGGTGTAGGATCAAGAATTGCTGGACCAGCCAAATTCTAATAGAATGTTCAAGAAGATTTCATCCTGTAGATTACGGTTTGTGGCTTTGGACTCATAATTTCAAGTTTTAAGACCCTAGAATGCTTCGTTCAGGAGTTACTTAACTATATAGAATTTAACAATGCTGCCAGAGTGTTGCGGGCTGTACTTGCAATGAATATTTAAATACGATACTTTAACAAACCCTTCATATTTTTACATTCAAAGTGCAATTCGTCACGTCTCCGTGAAATTAATTTTCTTTAGAGAATTCATTATAAAGATTGATTCCATGTGAGAGCCGCAATAGTCATACATACTACCGAAATAATATAGGAGACGATATTAATCTTAATGAAATTTTTTTCATTGATTCATCAGAATGTATCATATATTTAACTGATTGAAATTCCAAAGAATCGATTACTGAATGCGTAATATAAAGAAATGGGTGTAAGGAAGATACAAAGGTCATTCCCAAAATTAACAACAATCGATCTCGGTTACTGTAAGAGTAAACTAGCATTTTAAAATACTCCAGTTCAAGCAAAATAAATGAAAGGAACAATTTTCACTATCTTCAGAACATCAGATTGTAAAACGGTGGGAAGCGTGTTATTATTGCCGTTACTCTACTTCTCAACAGAAATTAACAACAACAAAAAAAGACATACATAACAACAGAAGAATAGAATAATAATACTTATATAAAATATTAACTAAGTTTACTGGGTAGTATAGCTCTGAGGAAGGCCACAGCAAGATGGCCGAAACGTAAGTTCAATTGACAGAGACGCGGCTCATCCCGGATAGCCAAGAATATATTGACACCGGCCGCGGAAACCTACGAACGACTTCACCACTGAGCCACGAGAGCACGTATTAATTAATATGCTTAGTTTCTGAAGTCATATGCTAACTTACAAAGCCGCAGCAGTTCTTATATTATATTTTAAGATGCAAAAATGAGTTTCTTAATATAGTGGTGGATTTAACACTTCTATGAAACTGTTAAAATACTATAACAGAAAATCACTTCCAAACATTATATTTTAGACAAAAATTACATCGAATTATTTAAAGATCCTATATTTAAGGATAGATTTAATTAAAAAGAGTTCACCAGCTTCAGTAATGAAAGAATAGAAAATGTTTGAAGAAATTTATCTTCTGCAATTTTGACGTTTCATAGGTTTCAATAAAAAACTTTATCCATATTTACAGCGTATACTTGTATACTCATTCTACGGACAGCATATGGCAAAGTAAAATGTCAAGAAAAATACAACAATTTTATCTGCAGTTTGATGGCGTTCAAAACTGGCAAACTTCTCAAATCTGAAGGTTATGGATTTGCAAATGTAAAATATGAACACAGGCAAACGTAACTTCTCATCGTCAAGCGAGAGGGCGCCAGAGCGTCAGCAAGCCTAGTACCTCGTAAAAGGCAACGACGCACTTCGACTCTTATTGGGTATTAAAAACTTTCGTCGTCTTATCCTCCATACGGTGTCACATTCTTTTCAAGGCCAGGCAGTCTAAGATAGACGTGCATTCCCGTGCACATGTATCCTTTGTAAGTTTTTAGTGTAATAATTCACGACAATGTGCGTGAAACCGTAGGAATGTGTAGGTTTTAATTGAAATAACGTAAATACTTGAACGTAAATAAATCTGCACACTTCAAAAACAATATGAATCTTTGCAAGAAGACACGTCAATTGTATTTTCCACCCCTTACTTCAGCTGTCAACCAAATATCCAATAATTCAGATTTATCATTATAATCATGCAACTCGGAAACAAAAATTAGCGCAAGAGTGAAAACTTGTCTACAATATTGGCAACATCTTGAATTCTATACAGATTTCGAAATTGTATTATTACAGCATTTGAATACACTGAGAATCCGGATCAAGATAAAATGGCAAATTTATAAAAGACAGTAAACATTAGACGTGATATTGAGAATAAAATTATGTCGAGTACATCAAGTTTGTTGGGAGTACATGTGATTTCGTAAAATATAATTGGTTCCAAAAATTAATTTCACAGATCAAATAACTGCAGCAAGTATTAATGTTAATATTTCTTTTATAAAATCCTTTTAAATTAATGCAGTTACCGTGTTGATAGCATTTCTTTTTCGTTTAATTCCGGTGGAAGAAAAATATATATTTTTTTAGGTAATGACAAAGCGTGATCAAAGTGTCACATTAATATTTGTAATAAATTGAACTTATATATTCTAAATGCATTTGCTACCTACTTTACTCATACAAACGGAAGTGCGATTCTTTTTCATTAAGAGATTTTGCTTTAAATCAGTTTGTTGCTCTGAAGTGTTTGTAAATTTGAATATCATTTACCGTGCGGTTCACATTTTGTCGTCGACCTTTCTCACCCGCAACTCGCAAACGGATCTCTCAGTCAACGTTTGCCGAACGGCTGGAGTCAAAGCGCAATTCACAGCCCTGGTTCACATCAAACATCCAACAAGGACAGACCGATGCAGTGGTGCACAGAGATGCCTTGTACTGAAAGAGGATTTGCCTCCTAATCAAGCAGAAATCCTCTCATAGTGAAGTATGCTCACAGAATTGCTAATAATATCGGATATTCTCATAAAGAAAGTCTTTGCGTATCAAAACTCTGCAAATGTATGTTTGAAATTAATTTTTACCCTTGAGTATTTTTACGTTCTCGCAATCCAGTTACGTAGCAGAGGGAAAAGTATTGTAAAGCAGCGGGGGTAAAGCGATATTTTGACAGAAAACCTCGCATTGAGTAGCCCTGCTGACCAAAAAAGTGGATTACTTTTGCTCCAATATGGAGTAAATTTCTTCCTCTAACATGTTATGTAGCCAGAAATCACGTTTTGCCGGTCCTTGACACCAAAAAAACGACATTGACGACGAAATGTCTGTTGGGCGGGCTGGCTAGCTGCTCGTTGTCAATGGTCAACGCTAGCGCCTAAAACGTTCAGAGATTTTTTTCAAAAATGATTTTGCCTGATCGATATTGCGAATTCTCCAAAAATTAGTACTTTTTGTGTAATTTTACGTGAAAAAATATTTTTTCAAATCTGCTTCTATTTCCCCCCCCTCAGATACAGTAAAAATGCTTAAAAAATGCAGTCCTCATTATCACTAAAAAACAGAAAGCTTAACTATATTTTTCCAAATCGCATAAAATACATTTTGCAATTTTCAAAACTGCATTATTGATGACAGATTTTAAGAGAAAAATCTTTCATTAATAATGTACTCTAAGACAAATCAAAAACCTTTCTTAAAAAAGTATGTTCTTAAAAATAAGATTATCAAATACGATTATATTAAATACTTTTGAAAAAACCTAGTTTTTGCGCAATTTTCGCAAGAAGTAAAAGGCCATTTAAAAAAAATTCTCAAAAAAAGCTTCACCTTTTTTACTTTTTGGCGCACTACTTACGCAATGTGGAGAAAGTACTGTAATGCTGCGGGATAAACGACTATTTTTTCTTTAACTTTTGTTGTTGTAAAACTAATAGTTTTTAGTTTTGAATATCTGTTTTACATGTTATTAATTGCATATTTATTTTTAACTTTCCCCTTACTTTCGCGGGACAAAACGTTATCACGTTGTAACACCTCTCCTTTCTCTTGAGAAAAGATCCATTGAGAAAAGAGAGGAAAGGTCATGCAAACGTTTGTGTAGTTTAAAAAAAAATGAAGGTTTTAATCAAATTGTCATAGTTTTCACTCAAAATATTGAACTGTTCTATATTAGTACAGAAAGATGAAACAAAATATATTAAGTAGTTTTTTTGAGAATATATTTTACTTTTTAAGACAAGTAACAAGACTTACTTTGAAAGTTACGCCGCAGGTTCTAATATTGCAGAAAAAATAGATATCAATATTTAATACTTTAATAATTACAAACCGTTTGCATTAAGAAATTAATCTTAAGATTCAATAATGAAGGTGTAGGAGAGGTTTCAAAAAAGGTATTTTAAAAATTTTTTGAAAATCCAGGTCACGAAAAATTTGTATAAGCGCGCAAGGCCCTGATTAAAAATTTCAGTAGTATGAAGAAAAATCAGGACTCAAAAAAATAAAAAGATCTGCTTCCTGGGTCCTAATGTTAAAACGTATTTAATACACAATGTCAACTTTGGAAAACCAATCTTGCCTACTGCATAAGCACTAGTATTGTTTGCTTGGTTTGTTTATAATATCTTTGGAGCCCATTATTAGGATAGTATTAAATTACCTCGTTATGACCGTAAGGAAAAAAGGAAAACTCATTTCAATCGGAGTTCTTTTGGGAAAGTTTTATCAGACAAACACAAAAGAAGGCCTGACGAACTGTATGATCTAGTACTTTCAATGCCGTTTTATGTGTATTTCATAGATACGTCTGTACAAGTTAATAACACTATTTTTCAGCAAAAAATGATGAGAACTTTCAAGAAAGTGCGCTCTTTATTTCATTCATAATACGCGAGACAGCAACGAGATTGATTCGTTTCGCTATTCATGCTGTGCAGTACTGAGTTTGCTTAAGGTACAAAGTGTTTTATTTACTTCGCGGTACGCGCCCCGGAAAGTGTTACTTTGCAATCGATAAACACTCATATGGTTTCTATACATAAGAGAGGAAAAGTTGTGGTAGGTTCAAAAGTTCATTGACGGGAGTTGTTCGAGGGTGTACAATTTTTATTTAATTGTCACTTTTACCTTTGTAACACAGTAGGCACAGTTTCTATGGATTTTCGTAACACACAAAATTACACCAACAAAATTACTCTACAAAAATTATTACCTGCAGTATAGGGTTGACCATGCCTCTAAACAAAATTTGGTAAGTTGAGATGTATTCGTTAGTAGTTTTTTACTTGTAACATACGGTTTCTGCACTACAAAGAAAATACGTTTTCAAGATTTAGTGATTTCTTGTAAGTCTATAGGCCCATGGTTTACATTAGCAAACGGAGCAACATGTCATAAATTCGAATATCCATTATAAATATTAATTAGAACTATTGCCCTGCAGCAGGAAATGCTGCTGAACAAAACCACACAAAATAGTTTTCCGAAAAACAGCACACAACTGAAAACCAAGAATTGAAATGTTCGCATATAAAAAGCAATAAATTAGATATTTGAACAAAAACAGTCTTCACGAATACTACAATAACATAATGTACAGTATTCGCGTATATACCGCGTAACAGTTCTTTACCCATCAATAATATAAAAAAATTCGCTGTTAAACTACGTGAGTCAGTTGAAGTGCTACATGAGGTAAAGGAGTACTACTTGAAGTAGTTACTTCTATAAGGTCCATATCGAGAAAATAATAGGAGTGGTTAAATTTGTAAAACGAAGCGATAACCAATGTTAAGTTATAACAAACCGATTCCCTTTTTTACTTTATAGATCGGGAGTCGTTTTCTAGGTTTTATAATACACTTTCCTTTAAAAATATCCATGTACGAGTAAATAAGAATTACCTTTGCTTTGGAAACACCAACTCTACAACTCATTTATTTATATGATTTTTCTTAATGCCCAAAAATCGGCAATAATTATTGACGTCATTCAGTGGATTTAGAGTCACATAACGTTGAAGATTGTGAACCAATCTGTGTTATCTGTGATATCGACTATACGTCCTTGAAAATTTTTCTTAATTAATTGTTGTAATAAGAACAAAATCATATCTACGTCTGAAAAAGGTGGTACCGTATTTAGAATGCGACATTTTTTAGGTACAACATTCATTTCATTGTTCTCATCAGGCGCTCTCTGTTAAGAGGAATTTTATCAGGTTTGGTGTAGTTAAGACGATATAACAGAAAAGTATTATGTACGCATAAGGCACGGCACACCAGATTAGGTTACCAGGTTAGGCATCAACAGATTTCACTGCAGTGCCTCTGATCGGGAGGTGCTAGGATGTTCGAGTGGTTCGGACGGAAGCAGAAATTTTGACATCAGCTACATAGCTAGGTCAAATTCAGGCAGGGTCTGGATGAGAATTCTAGCAAACGGCTGCTCTGATCGGTAGTTTTCCGTGTTTTTTTCCGAACAACACCAGATGAATGCCGAAGCTCAACCCAAACCAACGGCCAAGGATCGCACGCGATTTTTCCTTCCTTTTCCTTGTCCAATCCTCACTCCTTTCTTACCCAAACACACTTACAAGCACTGACAAAAGACAATCGGTAGCTTAGAGTTTGTCCCGGCTGTGGCGATGCCCCATTGGTGGGAGATACCTAGATGGAGAAAACCAATAAGCCAGCGTGTAGGTCAGCGCCGCATCTTGCCATCAAGTGGGGAAAGATCACTGCTACGTCCCGCCATAAAAACATACACCATACTTACGGGACCAATCACTATAGTAGTTAACAAACCAAGGAACACCAATGAATCAAAACCAGGAATAATCTTAAGTGTTCGAGTGCTATACCAATCAATCAATCAATTAAAACCAAGATGACTCGTAAGTGTGAGAGTGCTTGCGAAGTCTTTGCTAATAGAATATGCGTATTCGGCACGGTGCGGCACGCCTCCCGCGGCGGGGCCCACGCGGCAGGGGTCAATGTTACGCAGCGCGTCCAGCGAGGTATGCATACCAGCCCTGAGGAAGACCACGACAAGATGGTCGAAACGTCGGCAACACAGCCTTCGACGCGGGGTCACTCGGACAGCCCAGATCACTCACATGACTCTGGCCGCAGAAGCCTACGGCTTAAAAATGTTCATACAATTTATCATGTAGTTGATTCAACTACACGGTATAGTTCATTTTGGAAGAACAAAGTGCTTAGTCACCTTCACGAAACCGCTATTTAGTTAAACACACTAAAGCACGATTAGCAATGTTCACTAAACACGTTGTACCCGTGACGAATAGCATCTTGAGGAAACTGGTCATTGCATTGAATAATACATAGAGTAATATTTACTGTTTACTATAATGTTCATTCACTTACGATTTTGAATTGTTTGATCTATTAAACGAAACTAAATCATGGTTAGTGAATCTTACTACAGGAATAATTGTATTTACTGCATAATCGCTTAATAAACATGTTTAGTACATTCTACTACAACATTTCTCTCAGTGTGCGTGAGCGCGTTCGTGACAGGCTGGCCGACACGCCCCCCCCCCCCCCCCCCCGCGGGCTTCCGCAATTCCGGCATCGCCCCCACAGCCGCCGCCGCCGCCGCGCCACAGAATGTAGGCAATCGATTCGCTTACGCTTTTTAAAAAAGTTGGCTGTCGTGGGAAGCATAACGCGATGCTCGCTGAATTGATCAGTATGGCTTTGAGCACCAACACTTGATTCTCAGTGATGACGCTTTTCAATAGCCCTGAAGCGCATGGTTTGCTTCTGAAACCAGTGTTAGGTTAAGGGGTCTTAAAATATGCGGCTGTAATAATAGAATATCGTTTTTGCGTGGACCTGGCTGAATCGTGATGTTACTCTCATAGTATGAAGTCCGGTAAAGATGTGTTAATTGAAAAGTCCAAATAAAATATGCGAAATGAATATTACTGAAATTTATTTACATACAATGGACAATTATTTTAACATATCTAAACGTCAAAAACAACTTAAACAATAATTCTTATCACATTTAGAACAGCAGTATCGGAATTGGAGACTAATGGACTATGCATATTTTCAGTTAGCGTTAGTCAGAGCTCCACCAGAAGGTTCGTCATTCTCTTCATTATTGTGGCAGCCATCATGATAACTTTAAGGAATTACCCCGTTGTTGACTATTGTCACTAGAAACCTGTCTTTTCATCTTTCACTCGTTTTTCCAATGTGAAGGGTGGGTACTCTTAGATGTGAAATATCAATACCGTTTTTTTTATTGGGCGACTGTGTGGGCTTCACTCTGAACACAAGTATTGTAGTGGGAAGTGGCTTTCGCCTGTATACATTTCCTTTTCGTAGGCAGATGTTTTTGAATAAAAATATTCCACGCACTAATAAATGAAATGAAAATTAATTAAAATAATCGGAGTACATTAAATGAAAAAAAATGATAAGAAAATGAAAGTGACATAACGCTTTAGCTTTCATGAGCATTTGTAGCGGTCGCGATCTCTTATGTCAGAAGAGAACACTGGCGTCATTCAGTTCCATTTGGTTGAGCAGCGAAACTTTATGACAGCAACTGCTATGCAGCAACTGGGCATCTGCATTGTGCCATATTGGCTTTGCGGCTTACGCCGCCGCCGCACAGGTGTCAGGGAGGGATAAAGCGCGTCGCGATGGGGTGGTGCGGGACGCGGTTGTGCCAACCTTCCGTCGAATTCAAAGGACGCTCATGTAATGAGAGTCTGAGAATGCAGTGCGTAGTCTGTGGTAGAATGTCATTCAAGCGGTGGAATGTCCCCGTGAATCGAGTCCCGAATTCTCTAATAGAACCCAGCACCTCGCATTCCGCGCTCTGGCGTGCAACGAGAACCCACTGTGTACCCACTGTACTCTTGTGTTGTACATTTCGCACGATTGCGCAGAGCTGGAGAGAGAATAAAGCTTTTCGCGTGTATGTACGCATGCGTGTAAGTATGGTGTAGGTACGGTACAGGTCGATTCATTTGTTATTCTCAGCGTTCGTATGAACATTGCAAAATTATTCATGGATGTTTTTGCTCATGCAAACATGCCATTTAAAGGACTGTAACTACAAATTGTGATTACTATCATTAGACAGATTTCAAAGGTTTGTACGATACAATTTTCTTTTGCATAATCAACCTATGGTGCACATTTCGTGTTTCGCAAAACATTACTTTTTGGGAAATATTATTTTATACATTTTAATTTAATTCTGTATAGAATCAAGTATTTCAATTTAACATAATTGTTCTTTAGGATTACTTTAAAATGATGAGAGCGAAAACTCTGAGTTCTACTAATAAGCAAGATGAGGATTTTGCAAAGGGTGATATTTCTGCTGCACTTCGCAATACGTGATCAACCCTAATTCGCCACCCCCCTTGCCGCTCTCTACGGACGACGAACCCTGCCCGCCATAACAGACACCACTGGTCCTCTCAAAACACGACCGCTGGAATCTCTACCTTCGCCACTTGCCCTTTCCGGAAAAGACAGTGGCCATGATAATGGTAGGACGTGGTGTAGAGAATACATTGGCATCATTAAAGAAATAGATTTGAGGCGTTGCTTAGTTGTGTTTATTTTGACAGGAAGCATTTTCTTTCGTGAAGCGGCCGTCTTGAGTGTTACAAAAAATAACAATATATTTAAATTATAAATATGTTTTTTATCTACACAAAATATTATTATAAATTGAATTTTTAAAAATTATGCAAATTTGAAAATATTTGAATATAAATGGTGAAAAAAGACAATTGTGAAGAAATAATACATGAAATAACAAATGAGCAACAAGGTCAAAACCATATATACTGTACCATATGTACCAGTATACATATGTTCCCTAGAGATACAGAAATTTATTTAAAGGTCTAGTCGGCCATTGCAAACAATTTTCACTGAGAAAAAAATTGTAAAAATATCTTCATACTGGATTACAACTTCGAATCCAAGCAGTGTGATTGAGCATTATAGGCCCGTCATGCCGGGCATACCAACATGTCAATTTATTTTGCATGGTTTTACTCGATTCTAAGCAGCTATGCATGCTAGAGAATAAAGTACCGAAAAGAGCTACACATCCAAAAATGAGAAAGAATGTTCAAAATTGCCTCATTTTGAAGACTACTATCATAAGAGACATAACACGGGTTCCCTCTGTCCCCCTGAATGTTCCTCCACATATTCCCTATCCGTCCCCCTATGCATGTTTCTCGTAATGTCCTCCCAAATCTCTCAGACTTTTTCCCGCAGGTTTCCAACAGGTTTCCCTACACGTTTTCCCGTTTTCTACACGTATCTCAAATGGGTCCCCGCATGTTTTCCATAAGATCCTTTAAGACGTAACTGCATGTTTCACTGCATATTGTCCAGCACACTCCATACACATGTTATCCACTTATGTTCATATAGTCCCAAATTGTTTTCACATTTGCTCTCCAGATGTTCACCGCATGTTAATCGAACTTGAACTGCAGATTCAATACTTTAATTTACTGTTTATTACAAAATACTTAACAGCACTCGACAGAACTATCAATTTTCTGCGAATGCGCAGTTCAAGTTTCGCAGCCCGTTTGTGTATATTCGCAGGTTCAGAAGAACGAGTTGCAGTCGATTGCTATATGTCATGTCGCGCAAAAACACCCTTTCTTTTGAGATCGCTTGATTTTAAACTTCCGCAGACGGTCTGATTTCCTATCCTTACCTCTTTGCATCCTCTTATTCAATCCCCAACTATTTTCCAAAACCTTCAGTCGTGATCTTCTTTCTGGACATTTCTGCTGGCGTCTGCTTCCAGATCCCTTAGTCGTCTCAACGCCGACTTTTTGACGGAACTTTAGCGACTCTTTTGGATACTTTAAGGGAAGAATTATAACAGTGTAGAGAGACTCGCCTGAGCTCCAGACTCGGATGCCTTGTGTTACATTCTGTTCTTGCCATATTTTACTTCTCGATCCTTCTCATAGTGTATATTCGTGTGATTGCGAGATCCTTTACCCCACTTCGCTAGAACTCGTTTTTCTCCTTCCACCTTCACATTCCTTCGAGGCCGTTCTTCCTCTCGCTACTTGACCCCGAGTCGTGGGATCGCTTGGAAATTTCGGCTCGCGCCTCCCATCAGCACCTTTGCCACCCCTCCTCATCCAATCTCTCTCCTCAGCCAATCCTCACTTAATCATGAAACCCCCATTCGAAGCAGCCCTTGCTGGACCTCTTCTTCCAACGCGGGCGGAAGGAAGGTTGTCCATTCTTTCACCCAAGGCGCATTGTTTCCTCTGGGAAAACTCACAAGTATTCCTCCATTCACGCACTGTGTCTTCATTTTCAACTACGTTCTTCCTACGTTTGTCTCCCTGCCCGCACGAAGCTGCTTTCAGCCCTCACTTTAGAGTACCAACGCTTTTCCTCCCTTTCACTCCACGTTACTCTCTCCGTAACCTTCAGTCTTCCTGCAGCTATTTCTCTCCGAATCGCGAAACCGCCAGCGTTGCCCCTTCTGAACATCTCACATCACGACCCTTAGCAACGCCCTTGCTCCCGCCCATGCCCCGCCGTCCTCGCCCGCCCTCCCTCCCGCCCACGCCCAGGCCGTCCTCGCTCCCGCACATGCCCCAGCCGCCCTCGCTCCCGCCCTCGCTCCCGCCCTCGCTCCCGCCCTCGCTCCCGCCCTCGCTCCCGCCCTCGCTACCGCCCTCGCTACCGCCCCCGCCCCCGGCCCCGCCCTCTTAGCCCGCCCTCCTCGCTCGCCCTCGCCCCCGTTGCGTGCTGATGAAACGATAAAGCGGGCCGCGCACGCCCCTGTGTAATACTCGTGGACTGTAAAGCGAAACCGCACTCGCCCGCCCCCGCCCGCCCGCTCGCATGTCGGCCGCCGCGGACTTGGCAGACGCTATCGCCCCCGCCGGCGCTGCGTCGGCTTCATTTGGGCGCGCGAGTAATGATGATGATTCATTTCGTATCTCTTGCCAGGGGGCAATTGCCTTTTTATCGCCCGAATGGGAGCGTATAAAAGAATTAGAGGCAGTGAAATTTTCACGTGCTTTATGTTTTGGGGGAAGAAAAATCTCCGCTGCAGTTTTTTTCCCCTGATATTTTACATAAAGACCTGTAAAGGAACAAGAGAGGAACGGAATACATTAAGGGTGCATGTTGAGAAAAATGCTTACTGATGAAAGTGTTTGTTGAGAATGGTTTTCAACAAATTTATTCAACAAAATAATTTTTCTAGACACGTTTGAACTTTTCAATTTAACTCTAAAATTTTTTGTGAAGATTTCCATACAGTTATTATCTATTTATTTGTATTATTGCATTTTCAACTTTCCTTTCAAATTAATATATTTTAGTGACCTTTGAAAGCAATTATATTTTTCATTTCTGTATTAAAGGTCTCTAAGTAAATTTCATTGCGACCTTATTTGATTTTGTGCTGTTAAACACTAATTTATTAGCTTACTCATTTTTATGGCAATTACCTTCAGAATTATTGTATAAATAATGAATATACACAGTCTTCTGCCATAAAACGTTATATATCTGACATTGTAACGATTGTGTGCGCATTTGGTACATATATGAAATAAAACATTCAATAACATGTGCACCTATATATTTTAATATTCGGTTGTGTTTTATCACATAAAAACAAAAACAAAAATTGATCCTTCCATACACTACATGCGTACGTCACCCTTTGTTTTATAAGTTTCACATGAACGTTCGGAAATAGAATTAATGTGCCGAGAAGAACAAATTCAGTTATCCAATAATCCATTTCCGCGCGTATTCGAAACAAAACCAAAAACCGGAAGGAGAATAAAAACGAAAGCGTCATCATCGAAAGCGAATTCAAACAACGCGAAATTCTTTCCCGGACGGGAAATAACGCGTGCGCACGAACTCTCGAGAAAATGTGGCGCCACACAATTGTGCTGTTCAATCTGGCAAGCACACCATTATTAGGATTAATCGCACTTCAGTTTTCCGAGCGTCAAGCAGCACCAGTTGTTCATCGCGGCAAAAAAAAAAAAACAACAACAACATCGAGTCGAATTGTTTTCTGCAAACAACAGCATTTGTAGGTGAGTAGTAATGCGATGAGTACTGTTAAAAACCCAAACGCAAAAAAAAAAGAGAAAAAGAAAACATTTTGTGCCGTCGAGAAGTGATTTTGGTGCGACTGGAGTGACATGTAGTTTCGTTGAATGGTAAAAAAAGAGAAAAATCAGATAATGCAGGAAAATCATTAGATATTAGAAGAAAGATTAACAATTCGCGCGCAAATAAACAGAACCATTCACGCAGGATAATATTCATTCCACACAATGGTTTTAAAAGTTTTTGGACAACACAAAATTGGGTTCAAAGCAATGGTAATATTCAGGAATTTCCATCTGATGATAATGATGACGAAGATGAAGGCGATTTAAGCGGACATTGCTAGATGATAATAATTTTCTCTTGTAAAGACATGGATGGTTTATTATTTACAATGCACTCTCATAGAACAGTAGGAATGATGAACATTGCTTAAAATTCGAAAGCGGAGAGCAAAAATGTCTACACGTCTTTTGGTGGTTTTGGTATGACTGCTTCGTGTTAAGGCCGTTCATTAAAAAATGTGAAATGAAATCTTGAAAAATCTTGATTGATTTGTGAGTATCTGTATGTGTGTGTGTGTGTGTGTGTGTGTGGCAAATTGCTTTTTAGTGGTGCTCTCATAGTTAGGAAAGAGGGGGGCCATTGATGGATCTATGTTTCAAGCTACTTAGAAATTGGGTGGAAATAGCATTTACGTTGCCCATGATTTCGGCTTGGCTCTAGTCAGGGGGCTGTGAAACGCCCGGCGCAGTATGGTGGGTCACATGACAACCAGCGAGAGTCTCGCGCGGCCAGCATGCAGTTGCAGATAATAGCCGCAACCACGTAACTTCTCGGGTTTGCGCGAGTGAGAGGAGTTGAAGCACAATGGAAACTCAGTGCCCAGACACGATTATTGGCAAGGGATGTGCTTTCGCTTGAGACACAGTACCTCAAATTCAGAGACGTGTTGAAGCTCGAATTATATTAAAACTTGTATTCGCCAGCATAGCTTTTCCTTTAAACGGATGTGTCAGGGAAAAAAAGAAAGAATTCGAATTGCCGCATTCGATAGTTGAATCACGAGTTCACTAGTAATTTTTTTTTCTCAGTTGTAAATACATGGTCTCCAACAACTACGCGACACTGCCAATCATAGTTCGCGAAGGGATTCATCTCCAATAACAAACACTCTGAAGTGGTCGAGCAAAAGGGGTGGGCTGTGCAAGCCGACGATGGAAAGATTCGATACCAAGCATTGTGAATTTTTTTTCTACGTGTAAAATAATTCTTATATTCTCTGAAGTATTTGTAGACTAATTCATTTCTTCACGATATCGCGCAGGCCAACTTCTCGCAAAAATTCCTAACACATTTCAAGAATTTACACATTACACGAATCCATTAAAATAATATTAATATTAAACTTTTTTAAGACTAAAATCTGTTATCTGTAAATATCATTTCTGAGGTTGGCATGGAATTTGGGAGCGGTGTCGTTGGATGAAAAATGCGAGTGGAACAATCTTGTTTAAACAACGGTCATGTTTTGCAGGGATTGTAATTTAAATGGTGAATAAAGGAAGAAATACGCATTATTCTGTGTATAAAAATGCACTTGAATTACGTGTCGGGGTTTTTATAATGTTCACAGTTAAGTACATTATGCAGTGGAATTACTATTTGATTAAAATAACGGACAATGATAATTGCTCCTCCTAGTAAAGAAGACAGTCATAAATGTTAATACCTGGTGACTAAATCCCGTCTAAAGTAAGAGGCGTATATACAAATCAGGCAACATAGGGCCTGCTTAATGTTCTATTTCTTTTATCATACATCGACGGAGAATAACTTGAAAACGATGTGTATTAAGGCCTAAAATCCTGATTTTTGAGTCTCCAAGGCACACAGGTCATTCCTAAACCTACAAAATGAAATATATTTTTGAAAGTTCTTTAAATTTTGGGATGTTTCGCTCTTCTGCGTTCTTCCACTTCAAGATAACGCCACAGTACCTCAAACTCAGAGACGTGTAGAAGCTCAAATTTTATTAAAATTTGCATTCCCCAGCATGTTTTTTCCTTTAAACGGATGTGGAGAGAAAGAGAAACAATTCGAATTTCCGCATTCGAGAGTTGCATCACGGGTTCACTAGTAATTCAATTTTTTTTCTCTCAGCTTTAAATACATGAACCAAATACAATTTTAGAACATGTATTGCATGTGCGTTCTCTAAGCTGAACATTTGTAACAAAACAGTAAACCAATCACATATTTCATTTAATGAAAATTAGGTAAAATTACAGATGCGTTTAAAACCCGTATGACCGCCGAAAAAAAGTTTGCGTGAAAAGCAGCGGTTGAGTGCAGGTTGTATATTGCGAGCGGGGACGTGTGTGACCGTTCGATTCTTGTTGCAAAAAAAGTATCGAAATCGCACTGCAAAGTCACGAGCTGTGAAAAACATTTGCGGAGACATGTCGAGGGGATTAGGGGCTTTTTACAGCTACTCGCAGCGCACGATTGTGCTGGAAAATGAACGAACATTTTGGAGGGTTAATGTACGAGATTTAATTCATGGACAATGAAAGAATTATCAGTCAATGACACTTTCTAATCAAAGCTTGATTACTGTCTGTAATAGTAGCACTCCCAAAACAAAAGCTTTAAAACTTGGATATGAAATTAATACTAATGACTAGGGAGAGGATTTGTGTCCTACAAATATTAAAATATGCTTTTAAAAATATGCATTTACGACCTAAAAAGTCTTAAATATGTACTTTAATATGCAATTAAAATCAACAATATTTCATTTCACGCATAAAAATTTCTTGATAAAATTCAGGAGAAGCATGCTTGGAGTGAAAAGATTATATATATATATATATATATATATATATATATATATAATATATATATTATATATATAATATATATATATATAATATATATATATATATATAGCCGATCAGATGGCCGAGATCGCTAAGGCAGTAGTGCCGGAGTGGTCTCCGACCAGAAGATCGCGGGTTCGGGTCCCGCCTCGGGCATGGGTGTATTTGTGTGTGTTTGTATGAGTGTGTCGTCCTTTCACCCCTCATTATCATCATTTCATCTTTCATACCCCCAGGACTAACAACCCTGGGAGATAAAAATCGGATCCAGCTTAAATGCTGGTCCCCCCAAAGAAGTGTTCGCAAGCACCTGCCACCGTGATATTAAATGAAAAACTGAGCCACGGTAAATGCAGGTTGCTTGCCCTGCGTGGTCCTATATGCAATTGTAATATTATCTATCTTACTCCGCGGGAGAAATAATTGAAGTAAATATTCACCTACTATGTCTTCTTGAATTTATTCTGCTTCGTTTAATATATTATATATAAAAAATCTACATTTGCACAAGTATTTTATCATCTTTAGAAAAGAAGAAAAACAAATGCAAACTGTGCCAAGCTCTATTGAATTAATGAACGCTCACAAATAAAAAAGATTCTACGAAAAGATGAAATGTTTTAGAGATACGTGTTTATTTTAACGAAATATGCAAAATATGATCTTATAATTACACGAATGTGCAGCAACAAGAAAAATCGTCCAAATATGCATCCATCTACATAGCATCCAATTCTAGCCAAATGTTGAGAATTAAATGAATGAACTAAAAATCCCATAGAAGTATTTATTTATGAGATCTAAGCTTACGAAGTGCCGGAGTGGCGACTGAGACGCAACCAGATCGGTCGATTCCGGGTCATCACCCCTATACCGCCAGGTAGTTTGACAGATGTATGCCTTAATTTCTCTTAATTTGTTTTAAATGGAACGTGTACTTTCTTAATCTTGTAGTGGACCGCTCGCATCACACTACAAGATCCAGTGGCATCCGGCAGCCACTTGTGTCGTCGAAGCAGCTATCTTAAATGCCCCAAGAAAAGGCAGAAGCGCGGCTACGAGGAGCTAAAATTAACCCTTTAATTCAACATCATGAAGAAGGAATATCAGCAACATCCCCTTCAATTTGTTCAGGACTACTATACACGTAATATTTCTTTCCTTACAATAACGGTTTCATATTTAGTGGAATTCTCCCGAGAGAGATACACGCCTTTCAGTTTCTGGACATCAACAAGCAGGATGAAGAGTCAGGTTGTGTCTTCAATGCAGCCTCCAACTACACTCGCCTCACGAAAAGTGGCCTTCCGTTCAGTCAGCAGGAAACTCTCCCGAGAGGCTAAAAGCTGCTATCATCCGGAGCACTACAATCCGGCCCTCCCTAGTGGCAGGAGCCTTCGCCTTCACTTCTCGCACAGTGAAGCAGGTCGTCGGGGCTCGCGGAAAGATGCATCTTAGAAAACGTAATTTTCGAGTCATGTGAAGTAAAGCTGACTAGTGGATTTCGTGAAAAAGGTTATTCGTTTCGAAATAACACCGCACACATTATTTTCAGCATTTTACCCATTATTTTACACATTATTTTATGTACTACTCCCCTGCGGCAACAAAAGTCGAATTTGTGGAAAATGGTGTCCTGGAGCAGCGTAATATTGACTCTTATGAAAGTGCACAAGTGGATTTCGAAACTTCTTTCTTCTCGCGTTACGTTAGTTGTGTCGTATGTAGTGACGAACTGAATATGACAATATAGTAGTAACTTAAGGCAAGAGAAGCAGCGGATTAACCCTATAAAATATTTGTATTTTTCAGTCAAAATCGAAAATTTCTAATTGAATTTGGATTTTTCCCGAGTTCCTGCTTCGAAGAGCGTCTGACGAAACCATTTGTTATCTGTCACTTGGCAGAGGCTGTGCTTAATTTTCTATCAATTTATGCTAATATTAGAAATTACTAATAATACGAAATTACTAAAATTACTAGATGCATTAATTTCACCAGACATTTCAAATTTCTGACCTGCATCGAAAGTTTCAGTACTTCTGCGGTCGACCGAACTAACTTCCAGATGGCTGCATGAGGGCGTAGGGGGAGGCCGAGGGGCGAGGGGCGGGGGCGGGGGCGGGGGAGGCGAAGGGGGAGGAGGAACATGGAGAGCGGGTGAGCGCCGACCTCGAACCCAGCTGAAGGGAACGCAGCCCGAGCGCGCGCTGGCAACTCGGGCCCCCGGGATAGGGATTCGAGGGGCGAGGATTCGGGGCGGGATCGAGGTATCTGCAGGGAGAAGAACCCAGGACTTACCGAGAAGCCAGTAGAGACTGTGGACGTCTGGTCTGGGGGCAGGAGATAAAATACTGGAAGGCCATTGGGAAGTAAGAATGAATGATACTACTCAAGAAAATAATCCCAAGGCACACTCTGTAAGAGACGAGAGTGGTTGCTCGAGCAAAATACATAGTAAACTCTCTTCTTGATTGAATAAATGATAATTTGATGTTTCCAGTCGCGTCATCTGCTATAATAAGTAATTCCGTATGTATAGTGCTTGTTATGTCTCGGGATTTAGGGATGTTCCTCCAATGCAAGAAACCGAGGCGCGTCATCCATCTGTAAACACTCTTCTTATTAGACACTGGAAAATTCTACAGATTCAATTACTGAAGACGCTTCTTGTAACCTAACCGTGGCGACCGCGATGGAGGATTCGAAGATGAAGAATCGAGGTTAATTTAAAACTGAGGACTCGAGGAAATAAAATGAGACAATGTAGGGACATAACCTCCTTGAAGAAGATGAAGATAAGGATCAGAGGAGAATGAATGGGGAGGAATGGAACGTAAATTGATCGTAAACAATGAAAAACCAGTGGAAAGTGAAAATTAAGTTGCTTACAAATAATACAATCACAAGCTTGAAAGAATATTTTACCAGAATTGGTTTCTGTTTCCATTCTTTTCTTGGTTGGTAATGGTAATACATACACCATCCGATAAATTTGTATTTATTTTATGTACGAATGATGTTTATTGTGATATGGTTTGTATTCGTGACTACGCAATGCACGTATTGTCACCTGGGAAGTACAAGTCTTTTCGGTGGTCGATTACTCAGTTTATCTGGAATCCAAAATCCTACCATCGACAGATTAGTTCGATTGCGTTTCCAGCGCGTCGAGTGCTCTGGTCATTGGGTGTGAGCATGCCGTTGCGGAACGAGGTGGGCCTGAGCGAGACGTGGCGTGGCGTGGCGTGGCGTGGCGTGGTGTGGCCTGGCGAAGCGGGGCGGGGCGCACTGAGGTGAAGAGGGACAGTGCGGCGGCGCATTTCGATGCATGGCGTCGTGGCGGGACGAGGTGGGGCGTGACGTGACGGAGCGTGACGAGGTGGTTCGCCTAGGGGCGGGATTGTACGTTAGGTGGCGCAACGGGCCGTGAGTGCTTGAGAAGAGGCGTTGCGGGGCGGGGCGCGGTGGGGCGACGCGGGTAGAGGCGGTGCGTGGCGAGGCCTGGCGGAGTGGGGCGGGGCGGACTGAGGCGGAGCGGAGCACAGCGGAGTGTGGCCGGACGTTTCGATGCGGGGTGGCGTGGCGCGGGACGAGGCGGTTCGCCTAGGGGCGGGATTGTGCGTTGTGTGGCGGAACGGGGCGTGGGTGCTTGAGAAGAGGCGTTGCGGGGCGTGACGCTGTGGGGCGGCGCGGGGCGTGGCGCGGTGGGGCGGCGCGGGATGAGATGGGGCGGGGCGGGGCGGGGCGGGGCGAGGCGGGGCGACGCGGGGCGGGGAGGGGCGGGGCGAGGCGGGGAGGGGCGGGGCGGGGCGGGGCGAGGCGGGGAGGGGAGAGGCGGGGCGGGGGAGATGCGGGAGGGGCTGTTAGGTCGTTGGGCGCAGCAGGATGGGTGCTGCTGACGCGGTGCGGACGTGAGAGCGGCCGCGAGCCGGATCACGCCCCAGCGCCAGAAGGGGAGGGGAGGGCTATCGAGCCTGCATCTAATGAGGGGCGAAGGGAAGCTTTCGCCTCGACGCAGCGGCGGGGTTGGCATATGAAGCACCGGCCTAGCGATGGTCGCGGAGATGCTGGTGGCGGGAGAGCTGAGGAGGGGGAATCTAGTCCATGAGTGTGGGGAGTGGGGTGATGGAGTAGTACGATGTGGCATACAGCATGAGAAGAGACCGCACGGGATATTGGAGAAGTTGAGAAGGGATACAAAAGAAGTCAGGGTTGAGGAGAGGAATGGAGATAGAGGAGCAGGGAGGTAGGACTGATGATGCCAGAGGATGAAACTTGCGAAATGTGTTATCAGTGAAGTGCAAGGAAGAAACAGGAGAGCGCGGATGTCAGGAGTGGGCAATGGTGAAATGTGAATGATGTACGAGATGGAGGCGGTGGGGACAATGGGAGCATTGGGAACGGAAGAGGTAGTGGAGGCATCGGGTCTGTTGGAATGGCAAGGTTAATAGAGGATAGCATTGTGTCACGGATTCCAGTGTCGGTGGGTGGCCGGAGGTGAACGGCAGAGGAGGAGAGAGAGTGGCGATGGGAGTGGGGGTAGAGACGTGAAAGGGCGGAGGAAGCGCAGTCTCCGCCGGGGGCGCAGGTGGTAATAGCAAAATACGGACGCAATAGCGAGGGGCGGCGTGGTTACAGTGAATGGAGAGAGTGGCGGGGTCAGCAGCGCCGACAATTACCAGGGGTAAGCGAAGCTAGCGGTCGCGACAAGAGCAGCTAGAACGGCCAAAGAGGGGCGGCGATTCGCAGCATTACGCTTGGGGCGTCCAGACGGAATACAGGGAATGGGGAACGTGGTGCTGTGGAGGGCGAAGTCGTTGGGCTTGGCACAAGCGGCAAGGATGTGGAGGGAAGGGGAGACCACAGTAACAGTAGCAGGCGGGAGCGATAGAAGGAGAGAGGGAGACCACGATCGGCAGTGGCAGGCGGGGGCGATAAGAGCAGTGGCAGCGCTGGGGGCTTTTGAGGAAGCGCGGGGGCCGTGCCAGTGGTAAAGGTATTAAAGACCCTGTGTGCTGTTGATGTGGTGGTGGCACATCAACTGTAGATGGTAGAGGTGATGGGGAAGTGGTGTTGTGAGGAAGTTTGGGGAGGTGAGAATGGTGAGGAGGATAGAGATAGTGAGAATGATGGAAAGATAGGTGGTCGGTGTGGTGAGGTAGAACGTACTCCGAAGCCAAAGTTTTGATTGGTTGGTGATTCCGGGCGCATCCACGGCGAAGATCATTTGGCCTGTAAGTGTAGTGTATGCTTTTACGGCAGCTGGTGGTGATCTTCCACCACTGGATGGCGGGAGGGAACCGTCTAGGTCTGGCAGACGTAGCGGCAGCAGCAAGGCAGCTGCAGCCCCAGAGGCGCCAAGAAAGGCGCGGCGGAAAGCGCGGGGGCGGCTCGGCGAAAGCTTCTGCGAGGGCGCGGTGCGGGGCTGCGGGTGTAAGGGCGGAGCCGAGTTCCGGGGGCGTCGGCGGGGGGCGGGGGCCGGAGCTCAGGGGTTATTAGGTGAGCGCGGCCCCGCGTGCGGCTTATCTGACCGCCGCCCCGCCCCCTTGCGCCGCCCCCCACCCCCGCCTCGAGACCTCTCGCTCCCGTCCTTGGCGCCTTCAATGCGGCGGCGGCGGCGGCGGCGGCGGCGGCGGCGGCGGCCGCGGAGCCCAGAGCAGACGCCTGGGCGACACGGCGGGCACGGGGGGGGGGGGGCAGAGGGCGCGGCCGGCATTTGATGTTGGCCTCCCTCCCTTCAACCCCCACCCGGGGGAAGGGGCCAAGTAGTCTGGTAGTTTCTAAACTGGTGGGGCTTGTGACAACCTATCTTAAACCTCCACAAGCTCTCTACAGCAATAATAATAATAATAATAATAATAATAATAATAATAATAATAATAATAATAATAATAATAATAATAATAATAATAATAATAATAATATAGTAATAAGTCTACTGCCTTTGGCGAGGCTCAGGACATAGGGCCTGCTCTTCCACCTATCGACTGAACAACAACCCCTTTGATTTTCTGTTTTATTAATTCTGTAGGGGAATCGAAGATGTAGCACAAATTTATTCAATTTGAAAAAATCCGTTTTAAGGTTTTGCTGTGAACTGAATAACAGTAGATACACAATTTTTCTGACTTGAACTTAAAATTATTAATGCATTTTAAACATAGTTTTCAGTACTTTTCAAGGAGAACATTTCAATTGGACTACGTGTGTTAAAGTATTATATTTCGTCTTTAATGTCTGTTTTTCGAGGCACATAATTATGCTCAATGACCACGTATCTTTTCATTACTCTTGAATGTCTGTGACACGCCGAAAAAGTGGAATAGTAACTCAAATTTTCACCAGTGCAGATACCTTAAAATTCCCAAAACACCTTTTTCTGGATTTCATTGAATACGACTAAAAGTAAACGGTTAAACATTTTGCCAAATAATTCGATGAGAAAAATTAAATGAGTCATTTTGAGAATCTCTTTACAAAAAAAGCTATTTTCGAGAATTGTTTCAGATACTCTACAAATCCAAAAATTGATCAGTTCTCCTACCTGTAGACTGGCATACATCATATATCACCTCACTCGCTTCTGTTAGTGAACCGGAAGAGTTCTAATTTTAATTTAACCATCGGACATATGGCATACGTACGTTATCAGATTACAGTAAATTTGATTAACGTAATTTTTCTTCATTTATGAATGTATTGTTCCTGAATGTTCCTGAATGTTCATGAATGTTTTATGTTACATTTTTATATATCTAACATAAATTATTAAATTTACGATATTTGCAATGTTAAATTACAAATCCATATAATTTACTTATCAGATTTTATTACACGCCTCATTAAGAGCAATTTACTCTTCAAATGATATTCTTTACGAAAAACTGCATCTTAAAAATTGTGTCATGTTTACATAATCTTCGGAGAAACAGGAAATATCTCGCATGTACAGCATTCGAAATAATTTATGTCATTTGCATCTCTCGTTTGAATCACGCATCAACTTTTTTCAAACTTACCACACAGTACTCCTCCAAATAAAACACAGCAATCTCTGAATCACAGCCCGCGAAAACACGCTGTAACACCTGTACTCGCCTAAATTTTCCCTAACAATGAAAATAGGTCGTTTCAAAGTCGGAACGAGTAATCGGCCGCATAAACAACGAGGGAAATAAACCCGGACGGGCGCGCTCGTTTTGGCCACTTACCTCGCCTCGCCCCGCCCGCCGCGCCCGTGGCCCGTCGCTGGCAGCGGAAACGGCGCTCCGCACATCGATCCCTCCCTCCGTCGCGACACACGCAGCCGCTGGCGCACGGCGCACCTCCACGGCACTCGCAATAGTTATTCCAACCCTGAATTATAGCACATTGAGAAACTCAAAATAATATCTCTCAATATCGTTTGGAATCTGACAATGTTTTAATAAGAGTAATTTATAGTAATCGACACCGAGTGAATGAGTATCATTCCCGGCCTGTTAACTAACGAAGCCATTAGTCCCGTAAGTTTAGTGGGTGTTATTTCCAGACAGATTGTGGTTGGTGTTGGTCCCCTGATATAATGTGAGATCCATCGCCAACCTAAGCGTCTGCTTGCGCGAATTTCCCCACCCATGTATCATCCACCAGCGGGGCATCAACGCCCCAGCTGGGATAGTTCTAACCTCCCACAATGTGTGTGTGTGTGTGTGAGTGAGTGAGAGAGACAGAGAGAGACAGAGAGAGAGACAGAGAGAGAGACAGAGACAGAGAGAGACAGAGAGAGACAGAGAGAGAGACAGAGAGAGAGACAGAGAGAGAGACAGAGAGAGAGACAGAGAGAGACAGAGAGAGACAGAGAGAGACAGAGAGAGACACAGAGAGAGACAGAGAGAGACAGAGAGAGAGACAGAGAGAGACAGAGAGAGACAGAGAGAGAGAGAGACAGAGAGAGACAGAGAGAGAGACAGAGAGAGACAGAGAGAGACAGAGAGAGAGAGACAGAGTGTGTGTGTGTGCGTGTGCGCGCGTGTGTGTGTGTGGGGGGGGGGGCTCCGATGAAGCGGTCAGTTTCATTGTTCTTCTCCAGCTATGGTGGGTTTCTATAGAACAAACTCTTGAAAAGTATCAATCAGATCAGCCAACGGTAAGAATTCTCCTCCAAACTGGTTGAATTCGATCCAGCTCTCTAGCTGGCGGAAAGACCAATTCGACAAAGCGGGAGCCGGTAATTTCCTCGACTGGGAGGTCGCGGGTTCGAATTCTGCCGCAGGTCTAGATACTTGATTGTGTGTTATGGCTTGGTGTCCAATCATCTGGTATCGACTTTTATCTTCCTTCTATTTCCCATATTTCATCTCCGTGATATTAAAACGTTTATTCACATGGACATACGAGCTACAACGCAACATCTACGAGGGAGCTGGCTTTCTTCCGAAAGGATGAAAATACCCATATGGGCGCAAAATAAACGTACAAAAATGAAGGCACGTGACAATCCGAGCTACGTTGGAAACTGGAAGTGAGAGCAGTCGGACATCCTGGGTAGCGTAATCAATTTCACAGGATGTCCACGCTTTAAGTTCCCTTCGGCATAAAAAAAGGGGAGGGGTGACTTATTCCGAATCAAGCAGTGAAATGAATAGTAAATACATCATGTGCCAGAGCCGGGACGGGGGCCTCTGATTCATGAGGAAAGTGAAGTTAGCGTAAATATAATAGGCATTATTAGGCACAAGAAAACTATTGTATACGTGACTGAGAAAGTTAAGCTTTCCAACCAGCCCCTCACAGCAATGACAAATATCCAAAGGAATAATACTCAGATATAAAATTTTGTATTTTTGAATTTGATTGAAGTACTACTCCAACCACGCTTTTCCTTAGCTAAATTATGCTCTTATTGCCGATGGAATTCATGTAGCTCTTAACTTCCGGAGGAATTTAAATATATGTACAGCGGAAACAAAATTTTTCACTCTTGCACTCGTACTCTAAACGAAACAACCGCAAGCGCTGGCTGCAACTATCACTGACTTCTATGCCAATATGTAAGACACTACCGATAAGTGCATCTATAATGAAAAAGTGAGTGTACATGATTGAAGCTAAATAATAAACTAATGTGTTTGAACCGCACATACTTTCTCGTATCATTCCTAACTTTTGCAATTTCTGAAAATACAGAAGATTCAATGATCTTGAGTCCTTCGCCGTTTCTAGCTTCCCTTTTTCGACTTAGAGACGAAAAAATTTAATTAAAAAGTTTAAGCCGTTATATAGCAAATTTGAAAATATTTTTCAGATAAAGAATCCCAAAAATCAAGATATCCATTTAAAATTCGCCAGACCTCGAGTTAGATCAAATGGATTGGGAATATCAATTTTGGAGAAAATCGACTGATGAACGTTTAGGCGCCAGCGATGACAATACGCGGACAGACGTTTTTCTGTTTTTCGATATAAAGGACCCTGAAACGTGGATTCTGACTACACAGGGTCTTAAAGAAAATAATTTACTAAGTACAGGCACAAGTTCTAACCACTTTTTCACAATCGGGGCTCCAAAATGCGATTTTTTTGTCCAACATCGCTGAGTTTTTCCACAGCATTATTACGCATCGTCTTTACTAGATGGAAACATAGCAGGGCAAACTTTTTTTTTTAAAACATAATATTTTCCTTCATTATTTTTTGACCTAAAATAAATAAGAGTTAAACAACCAAATGTGATCTAATGTGGAGAAATCTTCAATATGTGCATATTCTCGAGTTTTGGGATCGCTATCATTAATCATAAAGTTGTTGATTTATGAATACTGTTGGAGACGAGCGATTTTAGCGAGAATTAATAAGAAAATATTCGCTTTCGTATCATAAATTTTGTTTTCAAAGGCAAATCAGCTACAATTTATGGCTATTATGCCTCATCATGCCTTCCGTGAAGGAATCAAATTACCTCAGCAAGAGAACGGAAGTGATTATTTGAAAAACTATTACCTAGAGAATTCTAGAAAAGTTAGAGAAGCTGTAAATTTTGTGTATGCCGCAAAGTTCAAAAGATCTTTATTCACTACACAGAATTTGGTCCTGGCCCTACAGGTTGTGAAACCTATCTTTTCTCCATCTCGAGTAAAGCTGTACTTGTATACATTGTAATGTAAATAACTATTTTTGAGTGCCGTAAAATTCGTGTTTTATGCTATTAAAATTCTAATTTTCCGCAAACATGAATCCGCGATCTGACGCTGGTCACTGCCACCGTACGAGACAATTAGTATAACACTGACAGTAAACCTCAAAGGCGCTAATGGGAGGCCTACTGTGTTTGTCCATGCCGCAAAGATGCGCCTATCTGCTCGTTTGTCAGAGGTCGCCCTGCATGAACATTTGAATTCTAATGACTAAGAGCATTATGTACTGATGGCATTCGGTCACAATCAAAGATTGAGATAAAGATGCAGTGATTTAATCGAATTAAAATTTTGAAGTGGTCATCATGTCTTTTATATATTGGATGCATTAAATTATATTATGAACTGTTATGTATACGACACCAACTATATTCTCAATCATTGCTCTGCTGATAAAATGTAGATTCATGAGTTGTAAAATATGTTAATGATTAGCATGCATGCATATTCAAATTTTGTTTGTTGCACTGTATAGAAATAAACACATCACAATAAATAGTCATCTAAAAGAAGAAAATAAAAAAACTTATTCTGAAGCTAAAAATAATTTTCATATCAAAATGAAACAGAAGGTACATATATCGTTTATTAAACATACGGTATTATCGACATTTATTAAATAGTAATCGCTGGTCCAACGGTCTACTGGTCGGCAAGTAATGGAATCAAGGTCGAAATGTGAAAATTGGCGGTTGCGAGTATGTGTCCACCATTCTCACAATCCACAGAGCTAAAGCAAGATTCGACCCCGTGACATTTCAAGCTAAGACCGCCAAGTCCCGTCGTAATTATATCGGCTAGGTACTAGGCCTCACTCGAGCAAATGATCTTCGCAAAATTCTAAACTTTTTGGTACTGATGTAGTTGGATGGAGAAAGATGGAACGTTGTGTGCAAAACCTTCTTAGAGTAATTAATCTAAAATTAATTTATAATGGCCATGGGAATTCTGAAGGAGGCGGATGGGGGTGGCTAACCATGCAGCTCCATCTGGAAGTTCTTGGGCGTACAACACTCCAAGATTACAACTACTCACATTTGAACTAGAGAACTACTGCACATTTTTTGAGTCTATAAAAGAACAGGTTAAAAATTAATCTACGTACCAGCAAGTGTTCCATGGCACGGGATAGTATTGTTTACTCGCTCTGAAAATTCGCATCTCGCATTTTGTTGCTGTTTTATAACAAGCAAAACGATAATCGAAGAAATTCCAACTTCGCCACACCGTCCAAATCATACCAATACCGGAAGCGGGGAGTTTAACGGTCGATATTACCGGGGATGGGTCACGAGTTCGATTTTGGCCAGATGCCAAAATGTTCGTCATGTGTTTGTTCAACCTCAGCAAGTTTGTGCCGTCAGCTGGCATCGAATTCGCTGGTCAACCGTTTTCATCTGTGGATTCACTGATCACTTGTGGGTTAATGCCTTGATTGCATCCGAAGCAACGAGCCAGCGACAACACGCAGCCTTACTTTCTCCTCCCTCTTCCAATTACTATTTTCATTTCCATTCCCATTCTCTTTTCATCGTCTTCCCAACCCTGAGTGGGACACTATCTGGACGAGGAATTCATATCTTCCACCTATTGAACGTCACACATCAGTGAATGAGGAGCCAACATCCTATTCTGGATTGAACGTGACTGCTAAATAATAATAGTAACAATAATAATAATAACAATAATAATAACAATAATAATAACAATAATAATAACAATAATAATAATAATAACAATAATAATAATAATAATAATAATTATTATTATTATTATTATTATTATTATTATTATTATCATCATCACAGTCTTCATACACACAAGATATAACAGAAAAACATTGCCCCCGTGTCGCTCCGCGCACTTTTGTATTCCCCCCAAGGCCTGGAACGCTTCGACGACACTGGCGCCACAACACTCGCGGACACAGCGCCCCGAGCGGCGGCGCCGGCAAAAACACGCGCCGCCATGTTTGTTTGCCTTCCGCCGCCGGCCGCCGGCGGAAGTACAGGCAGTGCTGAGCGCTAGGCCGTTAGGCGGTTCTGCTGCGTCAGCCCGGCCCACCTGCAGCCTCCATCGATGACGCAACAGTAGAGGCCCTCTCGAGTGCACACACTAGCAGATTCACACTCGTTTCGTGACAACGGAACCCTCCTTGTTATCGCCAATAATTTTGATTCGTGGTTCCATTATTCCGTGTGCGTCAACGGCTAAGGTCATTAGGCGTGATAACAAGACCCGGCGTCGACCCACGCGTCGGCTTGCAGGGTTTCCCTAACCAGGTATCTCCCACCAGCGGGGCACCGCTCAAGCCGGTATAACCTCTGAGCACCCGACTGGTCTCCCGTCATGTGTGGAGATGTAAGTATGTGATTAAATAAGGGGTGAGGATAGATCAAGGAAGGGGAAGGAAATATCGCGCTTGTCGGTGGCCTGTCTGTTAGGGTAGTGCTCCGGCATGCGCCTGGTATTGATCGGAGAGACCACGAAAAAACTACCCATAAGAGCAGTAGATACATACCTATAGCTATGTACCTATTTTCTACACTACTGCAGAAAATCCTGCTACCATTGGGACTCGAGCGTAGGACCTCCCGGTAAGAGGCACAGCAGTGACTTCAATTGATATTCTGAGCCACCTAAGCCGGTTTTATCGCCCTGAAATCACGGCACTCTGAACAGTCCATCGTTCGCAGTCCCCTGTTAAGAATCACATCTCGATCAGATTGATCGACTAGTTTCCCCTGATTCACTGAGAAAACGTGGAGATGGCTTCTTGTTCCGCTTTTGCACATGTGTAGTGAAGCTACATTACATTACATCATCACATACAATATGTAGTGATAGTGATGATACATTATTCCCAAAATATATTGAAAACGTTGTAAATACAAACGTTCCAATATTTTTTATAAAATGTAATAATTTGGGAACGGATTTTCACGTACACGCAGATTTTTACAGATACAAGATTCCTACTTTATGTTGTAGTATTTAGAGTTTACAAAACATTATGAATCAATTAGAATTATTTTTATTTTACACATTTTTACTTATTTAATGTACGTATTGCCCCTAAAACTACAATAATTATTACATATTTCCTAACATCTCAATATATTTATTCTTCGAAACGGAATATTTCAGATGCGAATTTTCAATATGCGTTTCTGAAATCATCTTTCTTACAAAGCAATGCAATGCTCGTCATGCGTATCTACGAACTTTCTTCGTGAATTGTCAAATTTACCCCACCCCTACTTCTTAGATACCACGTTCGCGGAATCAAGGAAGAACGGACATTTCTGAAGCAGAAGAAATGTAAACCCCCACGTGCAGGCTCATGTTTCATGGAGCCCATACGTGACTTGATCGAAAACTAACAAGAAGCTGTTTCTTTATATACAACGAACAACGAACCCACATCATATTTCGAATAAAACTATTGTATTGTGGTTTGGTAAAAACTACTGGTACAGTACGATTATTTCTGTAGAGGTAGAACTATCTTTCAGGCGCTTCGAATTCATGATAAGAGTAGATGATGTCTTTCTTTGCTCGGAAAATGCTCTTTTAGAACAATTTTATATATTATAATGAACCTTTATTTTACAAATTGTCTATTTTTCTTACATAGTTTGAAAAACATAAATACTATTGAATAAAAAATGTTTTTATTGCTATAAATTCTGTTCCCCGTTAACAACTCTATAACACACATCTGTTGTCGATTGGTCACACTTAAAGCAAATGGGATTGATACGCTATCATTCATAAACCCCTGTCACGAATGAGTGAAGAACCTGATATGACCTCACCAAATGAGAGCTAATGATGATGCAAATTACCGATAACAATACTTCACCAAACGGGCTATTAGATCGGAAATAATCGTTGTTTTAACTCTCACGCTTTGTATTTATCAAATAATTTTCCGTGTAATGCAATTTGCTAATAATTCCGCAAGTTTTTAAACTTTGGAACTTTTCGTACTATATTTTAAGGTAAAGTCGGGTGAATTGGGTCAAAATTTAAAAATCAAAATTATGGCAACGTCTACTTCATGCGAAATGACCATCTAAATTGGTTACGAACAGCCATCCCTTATCTACAAACAGCAAATGAAGCATGGATAGATTATGCTTTCAGGGTTAGAAAATACATTATAAAACAACACTGCATGGCCGTATTTTACCTTCCTCATATCGGGTCTTGGGTCATGGTCACAGGTTCCGGGCGAGTAGGATAAGTGAAACTTCGTTCGTGTTCAGAACACATTTCCCGCACTCAAAGTTCTCCTTGGCGACAGCGCACCGGTGTGTCTCTCGATTCGCACTCGCTCTCCAGGTGAATACGCAGCGATGGCAGCCGGCGGAAGCTCTGATGGAACGGCACAGGGGCGGAGGCAGAGGAGTAGGATCGGGCATGGCAGTGGTGGACGGGTCTAAGTGTCAGAGGCGGATAGAGGCAGCAGTGGCGTGGAGAGGCGGGAGAGGTCGCGTGGGAGGAGAAGAGGCGAGGAGAACTGGGAGAGGCGGGGAGAGGCAATGACAGGGGTGGCGAGGGGAGGAAAGAAGAGCCGAGGGGAGGCGCCAGAGGCTAGGAGATGCTGGGAGATACTGGGAGATGCTGGGTTAGGGAAGAAAGGCAGGGGAGGCGTGGAGAGGCAGAAGAGTCAGGCAGAAGAGGCGCGAGAGGCGGGGTGGTGAGGTGAGTCGGGGGAGGGGAGGATAGGCGGTGAGTGGTGGGGCGAGGCGAGAGGGGAGGAGAGGCGGTAAGAGCGGAGAGGGAGAGGCGAGGATAGGCGGTGAGAGGTGGGGTGAGGCGAGAGGTGAGGAGAGGCGGTAAGTGCGGAGAGGGAGAGGCGAGGATAGGCGGTGAGAGGTGGGGTGAGGCGAGAGGGGAGGAGAGGCGGTAAGAGCGGAGAGAGAGAGGCGAGGATAGGCGGTGAGAGGTGGGGTGAGGCGAGAGGGGAGGAGAGGCGGTAAGAGCGGAGAGGGAGAGGCGAGGATAGGCGGTGAGAGGTGGGGTAAGGCGAGAGGGGAGGAGAGGCGGTAAGAGCGGAGAGGGAGAGGCGAGGATAGGCGGTGAGAGGTGGGGTGAGGCGAGAGGGGAGGAGAGGCGGTAAGAGCGGAGAGGGAGAGGCGCGGAGAGGCGTGAAGAGGGGGAGACAGTATATGTGCTGACCGGTGGGGGAAGGAGAGCGTGCGGATCGACAGAGGAATGGGGCAGCCGCAAAACAAACTCTTCACAATACACCGCCCTCACTCGCTACTCTCGTCTTTTCCAGAGACGCCTCTATTCGTCCGTGCGCGCGCTCTTCCCCAAAGGAAGGCTGCCACACGCCCCCGCATGCGCGTGTTTCAATAAAAACATTTCTCAACGTACAATATTAGTATTTGTGAATAACTATTAGTATCTGTGAATAATTATAATTGCTACCATTAATAGACATATCGTACTCCTTTTCCTCAAATAATTCGAGTTAAGGGACCTAAGGTTCCGCAGTTATTTTTATTACTCAAAGTTGCAAGGTTTTCACAAAATACACTATTCAAAACGTATTTTTTCTTATTTTAATCACAAATATTAAACAAATTTTTAATTTTTTTTCCACTGCCACTTCTCCCATGCACACAAACAGACATCAATTGGGGACGTGAAATCCCAAATCTGGCAACGCTTTTTCCACGGGTTACTCAGTGATGGACTGGAAAGGTCGATATCAGAAGAGGAGCAAATAGGCACACGTTTTCTTCAGAAAAAAGAACAGAAACAGAACTGATACTTTTCTAGAAAAACGTTAAGACTTTCAATGTATTGTTGAAAGGTTCGGAGAAATCTAATAAAACGTGATTTACTTGGCAGTTCTTATTTAGAGTGTGAGAAAGCTTATTGCTCGAACTACATGCGTCCATTGTCTAGGGTCTACGAAAATGATTCTGAGTGTTTTAGGTATTGAAATACATTGTTCAATACCCTGTATATGCTAACACTCTCAATTCATTAAATAACATGTGGTCGTTGTGTACTCGTACAATTTTGCTGACTCTAGAAGTCTGTAATATATCCCTGGTTTGACACCACGAGTTTACTACAGTAAAGGAGGCCGTTTTATTGATTCAGGGCACATGCACTACCCCAAATCTTAGTCCCATAAGTGTGGAGTATAGTCTATCGCTAGAGGGTTGTGAACTCCCACGGATGTCACATATATCCCAGACCTACTCCTTGGTTTGTAGGTTCCCCCTCTAGATATCTCCCTCAGGGGAGAACCGCCCCAGTTGGAATAATATCTGAGCTCGCGACTCGTCTCTCGACAAGGCTCGAATTCCCCTCAAAAGAATGACTGAATTCGACACACTTAGTATCGAAAATCGGCCATCATCGGGATTCGAACCCGAAGAATCATGATGTCAACGATGCTGTAGGTGCAACGGTGTTGCCGCCTATGAGCAATCGCAGCTTGTGCGGAAGAGGAAGTAACTACAAAATTGTCAAGAAAGGTAGTTTCAGAATTATTTTGTACTCTAACGTCCAAATACGCACTGCATAACACCCTAACACTGACAAATACAATTGGTCCATCTATTGACATATTGTGACATTAAAAAATACTACTATTTTACTATATTCTTCATGCAGAATTGTAACTACATTATTTCTTTATTTCGCAGTTTACTGTAACCCACTGCTTCCTACTCCACTAACAGACACGGATTGTACGCAAGGCTCTAGAAGTCGGTGACCTCACGTAATGAGACAGACATTGCTCCCACCAATATTGACCATTGCAAAGTGAAGGAGCGGCATATAAATTCTCGTACTGGGTCAGCAAACAATCTGTAGACGACTGGGTCGTTTCCGAACACAGGACTCCACCGCAACACGGTGCGCTTAACGCGGCGCTACCGTAACGCGAAGTCTGTCAACTGCACTCGTGCCTCCTCGACCGTCAGCTAGGACGATTCGTCCTCGCCGCTACATGCATTCGCCTCGGCAGTGCAACCTCAATGCCCCCCCACATAGCCCGCGGCAAACACGGCAACACCTCAAACTGGCAGAGATGGCTCGGCGCAACAACTGATATGACAGTAGTGCCAATGATCGAGAGGTCCTAGAGTTCGAGTCCGAACGGTGGCAGGATTTTCTAGAACACTATGTAGAATTCAGCCGCTGTCATAACGAGTATTCTATCGACCGGCTTCCCTGGTCGTAATTTTCCGTGGTTTTAGCCAGGCTAATTCCGCTGCAGTAACTGAAAACCGAGCCACGGACCGCGCGCGATCTTTCCTTGTCTTATCCTCACCCTTTATTTACACACACTTACATGCATTGCACTACCACACTTGCCGGGAGTCCATTCGAGAGCTTAGAGCGGTGGCAGGATTTTCTAGAACACTATGTAGAATTCAGCCGCTGTCATAACGAGTATTCTATCGACCGGCTTCCCTGGTCGTAATTTTCCGTGGTTTTAGCCAGGCTAATTCCGCTGCAGTAACTAAAAACCGAGCCACGGACCGCGCGCGATCTTTCCTTGTCTTATCCTCACCCCTTATTTACACACACTTACATGCATTGCACTACCACACTTGCCGGGAGTCCATTCGAGAGCTTAGAGCGGTGGCAGGATTTTCTAGAACACTATGTAGAATTCAGCCGCTGTCATAACGAGTATTCTATCGGCCGGCTTCCCTGGTCGTAATTTTCCGTGGTTTTAGCCAGGCTAATTCCGCTGCAGTAACTAAAAACCGAGCCACGGACCGCGCGCGATCTTTCCTTGTCTTATCCTCACCCTTTATTTACACACACTTACATGCATTGCACTACCACACTTGCCGGGAGTCCATTCGAGAGCTTAGAGCGGTGGCAGGATTTTCTAGAACACTATGTAGAATTCAGCCGCTGTCATAACGAGTATTCTATCGACCGGCTTCCCTGGTCGTAATTTTCCGTGGTTTTAGCCAGGCTAATTCCGCTGCAGTACCTAAAAACCGAACCACGGACCGCGCGCGATCTTTCCCTGTCTTATCCTCACCCTTTATTTACACACACTTACATGCATTGCACTACCACAGTTGCCGGGAATCCATTCGAGAGCTTAGAGCAGTGGCAGGATTTTCTAGAACACTATGTAGAATTCAGCCGCTGTCATAACGAGTATTCTATCGGCCGGCTTCCCTGGTCGTAATTTTCCGTGGTATTAGCCAGGCTAATTCCGCTGCAGTAACTAAAAACCGAGCCACGGACCGCGCGCGATCTTTCCTTGTCTTATCCTCACCCTTTATTTACACACACTTACATGCATTGCACTACCACACTTGCCGGGAGTCCATTCGAGAGCTTAGAGCGGTGGCAGGATTTTCTAGAACACTATGTAGAATTCAGCCGCTGTCATAACGAGTATTCTATCGACCGGCTTCCCTGGTCGTAATTTTCCGTGGTTTTAGCCAGGCTAATTCCGCTGCAGTACCTAAAAACCGAGCCACGGACCGCGCGCGATCTTTCCTTGTCTTATCCTCACCCTTTATTTACACACACTTACATGCATTGCACTACCACACTTGCCGGGAGTCCATTCGAGAGCTTAGAGCGATGGCAGGATTTTCTAGAACACTATGTAGAATTCAGCTGCTGTCATAACGAGTATTCTATCGGCCGGCTTCCCTGGTCGTAATTTTCCGTGGTTTTAGCCAGGCTCATTCCGCAGCAGTAACTAAAAACCGAGCCACGCACCGAGCGCGATCTTTCTTTGTCTTATCCTTCACCCTTCATTTACACACACTTACATGCATTGCACTACTACACTTGCCGGGAGTCCATTCGAGAGCTTAGAGCTGGACTCGAATGGGACCAATTCATTAAGGAATAAAAATATTTACCATCAATTTTGTAGTTGTGCGATGTATATTGTAGCGATACAGATTTCGTCATACCTTTTGAAACGAAATTCACGCCAGGAAAATTAAATTAAATAAACAGATTCGGCCACCCTGAGTAATACTGGGAACAGATTGCGACACAGCGTTGCGCGCGCAACCCCGCTTATCGCGACAGCCGTCTCCGCCTCCGGCCCATTAAGAGAGTAGTTACAAGGGTTAGTCGCCGACAGATTTACTGTGGAGCACGTGTTCGCACGGCCGGCTGCGAGAACCTTCTAGACCGCTTTTGAAATCGACATCAATTCTTTCACGGACAACGCCCGTCTTGTGCGAGCATGTTCTCGAAGGGCAAAGAAAATTTCTGGACGCTCACAGTTATGCAAAGAGTCGGATCTCCATTCACTACCCCTGTCACCATTGGTCGCAATAACGCAATGCGCCATTTCTTTCGGCCAATGGCGACGCAACTATCTTAAGGAGCCAGAACATGCGAGAAAATTGGGTGGGGGCAAAAGTTAACCTAATGCAATTTCGACTGACAAAATCTCAGAAAGTGCAGAGCATCAGACGGGGCCAGATCTTTTAGACGGGGAGCAGTCGGGAGAGAATCTTCTTTGGGAGGGATAATTATTCATCGGGGAGAGACCAGTGTGTCTCTGAAAGACTTGTAATTTTTGTCGGAAGGAGCCTGAGTTCTAGGCTGAGGGCAGTTGGGAGAAAAACTTATCTGGGGTGGGATTATTCGGGCGAATGTGCCTATGTGGGATTTTATTATTTTGCTGCGAGTTTTGAGCGTCGTGCCGGCTGCAGTAGACAGAGAAAATTCTCTGGGGTGGGAATTCGTCGTGAGGCGAATGTTTCTCCGAAGAAGTTGTAAACTGTCCGAAGTTGAGTCCGACAATTATTATCACGGAAATCAGAGAGGCGCATGATCGACCACTACGTTCCTGAGATTGTGAACGCCCGGCCGCTCCAAGTCTACCAGTTTCTGCCAGTTCTCCCAGACGCAGACAACACTCCTAGACGCCGTCAACGCAGCTACGCGTCGCCACTCCTGTGGTGACGCCACGTCCCGACCGCCAGCTGACGGCCCGGGGGGGGGGGGCATTGACCTGCCGCCGAACTTTTTCGAAGGACGGCAGCCGTTTCCTCGCCCCGGCCGCGCCCCCCTGCGAAGGTTGCCGCCGCCCTCTCGACCGCAACGCGCCCGTTCCGGGCCCACAAAAACAAACTTTACCAAGGCAATATAATTCAGGGTATGCAGCCCTGCGAAAATCCTGTAATGCGGTGTCGCGCCTAAGACACATTGATCTGTAACATTTGTTACCATTGTAATGCTAACTATAAGTCTTCCTAATTTCTAAGCTTTATACTGGCTACTAACTTTTCGTCTTCTTATCTGTCCACCTAATTTTCAAATTTCCGATTCTATTTACATGTGTAACTTCCCTGGGGCATTTTGAATTATTTTGCCCAGGAATAAAAGTGATTTTACCAGTGATCCAAGTGTTTCTTTCACGTTACCAGTATTTGTTAACAATTCCTTCCATCACCGACTGAGCTATTTCAGGGCCGCTTACCGGGCGTTCTCTCACGAGACGACCGGGGGTGTTACAATATTTTTTGCAATTGTTCTGCGCCTTCTTTTATTAGAGTACTTTACTCTATTCGAGAAAAAATAATTTTAAAAAAATTGAGCTCATTTTGAAGAAATATTATTTTTAAAATCGATTTACGCATAATTAGGCAGAAACTACTCATATTTTTCAAAAACTGTGCATAATCCTAAACAAACACGTTTCTTTGAATATATTTTATTTAAAAAAACATTTCTTCAAAATTGTAGATGCAGGAAGATGCTGACAAAATATATAACTTATGTAATTTTCGAAAACTTAGAGCTTTTAAAGAAAATGAGACCGCAATTTTTAAGCGTACAGACCTATTCGAGAAAATATTCAATTCAAAACTTCGGAGCCAATTTTGAGAAAAATTTCGAATATGTTGACAGCATGGTAGAGGCAGTAATTTAAAACAAACAGAAACTGGATTTTTCCTTTTTTCTTGATAACAGAGACCCAAAGATAATGTTTTCGTAGCGAAAAATCGTCAAATTCCGCTGCAGCGTTACAAAACTTTTTTACTAAGTAAATACGTTGTACCTGAGAAAATATTGTAATAGACCTCTAAGTAATGTAGTTTTGCGGCCTGGTTACCTGTGCCGAAAAAGTTTTGGTTATCACTGGTTTGAACTTTCGAATGCACTATCCACTTTGCAAAATAATAGTTCATAGAAGACGTGAGCACGTAAAAACGAATAAGATAATTTTCTCAAATTTTATATTTATGATATTTATAAAGAAATTTCTGTTTTGTTGCAGGTACGTTCACCATTGTCGGGAGCTGTGTTGAGGTCGAGAGAGATGTGAGTAGTAACACAAATTCTTTTATCCGTGTATATTACTTGGCTAGTAAAAATTGGCGAAAAGAAAAACTTAAGAAACGAGAATTATCGAGGAGTCAGTGACATCGTATTTCACATTCACATAAACATACTCATATGTCCTAAAGAACAGGCAAACCCGAGGAAAATGTGAAACAAATCACGACGACGGAAGCCACTTAGTACATAAAAACATGTCTGGAAGCATGATGCAACAGACTGCACCGGAACACAGAGTAAGAAAACGACAAAGGCAAAACTGCTGCTAGTCTGTACACAGAAGGGCGGGTGGACACAACGCGGCCCCTTCATTACAAGCGGTCTACAGAGCCAACGTCAGGGGCTGTGCGGCGTTCGCGGCGTTGCACTCCCGCCCACCCGCCCGTAATAATGTGCGCGTGTGTGTCAGACTCCGGCCTGCCGAAGGGGTGGAAGCCAAAAAGGAAATTGAACAATTAAGACTTTGTTACATGTTTGTTACTTTATCTAAAATGTAGATTCTGTGTATTTTGGAAAGGTGGCTACCGTCGATTCAGGACAAAAATCGAAATTTCGACAGATTTTTGTTAGAGAAAATAATAATATGAATATGGTTATGAGTAGTGCATTTTTGATTAAGTGTACTGTAAACAGAGTTCAGAAGATTCACGGTATAAACAACAGCACAACACAGTCTTTGGTTAAGCATAATGAACGACTTCTTCCAGATTAATAAAATTATTATTGATCTTAATTAGATTATTAAAAACGTTTTTCTACAAAAGACGAATACGAAAATGTCAGACTTTTATTCATCACAGTCAAAATCTAGTTTGTATTCATAATACCTTCATTATTAAATGGAACATTCCAGCAATTCTAAAAACATCCATCGTGGCATTGAGGAGTAATTTTCGTCCAAGCGCATCATACATTTCGTAGAGGAGTCGGCAACATCTAGAGACCCATAGTCACCGTCCACATGTTAACACTGAGAGTGAGAGCGGCGAACCGAGGCCCAGTTGCGCGTGCTTGTGGCTCGCAAGCGAACGCGTGCAGCGCAGGGGGGGGGGAGCTCGAGCGAGGTCAGGACACAAGCGGAGAGTGGCGCGCCCGCTTTGGGTCGCGGATGGCGTCGGATCGCGCTGCGTTGTGAACCGCTGTGCAGCACTCCAGGCGGTTCGCCAAGCGGGCCACAGACGAGAAAAAAGTTGTTACATTTTCATCAGTGCGTTAGACATTTGGCGGTGCAACATAATTATTATATAATACTGGTACCTTGCATGTATTCGTATAAAACAAGTTACTCGTCAATATTGTTCAGAGCCTCTCCGACTATGATCTTCCCTTGCAACATCTTAGCGATTCACAAGAGTAGCTGAGGGAACCGAACAGGTATTGAAAACACCCCTACAATATGTTGGCATAGTTTCCCAAACACAGATAAAAAAAGCTCTTTTGCATATCTCTACTGGTATAGACGTGAATGTAGATTTTTCAGTCATGTTATTTTATTTTTTTTCTTTCGTTAATCGGCCAACTAGGACCACGCAAGCAAGCATCCTGCATTTACCGTGGCTCAGTTTTTATTTATTATCACGGTGGCAGGTGCTTGCGACAATTCTTTGGGGGGACCAGCATTTTAGCTGGATCCAAGTTTTTATCCCCCACGGTTGTTAGCCCAGGGGGTATGGAAGATGAAATGGTGATATGATGATGATGGGGGTGAAAGGACAACACATACAGACATACACAAATACATCCATGCCCGAGGCGGGACTCGAACCCGCGATCTTCTGGTCCGAAACCACTCCGGCACTACTGCCTTAGCGATCTCGGCCATCTGATAGGCCAGTGATGATATTATTATTATTATTATTATTATTATTATTATTATTATTATTATTATTATTATTATTATTATTATTACTCTTATTATTATTATTACTCTTATTATTATTATTATTATTATTATTATTATTAGTATTATTATGATTATAAATTGAACTAAAGAAAAAAAGAAAGAAGAATCAGCGGAAAAAACCACCACTCCATGTTAACGCTGGTATTATTCAACTGAAATAATGGTATTTTGGCGCTGAAACTAGAGTATTTTCAAGAACAAATGAAGCTACTATAAATTATTTAACCAAAAGTACTTTTCCGGAGTATAATAATTAATAAGTCCTTAAGATTTCAAATTATAAGTGAGGTGACAATAGGAGTGTTTCACGTGAAGGCGATATATAATTGAAGGAATTCTTATTCTCGTGTAAATTCATTTATATATCAAATTTCGAAATTCTGTCTCTGCTTACGAAACACACAACGGGGGGGGGCGGAGCGGGGAGGGGGGGGGGCGAGACCATGCGGAAAGCAGCGCGACCGTCAGGGACCGCGCAGTGTCACACGCACGCACGCCCGCTCGCTCGCTCGCGAGGCTGTTTGCCGGGCGGGTAGGGGCGGAGCGTGGTGGGGTACGCGGCGGGGTGGGGGCGGGGGTGAGGCGACGAGTGGCGGGCGCAGCGGCGCCGCGCCGCCTGTTTGCCCTGCCTCGCGTCGGCGGCGCTTGGCGTCGCGCCGGGACGCGTTCGCAGCGAGTTGCGGGCGGCTGGCGGTGGGGGAAGGAAGGGGCGGGGAGGGGGGAGAGGGCGGCGCCGCTACCAGCCGGCGCAGCAGCGCAAGAGAGGCTCGGAACTGGGTGGCGCATGCGGGTATGAGAATTAGTACGGATAGTACGACGCCGGGAATGGTAGGTGTGGAATGGGAATATTGGCAGGAAGTGCTGTGCTATGTTTGGTGCTATGTTTGTTTCTATCTGAAAGAGCTAGACAAAGGCACGCATGAACAGTAACTACTGAAAAAAGCAAACGTAAAGAATCGAACCAAGAAATTCTTCTCGGAAAGCATAGAACTAAGCTGTTTCAAGACGAAAGAGGTTGAGAGATGATATAAAACAACGAGAGAGGGCGGGCCAACAGAGGAAGGAGTGGAATTGAACAGAACGAGGTGGCGCGGAGAGAGATGGATGGAGGCGATACGGATAAAGGGGAGAGATGGCACACGATAGGGCGAGGATAGGCAAGGCGGAACGAAGAGGAACACAACAGAATGTGGCGATGTATGCACGACATCGCGGCATGAAACCAAACAAGGCGTGTTGAGGCAAGTCATGACGACATGGGGAGTAGTCAGAGTAGGCGGCATGATGCGGGACAAAGACGACAAATATGGGGCGTGACGAGAGAAACGAAGAGAAACATACTACTGCATTTAAGAAAGATCAGAAAAAAAGCGTGAGAGACAGGATATCCCAGAGTTGGAAAGAAAACGAACAAGTCCAGAGAGAAGGCGCCATATGGAGCCACGAAGCAAGTAAGTGAGAGAACAAACGCGAGCGGAACTGAGTGGAGAACCGGCACGACGTCATCGACGAAGCGTATAGCGGTGGGACAAATTGGTAGCAAATACAACGCAACGCAACACAACACGAGCGGTCAGTGCGAAGCGGGCGAGGCGGACGGACCTGAGGACGTGTGGGGGAGCGTCCCAGCAGCGCGCGAACCTCGTGCACGAGCGAGCGGCCAGCGCGGGCGGCGTTCAACACAGACGGCCAGCGCCGGGCGACGCGACGCGATGCGACGCGACGCGCGCCGGCCCCAAGGCAGCGTGACGCGGCGCGGCGCGGCGAGGATTCTCGCTAATTCCCTCGTTTGGACGTTGACACAGCGCGACGCGTCCCCACGCCCCGGCCCCGCCCCCGCTCCCTCCACCGCCCCGGCGCGCAGCCTGCAGCGAGGCCCCTCGAGGCGACCACAGCGCTGCTGCCGCCCGCCGTTTCCGCTCAGGCTCCCTGCTCGGCTACGTCACCGGGTCTCAGCGCCCTCGCCCCATGCACCCTCGTTCCCTGGCATCCTCGCCTCCGCCCTCACCCTCCCCTTGCCATTACGCCCTCGCTCTCTCCCTCCCGCCCACGCCCTTGCGGCCTCGTCCTTCCACCCTCGCCCTACAGCTCTCGCCCTTCGCCCCTTCGCAGTCCCATCGCCTTAGCCCTTTCCCGCATCCCAACCCTCGCCCTTCCGTCCTCGCCATCGGCTCGCTCTCGTCCTTTTCCTCGTCGTTGTGCTCTCGCCTCTGCCTTTCTCTACGCCCTTCCCTTGCCCGCTCTTCCGCCTTCGCCCTCCCGCCTCCGCCCTCCCGCCTCCGCCCTCCCGCCTCCGCCCTCCCGCCTCCGCCCTCCCGCCTCCGCCCTCCCGCCTCCGCCCTCCCGCCTTCGCCCTCCCGCCTTCGCCCTCCCGCCTTCGCCCTCCGCCCTCCGCCGCCCGCTCACTGCCGCACAACACTCCACCTCTCACCCTACCCCGCCAACTCTTCCTCTACCACTCCATCCTCCCCCTCCTCCTCACCCCCACCCCCAGCTGCCTTCCTCACTCCCCTCCGCCGTCACAACAGCTCCCTCGCCCCCTCCGCCCCCTCCCGCCCGGACGGCCGTTTCCGCCCCGCGCCGCCCGCTGGCCCGGCTTCCGCCGCGTTATTCGTCCCGCCACGTCGCCGCCCATCGGCGTTATCCTCGACGCCATCTTCCCCGTGTGGCCGACGCTTTTTCCTGGTCGAAAGCGGATGAGCTGCCGTAAAATACTGGGCGTCAAATGAAGTCGTAGGCTTTCGCGGACAAATTCTTATGGTGTCCTCTTGGCTATTCGTATGACGCCGCGTCGAAAGATGTGATGACGTTTCGACCAGCTTGATGTGATCTTCCTCAGGGAAGGTCTGGGCTGGTACGTGTGCAGACCAGCCCAGAGGAAGACCACGACGAACTGGTAGAAACGTCGGCATCTCAGCCTGCGACGCGGCGTCACACAGCCTGCGAAGAGCACTTAAAATAGTGAAGGTCGCCTAGGTTTAATTGGTGATTACGTCGCAGATAGAATTGATTAATTCCTGAATAAACATCTCTTTGTTTTTATCCTTATTGCATTGGTTGGTTGTTCTCTGTATATACTTTAATTCAACCAATAGAACCAAATGGTGTTTTATTTCGGTTTAATTTTCTTAAATTTATCTTTTCAAACAAATTTGGAAACCCATTTACTACAATGCGATTTCACTTCTAAGTAGAAACTATTGGCAGAAATATACAACACTGCTACTAGACACATTTCCAACCGCAAATGTTAATACTAACTACTCGCCTCCACAGTTATTCTATTCTTTCATCTCTGCCATCGTCAACTGCCAAGGTTGTTAGCAAGTGCGCACATAATGCAACTTCATTCTCATGTATTTCTTGCTAATTCATTCTTAGTATTTGCACTTTTCTATTTCGTACTACTGGTTGTTTCTTCCCATTCGAGGGGGTAATTCACACTACAGAAAACTGCATCTCTAGATATCATTAATCTACAACATCCGACATTGCAAACTGACGCAGGAAAAAACGTAATCAAAGATATCTCCACCAGACTTTCAGTTTTTTCAGCGTTCCAAATGGTCAACTGCATAGGACGTACTAGTGGAAGTAATAAAGGTTAGTTTACACAATGTGCATAGCCGGTGACAGGTGGTCTCGAAAAGGGGAAATTTACAGAAGTCTTATGGAAAATGCAAATGACTATTAATGAGGGTGGCCGTTTTAGAGGTTTTTCACTAAACGCGCGTGTTCACAAGGGTCGCACGGCCGGCCCTGACGGGCAGTGGAGACGAATTGTGCATGATGGTGGATGTTTACCCTTTGTCATGGCTTGGTGACACACCTTCCCATCCTACACATTCTGTCTAACATCATTCCCAGGTGGCATCGGAACGGAGTATTCGAGGGGTTAAATCGCTATTCTGGATGTACCTGTCTCCTCACCGACATCGGTTTGGGGCCGGTGTACCGTGGTGAGCAGAGCGACATCCAGTTTTACAGTTACGCCAGCTAGTACCGTCATGTTAGCCTATTGCGGATAGAAACTGGCGGACAGCGTTTTCAATGTACAGCAGCACAACGCTAAGTGTAAGGCCCTATGGGCTACGTCGGGTAATGGTTGATTATTTCGTGTTTTCGGGAACGTCAACCGCTACATTCATTAGCCCCGTGAGTGTAGTGCGTCTTAGATAGAGAGCCAACCGAGACTCCGACCTACACGTCAGTTAGTGCGGTTTTCCCTCTGTTCAGGCGGCGAAATAGTCGAAGAAAAGTTGGGAGAGCATTTTTGATGGAAAATGGCAATGGAACATCGCCTCTTCTGTCACAGTAGTTTTTGTCAGACAAGAGTGTTCTGGAAAAGAGATGAGACACAATTAACAAGGATTGTTACTTGGAGAAAGAATTAACGAGTATTGAAGAAGTTGTCACAGTTACCTCTGTCCAAACGAAATTAAACCTTTCCTTACGAATTCTGTGACCTTTAAATACGTGTTTCTACTACATCCAGTGCCTGGCACACACTGGGTCGAACCTTGAAGACGTTCAAAACGCTTGTACTCAGCTTTCCGCATTAGCTTGTCGTAACAAGGCGAGTCGGCGTCTGCGATAGAAAACTCATTTCGACAATGCCATTTTTTAGCGGGAATTATTTGCTATCCAGGAGCTGGTGCGATCTTTCGGTGACGCTCCGAACTAATAGAAAGAAGTTCATAATCGACTCCAAGGACTTTGCATGACGAAATGAATGTTTGGTCGGCAGAGAAGAAATTCGCGCGGCTTTTTGGAGAAAATTAAGACTATCTCGGAGGCGCCAAGTTTAAAATGTATTATCTTTTCCTTTGAAACGCCTTCAAAGAACATCAAACGCCCTGTTAAAGAAGACAAGGCGCCAAATTCGAAGTAATTTGGCCGGCAATGTGCCAACACCCTCACTCAGGTATCTCCCTCCAGCGCTGCGGGGAATCCCCTCAGCCGGAACTACCTCCAAGCTTCCGACTGGTCTCCCAGTATATGTAGTCTTAGATAGTGTGTCTCTCTGTAGTGCGTCTTAGAGAGCCGACCGAGACACCGACCTACACGTCGGTTAGTGCGGATTTCCCTCACTGAGGTATCTCCCTCCAGCGCAGCGGGGAACCCCCTCAGCCGGAACTATCTCCAAGCTTCCGACTGGTCTCCCAGTATGTGCAGTGTAGTGAATGTAAGTGTAAGTAAGGGGTGAAAATAGGACAAGGAAGAGGAAGGAAAGATCGCACGCGCTTCGTGGCCCGTTTGCTAGATTCCTGCTCGGGAATTTGCCTGGTGTTGCTCACAGAAACCACAAAAAAACCTCCATCAGTTCAACCGGCCCTAGAGGTTTTCTCCTCTCAGAGGTCGAATCCGACCTTGCTGTAAAACGAGCTAGTGTCGAAAAGCCTGTCACGTTCGAAACTCGAACGGTCGGACCCTATTGGTCATAGACACCGCAGGGGCATCAGTTGATGCCCTGAGCCACCTTCGCCGGTGTCAGGTAACGAAATGCATGGGAACTGCCGAGGCATGCTGTTTGTCAGTCCCAAAGGACGAGCCGAGCTCATCTGGTGAGGAGAGCAGAGTAAACGACCACATATTCACCGGTTCCCCGCTCTATTAGGGCGTGTGTTCAGAGGTAAAACGTGTACACACATACAACGGCCGTGCGTTTGGCGCCTTGGTTGGTCCTGCCTCCGGCGGCTTCCCAGGCGCTGCGTTCGCTCCCCTCCGCGCTGAGAGCGGGGAGCGAAACGGCGGTCGGGGAAGGGGGGGGAGAGGTGAGGGTGCGGGGGACGTGGGAGGGTAAAGAGGCGGTGCTCGAAATCAAGCGCCCAACAAGAGCTGTCCCCGCCGACGCGGGGGAGAGACAAGGCGCGGTACAGCGAAACGCAGGCAGCACAGGGACGTCGGGGAGTTGAGGCGGAGGAGTTCGCGGGAGGGGGACGCAAGCGGAAGGGACGGAGAAGGGAAATGTGGGCGGGTTTGGAAGAGGAGGACGAAAATCTGTAGGCGGGAAGATGTCGTGGCAGAGCGTGAGGGCCGGTAGCGAGGGAGAGGATAACAGCGAATGTGATGGGAGCAAAGCAGATAGACCGGGAGTGACTCCGGGGGCGAAGACCAGGGGAAGAAAAACGTGGTGCTGAGAATGAGACAGAAGTGTCCCATTGCGAGGCGATGGATGGGCGTCAGTGCGTAGGGTGAGTTCTGAGGCGGGCAGAGGGCGAGGGAGTTGGCGAGGGCGTGAGTTTGGGCGAGGGCGTGAGTTTGGGCGAGGGCGTGAGTTTGGGCGAGGGCGTGAGTTTGGGCGAGGGCGTGAGTTTGGGCGAGGGCGTGAGTTTGGGCGAGGGCGTGACTTCGGGCGAGGTCGTGGGCGAGTGCGTGTACGAGTGCGTAGCGAGGGCGTGGGCGAGGGCGAAGGCGTTGGCGTGGGCGTGAGCGTGAGCGTGGGCGATGACATTGGCGATGGCGATGGCGAGGGCGATAGCGAGGGCGATGGCGATGGCAATGGCTATGGCAATGGCGATGACGATGGCGAGAACTAGGACGAGGACGAGGGCGAGGGCGAGGGCGAGGGCGAGGGCGAGGGCGAGGGCGAGGGCGAGGGCGAGGGCGAGGGCGAGGGCGAGGGCGTGGGCGAGGGCGTGGGCGAGGGCGTGGGCGAGGGGCGAGGGCGTGGGCGAGGGCGTGGGCGAGGGCGAGGGCATGTGGCAGGTGGTGGCAGCGGCGATGCGACGGGTGGAGGGGGCGAGGGAGTGGAGAAGTCACTGCCGAGGGGGAGGGCGTGTGCGAGGGCGTGTCAGAACCCATGAAGCGGGTGGAGGGCGAGGGCGTGGGCGAGGGCATGGGCGAGGCCGTGTCAGAAGCAATGAGGTGGGTGGAGGGGAGAGGGCGCGGGCGAGGAAATGGCAGGGGCATTGAGGCGCATGTAGGGGCGCGACGGAGCCATAGCGAGGGCGTGGCAGGAATGTTGAGGCGGGTAGAGGGGTGAGGGCGTGGCAGGGGCGCTGGAGGAGACGAGGATGAGGGTGAGGGTGAGGGAGTCCTGGGGCGTTAAGAGCGCTACAGAGGTCGAGAAATATCGAGATGGAAGCCCAGAGTTCGGTGGATTCACGAACTGCCTCCTTGTAATAAGAAGGAGCTCTCTTGCTGGTAGAAAGCAGCTGGGAAGTATAGTTGCGGTGGAGATGTGAAATTAAACATTTCCTACCTAGGGAAATATTTCCAACATTCTGACATGTTAAGATAGTGAGACCATATTTTCTCACTATCTTAACATGTCAGAGCTATGGTTTAATGTCTCCACCCAAAAATTTATTTTAATTTATATATTTATTTATTGATTGATTGTAGTAACAGTTAAAAACTGTGTATAAAGTACTATAGGGAGTAATTTGGTTCACGTTTTCTTAATTATGGGATCCCTACCCTAACCCATATACAAGTTGAATTCTGATAAAACGAAAATGAGCATTTTGGGAAAGAATTTATAAGAAAACTTCGCTATCGAATAATGCAATATATTTGCAAAGGCAAATCAACGATAGATTTTGGCTATTATCTCTCATCGTTCCCTACGTGATGGGATCGACTTCCTGCCATGAGAACATAGGGAAGAATAATTTGAATAACTCACAAAAATCTAGAAGACATGTATTATTCGAGAAGTTACATTTACGTCCAGAATCAAATCAAGGGACTATCTCAAGTTTCGCTTGAAACATCAGAGAAACTGGGCTAAAAACCAAACCAAGATTTAGGTTTAGATACAATACGTGTTACATATTGTTTAAAATTGTACAGTCCAAATGGTTATTAATATATTAAGAAAGTTAAAATTATAAATATTTTATTTTTAATGTTTAAATATGGTTTATATACTTTTAACGTTTCTCATAAAAATTTCCGCGGTAAAAAACAGTATGTCCACATCAGGAGAGAAAGAAACTTTTCCCTCGGTAGAATTGTAGTCACCAGGCTTCAAACGTACACATGAGAAAGGTATGCATTTTCTCCCTTTGTTTATAAACCGACGTTATGCGAAATAAATAATGTATAAATAAACACATTAAATTACTGTAATAACATACATAAGCACCAAATACAACAGAGTTGAAAACGCGATTGTTTTATTACAGCTAAAACGCGATTATTTTATTGCATTTTATTACAAACCTGTAATTAAATAGCAATCAATTGTCTCGATAAACAACATCTAAACTGATGTTGGCAAACTGAACACTTATGCACACAAAAACGATATTTGATTAAAAAATGACGGAATATACGTAGAAATACACTTATACTACTTAATCATTTATTAATAAAAATAACACATTTACTAATTATACTCATCAATCGAAAAGCATAACACACACTTTGCTAACAATCCTCCAAACTTGTATTAAGTAGTTACTTTCGCTGAAAAATAAGCTAATATAATTTCCTTGCATACGTTCATACATCTTTCTTTCCTCCACTCGCTGAAAATTTCGTATTCTTTACGATTTATATCTTTAGATTTACTGGGTAATAAATCGTCCACAGCTTTCGCAGCTTCACTTTTAATACTTTTAAGAATATCTTCCATTTTCTCGCAAGAGAGCGATTGTGAACTCCAGGCTTTCAATTTACTGCCGATATCAATATAATACCATTCATCATTCCGTCTACTTGTAGTAGAGAATAAGCCCAAAATGTTGCAAAGGCAATCGGGTATGTCAAGTCATTGTATATTACACGAGGCTGAAAGATCATTATAAGTTCGTTAGTAATTATACACACGCGCTAACGCGCTCGCGAATATTTAACTTGCACATAATGATCTGTTTGAGCTACTTATGAAATAAAATACTACGAGTATTATATTTTAGAACTGCGTACTTTATTGTTTTAAAGTTTGAATTTGGAACAACTGAAAAGGTCACCTTTGATGCCGAAATTCTAATGTCAAAACAGAAAAAATATAGCACACAATAATGAATAATGTCTGTATAAAGAATAATAGAATTCCAAATTCACCAAAGAAACCAATATACGAAATAAATTCGGGAAGATCATGAAAAAAATTATTTAAAACGTATGCAACTTTGGTTTACAAATAGTAAAATTCTCCAGCTAAAAAAGATGTTACTTTTCCTCCCAATACTACAGTAGGAACAAAAAGTATTGTAATCGCCACAATAAGATTTCAAGGTTTTGGTTGTAAAATCCGCGTTTAATGTTGTTTTGCTATTATACTGCTCTGTATACACGTCAGAATTAAGGTATGAGAGTGTTATTCCAAAGCTCGTGAAAATTAATGCAGATAGAGAGAAGTTGCATGCATATATATACCCGAAGATAGGAATGTATATGGATGAATTTATGATGTCAGATGTAAGTCTATTACATTAGAAACCTTCGACCTGAAACTTGACAAATACGTCAAGAGTAAGATCTAGTTGCGCTGTTCAGGAGACATATATAAGAATTTGTATAAGATATTTTAATGATGGGCGTTCTTTACATAAAGTTCCTACTACATTTTCAATGTCTGAAAAATGGTTAACTTTAATTTCTTAATTTATTCTTAAATTTTCTAATAAGTGTGGTGTAGTTTCGATTTTTAACGAAACCGTCTGACAATCAGAGCAAAAAGCTTTATAAATAAAAAAAAGTTTCCGTTTAGAAAAATTTGTGAGCATTGAATTCAACCAAATTTTGTTATTTTTGTTCTAAATGAAAGGCAGTGAATCCCAAACGCTTTTATCGTCTGCTATCATTAACCACTTTTATGTAATTCACTATATGTTATGTTTATTAAATTTAAACACAATCATAAAATTAATAAAATTAATGTTTATGTGTCGTTACTTGTTCATTATTTCATTGTGCGAGTTTCTATCGTTCTTTTGAAACTATTCGATATTTCTTCTTTGAGAAAATATTAGAGTTGTAAGGTTGTTGATAGACAAGCAAATAGAGGGAGGTTGCTTAGTTTGAAGTCTTTTTAAAATCGAAAATTTATGAGTAAACCTAAAGGCCATGATCAGCAATCATTGGACAAATGGGTTCTTTCACAAACAATATATCAGTGATTATAATTAGATATTTATTACTTTACTTTTTTAAGCAAGGTGAACAGTAAGATTTTTTTGCATATTTCCTTACAATAAACATACATGTACATATCCTGGTAAATATAAAACATTTCCATTAGGTATTTTGAAACATATTGATGCCTGTGTTCACAGTGTTTTTATTGTTCCAGAATGTGCAAACCTACCTCATTTCATAAGTCTTCGAGACTGAATACTGAATGACTTTAAACAATGTTTTACGGGTTTTCTAGTTTTCTTACAGTAAATCTGAAGAATTTTTTAACCCTTTTATTCCCACTTCCTACACATTTCTAATTTTGGGCATGCATCCTAGCTGCTCAAATTATTAAGTTACGTGCTAACATTCTAAGACATTTTTCAACCATATTCATTCTTACAGGTTGGGTGATTTCAGGAACGTTTCATTCATTTGCAGATCTTTAAATTATGTCCTGCACTTTTCCTTGAAATCTGAGTAATAGTTGAATAACAACACAAAGGGGAAGATTATGGTTAATCCTATGGTATCCTATGGTTAATCCTATGATATTAATCGTAAGGTTTTTTATGCGGCAAGACCACCTTTAGATCCGCATCCGTATTTCAACCTAGGCTTCCTAAGAAGCCCACCTCCGATGCGGGTCAGGAGACCTTCATCTGAGAAGATGCACCACGTAGGCGATCCCCTCAATGAATCTGGGATTTGACTCTCACTTTCTCCACCAGATGTCGGTCTCAGTCTTAGTATACGAGCTGTCTGGTTGAGAGAAAGTGAAATCTCGTTAGGGAGAGATGTGTCGGAGGGATTTAATATTGCCTGGCATACTACTCTGGTTCTTTTACATGCCACAGAGTGACATGGCTACTGTGGATTTTCAAAGCGGAAGCAAACTTCCGGTTTGCCGCGCATTACTACTGGTATTGAATATTGGTAATGAGAATGTAACTTCCTAGCGTTACCCACGAGGTCATTGTCCTACCAGGTATGGTGGTTATGTAATAAATAATAAATAAATGGGAATGTATGTATTCTTAACGAATATATTATTTGAAATACCAATTTAAATTCTGAAGTCTGTTTGCAATGCCACAAGTAAGAGCGGCAGACGTTGCCTTCGCAGCACACGGCCGACAGCTAGAAAGGAGGCGAGCGGGCGGAGAAATCAAGGCATCCAAAGATGCCGGAGCGCCAAGGGATAGGAAGGGCAGGCGCGCCGCAGGCGTTGATGGCCAATTCCCCAGCGTTATGGACTTTTATGCTTGTACGCGCGACGGCGCCGTCGCCTCTCCGCCCCACACTCCGCCGTTTACGTTGCTTTCGCCACGTCCTCACGTCCGCCCCCGCCACCAGCCTCTCTGCCCCCGTTTCCGCTGAGCCCCATGACCGTACATGATCTGCTTCTTCAATCCGCATCCACCCCGACTCCCGCCGCTGCCAGTCCGGTTCACGCCGCTGCCACACCCGCCCACGACGCTACCGCACCCGCCAACGCTGCTGTCACACTCGCCCCCCTCCCGCCGCCATTCCCGCCCCCTACTGCTGCCATTGCTATTGCTGCTTTCACCCCCGCCCCCTTCCGCCTGCCACTCCAGCTCCCTTCCCAGTTGCCAATCCTGCCCACGTCGCAGTCACCAACCATTCTACTGTCGCTCCCACCCTCGCCCTCTGCCACTCCCGCCCCTCCTGCCTCGCACTCCCGTCTCCCTCCTGCCTACCACTTTCGCCCACGACACTGTCCCTCCCTCCTTCTCCCGCCTGCGAATCCCCCCTCACGACTGCCATTCCTCTCGCCCACTGCCACTCCCGCCCCCTTCCGCCTATCACTCCCGTCCCCCACCGCCTACCACTCGCCCACGCCACTGCCAACTCCCGACCCCTCCCCGCTTGCCACTCCCCTCTCCCGCCTGCCATTATCTCCCATACTGTTGTCGCTCTCGCCCTCACCGATGCCACTCCTGCCCCCTCCCACCCACCTGGCCATCTCCCCCTCCCGCCCGCCAATCCCACCCCCGCCGCTGCCAACTCCCGCCCACACCGTTGTCGCTCTCGCCCTTGCCGATGCCACTCACGGCCGCGCCCCTCCCACCCCTCCGCTGTCACCTTCGCCCTCGCCACTCCCGCCCCAGGCACTGCCACTCCTCACAGCCGCCCCCCGCAACGGCGATGATATTACGGTCGCGACGTGAAACAGCGGACGCGACGTTGGAATGCAAATGTGCCTTATTATGCAACTCTCCCCACCCCGCGGCTTTTAAGCTTTCCTCAGCCGCTGCTTCCTCCCCCGCTGAAATATCGAGCAACGCCGACTTAAATCATCCCGGTTTCTTCATCGCAGCCGGGAAGAAGAAAAATTAAGAATAATTTGGAAAATCGAACGCAGTTACTGGCAGAAACTTCATTAGAGCTCAGCAAGTTATAAAACAAGGCCTGGCAGTTCCCTAATAAGTTCGTCGAAGTTTACCTTCTGATGAATTGTGACCTTCGCATCCGAGACTTTCTTGGCCTCACTGTAGGGAATTAATCATTCATTTGGGTCGACCATCATCACCGGCGACCACAAAAAAAGGGGCGGAGGACGGGAAAGAAAAATAGTATCGATAAAAAAAGAAAGTAATGGATGAAATGGCGAAGAAGATAGAAGAACGAGTGATCCTTTCAGTTCAACCTGATGCAGACCCATGATCGGAAAAAGTGAGGTACCAGTTTATATGAATTACTTGTTGATTTCGAGTTTTCCAATGGAATATTAAGTACTACGTTGTTAATATTAATTCACTACATTATTGATTGTCGCAATTCAAGCAAGAAGAATATTCGTAGGTCCCCCCCTTTTTTTTATTTTCTCGACCCCATTTGTGCAAAATTTGCAGGCTACCACTTCAGTGGTTAAAACGTTAAACGTGGATTTACGTAATAAGTTTTTGTGATCTTATATAGTTGTAATAGTAGTATAGAGAGTATTTTTATAGCTGTTGCCTGTTCTCGCTACCTATTCTTCACTTCTTTCGATCTTTCTGATCTTCCATCTTTAATCTTCTAGCCTCACCATTACTCTCAACTTTCTCCGCCAGCTTCATTTAGGTCTTCCTCTATACCTTTGTGGCGTCTTTGCCGGGGCAAATAATTACAGACGTGAACGGCTTGTAAATATTTAGTATTTATTAGAAATAAGATATTCCGACACCATAACACTATATACAATATTTACAATTGAAGTTAACCGTTACAAGAAGGAACTTTCCCTGGTTACCACCACCGCTGGCCCGATAATTAATTACCATCCCCGGTGTGGTGCACCAGTACCTTACGCGAGCATACATGCGAGTATGCCGCACCTGCTGTCACGACGTAGCACGCCGGCTTCGATTCCCCGCCTCGGTAGCCTATGCATTACCATGCAACGCCGCGCACAACCCTCACGACGCCCTACCGACGCGCTCACCTCTGAAGAATCATAAGAATAGAAGGCTGCTTTCAAGTAGAATTCTGCTTAGGTGCCCTGTGGCAGGTTGACGGAAGCGCGTCACCCGCAGTGCCCGCCAGCGCTCCTCCGCCGGCATTGGGGTTCCCAAACCTGCATTCACGACACGGCATACCTTTGTGCAGCCTCGCGTCACTTCCGCCAGCGCAGTCCACATGGCTGCTATAGTACGTTTGTACTGGCGACAGATATGACGCCACAAACTCCTCTATACCCCCCCCCCCGGGAATTTTCGTCGCAGTTGCAATCAACACAGAAGGAAAATTCCACAAGTGTGAAAGTCCTAGGCCGATCGGCTCACATTATATACAACTGCGCCTGACTTGGCTAATTACACAGATAAAGAAACAAACAGAGAAGGCCCTACTAACCTACCCCATTGACATATTTTTACTCTACATTGTACATTGTACTTGAAATATTAAAATCTTGCCGTACGGTCGGTCCCTCTTATGCATTGTTAAGAATTTTCAGCCTGGTGTGGTAACCTCAAATAACCCTAGTATGTTCCTTTTCCTATTACAACCAAATTCTTGAATTAAAATAATTTTGTACAATACACTCACTACCAAAATGACACATACAATATCACCAATATAGCCACAAACATTACATCAAAAAACATTCAAAATCATATACAGTTCTATACACACAAACTGACACACTGAATGACAAAACCCTATACAGTGATAAATGCACAAAAAAACAAACAATAAACTAACTTTTACTCTGTTTTACATTTAAAACCACATACAGTGATACACTTAAAATGAAACAAATAAACAATTTTTTTACATCTCTCTCTTGGAGGATTGTACAAAGTTTTCTTCTTGCCAGAATGAATATAAATGAATACAAAAGTTCATGATATTTGCTGGAAACTATTCTTTCGTAGGTTTCTTGGGAAAAGTTTACTCAATCTTGACACAACACAACAAACATCACATTCACTTATACATCATTCTTCTTGCACTATTTGTTTTGCACTGTGTTCCAGTGTTTTCGGCGCACACGTATCGGCATTGCCGGGTGCAGTGTGCCCCTCTGCAACTTCGGACACTGTCTGGCGCTCATTTTCAAACACCCTACTGAGAATGTCAGCATTTACGTTTAATATCCCTTTCCTATGGCTTATGATAATGTTGTAATGCTGAATCGCTAGAGACCACCTAAGCAATCTAGGATTATTCCCAGCATTCTGTTGTAACCAGACTAACGGGTTATGATCCGTTTCTATCTTTAGCAAAACATTACCGTCTAAATAGTAACGCAACTTCCCTAAACCCCAAATTAAAGCCGCACACTCTTTCTCCGTGGTGCTCCATTTTAATTCCCCGTCTGAGAATTTTTTACTGAGAAAAAGAATCGGATTTTCATTCCCTTCCTGATCTAACTGTGATAACACAATGGCTGCTCCCCTAAGTGCCGCATCACATTGCAGTAAAAATGGCTTACTAAAATCAGGTGCATGTGTGACTGCCCCCTGACACAGTGCGTCGCGAAGCTGTATAAACGAGTTTTCGCACTCTTCCGACCACCGGATTTTGCCTTGCCTATGTGTTCACCTCAATAGATCAGTGAGCGCAGCTGATTTCTCCGAGAAATTTCTGATGAACCGTTTATAATACGATATCAGACCTATAAATTTACGGATTTCCTTTTTTGTCGTAGGCCGTGGATATTCTTTTATTACTTGAACTTTGGCTTCATTTGGTCTCATCAGACCACTACCAATCTCGTATCCTAAGAACGTAACCGATTTCCTAGCGAACTTACATTTCGCCGGTTGCACACGTAAATTGGCCTCACGTAACTTTTGGAATACGATTCTGAGATGTTTGCAGTGATCATCCCAGTTGTCGCTAAAGATTGCAATGTCGTCCATATATGGGACGGCAAACTCCTCGCAATCTTTCAGTAATGCCTCCATAAGCTTGCTGCAAACATATGGTGTATTTTTGATGCCGAAAGGCATCCTGAGGGGTTTATAAGACCCGAATTTTGTCGTAAAGGTGGCATACCGTTGAGCGCGCTCGCTCATTTGGATCTGCCAAAATCCTTTACATAAGTCCGTTGTGGTTATGATTTTGGCCCTCGCAACTGTTTCAATTCGCTCGGCTAAACTCGGAAGCGGAAAATATTCAGTACGAATAACCTGATTTAACTTGCGGTAATCGATACATGGCCTGGGTTTTTTTCCGGGTGCTTCCACCAAAATCATGGGGGATGTGAAATCAGAATCAGAAGGCTCGATGATACCATCCCTTAGCATTTTCGCGATTTCTTCCTGGAGGATTTTAGTTTGGCGATGAGACGTACGATACGGAGCGCTCCTCACCCTTGCATTTTCGTCCAGCAATTCGATGTCCATCTGAACGTTTTTAGTGAGCCCTGGCCTATCAGAAAAGATGTCCCTAAACTCAATTACAAGTTCTCTCAGCCTTTTACTTCCTTCCGGCTCCATTTCTGTGCCTGCGAGCATAGCCTCTACATCAAATTCCTCCGGTTCTAATTTTAAGGCGTATTTCTCTATTCCGTCCTCTATAATTTCACCTATTTGTTCTGGTTCCTTAAATAATAATGAATTCTTATCAAAATATGTTTCTCTTTCCGATTCTGCTCTTACATCCTTATACTTTTCAACCAAAGTATTTACACTCTCATCTCCCTTCTGCGCCGCGCTGAATTGTTCCGTATTTTCCTTCAACATTTCAGCGATCGGCACAGCCCGTTCTAATTCTTCTCCGTCTGCTAATAGACAGAATTCCGGGAATTCCTCCGACGGCTCATGCTCGTCTTCGCCCGGCTTTGCTGTGCGGTCGCCTTCCGCCTCCGGCAATTTTACCTGCGAGTTCCCCGAATCATCTGCTTTTGTTCTGCCTTCTGCCGCAGCCTTACTGCGCGTCATAACCATGTTCACAGTTTGTTCTTCTACTAAGCCCTGTTTAATATCCTGCAGAAGTTGATACGTTCTGTTACTTAATAGATAATAACTAAGTTGATTTTCCTTCGGCACTATAGCGGCCCTAGTGATTACACTACCTAATTCTGAATTTAGGCGAATTTCCGCCACCGGCAAATTAATGGCAGTTGAATGAAGCGGCTGTTTGATCCAGACCGATTCGCCCGTATAATCACGATCTGTGACTAGATTCGCGGATACAAGATCAAATGACGCGCCCGTGTCTCTCAAGATCTCAGTCGGCTGCTCATTCACGGTCCCTGTCACAATGTGCTGCCTCAAGAATTCCCTTGCCTCGGGTTCACACACGTGATTTACTTGATTGCCCTGTTTCCGCGGACAGTTCTTAATCAAGTGCGTTGTTGACTGACATTCGTAACACTTGCGGACATAAGGTGCCTCGAATTCTTTCTTCGCGCTATGTTTCTCTAACCCATTAGTACTTCCTGCCGGCTTGGGGGCCACGTGAGGAGCAACAGGTGCCCTGTTGTTTCCGTGTTCTTTCCGGAATGTTCTTTCCGGCCGGAAAGATGGTAACTGTGGCTTCTTCCACCCTTGCCGCGCATTCTCGTACGCATCTAATCTTTTCGCGAACTCAAGCGGATTCGCAAATTCGGCCCATTTATCCACAAAGTGTTCCCGCATATCCCCTGGAACTTTATGCTTCATTTGATCGGCCACGATCAAATTCAATAAACCCTCGAATGTGTTTATTTTAAGTCCCGCTACCCACTCTCTGGCATAGTTTAGCAATTCCCTCGCGAATATGCTCCAAGTCGCTCCGTTTTTGCTATGTTTCCTAAATAGTTGCCGGAATTTCTCGGCATCAAACCGGTACAATTCTAATAATTTCAATTTCAACTCCGCATAATCTAACGCTTCTTCTTGTTCATCTAAAGTAAGCCATGTGTTAACATTATGCGGAAGTAATCCTATTAAATTCACAACCCAATCTTCTTCGCAAATTTTCAATTGCCTGCACTGGCTTTCAAATGCGCTCAGATAAGAAGTGATGTCGTCCTGCTCTCCTTTAAATCTACCAATTATTTGTCCTATTCTAATATAATCTCTCGCGTGTTCCGAGCGCGCTTCCGAACGATTCTCAGAGTTTGTTTCGCCCGTCTGGGCATTTTGCACTCTCGCAAGTTCTAACTGATATTGCCTTTCTTCTAATATTCTCCTATCCTCCCTATCTCTTTCCTCTGCCAGCATTCTATCCTTCCTATCTCTTTCGTGCTGTTGCCCCAATTCCTCCGTTAATTCAACGGAATAATCCTCATGCTCTACTATTAATTTCTTTAAAGTCGGATTTGTTTCCGATCCATCTAATTCTATTCCTAAATCCCTGGCGATTCGGATCATTCCCTCCTTTCGAAATCTCAGTAAATGCGCCATTGCTTTCGAACAGTGCCCTACGCGTTGCAAAAGAACACACTTACCCTCAGCTTCCACTGCTTGCACGTGGCTGCTTCCTGCTGCTTATGCGTGCACGTTCGGCGCTGACGGATGTCGTGATGAGATGGATGGATTGGCTGCAACTCGTCCTTCCTTCCCGTCCTTCCTTCCCGTCCTTCTTCTTGAAGTTTCGCCCCGCCGATGTCCTCGCACGTTTTCGTTCGCGTTTTACTTAATTTCGCGCACTATGAATATTTGTACGTCGAAACTGTTCCCTGGCTCAGTCTTGCTCGCTCGCCCACTATTTAATCTTTCTCCGGCGGATACCTGTGGCCAAATTTACTTTCACTTCCGCGTGCACGATCCGCTGTTCTGGATGACTGTCCCGCTGGTACTAAGCGCCCTACCTGCTGGGTGTTTTGTTCGTTTCTATAGCTGTTGCTACACTACCGACCGAACCTAGAACGTGAACCGCAGAATTCTATCCCTTCTACGCTCACTAATTACCCATGGACGGATGAAGCCCCTTACTGGCGTAATTATTCTACCTGCCGTTCCTGGCGTGCTTCCGTGTGATGCTGCCTACCACAGACAACACCGCACCTACACAACTGCGTGGTCGTTTACTAACCATAAACTGCGTGCTTGAACCGCTACATACACTACACTTGCGTAGTAGTTCTTGAACTGCTGCCACCATTCTACACCTACGTGGTAGTTCGTGATCCGCTGCATACACTACACGTGCGTGGTAGTTCCTAAACCATACTACGTGCGTGGTAGTTCGTTTACCGCTGCCACCATTCTACGTGCGTGGTAGTTCGTTAACCGCTGCCACCATTCTACGTGCGTGGTAGTTCGTTTACCGCTGCCACCATTCTACGTGCGTGGTAGTTCGTTTACCGCTGCCACCATTCTACGTGCGTGGTAGTTCGTTTACCGCTGCCACCATTCTACGTGCGTGGTAGTTCGTTTACCGCTGCCACCATTCTACGTGCGTGGTAGTTCGTTAACCGCTGCCACCATTCTATCCCTCCTACGTCTGTGGCGTCTTTGCCGGGGCAAATAATTACAGACGTGAACGGCTTGTAAATATTTAGTATTTATTAGAAGTAAGATATTCCGACACCATAACACTATATACAATATTTACAATTGAAGTTAACCGTTACAAGAAGGAACTTTCCCTGGTTACCACCACCGCTGGCCCGATAATTAATTACCATCCCCGGTGTGGTGCACCAGTACCTTACGCGAGCATACATGCGAGTATGCCGCACCTGCTGTCACGACGTAGCACGCCGGCTTCGATTCCCCGCCTCGGTAGCCTATGCATTACCATGCAACGCCGCGCACAACCCTCACGACGCCCTACCGACGCGCTCACCTCTGAAGAATCATAAGAATAGAAGGCTGCTTTCAAGTAGAATTCTGCTTATATACCCTGTGGCAGGTTGACGGAAGCGCGTCACCCGCAGTGCCCGCCAGCGCTCCTCCGCCGGCTTTGGGGTTCCCAAACCTGCATTCACGACACGGCATACCTTTGTGCAGCCCCGCGTCACTTCCGCCAGCGCTGTCCACATGGCTGCTATAGTACGTTTGTACTGGCGACAGATATGACGCCACACCTTCTTTCTTTTCTCGCAGTACGAAATCTCAATACTGTATTTTAGGGGCGTATTCTAATACACGTTAAAATAGTTCTTTCTCAATGCCAATGTTCCTATTGAGAACATTATATTCAACAAAAACATTTAAAAAAATGCAACTTCAAAAATAGTTATATTCTTCACCAAAATAGGCATTTCAAACTAAACGTGATTATGCAGCAGCAATGTAATTTACGGGTTAAACAGTCAAAAAAATAAAGAACACAATATCACACGTGAAAACAGAATATGCAATATATTAATCGCTGATGCATTGAATGAGTTTACTTATGCCATGATGTCAACTGAGCGTCGCGTCAGATGTCGTCTGCTAGATACTAACAACATTAGCCGAACTGACGTAGATGAAGTTCGAACGGAGGCCTTAACGTACGAATGTTAACAACCAAGTCCGTTACATGCAATATCAAACGTATGTCGTTCAGTAATCTTCGTAATATCACCTATTCGGAAAAAGTTATACATAAATACCTATTCTTGAATTAAGAGCATTCATCTGCCATCTATAAATATAACTCGTTTGTTTTGATTGTTCTTAACTGATGGTGGGCCAGTACAATCTTAACGGAAGCCAGCCGTTAAAATTGGCTTCCAGTTCCTCTGTTTGGCTGCGTTAACTCAACGTAACGTATTACGAAAAACCAATTAAACCGTCCTGTCCTATTCCTAGTATCCACAGTAGCGTCATAAACCGCGGAACTTCGGCTAGAGCTAACGTGTTCGGAGAGGCGACTTTGCTATCGGGACAGTAAACTGATCCCCTCACTCCGCCCCCCCCCCCCCCAGAGGGTGGCGGTAATAAACCGAGCAAAACCTAAGGCCGGCTTCCCACGGCGCGGCCGCAGCGCGCTTCCTTCAAGGAGCAGAGCTCTTCCGACGCCGCCACCGCCGGAGCCACGGCCGCTCCGCCGCCCGCAGTGGAAGGGGGTGGGGTCTGGAGGGGTAGGTTTCGCCGACCCTCCGGCGACGACGAACAAAGGGACCGGAGCAGGTAGAACGCTGCGGCCGTGGCGCAGTGGGAACGCTCCCATTTAAAGCTGTGTTCTGCTAGCGGTGGCGCGTGGCCCCTCCTCCGCTTCGCGTAGCTGGAGTTCGGCGTCGGCTGCCGCAGCAGCCGCCACCCGCTGCACGTGGGAAGGCCTCCATTCAAACCAATGTTCTGCTACGCGCCGCGCTGCTGCGAAGCGCGCTGCGGCCGCGCCGTGGGAAGGGGCCCTAACCTACGTCTTCTCGGACTTACCTCGGGGGCAGCTGGAGCGACCACGGAGCTTACGCATGCCCTCGACCCGCCCCCGGGGCTGCTATCGTGATCCGACTGCCTCACTCGGGGGGCGGGAGAGGGCGGTCGTAAACGCGACGGGGTGGCGGAGCAAGGGGGCGAGCAATGGGATCGTGTAGCATTATTTGGGCAGTCTGTTTTGGAATACAGAAGTCGATGCACGTGGTCAAATGTACAGTAGGTTTTGTTGCTGTAAAGGAACGACATCTACGACTACGAATTTTTTGCTTAGAGACAATAATGAAACAATATTTCATTGGTAATTCGAGAAGTATGAATATACTAGATTCGTACAATTATTGTGAAATTCTTCTGAGAGAAAAACCCGGATTTCCACTTTGCCTGGGATCCTTCAGGCAAATATTAAGAATTAATCTTGTCAATAATGTAACACGAAATGGTAGATTTGGGGTTGAGGCAAACATGTTCACGGGGTGGAGTATCGAGTGGCCGTTACTGAGCCATGTATCCGAAGATAACCAAGAGTTTGCAGTTTTCAAGAGGTTGTTGTTGGAAAAAATCGGGGATTTGAAATAAATAAAAGAAGTACACAACATATTGAAAACGGGTCATTTTTAGGTAAGGGATCTATTTAAAAAGACGTATGATAATTGTCCACTGAGTTTCGCATTACGAACGTAGTACTATGGACTCCAAATTTTAAGAAAAATTACAGAAATCTTAACAGCAGCTACGTCTGATATTTTTACTCTACTTCACGTAACTTTTCTGCCCCCTAACGCCCAAAACTTATGTATAATGTTGTACGTACGTCAGTACAATGTGTTTTAGGCCTTTTATTTTATTGAATGAGTTACATGTTTATTATGCCGCAATCTCCAAAGTGTGAGATTTATGGACATTCTATTGCAGATTCGAAGAATAGCTCTATCCTGTAGTTAGCCACGAAAGTTCGGAATTGATTTTCAGTATAAAGATATTTTCATTTTAAATCCATTTTTTAAAGTGTGACATTTTCACACAAAATAGTTGGTCTTAATTGCATTAAACATTTGAATGATACAATATTAAATTATCACAGTGGAAAACATTCAAGTGCCAAATATAGCCTTCGTTCAAATTCCTGTGCAAACTTCCCTTCTGGCGAACCCCTGGCGCTTCGCCCTTCGCCCTCTATTATAGCCACCCTCCTGATCACATCGCAAAACATCTTGGGAGATAGGAAAGGACGGAGAAATGACGGTCGTCAAGGCACCGGGGACTTCGAATCAAGAGAGAATAAAGAGGTCGTATCTCATTATTTGGGAGCGCACTATAGTATCTCGTCATCAATGTGTGGACGCTGTGTAATGTTGTGACGAGCTTACTCACCTTCCTGGTTTGAGTAGCAGAGCATCAAACACGTTTTGATGAGGGGAAATAGCTCCAGTTCTGCACGGATCACTTCAATATTGTCATAAAACGCATTGGACACCTGAATGAAATGAGAAAACGTGATTAGAAAGACTGTTGTGGCATATTTAAGAAAACTTATTTGCAATCTATTTATTTAGAAAATAATATGGGAAATAACGAATAATCTCCTGTCTTCGAAATAATATTTAAAGAAATTGTTCATTGACAGTTCTTGTATTTGATTCGGATAAAGATCCAAATGTGGCTAATTTTATGAGTATCTGGTTAAATAACATATGAAACAGATTGTGGAAGAAGCTGTATAAATGACGATAAACTGAAATTACTGATTTCGTTCAGTTAATGCGGACAATACTCGTACAAAGGAGGGGGAACAAAAATAAAAATTAATAAATAACGTATTACGGTGTTAAATTAAAGATATGTTTATCAAAGTTTCAATATTATTATGAACAATTTGAGGTTGACATGTTCTCATCGCTTTTAAATCATTATTTTAATAAATCAATATCTGATAATATCTGGTAAAAATAATCGATTTGAATGTACAAATAGCAAGCGTGCGATATTATTTTAAATGCAAAGAAAACAGCATACTGCGGGAAACTGTGACATGGAAGCAAGTCAAAAACTTCACCAGACGATTAACTGTTTGGTAAAAACAAATTTACAAGCCGTTATAAAAGGAAGAAAAAGATAAGCGGCCATGGAAAAGCGTTTATAAGTTTTCAGTATAAGTATTTTTTGATCAATACAGATAAGCGGCGTAGATAGTACATACGTGCCGCTTACCAGATCTTGCTTTTTCAGGATTTAGAAAAATAATGTTTATGAAGATATTAATAATGTAATAAATGTTTATATTGTTAATTAAAAACTTTATTATTAACATTCGTGGGGTCCGCGACTCGGAAGAAGGAGCGTGGGCAGACCGAAGATACGATGATGCAGCGAAATACAGTGTAACAGAGACAGTCGACACGGCTAGCATAAGATATTTTATGGTGGAAGAAAAAGAGTAGCGATTTTTGAATGATAAAACTCAGTAATAAATGAGAAGTTAATTTCAAGTTAAATAGAATTGAATGTATGCAAATAAACTGAATTCAGTTTAGAAAGGCTAAACAAATAATAATAGGCTAGTATAGTTTTAATGATTATTGATTAATTTTTAGTATTTTTGCAAATACAATATTAATGTTCACATATAACTAACGAAGGTTCAATAATATTGATTGATATTAACAGGTACTACCAACTCATAATATCAGAAGAGGCTGCTTAGAAGCTATCCCTGAGATGGGCTTTCAGGAGACCTTTGCTGGAAAGGCATTGTACTGGCTTAGTATTAATATTAATAGTTAATATTATTGTAGCATTATTACTGTAATTTTGGTGATGGATGAGGCGGTACTTTTACTCACCACTCAGCGTACGAGAGGAAAGTGACTAGCGTTTTTAACACCTTACGTTTCCTGCTTATGACCTCATTGGCGGTATACCATTACCTTCCACTATGCGAATGACTGTATATGAGGCGAGGATGGGTAATAAATAATTATGGCTACGTTACTGGTTTTGACAAGATACATTGAGCTTCGAGAAACCAACCACGCTTAAATTACGGGTTAAAACTGTCATGTTTTACGTGGAATCCAAACCCATTGTCTTATAAACTTCGCATATATGAATGGTGCTCCAAGCACTGTACCACTGACGTTGTCGTAAACTTTCAGAGTTTCATTAATATGTTGCGTAATATTAGTATTTTAACTCTTCCCTGAAAGGTGCCCGTGCTTCTTTATTCAAACATTAAATTTGCGCAATTGTTTTGTAGAACGTGAGTATATTTTTCTAACATGAATTGTGAATAAAGTCAATGGTTTGAAGATATGTTTAATTTGGAAATGGTACTTGTTAAATAAAACGCATCAAAGATTCAAATTCCATTCTAATGTACTAAAATCCAAAAAGCACAATCAAATTAAAAATTAGTTGAAATATTTATACAAATAACCAGGTGAAAGCTTTGTATACGAGTGAAACAGGTCTCAATGGAACTTTATAAGCCATCGCCTTCAATATAAAATTGTGATAAAAGCAATTTCACCAAAATTCCACAAAAGCAAAAGATAAACAAAATAATAAAAATTACATTTCGACAAAACCGAAAGAATCTGGAGGATGTCGTCTTTACAGTTCTAATATTTGTACTAGTAGAGAACAAAATATACTTGTTTGAAATGGAAAATAGAAAATTCCCGTCTCCAAATATTTAAAAACAAATATTACATACATTTCTAAAAGTACGAGTGCATTGTTCGAAATGATAACTGTAGAATACTAGTTTAATTTATTATATTCCTGTAGAATGCAGACAATAAGGTTTCTAATGTGAACAAAATGTTCTTACTTAAAAATAAACAACAAACACAAAAAATATTCATTATCATGTCAGAGCTTCTCATAGATGAAAAGGTTACCGAGAATCTTTTCTCATCTGATGCCACGAGGCCCCAGTGACGCGTCACACCATGAATACGTTATAACCTCCCTTAATAGGAGAGTAGTTTTTTATTCCAAACATGAATTTTTACTCTATGCACTCTTCTCGGTCCCTTAATGAGAAACAAGCTCCGGGCAAGCTCTCTTGTTTTATTATTATTAACTCGTCGAGAACAAGGGCCTCGGTGCCTATGCACGAAACTTAGGCAGTTATCTCCCTTTTGTTTCGAGATTGTTTCATAAAACACTTAGTCACGAAATTCTACCTCATAATAATTAATTTTGCTTTAAAAGTAAACCTATATCGAGTCTTTTATCAATTCCTGGTACAAAACGGTTCATTAATATCCTTTCATTCTCTCCGCACCTCATCGACCCTTTTCGGAAAAGCCTTGAATCCCCCGTTTCGTATGCAAGCGTATGCACGCGAAGAGATAGGCCACTACTATCCCAGCATATTCCCACGTGTGATTAATATGCCACATTTCATCGTTGATGAGATTATCATTGACAATGGAAGTGCCTGGGAATGGAAACGGAATTTGAAGCTGTCATCTGACGGAATCTGCCCCGAAAATGAACCCATAACTCCCCATCCGCGTGCAAACGTTTCATTACGTCAAAAAAGAGAATTTGCGGTAGCAATTTCAAAATCGTGCATTTTCTCCGAAAATAAAGGCAATGACATAATTTAGAAGTTAATTCATGTAGAATCCCAAGCTAAGGATGACATTATTATTACCTTATATATCATGGAGATGGAAGATCAATGCATCAACGGACTCTAAGAATAGGGAAAAAATGACCGCGCGCAGACCAAGGGAACTATTCGTACTCGGTCATCCACCTGGAATTCATCAGGAAAACATTCAAAATACCGATCACGGTAACCGAACTATAGAATTCTCCACCAAGACGTGTTGTCGATTGATTCAGTCATTCATTAGTGATTTCGAGCGCGTGAACTGCTAAGGTCATTAGTCCTGTAAGTGTAGAGAACGTTTTTTATCGCGAAAGGTGGCGATGTCCTTCCCTTTATAGATACGGTATTCGGCGACGACCCACACGTCGTCATGCGCGGTTTTCTCCAATCAGGTATCTCTGAGAAGCCAATCCATCCGTATCGGCAATGGCCTGACTGGCGACTCACCTGAAGAAAGCATGGATTGATCCCAACTAGCCAGCACGTCTTTCCCATATGATGTGAGTTTACATTAGCCTTACATCAATCTCAACCCCAAGTGCTCTCGTCAACGCATGAAATGTCAGAAAACAGAGGAACACAAGCACAGGGTAACGATGCAATGTCGCAAGCTGTAGCGTCCTGTAGTATCTACTCCTCGTTGCACAAGTTCACTTTAACGACTAATACAGAAAATGTAAAAACCAATTCTAATGAATAATTAAATGAACAAACTTTAAATAGATCACTCGAACATAACGAAAACTCTTCTATTCCTGCCAAAAAATTGCAAATGAACACGTATACTTAATGCCAATCCAAAATCGATTCGGAAGGTTAGCTGATCTCAATGAAACAGAATCACTAGTTAACGTTCCTCCAATAGTCGTATATGACGTAACTGATATGAAAGAATTTACAGTATGTCTGAAATTTGAAAAATGTTTCACCGAACTTAAATATACAAGGTAAAAGTACAAAGTCAAGTGAAGATTCCATACTGTAAATTAAATCCTTAAAAGAAATGAAAAACAATATCAGACGTACGCAGATCTTACATCTAAAAAACTGTCAATAGTTATACAAGATGTCTATCAATCAATATGAGAAAGTGATATCCTAGATAAGCTAAAACAAAATTATCCTGTGGTTCAAGTGGAAAAGCTTCACAAGGAGGGCTGCCAATACCTGTCGTTGCAATATTATTAATTAAAGAAAACAATTGGAAAAACATTTATATCCAAATCGACTTTTTTATGCAATGGTGCGTTTGGAAGACCGAAAACGCCGACCGAAAACGTCTAGGCAGTGATGCTCTTGGACACATTCAATGTACGCCATGTCAAGGTAACTATCACACAAAGAACTACTGCACACGTATTATTGTATGTGCCACATCTACAAAAAAATCATTGTACCAAAGATTTTAAAGTGGCGAGTAATTTCATTCCAAAATGTGCGAATTGCAATGCAGAAGGTCACAGCGTTAGTTCACGGTCTAATGTCTGTACTCACTATACTAAAATCGTAGAATACAAATCAGCTATTTCGGGATGTACAAATTAATTCAACTCAGCTAATAAAACACCTTCAGCGCTCAATCAACTGATTTTCCTTTTCTTCCATCAACTTCTCAAATCCCCCATTTCAATAAAAATACTTCACATTCACATCCTCTCAATTCTACACCCATACCCACCTTCAACCAAAATAATAACTTTAATAATAATAATAATAATAACTTTAATAATAATAATAATAATAATAATAATAATAATAATAATAATAATAACTTTCATTTTGTCAATTACTTAACTCTGCCAATTACCAATTCCGGAAATCATTTAATGCAGTCCTTCATGCCATCAATAATCAACTCCATAAAACATTCTAGAATATTATTTAATAATAACTACAATAATGGACAGCGTACCTCGCCTTAATAATCTGACGATTCTCAATTGGAACTCTCATTCACTTTTTAATATCACATAAAATAGATATAGCTTGTATTACAGAGACCCATCTGGTTTCTTCTAAAATATTATGTATTCCACGTTATAACTGCTATGTGGAGTTATGATCTTCATCAAAACTAGCATTAGAAGCTGCCTCTGCTTCTGGTCCTTCTCACCAGGAGTAGAAACAATGTGAGCGAAGGTTTCTCTCATGAGGGGTAACGTAATAGTTATCTCAGCATACAAAACACCGAACAAATCGCTCGTTAGATCATATTTTTGGACACTTTCCTCTTTAAATACTTCCTTTATTTTGCTCGGTAATCTCAACGCAAAACATATGTCATGGGGTTATAGAACCAATTCTCCTGATGGAATATACTTGTACAATCTGTGTCAAAATTACAACTTAAAAATTATTGCTCCGGTCAATACCACACGCTTCCCTTACAACTCAAATTGCTTACCAGACATTCTAGACATTGCCACCACCAACACAAATATTCCACTAGTCCCCTTCTCTTCAGAGCTAGATTCGGACCACATCCAGATATTTTAACTGCCAGCAATACTCGACCTTTCACCAATCGTCCACCGTGTTTATTTACTTAAAAATAACTGGATGAAGTTCCAACAGTATCTTACATCCTCTCTCCCTCCTATTAAACAGTTAAAAACACAATCGGAAATTGACAAACTCACCTTTGTTTTGACTAATGCTACAATTAAGTCCATGCAAATTTCTTACCCTAGCACTATACAGACAAGTCGCCCTTCAAACCATCCTCGGCTACCAAGATCAAGAAAAAATAATATAAGACGTCTCTGGACCAAATACAGACTACCTCATCTAAAATCAGAACGCAATCACTTAATACCACTCGTTGGGAACACACTGGCTTTATATCCCCTTGAGGAATACAAAAAATACGTCGCTGACATAAACGCCCATGACTTAACATTATGGAAAGTGATACGGAGGTTGCTTGGGACAAAATCTGTCATTCCAGTTTTAAAAATGGTCTCCTGTCAGCTCAAAACGACAAAGAAAAAGCCGAAATGCTCTCTGACTACTTTAATTCCGGTTTTCAAACTCACAACATTTCGGAAAATGTTTAATGAAATCATTGAATTTAATTGCTCCCTTAATTTCGACACACCAAGACGGATTTCTTTTAAAACTCCCCAAGAAATATATCATACCATCAAACACTAACCCGTAAGAAAATTACCAGGTCATCATCGTATGAACTCCATTGTTTTGAAAAACGTCCACAGAAGCGGCCTATCATTTCTAACCAATATATACAACTCTGGATTAAGAATAGAATATTTCCCCAGTTCTAGGAAACTTTCTAATATCTATTTAAAAAACCAACAAAAACCATACCAACCCCACTAGCTACAGACCCATTAATTTAATCCCTATTATGTGAAAAATATTAGAAAAATAATATTAAAGAGGCTCCGTAGAGTTATAAATCATAACAATATTATTCCTCCTTTTCAATTTGGTTTCTCCCAAAGTCCACAAGTCACCAAATACTACGTCTAATCGAAAATATTCATGAAGCATTTCATGCTGGCCATCATTTAATAGGTGTCTTCCCCTACGTCGCTCAAGCGTTCGTTAAGGTCTGGCAGGAAGGGTTAATTTACATTCCCAGGAAACTAGACATATCGAAATACTTAATCAATACCATAAAAAATTTCATTACTGATCGCATATTTATTGTACAATTAGGCTCAACTCTTTCTTCACCACGGAGAAGTTCAGCAGGAGTTCCACAAGGTTCACCATTGTCACCGGTTCTCTGTAGTATTTACTTTTCAGACATTCCAACGCATCCTCATATTCACACTCCCCTTTTTGATGATCCTCTCATTTTTGCCTCAGATCAGTACCTCTCCACTACAAGAAATTCAAGGACACCTCAGGACCATTGAAACATGATAAAGAAAATGGAAAATTAAGATAGATCCAAATAAGTCCACATCGAAAGTTTTCACTCTCTGATTTCCGATCTTCCCATTCCCACTAAAATTTGACTTAACAATATTACCATGGTGCTCCACAACCACTCCCATCCACTATCATCCTAATGGATACCAGATTGATATGAAAAGACCACGTCACCTCCAAAGTGAATGAAGCCAACAGACGCTTAGCTATTCTTCGACCAGTAATTAACCGTGACTCCACATTAAAGCTCCATTCTGTTCTCCTTATCTAAAAAGCCATTTTAAGCCCATTACTCATATACGCTTGTCCAGTCTGGGGTACCGCCACCCCTACAACAATTCACAAAATCCAAATATGCCAGAATATGGTTCTCAGAATTACAGTTAATGCCCCTTGGTATATAAGCAATGCAAATCTCAACAAAAACAGAGCCATAGAATTCGTCTTTACAAATATCACCAAATTCTCATACATTCTTCCAAAATCTACCCTCAGTTACCGGCGCATACCATTTCAATCTAGGTAAAGAGCATCTTGTAGAACCTTGTCAACGTAACCGACGCCCCTTTCACATCTTCCTCCGAAATGTGGCTGATATTAGATAATGATATACAGACTCCTCTCATCAACAGTCAACAATATGACACTCCCCCACATTAATACTTGCACTACTACATTCTTATGTTTAGAGGGAGGTCGCCTTAGCCACCCTCTTAGCATATTTTTCGTCTGGAAATACTCGCCCCAAACAACTGAAAAGCCATATGATTGAGCGTTGTATAATCTCCTTATTCTGCAATTAAAAAAAGACAGACAAAAGGCACCTGAATCATCTTTAGAAGGGTTACGCACACGCCTCGTGCATCATTGACTAAGTAAGTTCTCAGTGAGGGGAGACACCGAATTGGAATGAATTATGACTGACTTTACACCATATTATTTCTTCTTTACATAATTTAGAGATAATGATAAACGCATTGGTGTTCCATTGAATTATTCAAACTGTTTATTATTAATTGGCGAGTAGAAAAACAATTTTTATTAATTATTCAATCTGTTTTTTATCTTAAGAAGAAAGTCGAACTGAAGAATATAGTAAACAAGAAAAATAATGTAAAATGTTTGAATAACGATTTTGATTTCAAATAAATTTTTAATTCATTTCTATCTCACTTATCCACAAACAACACTGTTTCTACAAATTATTTTTAACGTTTTACGCTTCTTCCTTTTTAAGTAATATTCTTTCGTAATATTGTTTGGCAAAATATATTATTAATTTAAATGAAAATGTATTTTCCTACAACAATATTTTCGATATTTCGTGAAGTACCAATCAAGTTTTACAAAACATTTTACACACGCGTGACACACTGCAATTTTAAAACTTCGCGCTGCAATCGTGATCTGACTTTAACGATGTTTACAGCAAAAATATGTATTAGAAGTTCAATGTTACTATGCGAGGTCTTATAATCAGTAAACATATTATATCGGTTTTCAATTCTATTCGCGCCGTCTTGCGCGTTAGGGGACACTGATCCCCACAAGGCCCAAAGCGAATGATAATCCGTGTTGTCCCTGCGTCATGCGGTGCGAAATCGATGGATGTAGGCGTTGGACCGCCTCGCAGTCCCCTCCCGAAGTCACTTCCTCTCCTCTGAGTGACGCCCACCCCTTCCCAGAGAACGCAACTCGCGGGCGAATTTCTGCGACTGCGCGCCGGGAGCGGCTGGCGGCACCACTGAGCTGAGCAGATCATGATTTGGATTGAATTATTGTTTAAGTGATTCCGGGAACGCCCACCGTCAGGGTCATTAGTCCCGTAAGTGTATTGCATGTTTTTGCTCGGGAGGTTGCGGTGATCTTTCCCTCACTGTCGAGATCCGGCGCCGACCTACCATCGGCTAGCGGGGTTTTCCCCAACCAGGTATCTCCAACCAGCGGGGCACCGCCCCAGACGGGACAAGCTTTAAGCTCACGACCAGTCTCCCGGCATGTGTGCTTGTGTAGTGCGTGCAGGTGTAAGTGTGTGTGCAAGAAGAGAGAATAGAACAAGGAAGAGGAAGGAGTAATCGCGCGCGGTGCGTGCCCGTTTGGTAGGATACTACTCCGACATTCACCTGGTGTTGATCGGAGAAACCACTGAAAACTACCGAACCACAAAACAGCCGGCCTGTAGAATTCTCCGCCAGTCAGCGATTGAATTCGACCTAGCTGACAAGCAGACAACAGAAAAGAAAAAAAGAAAGAAAATCTGCTCCTGCGTTACTCTGTTCCTCTCTCAAGATGTCGCCAGCCCATTTGTTAGCGTACTGCTTCGGTACTTTGGTGGTAGTGATCACAGAATCCACACAATATTTCGATTGGAGCTGGTGACCGCTAGAATTCTCCCCTCCAGACAGCGGCTGAATTTGACCTAGTTATCCAGCTCGTATCGAAAATCCGCCACTGTCGAGAATCGAACCCTAGCATCTTCCGGTCAGAGGCACTATAGTGACATGAGTTGATGCTCTGGCATAACCCATACGATGCTGTTTTCTTGATTGAAATGTACTCAACCGGACATGTACCACTGAATGTACTTCGCCTCTGATGTGTATTTCACCCAGAAAATAAGCGTTACTATTTTCATCATACTCCTACGACGTAATGACTTACATTACCTAGAGAGAAAAAATCTCTTATAAATATTAACAATGATAATGCATGCAAAGGGAATAAGAATTTGAGCCTGACATCTAACGAAATCTACCGATAATGAAGAGAATATATAATTTCCGGGCGCGAACGTTTGAATACGACGTACAACGCCAAATGCAAGAACTCGCAGTACTATTTTCATATTCGTGTCTTTCTCCCTGCGAGAAAGCCGCCACATCGCTGTACAATGCTGCACAATGCTGAGTTAGAAAAGCGGTGACTTCGGCATCAGTGGGAGCATGCCGCATGCCGTCTATTCATATTCTAATTAATTCATTATCATATAAACCCTCCCGTAAGAGACACGGCGGTTAATACATATTAATGAAAGCATAGGTCGCGTTTTACTATATGAGAGTGCTCCCCATTGCTTCTTTGTGGCTGGGGGAGGCTGGAAATCTCACGTGGAAAACGAACCAGTAGGTTTGGTAGGTACGTGTGAAGAGGGTGCAAAAGCAAGCTACTAGCAGAAGCCCAAGAGCTTGGCAAGGGAAAGGGAAATGAAGTAAAATCTACGTTAGCTTTAGGGTCGTATGCCTTCTTGATGGTCTCAGAAAAATGTCCTTAAAAGTCTGTTCTGATGAAATTCTAATGACATGATTAGACGAGTATACTCGTCCATTACAACGATGATACCAATATTTCACTATCTTCAGAATGTCTTTAAGATGTTATCAATATTTTGGTCATATTTGTTATTAAAATGTATTAATAATGAAAAAACCTTGAGAGATCACAACATATCAATGAAATTGATGAACACAGTGATCCTGAACCAATAAACCGAGGCATGACGCATAGTGTGTGCGGATTTCTTATCTTTTCAGCATCCACCTTTTACGTGAACTAGTGTCAACTAATAGTATCAAACACTACTTTAGGTGGCTAGGGTATCAACTAATGACACTGCAATGTCTTTGTCAGAAGGATCAGTTCGGATCGCGAGAGTGGCAGGATTTTTGACGTAGCTAGGGTGAATTCAGTTGCAGCCTGGTCGCGAATTCTAGTGGCCGTCTGCTCTGATTGGTAGTTTTTGGTGGATTCTCTAATCAACACCAGGCAAATGCCGGAGCAGTATTCTGACAAACGGGCTACGGACCATGCGCTGTCTTTCCTTCTTCATCCTTGACCTCCAGTCACTCCTTATTTACACACGTCTATATTTACGTGCACTACACAACCACACAAGTCGGATGACCACTCGATAGCTTAGAGTCTGTCCCGTCTGGATCGGTGTCCCGTTGGTGGGAGATACCTGGTTGGGAAAACCCAGCAAGCCAAGTAGTTTGTAGGTTGACGCGGGGTATCACCATCTAGGGGAGGAAAACACCAACATATGTCGTAATAGACACATGGAGTACACTTACGGGCCTAATGACCATAGTACTTGACGCACATATTAACACGAAATATTCAAACAGTCGTGTCAACCGATTTATAACACAATTTTTACATTAATTTTTTTCAAATTTTCCACCACATGGCACACGTTCTGTCTCCGGATATGACGCTGGTCGCTGAATGCCGGCTCCCTGACTCTTGTCGGATATTTTCCCCATTAACAGTTGTACTCCAATGAGGGGTGGCAACAAGACACCCAACGTCTCTTTTGTTTCTCTCGTTGTTTAGATACGAATTTATTGTTTCAGTGTTTAGTATTTTAATTATACATTAATAGAATAACTCTTAGTGATAGTTGCTTCTTTAAACGCTTATCGGATGTTTACAAAGAAAAATGAAAATTGCCACCATACGTAATTACTTCGTGAAAACTAGCGTTCTCTTACAGTCAGGACCACTAACGAACATCTTTCTCTCTCACTTAGAAATCTGTCAATGCAGAGAATAGTTGTCTAGGGAACGTTTAACGAGTACTCAAAAAAAGAAAAAATATATAAAAAAAAGGATGCGTCTACATGTGTTCGCGCGGGAAGGTCTGTTCTTAAAGACAATGTGCAATATGTATGCCATACGTCAAAACAGGAAATTGTTTTAAAAAAAACTTCAGGAAAAACATTGTTACATGCTAAATATATGTATTGTTAGCTCTTAAATGTACAAACTTATCTTCAATAATTTTACAAATAAAATATCCTACTATTCAAGGAAAATAGGGCATATGAGGATGGAGGACCACCCCATTGTTGAACCTTAATGAGGATAATGAAAGCAAAATGGAGAATGAAGAATCTCGCTGAGTCTTTGGCGTGTTATTGTTTTAATTTTGACCAAATGTTATAAATGAGTTATCCGGCAGTTTTATTTATTTGAAAAATGTTTTGTGGTTCTAAACTCTGAGCAGGACAACCTTTTACATAATACGTCAGCAAAACATTGTTTAATTCTAATTATGTACAATGAAACAAACTAAAGGAAGATTCTTTAACTAATTTTTTGTCGGCAGGGATGACTAAGAATTAACTGCCAATTTCCTAAATCAAAATTACAGCGTTTGCGTTCTAAAACCGTATCCAATTTTAAAAAAGTAATATAATGTATTATTTTTTATGAAAAGTTAAATGTCACATAAACAAGCAAGTTGCATCTCTCTTACTGAATTTGAGTATAAACAAACAAACAACTCAGGGGAAACTAACTTTTTGCACAACTTATCCCGCGCTTCGCAATTCCCGGGAAAGCATTTCGCGGAATTAGAGTAAAAGGACGCTACTCTGCGGAACTGTAATTCCTCAGACATCAAAGACAACTAAATTTGCTTTCCGCGAGTCAGTCACTCAGGGAGACAGGGCATGAGCAGGAAGGGTCCTCGTCTTTAAGTAAATATACTCGCAAAGATGAATTTAGAGAAGTGACAAGACGGGACTATTTTGCTCATTAATAATTTCTTTCTGAATATCAATAAATTATAGAACAGTTCTGTAAAAATATCGACACTGTCGTGGAAATAGCTCTGTCCTTCATTTTGAAAACAAATAAAGATGTAATCTTAGTGAAATACATGCAGGGAACACATGAACTATTACATGACATTTTGTCCAACTGTGAAACCAATGGTGGAGCAGTGATTGCTGCCGTGTAGTGATGCTCAGAAAACGATATTACATGTACGAGACATTATTACTACCTTACATGTCAAGGAACGTAATCATTTTAAAATACAATCAAATGTAATTTAATGAATAACATTAAGTTAATTCCCCAACTTAGCTCGTCCATTATTAGTATTGTTTCCTCACAGAATTTGCACAAAAAGATTGGTATCCCCATAGATGATAAAACACGGAAAGCGTAAAGAGAGAGAGAGAGAGTGAGTGATAGAGAGAGTGAGAGAGAGTGAGTGATAGAGAGAGAGTGATAGAGAGAGAGTGATAGAGAGAGTGATATAGAGTGTGAGAGAGAGTGATAGAGAGAGTGAGAGAGATAGAGAGTGAGTGGGAATGAGTGAGAGTGAGAGACAGAGAGAGAGAGAGAGAGTGGTTTGTGAAGGAGCAGGCATTTCGGAGATCATAATGAAACATTCAAGTATAACAGAAGAACATTTCATAAAAATACTTTATTAAGAATATGAGGCTTTAATATATTTTCCTGAAAAGTGACGTTGAATCTGACGAACCTCGTGCAGTTGGAAGCGCTACGTTCGTTCTACTAGAAGTAATAAATTAATCATCCAGCTTCCCCCCCTCCCTTTCCTTCAGCCTGCTTGTTAGTTACGAGGCGTTCCCGCGCCCCCAGGGCTGTGTAGGAACAGTCATATTAACACCATTAACAATTTGCAACGCAGGGTTAAATGGTAAAATTAAAGCTTTTGCATTAAAAAAATGTTTTTTTCCAATTTTGTAGAAGAATTTTCGCAGAGTGCGTACAGTACACGTAACTATTAAATTAATTAATCGTTATACAATTCCCATAGATCTGGTACGAGAATTTATTATTTTTTTTGAAACTTTTCTCAATAACTACGTTATCATTGCTTCGTGGTTCACATTTCATTCCATCACATCACAAAGATGAAAACAAGGTTGACCTTCGAAGCAACTTTTCATAAGTAAATCCCTATTCTATTCTTACGAAACATTCAACTTACAATAGTATAATTTTCAGTTCCCTAATACTCCTTTCCTCTTCAATGTTAGGCGATTTCCATGGAGGGTATTCCCGTAAATCATCCCGATACTTTTCGTCTGGGGTGGCAAATTCCTTCGTTCAAAGCTATTTTATTGTATAAATAAAATACATTCATGCGAACAAGCCCATGGCATCTTTAAGAAATGCTGATACATCCTAGGACTAAAACACACCTATCAACACAAACATCGTGAGTGCACAAGAAGACAAAACATTGCTTTTCAGTACTGTACTGTTGTATCCACAACGCAGTCAGAGGAACGAAAGCCAGTCTTAACTATCGGAAAAGGTTAAGGTCTCGGTTAAGGAATTTAATAGTCCGCCTTCCGTTAAAAACATTCAAAACAAATTAGTTGTAGCGGAAAGTAGTAGATGGCAACTTCTATTACAAGAAAAAAGTTTTACTATTGCTATTATTTTTTATAAGAATATGGTATTAGCAAAGCTACACTCGGCCGATACGAGAAATAACGAATTTGTTTGGCTACAAACATTGGCTATCGTATCGGCCTTCGAAGTTCAACCGTCTCCGTAATTGCCCGTGTGTTGCCTTACGACGGTAATAACTATTACGATTGCCTTCACAGCTGAGACGTTAAGTCCGAAACATATGATCATCATTCTCTAGATCTAACATTCACAAGAAATGTTTGTTGAAAGTGTCTACTTAGTAGTACCTACGAATTTTCCTCTTTCTAAATATGTCTATTACAGGTATCGAACACACTTAGTGTAAACATTACCTGCAAACGATCCAGTGCCTCTCAGCCGTTGCTGAAAACTAGCAGCGTGCTCTCTGAGCTTGTTCTCCACAGTAACAGTTCGATATAGCGCGTTGAGAAAAATCCCCATTTCCCCACCCCATCTTTTACGGTACACCTTGAGCCTATCACTCTATTTAGCTTATGCAAAACGCTACATTTCACTTTTAGCTCGAATTATTTACTGCGATATTACACAAAGAAAGACTACGTCCACCCTTAAACAACCTTCCACCACAACCACACAGGATTAACTGAGAGAAGACGTTATCAACAGTTTCTTCTCGTGGTCACCAGGCAGCGCTACTATACAGAAATTGAGAGCCCATTTTGAACTGTATTTTGTGGATTAACCAGGTATTTTACAGAATTTTTATTTGGGGTTCACTTTCCCCTTGGCTACCAATAGAGTTGTCATTCATAATAAAAATTATCGATCATAATGATCGTTGATTTCACATCAGAATAGATATTTTCTTCCACCGATTGAAATTTCAAAGCATCAGTAAATGAAAAGGAAAAAATGAGCATAAAATACTAAAAGCTTAAGAAAGAAAACAATAAAGATCATTTTCAAAAACGACAAGAATCTAGCTCAATGCATAACAGCTAAAGGAGCATACATCACATTTAAACTTTTTAAGAACAAGGGAAGGGAATGAATGGTTAAATATTTTCACTATAATACCTCAAGATAATTCTACACATCAGAGATGAAATAGAGAAACATTTTCTATTATTATTTACTGTTACACAACTTCTCTTTTAGTACATCAGTACAAAGGTAAAAATAAACTTCAAATTAGTTTTGAAAGAAAATAACTTTGTTATAAATACAAAAATAAAATAAGACGTTCATAACTGTACTTAAACAATAAAAAATGGTACACACGTTATTTACAGTCATGATCTATGTATGCACATTAACAGCAAGACAAATCTGCAGTCTTGGGTGCAAGGACCGACAAACTTATTGCACTATTCTATAAATCGATGTTTGGAATTTCAATCAGTGCAAGAAAGGTTAAGTTCTGATGAATAATAGAAAACATCTCTCATTCTGATCGTCATAATAATAACTTTTCCCGCATCATCCAATAATATATCTCTTTGTAATCGTCAATATTGATCGTTATTCCCGTGTCCTTCGCATTAATACCATGGATGTATTGTAGTTAAGATTTTATCCCTCACTGCCACCCCCTCGGTCGCATATCTCTTCTCCCTCCCACCGTAACACTCTCCGTCCCGCGGACGGTTCCTTTCCCGAAGGCGACAGTTGCAACGGCCACTAAAAGAAACTTGCTTCGTTTCATTTCAAATCACATGTCAGAAACTAATCTTTACTCTTATTAATACTAAAACATTTAATAATGACACACACGTAATTTTATTTCTCTGTTTATGATCTATACATTGCTAGTGAAAATGTATATAGACTTTTTTGCAAGTTCCTATTTATTTGGGAAAATCAGGAATGGAAAAACTAATGAAAAAAATGTATTACTCTTGTAATAGTATGTCTTTTTATTCTCAACCATTCTAAGACGGTTGTGCCGTCATCATTAGGAAACTTTTAACACTGTAATTGATTGTTTGAGGGTAGACCATATATTGAGGTTAGGATTTCGATTTTGGCAAGAATAGAATACTTCTCTAGGTTAGTATTTGGATTTCACCGAGAGTACATTATATCTTACTGTTAAGATTTCGATGTTATCGAGAGTATAATAAGTAATATAATATATCCAGGTTTTAGTATTTCTATTTTATCCAGTTATAATATATCTGGGGGTTTGCAGAAAACAGAGACAGCGAAAGCAAGAGGGTTGGTTGGTTGATCGGTTGTTAGTGATCAGTGTAATGCATGTTTTTCTCGGGCTGTTGTGGGGGTCTTCCCCCGCTACATGGCGAGATTCTGGGCCGACCTACCGTCGGCTAGCGGGGTTTCCCTCAGCCAGGTATCTCCCACGAGTGGGGCACCACTCCAACCGGAACGAGCTAAAAGCTCCTGATCAGTTTCCCGGCATATGGGGTAGTGTAGTGCATACGAGTATTAATGTAAGTAGGTGTAAGGAGCGAGGGTAAGACAAGGAAGAGGAAAGAAAAATCGCGTGCTGTCCGTGGCCCGTTTGTTAAGAGTATTGCTCCGACATTCGCCTGGTGATCGGAGAAACCAGCCGGCCGCAAAAATTCTCCACCAGACGACGACTGCATTCGACCTAGTTGACGAGCTAGAGTCGAAAATCCTGCCACCGCCGGGACTCGAACCCTAGAACTTCCCGCTCAGAGGCACTGCAGCGACATCAGTTGACGCCCTGAGCCACTTCTCCCGGTAGCGTCAAGCGAAAAGGCCAGACAGCAGGGAGCGGCTGCCGGCGCCCTGTGCTCCCCCTGATTGAGTTGGGCGCGGCGTCGCAGCTGCGGGGCGCGCGCCACTCGCGCACGCGCAGGCGCAGCCGCCCGCGCGCTCGCTAACAGTCGGGATTTGCGCGTCGCGCCGCGCCGCGCCGCCCGGATTACGCGATCGGCGCTCGGCAAAGCCCACCGGCGAGACGACTCCGCCCTCGCTCCCCAGGATAAGCTAAATCTCGCACAAAGCAGAACGATTCGCGCCGTTTGCAGTTAACTCCGCTCTTCGAATTCTTATGCAAGCAGCAACAAACAACAACAAAACAATTGGAATAATATTAATAATAAACATAAGCTGGCCAAGGGATGTTGGGCAAGCGATGCTGGCCAAGCTGTCATCTGTAGTCCCGTAGGGTTCATACTATTGACATTGAATATTGACAATTTTGATATAAAATGCCACTTAATATACTTAAATGTGAACTAAGTTTTGTTTTACAAACCTGAACGTAAGATAGTTTCTTAAAACAAGGTTCCAATTAGAGTCAAAGCATTGAAAGAAAATATATAATTTCAAACAAGGGAGGGAGGTGGGAGAAAGGAGGAGGGAGGAAGGAGGAAGGGAGGAAGGAGGGAGAGAGGAAGGAGGGAGGGAGGAAGGAGCGAGGGAGAGAGGAGGGAGAGAGGGAGGGAGGAGGGAGAGAGGGAGGGAAGCGGGAGGGAGAGAGGAGGAAGGGAAGAGGGTGGAAGGGAGGGAAGAGGGTGGAAGGGAGGGAAGGGGGTGGGAGGGAGAGAAGAGGGTTGGAGGGTAGAAGGTGGGAGGGAGGAGGAGGGAGAGAGGAAAGAGGGTGGGAGGAGGAGAGAGGAGGATAGAGGACGGGGGAGGTGGAGGAGGGAGGGAGGTGGAGGAGGGAGGGAGGAGGGAGGGAGGGAGGAGGGTGGAGGAAGAGATTAGGAAGAGAATGATGGAGGGAGGGAGCTGGGAGGAAGGTGGAAGGAGGCGTCGCGACGCGAGGGAGTCTACGGAAATTAGCCAGGCGCGGCGCGTCGCGGCGCGTAACTCTTTTCGCCTGGCGTCCGCCAGAGCGCGCGCCGAAGCGAGCGGCCAGGGATCGATACTCTGCGCATCGAGCTCTCTTCTTTTTCGCCCCCCCCCCTGCCCTACCCTTCCTCCTCCTCCTCTCCTGCTCGACGCCTCTTCGCAGGGAGGTACGAATCAAGTGCGCGCCCCCCGCCGCCCTCTCCAGCCGCCCGAGGGCCCTAGACGCGCGCGATGCGGGGGCGATGCACCGGCCACACGGGGAGAGACGTGACTGGGGACTCTCGGGGGAGAAGAGTAAACAAAAACAGGGTCTCTTGGCTAATCGTCTTAAGTTTTAAATAATGCAGATCACTGTATTGGTTTTCGAGGCAGCATTTAACTAATCTTTTCAAAATGGAAATCCTACGATACAAATTCCCACGATTAATTACGACATATTTTCCAGATTCGCCAACATTTCGATGACACCATCTCAGTATATTTCTTCCTTTTGTGATCAAAAGTATACTTAAAATATTCAAAATATAAACACGTCGTACATTCCAACATTGCAAACCTAATCATCATAAGAATCACAAAGTGTAATTAGCAGAGATAATATCTCGAGTGCTTTGGAAATTGTCGATAAGTTCCCGATTCGCGAAGTGAGGAGAGGATTTATCTGAGAATTTCTAAAGCACAATTGATATTTAATAGAACTCTTCCACGAGTGAAATAATGTTCAACAGAATTCTAAAATGACTCAAATATTGAAAATGACTGAAAGCTATGTTAAAATCAAATAGGTTATGATATAGTTCATACGCAGTTTATTGGACATCGACATAACGATCGATGTACAATACCACCTCCTAAGATAAGTCATAGTTTATGATTGGACAGTAGGATGAAGCAGTAAGAAAAATTGGATAGAAAAAGCGATGAACGTTTTGAGATACCTGATTGGGGCATTTTGTATCTAGAGTTAAAACGTTACTCGTTTTAATTTCACGAGTGGAATAGCCATGATAATTATTGACAGTACAAAAAATCTACTCGTCAAGATCATTCTTTTGCCAAAAAATGTTTTACTACAATGAACCATCCTTAAAGAAACTAAATTTACAATTACGTAACATCCAAATTACGAATGTGATGATTGTATCCAGCTACTATGGGGAGGCGATTGGTTAAGTAATAGCAATTTTAACAATAGTCACTTAGCAACATGCATAACAAGGCCACTAAAAGTAGTGCTGTTAACTAATTGGGTTCCCATCAAAGAATGTTCCACTTCCGTCTTCAATATGGCTATTTCAATCTGTCCACTCGTCTTTCATAATCTTCCTTTTCATCTCATAATTCTCCTTTGCTGCTTACAACTGGTCAATAATCAAGATAGGCTCTACAGGAGCTTCCTCCTCAATATTCAAGAATATCATATAAGAAAGCGAGTAAAAAGAATAAGCGTCCGTCATGAATAACCACATCACGTGGCGTAACGTTGTGCGAAATAGAAATTTGTCATCTTTCTGTAATGGGAGACAGTTTTCTTCTAGTACAAAAAATGTGAAAGATTTGTATCTTTTTCCTCGGCGTAATATATCTATTTTCCATTGGATTTTTTAGAGGTACGAGAAAAACGTGACATAATAAATTCATCAATACATAACAAAATTCAATTCGAAAAGAGACGGAAGAAAAAAAATGTAATATTTTATGTGTATAACGCGTCACCCTGATATACAACGTTGCTCGGAATCGAAAACAGTCTTCATTTTACGATGGAGGATAGCATTCTTCTTGTACAAAGAAATGTGAGAGATTTTGTTCGAGACTCGGCTGTTTCTCTGTAAATGCGATCATTTACCTTTTACTAATACATCAATTTTAAATTACCTACTTTCTCAAATAATATTAATGCATACCTTGAATAATTTTCAATAGTATACAGTAGATTTAAGTTTTCTCACGATTTCATGCGTCGTCATTCGCAAATTACATGCACACGGATACGACGAGAGCATAAAATTTGAACATTTTCAAGAGTAAATTTGTTTTAGTGTTTATGTTAATCCAAAAATAATCATAATGTAATACTATTTTAGAGAAATGAAATGATAAAAACCAAAAAAGTATCACGAATCAGCGGTTTTATATTAAAAACTTGTCAAACCCCTAGGGTCAATAATTTACATACAAATATCTTATCTGTTTTCTTGGCGTAATATATTCATTATCCATTATTCATTATCATGAAAGTGTTAATAGAGGCGTGAGAAAAAGAGACAAAAACATTCGTCGATACATAACAAAATTCAATTTGGAAAGTGAAGAAAGAAAAAATTAAAATGTATTGGAAAAAACGCGACACTGTAATATACAACCACCCCTACCTATAAACGACTCCAGAAATACAACAAATACACCGAAGATAACTGCAAAATAAACTCATCTGTCATGCAGCATGCGTACCGGAGCGGGACAGGCCCTTAATTGTATTCGCATCCGCGAAGGAAACGCTTTTCCGAAGTATATCGAAGGAAGATAAGACGCAAAGCAATTTCTCGCGGGGGCGGCCGGGGCGGAGTGATGGGGAAGATAGAGCGCGCTGAGCAATGGAGCGCGATTCCTTGTGCGCGGGCCGCCACTCGGAGGAGCGAGATAAAGAAGCATACGTGGCTCTTCGCGGGCGCCCGGCGCATATTTTACGAGAAACTGCACCCTTCATTCATCTCGACAGCGGCAGGCGGCGCGTAGGCGGGGCCGGGGGGAAGGGGGAGGGATATCTGGCTGGAAAAGATGAGAGAGGCACGCGGAGGAGATGGATGCAGATTCGGGAAGGGAGGAGCAATGAATGAGAGTAGTGGGGGAAGAGAGAAGATGGTGGAGAGGAGTGATGGAATGCCCAGTGGGCAGGGCGGCAGAATGTGGATGGGAGCGGAGAGGTCGGGAGCGCAGAGGTCGGGAGCGCAGAGGTCGGGAGAGCAGAGGTCGGGAGAGCAGAGGTCGGGAGAGCAGAGGTCGGGAGTGCAGAGGTCGGGAGCGGAGAGGTCGGGAGCGGAGAGGTCGGAAGCGGAGAGGTCGGGAGCGGAGAGGTCGGGAGCGGAGAGGTCGGGAGCGGAGAGGTCGGGAGCGGAGAGGTCGGGAGCGGAGAGGTCGGGAGCGGAGAGGTCGGGAGCGGAGAGGTCGGGAGCGGAGAGGTCGGGAGAGCAGAGGTCGGGAGCGCAGAGGTCGGGAGCGGAGAGGTCGGGAGAGCAGAGGTCGGGAGAGCAGAGGTCGGGAGAGCAGAGGTCGGGAGAGCAGAGGTCGGGAGAGCAGAGGTCGGGAGGCAGCGGTCGGGAGAGCAGGGGTCGGGAGAGCAGGGGTCGGGAGAGCAGAGGTCGGGAGAGCAGGAGTCGGGAGCGGAGAGGTCGGAAGCGGAGAGGTCGGGAGAGCAGAGGTCGGGAGAGCAGAGGTCGGGAGAGCAGAGGTCGGGAGAGCAGAGGTCGGGAGAGCAGAGGTCGGGAGAGCAGAGGTCGGGAGAGCAGAGGTCGGGAGAGCAGAGGTCGGGAGAGCAGAGGTCGGGAGAGCAGAGGTCGGGAGAGCAGAGGTCGGGAGTGCAGAGGTCGGGAGAGCAGAGGTCGGGGGAGCAGAGGTCGGGAGAGCAGAGGTCGGGAGAGCAGAGGTCGGGAGAGCAGAGGTCGGGAGCGCAGAGGTCGGGAGCGAAGAGGACGGGAGCGACGAGGCCGGGAGCGCAGAGGTCGGGAGAGCAGAGGTCGGAAGAGCAGAGGTCGGAAGAGCAGAGGTCGGAAGAGCAGAGGTCGGAAGAGCAGAGGTCGGAAGAGCAGAGGTCGGGAGCGCAGAGGTCGGGAGCGCAGAGGTCGGGAGCGCAGAGGCCAGGAGAGCAGAGGTCGGGAGCGGGGCAGTCGGGATCGGAGAGGTCGGAAGCGGGACAGTCAGGAACGGCGCAGAGCGAAGATATCGGGAGCGGAGTGGAGGTAGCTGAGGACGTTTCAGGAAGGTATGTGGGGTTGGCGGTCGCGGAGGGCAGGCGATAGCAGAGAGTAGAGCGACTGATGACAGAGGCGAAAAGGAAATACGTCGGGGCCTGTGACGAAGAGGCAATGGAGGGGAAGGGGTCAGCTTTTCTCAGCAATAGTAAAGGCTGTGGTGGTGCCAACAAATCCGGTGGTGGGCGGTGGGTGAGGACAAGTAGCCGGACGGGGGGGATAGGACGGCTGCGGGGAGGCGGGCGTGAGGCCAGCGAGGCTGGAGGACGTGCGGGGGGGGGGGACCGGACGGCGGCTTCGGCAGCCAAAAACGCTGGCGGGCGGAAAATGCGTGAACAATGTGGTCCACTATGTTATGGCCGGCGGTGGACAGGGAAGACACAAGCGGTACGACACTAACAGCGGTAGACCTGCAGCGTAGAAGAAAAACCATGTCAAAGACCTGGCGTAAAAGTGGGAACTCTATAGACACTTACTTAAAAACAACGATATCGTCTAAGGATATCTAGATTCACTTCCTTAAAAAAACATTTCTTTTTGGGTTTCACTAATTTGATACTTCATATTTCACCTGATTTCAATATAAAAACATGTGTATGGTTCAGATTTATTCTGACGGCACAGAAAAGTCGACGCGGTTCAGAGTCAGTGCCAAAGAAATAGGTAGTGTGGTGCCAGGTGGTGCGGTGTGATTGGTTAGTGGGTGGGCGTGCGTGGCAACGATCCTGCAGCCGGCATCTTCAAGGCAGAAGGCGGGCTGCGTCGAAATTCGACGACAGACGCGAACCTACCCATCTGCTTTCTTCATACAATAATGTGCTAGCACGCGTGCTTGCGAGATGTTTCAGGGTAATGGGGAATTTATGATATGTGATAAGACGGATCAAGTACAGGAGTAACTGCACGCAAACGAAATTGGGGAAATAGGAGCAGTGGTTATCATTAAATGTTATCTAAAGTAGAGGATGATTTCAAAACAAGGAAATGCGAGTCATTAGTAGCGTTTGTGGGGTCAGCGGAAAAAGTAGTAGCATTTGGTTGGCAACGTGAATCAAGGAAGCGACAGGATGGATGCAATCGATAAAGCGGAAGTGATGATACCAGTACAAAGAGAACATGCGAGTGGGGATTATGTGAAGTGTGAATTTTCCGAAGTGCCGCAGAGCAACGTAGTGATGGAATGATCACGCGGCGGGATGACAGTACATTAAAGAAGCTAGCGTCAGTGTACGCCGCTTCGTTTGAGCGAGCGCTGGTTTGACGGGATGAGGTCAGTAGTGGGCGACGGCACATCGGCGTGCCGGTGCGCGCGATGGGGGAAAAGAAGCAAGGAACACGGAGATGAGTGATTTCGGACGAGGCGACGAGGTGTTCATGCTCGTGGGCATCTAGGTCGAATACAGCCGCTGTTGGAGGAGAATTCATGGGTCAGCTGTTCTGATTCTCAGTTTTCCGTACTTTCTCTGGTCAACACCAGGCCAATATCGGAGCAGTACTCTAAACAAACGACTGCGCGCGATCTTTCCTTCCTCTTCTTTGTTCTATCCTCACCATTTTCTAACACACACACACATTCACACACATGAATGCACTCTATCCCACAAATCCAGAGATCATCCGACTTGAAACTTGTCCCGGCTGCCCCGCGAGTTTCAGATTCTGTGTGAAGCGTTGTGAAGGGAAGACCCCGCAAGCCGACGTAAAGGTCGGTACTGGATTTCGACATCCAGCGAGGGAAGATGATCGCCACCTCCCGTAAAAAATCTTGCACTTCGACAATGGAACTAATGACTTGAGCAGTTTACGTGCCCATAATCCCCAATTAATTCAATCAATCAATTGGTGGTCAAGAGGGAAGATGATCGGCACCTCCCGTGAAAAATATTGCACTTCGATAATGGAACTAATGACCTGAGCAGTTTACGTGTTCATAATCCCCAATTAATTCAATCAATCAATTGGTGGTCAAGAGATGAGATGGCCCACCCGTGGTGCACCCGTCGGCCGACGCCACCCACCGCGCCCAGCGACGTGGGTGCGAAGTAGCCTAGGGGAGCATAGTGGGGTAGGCGGAGTGGGGGGAGGGGGTCGCTTAAGGCGCTGACGTGGGCGGGAGCACGACTGTTGGTCGGCAAGTTTCCAAACTGCGCTCCCTTCGTCGCTGCCACCGACGACGCCATCCCTATCGCCTCCACCACCGCACACTGGGGCCAGACCTCAGAAAGCTGGTCAAAATGTGAAAACGTTACCCAAATATAATGTAACTTTGTATACAATTGTTTTGGTTCACGCTTTACTATTCTGATGTAAACATTGCATAAAAACAAAATGGCGGATTAAAAGTTTAAAAATCTCAAAATGTTTCTGCAAGACCTGTAGAATAGCAGCTAATAGCATGTTGTTTTTTGAAATGTCAATAGCTAATTAATAGAGAATTGAGTTTTTACAAATTTCGTTGAAGAACTCTGGAACTTATAATTGTTTTTTTCATTAAAAACGACTACAAAAAAATTATATCCTTTTGTTTAAACATTAATTACTAATTAGTTAATTTTAACATGTTTTTTCAAGTATTGTAATACATGTATACTGTGGCGAAACCGATTTCGTCATACAAAATTTCATAAGGCTGAGGGGCAGTTGGGAGAATGTAAACAGATTCAGCTGTAGCTCGGAGTTCGACTGGGGATGTAAACACTGCGTCGCACGTGCAACTTCACTTATCGCGGGAGGCCATTACCGCCTCCTCCCCATTAAGCAGGCCGTTTGGAGGACTGCCGTTGACAGACACTGTGCAAGTGTTCACAGCCGGCTGCAGATTTCGAGACCACCCACTTTCGGGGGAGCCCAGAGCAATACTTCCGTCATCAAACGCGCCCCCCTACACAAGCCAGGGCCAGAGTCTAGAAGGTTCGAGAACAACCCCGCATGCTCGCAGCACGCACAAAGAGTGGAAGTTTCCTTCGCTTCTCACGCTGCGATTGGGTTAAAATATTTCACTACGCAACAACTCTTGACCAATAGCGACACTGCTATCAAAGGGAACTAGTACACATAAGAAATTGGGGTGGGGGGAAGAGTTAACCTGGTGCGATTTCGACGGAGAGAACGGCAGAAGGGATTTGAAGTCTAGACAGGACAGTCGGGGCAGAAGTTTCTCTTGGGGGGAATATTTTTCGGTTAGAGACAAGTTTACCTCTACCGAACTTAGAATTTTACAGTACCAGCTCGAGCATTGAGCAGACTGTAGTAAATAGAGGAACTTCTCTGGAGTTTGATAATTCGTGTTCTTGAATTATTCGTGACGGATTTCTTAATTTTCTGAAACCGGACTTGTAAAAGACTGTCATAATAATCAGAGGAACGCATGGTCGTTTACTCCGCGCCTGAGGTCGGGAGAAAAATCCCGGCGATCTTCAAGTACTTCCAGTCGCCCAGACATCGCTGCCAGTTCGCCCAGACATCGCTGCCAGTGGTGGCATTATAACCAGAGGGTCGCCCAGCTGACGCACGCGTCGAGAGGGTGTGAAGGGACGGCCGCGGTCGCGTCCTCGCCCAAGGCCGCCGCCCCCCTTCCAGACGCCATCCGAGGGCCCGCCTGGGCACACAAAGGACCCTACGAGGTTGAATAACCCGAGGGTCATTCAACCCCAAGACTTATGTAATGCAGTGTCGCGCTTGGGCACGTTAAATTATCATCCTGTAACTCATGTAAATATTAGTTGTAACAAGTTGATTTTCTTCCTAGTCATAAGCTTTACTGATTACTAACGCCTAATGTTCTTTCCTTTTTTTTAATCGATCTCTTCAATTTTTTTCCATTGTTAGTTTATAATTGTAATTTCCCTGGCGCATTTTTTTTATTATCATTTTTGCCCAGAAATAAATTGAATCATTTTACCAGTGAACAAGTGTTTATTTAATTTGTGTTTCTATTGTACTGCATAACAGTTCCTTCCATCACCGATCTGAGCTAGTGGCAGGGTCGCCAACCGGTTCCACAGGTAATCGGTTCGGTTACAATACATTGTGCTCACATCCGATTTTCGACCATTTTGAATGATGAAAGTTGCTCAAAATCGAAAACAGCTGCTCGCTCAACGGACAAGTTTCTAATGATGCAGAACGTCACTGTGACGCCTCGGACCTTTTCTAATCGTGCAATTAGACACTACGCAATTCCTTACTTTAATTTCCCTTCAAGAAAAACTTTTTTTTTTCGAATTTTGGCCACCTTTTTAGATTTATCCCCAATGTGCAGCGCCTGCGCACTCCTTTCCACGGCGTCGACTGCCTTCGTTGCACCAACTATAACTGTTTCCGCCACCATAACGGTCACCACCACTCGTCGTCGTTGTCATCGCCGTCATCGCCATCGTCGTCATCATCATCATCGTCGTCGTCGTATTCATCGTCATCATCGTCGTCGTCATCGTCGTCGTCGTATTCATCGTCATCGTCGTCGTCGTCATGGTCGTCATCGTCACCACCACCAACGACTGTCCCCGCTCGCCACCGTCACTATCACCTCCACCGTCTCTATTTCCGTCTCCACCATTCAGCTCCTCCGCTCGTCTTCCCCCGTTGCTGTAGCTGAGGGGCACCCACCTACCACACACACACGCCAGCGCCGGCCCCGCGTTTTCCGATTTGTGCGCTACAATTCCCAGGTTACCACCGGCCGCCGAATCCACGCAGTCGCTTCGCTCTTCTGCATAGAGCTTCGCTGCTCTTCGACCTCCTTATCTTATTCTTGACTCCGTGCAATTCAAGACATCCTGTCTGAGATACTGCCTTAGGCTTTTCTGTGAAGCTATAAATGATGGGCGAAATTTCGTTTGGCGCTTATCTTTCCATTCACAAACGGCATTACACGATGCCTCCAAACTTCTAAAGAGGATAGCACACAATTGAGTTGATTGATTAATTAATTTCTTATTCAAAAATCGATTATATCCAAATATATTTGCGGGTAATACACGTGAAATTTGTGATGGATGAAGCAAGCATTCGTCAGTTATTCTGTGATCACTGAACTATAAAACAGCTGATATATATGGCACCTTGCCACATTTTCTATCACTATAGAGTAACCATTCTGCGTTCGTAAAGAACGATTATAAAAACCATTCTCTGTAAGAGACCTCTTATTTTAGCAATCACTTATTGCAAAAGTACTGCTTTAGTTATTAAGTGCCGACTATGAATTCGATCCTTAGGAGTGCATATTCTTTTTAATGAGTCTAAGCCATATGGCCATATCTGGAAGTGGTACATAAATATGACTGGTAGGTAACGAATACACGATCTAAAATACAATGGAGCAACGGTGGAATGAGAGGCAGGGAAAATGGAAGAGATTTATATACCACAAATTCCACGTGGATCGACCGGAATTCGAACCGCGGCCCCAGCGGCGGGAGGCGAGCGGTCTCCCCACACCTCGGGCCATCCCCCTCAGACAACGCCGAACCTCACGGCGCGGTCTTTTTAGTCCGAAGTCCGCCCCCGCGCCGTCGCCGGGCGCCTGGGCCGCCGCCGCCGCCGCCGCTGCCTCGCAGCCTCCGCCCCGCGCCGCGAGTGGCGCGATCGATGGGCGATTGCCAAGGGGCGCGCGGGCGTTGCTCCACGCCACTTCATGCCCTGCGCCACTCCCCAACCCCACCGCCCTCGTGCCCCCTCGCGCTGCGTCTCTTGTGTCGCGCGTTTTGTTGACTTCGTGCCATTTTTTAATTTTAATTTATTGACTTACCGTGATTCCTTATAGTCTTTCGGTAATTTTATATATACACGTAAGTAACATAGAAAATAAGCGATAATCGTTCGGTGAGTGTGGTTAGCAAGACGTTCCCCGAATTGAGTATATGCCGATGTAAACATAAAATTGAGGTATGTTGTTCAGTGTAAGGTGGGGAGAGAGAAAGAGAATTGAGATTTAGATGAGAATGTTGGTGTTCATATTTATAAGGTGGGGAAGAGGTCCTTTGGAAAGCGTGAGAGAGTGCATAGTTGGGGGGGGGGCGGAGTTGAGAGCGGTGAAGGTTTTTATTTTATTTGGTACTAGCTGCCGAACGCGAGATTGCCTGCCATTTATCACAATCAACGGTCATCGGGAAAAATCTGAATAATAGAGGGTTGTTCTCCATTCAACTACACTATAAAATGTAATTACACACTGTAAAATAAATTAACATTACTTATATCCCCGAGCTTCTGTTTTTTGCCTCCTCCCCCTTTGCCTCTCACACCGCCCCACCTGGCCCCCTTCCCTGCGACCTTTCCCTGTGATATGCCACGATCCACCCCGCCCTTTCTCTCCTCCACTCTTCACGCTTCGCCACGCCCGACGCAACGATGTCTCCACGACCCGACCATCCTCACCAAATCCTACCAAACCGTGCATTGCATCGCCATGAATTTCGATTCATGTATCAAGTATACAGATCTATTGCTCACCGTCAATTCTATTGGGAATAAAAAAAAACACAAAATAACAGGTTTAAATTGAAGTGCCTTAAATTAAAGTAAGACTCCCCTGTAAAAGTAAATATTTCAGTAGAAATATCGCGCTCACAATGCACTGTTGTTACTGCAACTGGGGTAACTGCAACACAAAGAGAAGGCTGCAGTTCGGAACCAGTGAGTTGAGGAATTGCTTTGTAAACGCTGCTGGATTCGACCGATTGTAACTGAGGTTCACATCTGATTATAGTTATAAGAAAGTAACACAAGTTTAATATTTTATCATTGTTTCATGTGTATTTCCCTTATACCAATTTTCTGTAAATTTTTAACCGTCATTCCTTCGAGCTGGTGGCAGACTGAATAACAGCGGATATTTTACAAATTATTACGGGTGGAAATGTTGGGCGTCGATGTATTGCTTAATGACTCTTCGCTTCAGCAAGTAGCAATCGTTTCGGTTTGTCTTCGTCTTTTATTCTGTCTCATTTTGCTTCGAAGTTGGCAAGAGGAGGACAGGCTCAAAGTTGGCAAGCGGCGGAGCTTAGGGTCGACTCGCGATCAGGGTGCGAAATCTTTTCGTCTTCCATTAGAAAATAAAATTTATTTTCTCAATAAATTTAGTTAGTACTTGCATTTCGCATATATTTGGGAATACTTTATTTTTAAACTGTTAATCCAGTGTGGCACTCTGGTTTGTTTTGTCCTTCAACTTCTCTTTTTTTGTTATGGTATGCAATTTGAAGTTATTACATTCTCTCTATAAAGATATAAACTTTTCTTCGATTACAATGTGCATATTTGAGCAAAATGATCCTGGCCCGTTGATTCTACGAGCAACTTTCTGCCAAAATCGTTTTGTATTTTTGATGTCATTCTTTAGACTTCAGATACATACTAGAACACAACGCTACGCAACGACAAATTAGCACTTACTAGGTAGTTTCTCAAGAAATTTTTTCCAACTTAAGAAACTCCTATATCCCTGGAGAATTACAATTATTGGTGAAATGTTAATTGCTTTTTACTGTTTTAACATTTTCTTCACGAGTATCGTACACTATATTTGCTGTTATGACTTCTATAATAAAGCTTTTAGAAAAATATATTTTATTGAATTTTAGAGTAAAGAATTAATCAATCCCAGATGCTATCAACATTCATTCAATGAAATGGAGAAAAAACTCATGAAAAAGAACAAATAGGTTCGGGTTTTAGATAAACACTGCTGCAGCACTTCTGGCAGAACGAGCGAACAGGGAATGAAGGTTAATTAATATGATTTTCAGAAGGACAGAATCGTTAGTGGAGTGAGTGTAATGAAAACACATTTAAAAGCTGATCAGAATTTACAGACTGTAATTATAATAAAAATAACAAGATGGAGACAATTACATACAAGTAAATATAATGAAATAGAAAAACATGAATGAAGACACAATAACGACACTAAATAACACGAAAAATTGAAAACAGTATTCTACACTTTCCGCTTCACTAAATGTCGTCAACAACACTTAACTAGCGTTTCAACGCGCTAATCGTCGCTGCCGCTACAGCAGCCATTTGACACAAGTGACTCTTACTCCTGCAGCAAATGAAACAATTACATCACCACTCTAGCTGTGGCCGCTTCCTTTGCGGCCACTCCAGCTGCAACAGACTTCAGACGAACCTTCCTTCCCTTTTGTCGCTCTGGAAGATCATGCGTCATCTCTCTGATGTTGACTCGTACGCTCAGTTATTTGGAACAAGTGTTAACTCTCTTCTTCATTCATTTTTTTCTGGACTTTTCTTTTATTTTTGTTTCTCTCAGGCAGCAATTTCATCTATTTTTTCTTCGTTACATAGTGGATGTAGTTCCCAGACCGCAAGTGAAGACACCGAATCTTCCTTGACAGGGAGGTCCAGGTTAGAGTCCCAAAGATGGCATGATTTTCGACATCCGTTAAGTGGGTAGATCAACGCCTCAGTAAGAACTCTGTAGCGAGGATTTGAAGAAATCAATGGCTTGGCTGTGGTTGCTTTAGTTTGAAGGGTCGCGTGTTCGAATCCCGTCCCGGACCTGGATGTATGTGTGTCCGTATGCGTGTTTCGCCACCATTATCCCCAAGTTACAAATCTCATGTTAAATTACAGTGGTCGCTATACGACTCTAGCAGTTGAGAAGCGATCTAAAATAATAAAAAAATAACATTAATAATACATTCGACGTGATTGCGAAATATATAGAAAATAATGATATGAAATAGGATACTCTTTAAGCAAACAATTTCACGAAATAATTGGTGAAAAATGACACGTTGTCATATTTCCGATTACTTCTAGAAGCACATATTCCGCATGACGAACGTCTTGGAATGACAACATCTACAAGTGAGAACTTCTTTAAAGTAATCACATATTGCCTAAGGTTTGGATCTACAAACGCTTACGTATTCAATAAACTTATGTACATCAGATATATTATTGACAATACAATAATCCATGTTGATCTGCCCTACAAACGTAACATTTTAAGGTCATTAGGATGTTGTCTACAATGGCACCACCCAACCGATACGTACGCCGATAATAAGCGCGACCTCTCGTTAGGAGATTGACAGATAGTACATGAACATGCACCCGGAAAATGGCACATGTAGCGAGTATGCCATTGGACAACATTCGCCATTGTCAAGGGAGGAAATAGCCGGACCATATTGGAGATGACCAGCGTGTGCAAAGGTCACCTGCGTGTTTTTTATGTGAAAGGAAAGTGTGATGCAAAGAAAATAAAGAAGGGACTTATTCTTCAGCAGTCGCGTGTTGTTTGATAACTAGCAATTACGTGGGGGTATCTTGGTATGGGTGTTGGGATCTCCAGAAAGTTCTACATATCATTACTACTAATTGAAGATTTTGTTACTTCTAAAGCTATTTATTTCATAAATTATTTTTCACTATATCGTAAGATAAATATTTGAATTTTATTGATTTAAAGTGCAAAATCCAAAAAGACAACAATATAATGGAATTCTCTTGGTAAATATTAAAAAATAAAAACAATACCCTAAGTGTAAGTCGTTATTAATTAAAAAAATGTATTATGACGTCGATCTACTTTAGATGAAGACCTATTGACTTGAATTTAATATTGTAGCATTTGTAATATTGGCTATCAATTTAATTAAACTTCAAGATATATGTTTGGGAAAGTATATAATTTATTACTTTACATTGATGAAATGTTGGAAAGCAATTTTTTCTGTAAAGTTTTATTTCTTTGTTTTTACTATTATTCATATAAGTACTTACGTAGTATAGAGAAAGTAATGAAATAATGTAACGAAAAGTGACGATTTTTCTGAAGAAAAATTTGTATTGTAGATTCCTAATACCAAAAAACTGTGTAATCTTCTTCCTACACGTAGTTAATTACTTTCACTAACAGGTTGTGACGTCAGAATCCATGTTTTGAGATACCTTGATACCGAAAAGTTGGTTTACGAAAAAACAGTACATCCACCTGCCTGTGCTAGCAGCAGGATGGATAAACAGCAGAACGATAAACATGCCTTTTTCCTTAATGGATATGTCTGATGCCCTTCGCTTCTAAATCTGAAACGGATACCTTCTATTCGGAAGGTGCTCAACGGCATTTTCAAAATTCATCCTCGCAATCATTCATTTTCATCAACACCAACATTTTCAAAATTTTCTCAAAATTACTTCAAATGTTTTATGAAACTTTGTCCTTGGGTAGCGTAAATAATACTTACAAAGCGACACAGGTGCCAGTTTCGTTGAATTACCTGAATTTTCAAAACCCGGAAAAGTCAATTTTTTAACAACCAGATATTCAAGAAAAATTTCTACTTTCAATATTGCATTTTAGCAATGTTAACTTGTTGGAATTTTAAAAAATACAGAGGGATGTAAAAGGGATTATTTAGTATTAGTACACAGGGATGTATTAGTGTCAGTGATTCTTATACCCGGCTGTTCTCACATATAAAGAGGGAGTTTAAAGAAAAAACTTGTTGTTTTTGAGAAAATTATGTTCAAAAATTGGCTATATTTCACGCAAAAACTACTCATATTTTTGAAAAATTGTACACAATCTAATTTCAAGATCTGTTGTTAATGAACAGATTTTATGGAAGAAAAATCTCTCTTCAATATTGTAGTTGTAGGAAAATCAAAACATTTGAGATTTTGGTATTTTCGAATAATCAGAATTCAACAAAATTGAGACCCGCGCCATTTTTAAGAGTTCTTTACGCGCAGACGGTGCCCTGTGGGCGGAGATACATATACTGCAAGCTGACTTTATCGTAGATCGGCGTTGGATCTCACCACCCAGCAAGACGACCTGTAGGTCGGCGGTAGATCTCACGTCGTAGCGGGGAAGAATAGAACGACACTCGCGGAATACGGACGACACTCACGATAAAATAAGCACGAGACAAATGAGGGCAGTTGACATGCCCGGAAAGAGAAAATTACCGATTAATCAACAAATGAAAATTCTTGTACACAAGAAACACGACTGGCTTTCTGTATGAAAAAATGGAGTATTGTATAAAGTCTCTACAATTTTACTACTACGCTTCTGTGTGGACAAATCAATAATTAACAAATAAATAGAAAAATAAGTAATATTAATCAATGCACAATATTATAATCACTCAGGACGTATTCTTTCCCCAACCTCACTAGTTTTATACGGTTTAAAAAAAATTTTCGAAATCAATAAAATGTGATACAAAACCATGAATTTAAATATGAAATTTTAGAGTTCCAAAGTGGAAACAGACACTATTTGATTACTATTCGTTTCTAGAAAAGTATATATTAATTTGTTATAAACTCATAATTTGATAAGTTATCTGCAAAATCATCGAAATCATTAACTACTAAACGATGTCGATACGAAATTTCTTGCCAGTTTGTGGCAGTTTTATTAGTGTTTAATGTTAAGTTTTCTAAGGACTATTTTTACTTCCAAAACTAGTACTGATGCATCTGGGTAAAAATTCGAAAATAAAGCAAATCCAACATCATCTAATTAACAAATGTAAATTTAGAATAAATAAAGCAAAATACAGGCACTCGAATTTCACTATAATATTCAACTTTGCAAATCATGCGATTGTTAATTAAAACATTTTGTGATTGTCAGATTAATACATGTAAAAAACGCTATACTTTCTTCATTGCACTGTTTCTTTCGAAACATAAAACAAACACACTCCGACATTTTTATAATAAAGTATGAGTAGAAATAATAAGATTTGATTGATCAAAAGGACGAGGAATGATTGTCAGAGTGAGTGCCGCAAATGTTTCTGCTCTTGTACATTTGATTCACCTAAAAATGATCGGAGGAACATCAAAAGATTTTAAGAGTAACTTATATCTAGGGTTCTCAGCCATTTTGTTTAAGCTAGTCAATTGCTCACGATAAATCTGGAACATTTGTAACACGAAATTGGGACTTCTTGGCCTAAACGGTATTGTAGAGAAAATCTTTTACGTTGGGGTAAACCTACTGTACATTTCCCGACTATTGCAAAGCTTAGCTAGCAGGCGCAACTCATTGAGTACTCTACTTGTATTACATGTATCATTAAGAACTGATTTTTATTTATTTACTGATTTATTAAAAATCATAGAACACAAAAGTATATTTAGATTTTCGACAAATATATACTGTCATTGTAATATGATCCTTTGTCGTAGAATAATGACGCGATGTGGTTTTGCGGAGAGGAACGGCATACGTAGTGGAGGAATATGACAAGATATTTGCTCCGCCCATTTTCCCTAGAGATCCACTTTACTACTGAAGAAGATCATCATTTTAAGGTAGTGGAGAGTACGTGTGCAGTGCGGCGTGGAATGGGACGTCAGACCCTCGATGTAAACTCCTCGAATCTGGAACGGCACGGAGCGGTACTCGATGGCGCCCTGACACGACTCCTCGTGAGCACTTACTTTATGGAGCACCACCGCGCGAAGCTCGCGACGCACGCCTGCGATGACCCACGAAACGCGCGCGAGGTAGCAGGGTGAACTCCGCCGATCACGAAGCAGAGGAAGAAGAAAAAAAGGAGTACAAAGCAGGTTTAAACAAAAAGAAACAGAGGGCGCGAAAAAGAAAGTTAAATTTATAAAGAGTGAGCGAAAATGAGAATGAGAATGAGAGGGCAAGAGATAGTGGGAACGATATGTAGAAGGGGAGAGTGACGGCGAGTTTGAGAAGGTGAGGGGAGAATGAGTTTGTGAACGACAGCAAGAAGGAGAGAGAGAGAGAGAGAGAGAGAGAGAGAGAGAGAGAGAGCAAGAGGAGAAAAATATAATAAGAACGAGAAAGAGAGAATGAGAACGAGATATAAAAAGTGAAAACAAGGAACAGAGTGACAGAAGGACCAAATAAAGGATAGGATAAAGGATAAAGAGTGAGCAAGATAGTAAGAACGAGAGCGAGGGATAGAGAGTAAAAACGGGAACGAGGAAGCAATAAAGATAAAATTTCAGTAAGTTAAAAGACAAGAGATGCCGAGAAAAGAGCAACAAAAAGTGAAGAAGGAAGTTCTAGAAAAGGAAACAGATTTTAAACGAAGAGGGAAAAATAGAAATAGGAGGAGACCGAAAGGGAGATAGGTAAGAACATATAAGAGCATCGGAAGAGAGCCCTGTCCGAGAGGGACGTCCGCGAGAGGGGGCGTGGCTCCTCCCTCACCTGCGCCGGGCGGCCGCTCGCCTCAGCGCCAGTCGCCCAGAAAATAAGCAATTCCGGAAGCGCCGTCCGCGGCCTATGATCACAGGGCCCACCGGGGCGGGGCGGGGCGGGGCAGGGCGGGGCGGGGCGGAAGGAGAAGGGCGCTTCCGAAGAGGCCGGTCAGAGACTGAAGCGAAACTGACTTTAGAAGGCGTCTCACGTGCGGCGGGCGGCTAGGACCACTGGAATGCCGCCCCAGCACTTTTGTTAATGGAAAGAGAAAAACTTGTCCTTTCCTATAAAATACGGTTGAGCTCAATGAGAAACAAAATGGTCAGTATTAGTGAAATAAACGATACTTTTGGATATTTTAAGGAAATGATAACTTGAGTTTTTGACATGTGAACGTTTTGCTCGTCAGTGCAATTGTTCGAATAAATGTGCTCTCTTAAAACATTGTGACAGTGGCCAAGATTACTTTTTGCCTCCAGGATTATGGCAATACCATTTTACGACGGAGATAGTGAACAAGGCGACACTAGAAGGCGTTACCTGTTACTTGTTACTTGTTTCAAACATAGCAAGTAAACAAAATGCAAAGTAAAATGGATTACGGTAGTAGAAGGGTAGCACGTTTGTGTATGCGTAGGCATCTTTATGTGATTTTTATGTTGTTATGAAATACATAAAACGCGTTTATAACGAACGATTTATGGTTATAGTTTTGTCTTTTGATATTTTATGTATTATTGTATAATATATATTGCTTTGTTGTATTCTGTATATTTCATTCAATTTAATTTAGAGGCACTTTCACAAAATAACGTTCAAAATAAATTATATTAAAATGATAGAGAATTGCCCCGAAAAGCAGAGATTACAACTGTCGATCTTTCATATGGCAGTTCTTCTTCTTTGATCCAGTTCTTTTGTAGACGGAAGTTAGGCGACCCATCTACATGGCTTCCACTGTATTTTCCCACACTTGTCGATTCTCTGCCTTCCGCATTGCTTCTCCTCGGCTCATACCAGTGAAGGTCTTGCATTGGTCTATACATCTCGTATCTATTCTTTCTCGGCCTCTTTTTCCTTCTACTTTACCTTGAACTATCCGTTTCTCAAGCCACGTTCCATTCCTTCGTACGATATGTCCCAGGAATATGAGTATTATTCGTTTGCAGATATCCACCAATCTCTGTTGAATGTTTAGTCGGTTTATATTTGAGAGGTTAGTCTTTTTTTCAGTTCACGATTCAACAGTCGACGGTAGGCCCGCCTTTTAAAAGCATTAATTCTTTTTACATCTGCTGTCTTAAAAATCCAGGTTTGTGTTCCTTATAACATCACAATAGGTCTGTTAATCGGAAATAAAAGGGTACATGCCTATTATGCAGAAACAGCAGTAGATAAAAACAAAGAAACGACAACACTGATACAAGTCGAAAAATATCAAAGAACAAATGATGCTCCGCAGACGACAAGAGAAGCACATGCGATCAAAGCCTCCAGGGAGGGGCCGATATGCAGGATGCGACAGTGCGGGCGAGGCAGCCGGAGAGCGTCGTGGGCGCGAGGGGAGGGAGATATGCGCTGGTACGGAGCCCGCGGGGGCGATGGAGGGGGCGTGGCCGGGGGCGGGGCGAAGCCGAGATAAAGGCTGCTGAGCGCGCGCGGTTGGCGACGCTGGCGGCGGCGGACGTGGGGACGGGTGGCGAGGCAGCGCGGGTAGCCGGTTGGGGCGGCCACGGCGGGGTGGTTGTAGGGCAGAGGTGTGTATCAAGGTACGAACGGAGCTCCTGGCCTGGCGAAGGATCAGGGGAAATGGAACGGATGAGGTGCGTTGTCGGGCGCGAGAGGTGAGTGAGTGGAAAGGAGCAAAAGAGAGTGCGAGCGGAGGCAGTGGACGGCTCGTGAAGGAGGCGAGGACGGGACGAGTCAGGACGAGATGGAGGGCGAGAACGGAGTGGAGGAACGGGATGGAGGTCGGGACGGAGGTGGGTATAGGACCCCGGTGTATAGGGATAGAACGCAATGGAGGCGGAGACGGAACGGAGGCGAGATCGGGAAAGGATGGTGGTGGGGAAGGGACGGAGGTGTAGACAGGATGTAGCCAGAGACAGGGCGAAGGCGGGGCCGTGCGTAGGCGGGGACGAAACGTAGGCGGGGACGAAACGTCGGCGGGGACGTAGGCGTGGACGGGATGTAGGCGGGGATGCGACGTAGGCGGGGACAGGACATAGGCGGGGACGGATCGTAGGCGGGGGCGGGACGTAAGCGGGGACGGGACTTAAGCGGGAACGGGACGTAAGCGGGGACGGGACGCAGACGGGCACGGAACGTAAGCGGCGACGGGACGAAGACGGAGACGGAACGTAAGCGCGGACGGGACGTAAGGGGGGACGGGACGTAAGGGGGGACGGGACGTAAGGGGGGACGGGACGTAAGGGGGGACGGGACGTAAGCGGGGACGGGACGTAAGCGGGGACGGGACGTAGGCGGGGATGGGACGTAGGCGGGGACGGGACGTAGGCGGGGACGGGGTGTAGGTGGGGACGGGTAGCAGACGGAGACAAGCCGGAATGGGACGGAGTCGCGGATGGGACGGCGACGGCGACGGAACATAGTTGGGGATGAGGTGTAGGCGAAGTTCGGACAGAAGCGAGGATGAGGCGGACGCGAGGAGGGAGGTGGGGCGGCAATAGTGGTGAGGAAGAGGCACGGATATCAGGAAAGAAGGGGTGGTGGAGGGAAGGTGCACGGCAGGTGCAGATGTTGGGATGAGGAAGCGGGTAAGAGAGGGATAGAATGCCGGACAGATGACAAGGGGGGCCGGAGGCGGGGTCGACACAGCGCTCCGAGCCAGGAGGACGAAGCTGTGGGTGGAGGGGGTTGCGCGAGTGGACGATGTGTCCCAACCACACGTGCACACGCGTCGCCGCACCGCTCGATTGCCGCGCAGCGAGGGCCGTCCTGCCAAAGGCGCTCTGCGCGCCCTTCGGTCAGAGGGGCGCAGCCAGCGTTTGGCAAAGGAGAGGCACTCTCAGAGCTTCGTGCAACACGGAAAATGTTCGTTGGAGAATAAACCGGTGGGCCTTATACGACTGGAGAAACATCACTGAGAGGAAACAAGATTAACAGGTCAAAAATTTCACTTATTTTAAACTACGTATATTAGTCGAATATACTATGTACAACACGTAGTAGAATACGTAGTATATTCGACTAATATACGTTGTATATTCGACTAATATACGTAGTATATTCAACTAATATACGTAGTATATTCAACTAATATACGTAATATATTCAACTAATATACGTAATATATTCAACTAATGTACATAGTATATTGGTCCAAAATACTACGTATCCTAAGTACTAATATGTTACATACTAACATACTAATATACTGAGTATTTGATATACAAGTCTTGTATGATCATCTGTATTTCATTTTTGTTTGTCAAATCAGTTATTGGCACTCGATCGTCCTTGGTACTTAAAAGTAAAAATAAGTATGTGTGTAAATTATTGTATTTAAATTTACATGTTGCCTGACATAACGAATTAACACATTTTTTAAGAAACAGAAAAAATATGCTACTTGATTTTACAAAATTATATATCAATTGTACCATTCATTCAGTTATCAAAATTTAAAATAAAATCATTTGGGGAAAATATTGAGTTGTGTCCATTGACGAAAGTTAGCAATCACCTACCATTTAACTGATATGATACGCTCTTTATTTTCTAATACTTTATTTTTAATCGCCTATTACCATTGACTTAATTAATTTAAAATTAATGGTAGAAACGAATAACTATTTGAAGGTAAGGTTTCAAATATCTGTTGGGATTTCGATTTGAGAGACCGGATGAGGTGGCTGAGGGTTTTCACTGATGTCCCGGCAGTGCCTCTTACCCGGAGGTGCTTACCTTCGAGTCCCGACAATGGTAGTATTTTCTGCACTAGCTAAGTGGAATTTGGCCGCTGTCTGAAAGGTAATTTTAGTAGCCGGCTGCTCTGATCGGTAGTTTCCGCCGTTTCTCCGATCAATACCAGGCGAAATACATTTATGCCACATGGCTTTCAACCTAGACAGCAGCCACCGCAACACCTTCTGCGGTAGTCACGTGAGGCTGGAGGCCGCGGGGACCGCAATCTCTGTTCTCCCCTTCTCCCGCACCACAGCACCCCTTCGGGCCACGCCCCTTCCAATTAACGTCCTCGCGAGGACGCTGACCCCCGAGGGGGGAGGCCCGGCTCACGATAATTCAGTCAAGCACGGCTCCTTACACCGCTGCCCCCACAGACTGTAGTTACCACATCAAAATGACAGCTAAAATAAATTCCTCAACAAATTCTCAGATCTCCACCCAATGTGGAGTTATCATATAAATATACATCTACCACCCTTGTAGTAATGTAAGTTGTATTTTAAAATTAGTAGTAAGTTTATTGTAAATTAATTATAAGTAGATTTATGCAACCATAACAGATGTAATGTTTTAACTCTGGTCTTTGTATTATTCAATTCAAAAGAAACGAAAATTTTAAAAAAAGAATAAATTCTGGCTTTTCAGAACGCTTAAAACGAAACTAGGAAATAATATTCAGGAGGATTGTTATACCATTTTCATGGTTTGAGCTACATTAAATTTTCTTAGCGAAGGCGAGCAAAAACGTATTCATGTCCTTCACCTTTCTTTTCTCGAAATATGCTTCTTCACAAATCCATGATTTAAAATTTAAAATTCGTAGACTTACTTGTTTGCATTCACAATATTTGCAAATCCCAGCTTATGTATATTCTTTTAAAGCACGTGCTTGTAATATTAAGTATTGAAAAACTGCAGGAGAAGCGGTCTTATTTTAGTCTGACTATTTTCCGACAACTTCATCCTGCCCGATTTCTATGCGCACACCGCCCCCCCCCCCAGAAGAGACAGGCGCGACCTCCAGAGGTGAGCACTATAGTGTTTACCAAATTTCTTTCTCCATCAAGGGACATGCTCTATTCTCAGCGCGTCCTTGCTGTTCTTTACAAGCTTAGCGAATGGGACTTGATGTTTGAGTTCTAGTCCCTTGGGAAGATTTACTCGTAAGTGTTTGATTGTAGCGTTGGTGGCAAGTATCTGAGTCGATGCTGACTTTGGTGATTATTCAAGAGACCTGCTGTTCCGATCCAATAGTTCCGCGGTTTCCTGCGACCTTTCCTTTCCCATCTTGTCACTCTCACCCTCCTGTCTGAGCGATGGGTGGATCATCTACTTCCTAGATCCAAATATAATCTTACGAAACTTTAGCAGTAATTGATTTTTTTATTTAGTGATTAGTTATTCCGGGCGCGTCAACTGCTCAGGTCATTATTCCCTTAAGTGTAGCGCATGCGTTTTCTTCAAGAAGTGGCGGTTATCATCTGCTGGACGGCGAGATCTGGCGACGACCAACCGTCGGTTAACAAGGTTTTCCCTTATCCAGGTATCGCCCACCGGCAAGACACTGGTCAAGCCGGGACAAGCTCTAAGCTCCCGACCGGTCTCCTGGTATGTGTGCTAGTTACGTGCATATAAGTACACGGGTGTGTAAGGGATGAGGATGGGACAAGGAAGAGGAAGGAAATGTGTCGCGCGTGGTCAGTAGTCCGTTTCTTAGAGTACTGATTGGACATTCCCTTGGGTTGGTGGGAGAACCCACGTAAAACTACCGATCAGAGCAGCCGGCCGCTAAAATTCTCCTCCAGAAAGAGACTGAACTCGACTTAGCTTTGTAGCTAGTGTCGAAAATCCTGCCACCGTCGGCACTGCAGTGACATAAGTTGATGCCCTGAGCCACCTCTCCCGGTTTCAGCAGTAATGAAAGTAGATGGATGTCGAGCTAAATCTCATTTACGACTACATATACAAAAAGAAATATAATTTTAGAATCCTTCATAAAGTCTTCTGCCTCTACTCTTTAATCATCGATATCAATAAGTTTCTCAATATTTCCCCTCTTTGGAGCTCTGCCAATCAGTAGCGTCTCGGTACACATTCTTCCAAAAAGCCAAAAGTGGACTCCCTCGCAATTGAATATCTGCTACACAAAGACATTAATATAAGCGCCCGAGGCAGACTTGCATTCAACTCGTAAATGAAATATGCCAGGCTGGGAAATGCATAATAGAGCAGCTGAACGGGAAAGGATTTTCAAAGGGCTTTTATGAGAGCGGGATCCGATGTAGCTCGTCTCTTAACTACCAGAGGAAGGATTGTTGGAGAAAAATTAATAAAGGATGGCAACGCTTATGAAGTTTAATGGAGAGAACGATGATCCCCGAGAACCTACGCTGTGTGACTAAGGGTAGTTGAATTGTTATGAGCCATTTCTTATTCTATTTTAGCATTTTTAAAGGATGGGCGAAATGAATGAATAAAAACGCGATTTAGCACAGAGTTAAACAAATATAAAATATAAAAAAATGGTGAACAAAGACAAGGATATGTTCTCTTTTTGGTGATATCTTGCGATAGACTTTAAAGTATTACACGCTTTAATACTGTCCATATTTAACCACCATTAAAAGCGTGATTTGAAACATTTGTGTGGCTAAGTTTCTTCTGAATAAAAAAACTTTCTCTCAATAATCATTCAAGTATTTCAGCGAATAGAATTTTCAATGGATTAATATTCTCAGTATTCTGACATTTGCTTTTATTTTATTATTGCTCAGTTTACAACTCAGCACTTGCTCAATAAGGAATACAAAATATAGTTTACATAACTCCAGAATAAATTGAAACTGATGGCGCTTCAAACTACACACAAAAACCAAAATACCAATTTTAATTTGGCCGCGCTTTGTGTTAGGTCAGATCGATGGATGATGTATAACAATTTTACAGATAATCGTCCAAAATATTTAGGTGGTAGCGGTGTCCAGAGAAAGAACAGACGTTTTGCTCTATACTAATTATACGGTATCAATGACGCACAAAACTACACACTGTCTGACTACACATTGTATTAGATGAAGTAATTTAATACATACGCCAACAATATTTTTTTCTGGTATTCGGGCGTCACATAGGAAGTTTTCTAACGAACGATCGTCACTTTCGCCGGCAACATGACAATACTTTCACTTTACTACGTAAATTAGTATGCAAGAAAGTAAAAATGAAGCTTTAAGATAAACGAGTTTATAGTTTGCGTTGTCAGTTGAAATGCAATTATCACAAGTTTAATAATTGTTCGATTATGGAGTTAACATGATTCAGAGGCGTTATGTGAATAATAATCATTAATAAATGTTAAAAACACACTCTTATAACTCAAAATTTGTATTTTTACGAGTTCTGCAAATTTTTATTTATTTTATTTATTTATTTACGTCAAAAACAGTTAAAAACCGTGTGTGACGTGCTATGGGGAGAAGTTAATTTGAAGTTACATTTATGTCCAGAAGCAAAACACGGGGCCATCTCAGCATTTGCTCGAGGATCAGGGAATCTGGACGAAAACCTGATCGAGATGGGGGTCATTGACCCAGAAGCTGAAGTACATTACTTGTTACAGGTTCTTTACAATTATACAATCCAAATGGTATATAATTCATTAAATTTCAGTGTTAAAATTAATATTACTTTCCTTTTGGATGCTCGGGATAGTCTCTAATTGTATAGAAACAGTTGTGCAGCAGAAAATATTTTACTTGGGACTTAAACTTTTGTATCGAATTTAATCGTTTAATATCATCTGGTAAGGGGTTGTAAAATAATGTACATGTATTATATGTGAATGTTTTGTAGTTAATGTTAACGAACGGTGTGTGTTATCCTTGCAATGACCTTCCGAACAAAGTCATGCACCAAAGCACCACCAATTCACGCACATGCGCAATGTACCGCCGTTTTGGGAGCGCGAAACGGCTGACACGCAGTGTCTTTCCAAAAGAGTCCTCAGAATCGCCCTTCACGAAATCTGTTTCCTGCCGCGCCTCTTTTGTTTCGAGTCGTCCTCCGGCGGCGCGGCGCGCGGCGAGTGTTCCTGCGCGCAGATAAATCAGTTAATTGCTGTTTGCCGTCGGCGTTTCCTGCTCCCCCCCCCCCCTCTGCCGCACAGACGTGCGCCTCCGCGTTCGATTATTCTGTGCCATTCACGTGAATGGAACTAAACGCACTTTTCCTCGTTTTGTTTGCAGGGATAGACAAAAAAAACTGGATTCTCGCGACGAGTATGAGTTAACTCTTCATGAAATCAATGCCCGTTGCTCGGGTGATGAAGTTTGGCCAGAAAACAAGAACACGTTTTGAAATGGCCTAATTCATTGGATTTGATTCGTTTGCACATGCTTTCTGCTACTTTCGATAAAAAAACAATGTATCAGCTTCTCTCATTCAGCGGATTTTACCTGATTTACTTGTGTACGAATTGTTCGTAATTGAATACCCAATACATTTGAAACAAATATAAAGCATCAATGTGTAAGGAAGGTTGATTTTCAATATTTCTTGCGTATGTTCATTGAAATAATAAATTATAGTTCATAAAATGATATTTATTGCATTATTGATCTTTATATATTACCTTTGTTATACGTTTACTTCGCATCTTTTAACATATTGGAAAGTTATGCATCTTAAAATTGTAACTTGAGGCGGTACACAACAGCAACACAAAAGGACAGTACCTACATACTACGAGAAATACATGCAAATTATAAATAACACTATTTACGAAAACAGTAACTACAATGAGCGTTTGAAATATTTGGTTAATAGAAGGTTATGTTGTTTATCATAGACAAATGTTTCCATTGAAGAAATTTGTGCCACAACAAAAGTATGTAATTCACGGCTGCACTCTAGATCACAATAACAATTGCCAAAGAATCGCATTTAGCATTCTCTCTATCTAACAATGAACTCATCTACTATCACTGTTTACTTCCGAAGTCCAAAGTTGCCTGATTTGATTTCATTTATTTAGCACAAAAACAGTAAAAACTGTACGTGACATATGGGGGACAAAATGAACTGCGCAGGTCGTAGCCGTTCTAGATTTTTCTGCTGAATACTAGGTGTTACGAAACTGGAAGAATACTGTTTGTTTCCCACTAGTCTTTTCTGATAATGAATTTAAATAACTATTACATGTCACCCGTCTTCAGGTTTCCGTTTAAAATCTTGCTTACTGAAGAAATGACATGACATCCATATTGTCTAATTTTATTTGAAGACTTATAATTTGAAAAAAAAACTTCATATAATGTATCTTAAATTGAAATTAGTTGCACAATAATCGAATTAATTTTAACGCAACTGAGCAGTTGTTACAATTCAGTTCGAATCGATTAGCTTAATTCCAATTAAATCCACTGCACTTCGTTTTCGTTCAATCGAAGCAAACACATATTCCCGAGAAAGCCTTGGTTTCTTGTCCTTGTTTTTAGTGGCTCTCAGCGGTGGTCGATCCAAGGACGATCCCAGCCGCGGGCGTCGGATGCCCGCGCGCAGTGGGCGGTGTGACTCCTGGCCTCGCACGAGAGCAACGCCACGCATTGATCGCCCCTTCGGAACCAATCGACGCCCACGACTCCGTGCTCATCGAGCGGCTTTGCTTTCGCTTTCTTTGCGGAAACGGCGGCGTCTCTCGGGATCGCGTCGCCGGATTTTCACTCTCTGTTGGTCCGGCAAAGGTGGCTCAGGGCATCAATAGATGTCAATGCTGTGACTGACCGGGAGGTCCTAGAGTTCCACTCCCGACTATGGCAGGACTTTCGACACTGTCTTGTAAATTAGGTTGAATTCAGTAGCTATCAGGAGAAGACTTTGGGAAGCCAATTGCTCTGATCGGTAGTTTTACATGGTTTCTCCGATCAACATCAGGTCAATGCAGGAGTAGTACCTTAACAAACGGGCCACGACCGCGAAATCTTGCTTTCCCCTTCTTTGTCCTATCCACCCCTTACTTACTCTCACGTACACTACTCTATAACACTTGTCGAAAGACCAGTTGGCAGCTTAGAATCGGTCCCAGCTGTAGTGACACCACGCTGGTGGGTGATACTTGGTTGGGGAAAATCCCCGTAGACCAACGTAGATCGGTGCCGGATCTCGCCATCCAGCGGGGCAAGATCCTCACCAGCTATCGCAATAAAACGTGCACTACACTTACGGACCTAATGACATTAGAAGTTGACGAACCCGGCATCACTAATCAATAATTGCGTAGTTTATGCGGGAGAGACAATGCTTGCGAATAAAGCCTGGTGGATAAATTAAAAAGGTGGCGGACACAGTGGGGCCTATTTAGGCCGAAAATTCGTTCGACCGATGTCTGAAGTTTGCGCCCGATTCGTTCTAGTAAAAGTGATGGTAAATGGAAATGAACAAATTGAAACCGGACAACGTCTTTTGACTGCGTCCAGAAAGACGGTCAGACGAAGTTCTGTTTAGTTTGGTTCTGTGAATTCCATTCGTCCGTCATTCCATCATCTGGAGAGTCAAGGCCATCTGCAATACACAGACTACCTGCATTACTTGTACTTTGTCTTTAGCATGCTGCTCTCAAATGTTTTAAACAATGAACTGTGTAATTATGGAGATATTCGGCCGATTTCGGATGCAAAATTCTGGCGTTTTTCAGATAAATAAGTGAGACGATTTCAACTCACAGTCGTCCGGTAGCGAGCGACCGATATTTTGGTCACATTGGTTAATCTGAAAGGCTGCTGATTGTCCCGAGATAAAAAAAACTCCATGCCACAGCAGGTCTCTCAATATTCACAAATGTCAATCTATTGATTTTGGCGAAAAAATCTATATTTTGTTCATACGTATGATGGACTTGCCGCAGACAAGTTGAGACATAAATAGAAATACATTAGATCAAGATCGAGATAATAACTTTTACGAATAGCGGGACGCTATGCTTGCTGTGGCTAGTGCGGATTTTTTTGTAACCACCTCAAGCTCTTCGTTTACACATACAAAGCTTTTTAAATTGAAAATACAACCAACGAATACTGTGCTCACTCACACAAACATAATTAAAAGTTAGGGTGGTTCTTGTTTTGATACATTTAAACATCTCTTTATTTAATTTCTCATTCTTTAAATGGTTCTTTATTCGAATCGCTTGTGAGACGATGAATGAGGAACATGTATTTGAACTTGAATTATTTGTTAATATTCGATGTATGTAAATTTAAAATTACAAGCTAAAAATATTTTTGAATGTTACAATCAAACCTTTTTTTTTTCCTCTTTGGCGAAGAACGTGTAGTCCCATTCGTTTGATTGACGTGCTTTCCATGTGTTTAGGTTAGCTAGTAGCGGTGTTATTTCATCGTCTGGGACGAGCAATAGTCAGAACCATTATTCATATCGAATACCATTTGCAAGAGCAAATAGAGATTTTGTTCTTGGATATCATTAATCACTTCTGGGCGAAAGCGGTTGAAGTGTCCAAACCGTAAAACATAAAATCATTTTCCTCTATGTTTTATATTTTAGAACTTTATTCCGAAAACAATCTTTAAAATTACAGTAATCATCAAGAATAGAATCGTCATTTCCTTATTAAGAATCTATTAATGATTCATGAATCAAACGCATTTATAAAATCTTCACCCTTCACTAAAATCCATTTGAACATACCACTTGGACTCTCCAAATTGCTTTAAAAGTGTTGATACACAATGATACACGGTGTTGAATACATAGTGTTCAAAATCTCATAAATGAGTTATGAACATTTTAGTAGCAGAAATCTACATAAACATGTAAAAATACATATAATTTCCCTCGTATGCATACGTATGTACTGAAACACGATAAGTGTTTCCCTCCGTAATTACAGACAATTAATGCAAGAGTATATTATTACTCATTTGAACTGCGCAGTACAGCGGCAGGTGCGAGCGAGCGGTGGGGGATTTGCGAACGCGATCGCCGCCGCTGCCCAGCGAAGGGAGGGGGTTCTCGGCCGTTACAGGTGGCGACGGTTGAGGGGGACGCCGAGTGGCGGTTGCAAGAGCAGTGGCCGGGAGGGGGCCGGAGAGGATGGTCGAGTTGTGAGAGACGCCGAGTGGCGAGGGTTATGTAGTCACGGAGAGCGCGTGGCAGAGGAAATACGGACAGTTATAGACAAAGTGAAGCACTACCAATGATGAAAAACAATTAATAGTATCACATGTGTATCATTACTGATTAGAAGCCGGGGATTTATAGCATAGCAATTGCGAGAGAGAAGTGGAACGAAGCCAAGGAGAGGCGCGGTAATAATTCACGTGCTGGTGTGAACGCAGTGGACATTTTCAAGACCCAGTAATTACGCGTGTGTGAGCGAAGGCGAAAATATCCGAGGGTGCGGCCAAGGGACTTCTAGCGCCGCTTCTGCAGACCAGCACAGCACGTGTCTACGTCATCAGCAGCCCAAGGACGCCGAGCCGCGGCGGAGATCGACCGTTGCAGTCGCCGGGGTGAGGAACCACCACGACCGAATTGTTAATGGGGCCCCAAGGTATGATCAGATTACACGGTTAACAAAATCTTGGTACCAAGTTATAGAGGGTTTTTTTGTAATTGATCAAGTGTATTGAAAATTCAGTTATAAATAAATTGTATTTTTTGCTTATACAAAATTATCACTTTGACGCACCAATATATTACCAAATTCCTCTGATGACCCATTCGCGAGCAAGATACCCGACCTTTAGAACTTCTATATTTGTAGTGAAAAGTACCAACCAACAGGTGCGTCACAGCCGGCGTCCGATCAGTGTATGCACTGATAGGTACTTCTCAGCTGAGGCAGAACCAGGTACGTCACAGTACATAATAGGTTACGTAATTTCGAGAAACGTTTGTTAAAAACTCCCGGTTTTTCGACGGGAAACTATTTATGACTCTCTGATACCGGCAAAAAGGATTTTTTTTACTCATACGTGTAGTACATTACTTTTTATCTGAGAAGCAGGTCTCATTTTCATTGAACCCACTAAATTTTCAAAAATTGCAAAAGTTAAAAATAGTGCGCTAAAGTATGTATTGTTGTACTATCATAGATACATAAGAAAGTAAAAAATTGAGAAAATGCGAAAATGTCATGATAGTAGCTGGAATACAGTGAGAACCAAGCCGAAAAGCTAGCCCAAACGAAAGAGATTAGGAAACTAATTAGTACGAGAAAGTTGTGTTATTATGTAACACCACTTAGTTTTACTTCTGTGTTAATTTTTACGCTGCAGGAGGTATTTTGGAAAAATAACAAAGAAACCACTGGACATCGCGCTTACCCTTGTGAGCTGTGGTAACACAATTAGCGATGATAAAATATTACAAATTTAGGCAAATTAAGAGAATTTTCTCGAATAAATGTCATTAACGACTCCCCTATGCATTTGCAGCTAAATTAAAATATTTTTAAACTTGGACTATCCTGATATTGCATGACATCTGTTTTACTTTCCATTCCTACTTTCTACTCCGCATTAAAGACCAGAAAGACTCCCGAGTTCGCACCGAGCAGCCGTGCCGTGAACATCGTACGCCACAGCTCTCTCACTGCGTAGTGTGTTTAGATTGAGTGTCAAACTAGTTTCGCTTGCACAGCAATCTACGTGTCTATTTTAAATATTATACATTGTTACACCAAAAACAGTTTAATTTTGCAACTAGTATTATACATATTTACCACAAGTGAGTGAAAACTAACCCGTAACCGCGAGTGGCGAAATGAACGTACTAGGTAGCCCCGAGTCGGGGCTACACAGCACATCAGAAGTGTTTGTGAACGCTATGGATACCTTATATGCAAGCAACAGCGATCATTGCATTCTCCCAACAGCACAATTTCAACTTTTACAACAACAGCAGCAACATCTGCAACTCCTTCATCACCAACAACAGCAGCAACTACTGCTGCTTCAACAGAATCAACCCACAGCGCAGCAAAGGCAACCGTTAATGCAGCACCAACCGCCCCAAACTACCCTGCCTCAAGAACACCAAAGCGAGGAGATGCACGCAACAACTTCCAACGAAACGCTTTCAAACGCAAGTAAACGAAAGAGAAATGATGATGAAAACTCTATGCCATTATACAATGTTCAAACTTCATCGCGTTTCGAAGTGCTTCAAAATCTTAAAGACAGTGATCTAAGTACTCCAGAACAAACATTAAAAATTCCGCCCATAATTATGCACAACGTACTTGACTACAACCAAATGATTTCTGACATTAAATCAGTCGTCAAATGTGGTTTCACAACCAAGACAGCCGGTGATCAACTAAAAATCATGCTCACTACAATACAAGATTACCGTAATTTTAGACATCACTGTGTTGAGAAGAACAGACAATTCTATTCTTTCCGCGACCCTTCTATTAAAACCTTTAATGCTGTGTTGAAGGGCATCCCCACATGTAACTCGGAAGCTGACATTTTAAAAGAACTTGAACTCAAATACCCTGTTACCAAAGTGACTAGATTTTTTGACAAAAAGAAAAATCCAATCGAAATTTGTGCTCTAGAAATAAAAGACAATAAAGACGGGAAGTCAATATTAACTTTAAACCGCCTGATGCATTGCGTCATACAAGTTCAACCTAGAACAAATCGAAACTACCCAATACAATGTAAACGTTGTCAAAGGTATGGACACTCGCAAGCAAACTGCCAACTCACTCCGAGGTGCGTTAGATGTAAAGAGTCACACCACTATTCTCAAAGCACAAAACCAAAAAGTGACAAACCGAATTGCGTAAACTGTGGCGAGGAGCACACGGCCAATTACAAAGGCTGTCGCATTTTCAAAGAAACTCAGCAAGCACGTTCAAACCTTCTAAATGAACGCAGGTCAGGGTCAGAGCAACAACCGCCGCCGCGCAACAATCCCTCTCGTAGCCCTCCAACATTTAGCCCTCGCGGATTTCCTCCCCTTCCCAAAACCAATACCCCGTGATCACAGGCTCAATCTTTGCAAACCCAAATGCCAACTGATGTATACCAACTAATAACCACAATAGTATCACAAGTAATCTCAGCTATAATCCCGCAAATTCAAAATATTATACAGTCAGTGCTAATAAATTTCCATAATGGCAAATAAAATCACTTTAATGAATTGGAATGCAAACGGAATTAAAAGACAACAATCACAAATAGAACTTTTTCTTCACGAACGCAAAATCGATATTGCATGCATAACCGAAACCCACTTGGTTCTAAATGAAAAATTCAAAATTTCTGGTTATAAAATATATAGAAGTGACAGAATTTCAAATGTTGCAGCGGGGGGTGTTTTGATTGCTCTTTCAACCCGAGTCAAACATCAACGGTCACTTAGCCCCAACACTTCTAACCTGGAAACTGTGTCAGTCACCGTAACCATAGATAATAAAGATTACACAATAATAACAGCATATAAACCTCCGAATAAACAATTTCCAGTAAAAGAATACAAGGAAATATTTAATAACAACACCAACGTTATTCTACTAGGAGACCTAAACAGTAAAAAACAAGCCTGGGGATGCAATTGCACAACCCAGCAAGGCACTAAATTGCAATCTTTTGCAGTAAACAATAACTTAGATGTAATAGCACCTTGGCAGCCAACACACTACCCGTACAATAGTAATATTATCCCAGATATTTTAGACATAATGGTGTCTAAAAACTTCCACTTACCTACATCTCAAACCGTACTTCCTGAATTAGATTCAGATCATTGCCCAGTCATCATTGAACCAAAATCGTCAAACCTCTTGCAGTCTAATAATCCCTTCACCGTCTTGGGCACGAAAGGGCACGTCAACTGGAATAAATTTAGAGACCTATTAGAAGTAAACCTTCACTACTCGGAACAGATACAAACAACAAATGAAATAGACAACCAGTAACTAATATCACACAGAAAATCTACGTTGCATTGCTAAAATCAACAACTCCTTTCGCAAGACCTTTCACTAAAAATAGAAATCCGATTCCAAGGAATATTCTAAACCTAATTAAAAGTAAACGTAACCTTCGACGGCTCTGGTAAATCAACCGCAGATATGACCTTAAAGCAAAAATCAACAAATTAGGGAGAACAATCAAAAACAAATTAAATCAAAATCGAATAAGCAATTTTCAAAGATCCATAGCTCAAATACACCCTAATAGTAGACCACTCTGGTCAACCATAAAAAGACTATGTAAAGAAACTACTGACATTCCTATCCTGAAACACAACTCAAATGTAGCTTATACGGATCATATGAAAGCCAATATGTTAGGTAAATATCTGCAAAATAGTTTTACTCCAAATCCAAATACAAATTCTTCCTTTACTAATTATATTACAAAAAACGTCCTGTTACCAGACTATAATGTCCCAGATAAAATAAAATTTATATCCCCATCCGAAACATCTAAAATTATTAAGCAATTGAAAACCCGAAAATCAGCAGGTCACGACCATATTAACAACAGAGCTCTTAAAGAATTACCCAAAAGAGCTATAACTATTTTAACCGCCTTATTTAATTCTTGTCTAAGACTGGGCCACTTTCCAAAAGATTGGAAATTCTCTATAATCTTACCTTTCTGTAAACCAGGCAAAGATCCTCGCTTTCCTACAAGCTACAGACCAATAAGCCTCCTACCCTCATTCGCAAAGGTATTTGAAAAATTAATTCACAGCAGATTATTTACTTACCTAACAAAAATTAGCGCTATCCCAGACTTTCAGTTCGGATTCAGATCTCAACATAGCACCAATTGCTCCGTGTAACTGAATATATTGCAAATTCATTTCACAGCAAAAAATACACAATTGCAGTTTCCCTAGACATTGAGAAAGCCTTTGATAAACTGCCATGAAGGTCTTTTATACAAACTGCGCCAACTAGGAACTCCCAAGTATCTACTCCATCTAATCAGAAGTTTTCTAAAAGATAGATATTTTTCCGTTCGTATTAACTCAAGTCTCTCAAACAGATTTGAAATTAATGCAGGAGTCCCTCAAGGTTCTTGCCTCTCTCCACTTCTCTTTACTGTTTACATGTCGGATTTACCACAGTCAAACTATACAGAAATTGCCCTTTACGCAGATGACACAGCACTTTTTACCTCTCATTCAGACATTAGCTGCGCCTTCGACAACATACAGATTGACCTAAATAACTACATTAAATGGGCTTCAAACTGGAAAATAAAGATTAACGCATCTAAAACTCAAGCAAAAATATTCACACTCCGCAAACCTCCTCAACCATCCCTCCTCAGCTTCCAAGAAACAAATATAGAATGCGCAAACCCACCAGCAAAATACTTAGGAGTACTACTTGACACCAAACTAAACTGGAAACAACATATCAAATCTATAGCAGATAAAACTTATGCAAAAATATCCAAACTATATCCAATAATAAATAGAAATTCCGGACTTAGCACTGACTGCGGCTTAATCATCTATAAAACAATAATAAGACCAACCCTCACATATGCCTGCCCGATCTGGAATAACGCCGCAAAAACAAACCTAAATAAAATAGAAATAATACAAAATAAATTTCTCAGAAAGATCATTAAAGCTCCTTGGTTCATAAGCAACATACAAATCCAAAATGAACTAAATATATCATCCATTAACGAATATATAAATCTTATGACTCATAAATTCTTCTCATCCCTTCCCCAATCGCGCAGTACAACAATATTCAAGCTAGGTAAAACGTATGGTTCTTCAAAAAGAATAAGATCACGATTCCCTAAAGACTCCCTTCGTCCACCTTAAATCACCTACCCATCTTCCACTTTCCAAAAATTCCACCCACTGACACCCTCTCCTCAAAATTATCACATGTAACTCCAAAAACTGTTATCCACAGTTTCTTCTCAAAGAACAACGTTTTATCAGACCCCTGAGAGAGGAGGTAACGCATGCGGATGTCCATCCCTAAAAGTTAATGTGTAGAATATTGTATAATGAACACCCCTGAAAGGCAGAAATGCCGAGCAGGTAGAAATAAATTTAAAAAAAAGAAAGACTCCCCCCCCCAAAAAAATTGCCATTTTTAGAAGATTTTAAATTCTACGAAATTTTTTTATTTTTTCTGATGTTTTGAACATAAAGTGTTAAAACTATGAAACAATTCTGTGGGTTCTAATTCGTGAATGTCCTTCGTAAGCAAACAAATGCTCTCGACTTCGCGCTGGTAGTCACCTTCTCATCGAACGGGTTCGCTTTCTTTGGCCCCTTGGTCTCGGGTCTCGCGTGCGCGTTCTCTGCTGCGCAGTTGAAGTTGTATCGATGTCGCTTCAATGCAGTGGCAGCGCAGGACATTATATTCCGTGGGCGGCCAGCAAATTAATTACCCCATCACCTTACACAAAGCCTAACCGATGAGCAGAAGTCAGCACATTGTGGCCGGGAAAATATCGAGCATTTCTGAGGTCACTCCCTCCCCCATGTTTCGTTGTTTGTTAAAAAAAAATATTACACCTTGTCATGCGGTTTCCCTTTTAATACTTTTAATTCAGTACATTGAACACATAAATACGTAGTAAACAATAGAGAATGAACAAACAAAAAATTACAATACCGATTTGCTTAAGGTTATCTAAGAAGAGTCCTCTGTAAACTTACAGTGTATGTCAAGAAGTATTTCAACCATGCTTTTCAATATAATTGGTCTATTATAGCACCACCTTTTCGATACCCTCCAAACAAAGGGTTTTTGACTGAGCCGCATGCATTACTATCTCACAGGTACGTTGAAGGTTTCTTAAATAGCCTTTAAGTGAACCAAACAGGAGGTAATTACACGTGACAGGTTTGGAACTGTATGCAAGATGCTCTGACCCCTCGAAATACAGATTTTGAAGACCTCGACAGATGATATGAGGATGCAAGTTGTGTTGCAACAAAATGATGTCTTTGGAAACTCCACCTTGACGTTCTCGGGTAGAATCTGACTAACGAGAATATAGTTTGCCACTTCGTAGGCAATAATTCAGTAGACACTCAGCGGTTCTGCGGAATCAGGGCACGGACTAGCTTAATACTGGAATCAGTGGGGTAAGATCTTGCCAAGGAGAAACATTACTTCCACATGGCGCTGCAAATCAAGAATTTCAGCTCTCGGTACACATTCCGATAGCAAAAAATGGATTGCAAACGTCTGTTCTTTTTGGGGGGAAATGCAGGGTGGTGCAGCTATGTTTACGTTGCAATAACTCAAGAAAACGTTTAGATGAAAACGTTGAAAGTGCCTGTAAGCAAAATGAACGATATCTTAAGATTGGTAACTGCACACAACTGTACAGTAAATTTAAAGATTACTAGTACGAAAGTGCAGATACTTACTGACTTACCCCTCGTATATTCGATAATTTCTATTTTATTACGATTTATTCGTTAATTTAAATGTAATAATTATATTTATACTATTGATATATTACTTGACAAATTAGAAATATTAGAGATATGTTGAATGTTTTCATTTCATAGAGGATAAACATTTACAGATTTGCATACGGTAGGTGCACAAGAAGGTAATAATAAAAAATAATTTTAGAATTTAAGAAATTGTTAATAGGCTCTTTAAAAACTTCCTATTGATGATTGTTTTTTGACCATGCAAATCTCCTTAATAATTTTAGAAAACTTATATTTTTTGATATTTGAAAGCCTGCTGACTTCTCATTTGTCACACTGTACTGCTAATTCTAGTGATATATTTCCATCACTTTGAAGATAAATTGATTTTTACGATTGTCAACCCCTCCCAGGTAGCTGACAGGAGAACAACCTCGCGGACATTCAAGGAACTGGAACAAGAGTAGGACGGGCGGTCGTTGTCGCATACGACAGCCGCGTGAATTAACCAGTCGCAATTGATTCCCCGGAACATCAGTTGCTGATCGAAGTGGCACGTGACTTCCCCATTTTTTTCGAAGGGAATGGAAGCACTAAAAGGAGGGTTGAATATTGACGATAAAGAAAATTGCTGCGCTCTTGATAAATTGCCGCCGCCGTCTTCTGCTACGACTCTGCAATTTACAGAAGTACTACAGCACCAAAAAGCAGTTTACGAAATAATTTTCAATTCGAAACCTCTTCCACTGAATCGTACGTATGCATTACTGTTATTTTTCATAAAAGATTACTAGGCACCTTGTATGAATTATAAATGTAATTTCTAAGGAATTATAAGAACAATTGCGCTCAAGAAAACTGCCATTAAAACAGCGAAATGTGCCCTACCGCATCTTTGGTAGGCAGATTTTGAAATAATGTTTTGAAATTTATAATAGGTTCAGATTTTTTTACGCTTTAGCTTAATGTAGAAACAATTGATCTATTAAAACTAGTTTAAAACAAGAATCAACGTATCATAGTTGTATGATGCACAAAGAAGTCAAATAAAGTTTCTTATTCGGCTGCAAGTTTTAAATATGCTTTTGAAATAGAAAAAAATCTCTGCAATAAATCGAATACCAGTGCTGTTAGTTTCCAAATGTCAAAGTGTTACTAAAATTAATAAAAATCCATTGTTTTAAGATGTACTTAATATATACACAGTAACATTAATATGCAAAATTTTGACTCAAAGGGTGAAACAGAAGGAAAATCCGAAGTGTGTGTATGTTTGCGTTCCCTGCGTTGTACTACCAAAGCCAGCCCACCCCTAGCAGAAACCCCACACCCCACCCGTCCAGATAAAAGTAGAAAATTCTTTTGTTCACGCGAGGACGACAAGTCTGACGCCATTAATAATACTGAAAGCCCTATCCCGAGGGCTTTCCCCCTCGTTTTTCCACGTTTAGTTTACATCAGTCGGTAAAATATACCTGAGGGTGTAAGATGGAACAATAAAAGGAAAAAAACACAAAAAAGTCGCCCTTGGGAGTCACCAGTGACAGATGAGGGCATCACAAGAGGGTGGAGTGACTGTTGCGTGCGTGCGTGCGTGTCATGTGCGTGATCAACACTGAGTGCCTACGGGCTGTTCAGAGCTAGCCCTGTCACCTTGACAAACGGGTTTAATGGAAGGAGTTATGAGACGAGTTGAGATATTAGTCAGAAGCAGAAACGTGAAACGGAATGAATTGACGTGTAGGCAATGGAGAAAGTACTCTTTAAACCAGTGTTTTCCAAATTATTTTTCAACAATGGCTTCTTTTTTTAACGGAAGATAAAAGTAACATTCAGACAATCTGAAGACAATTAATGATAAATGTCGGCAGAAAAAAATGTAGTCACTTACCTAAAATAAAACTTTACGTTTCACCACATTGTAATAAAACTGGTGATGCTACAACATCAGATCATTTCTAGCATTATTTATAACTTTTGCAGTTTTCGAAAATTCACAAAAATCAACGAAAATGAGACCATGCGCCATTTTTAAACTTTCTTAGCTATACACAGGAGAAAAAGTTTAAAGACAAATTTTGAGCAGTTTTTGAGAATTGTTTTATAAATTGCTTTAACATCAAGGAGAAATTACACGAAAACTAGTATTTTTTTCAAAAACAATTATATGTTCTTATTTGTACATCTATATTTGTACAAAATATATTAAAGGAAAATATCCCTATTGTACTTATGGCTGCTATTTTTTTGACAGTTTTAGGAGAATTTATAAATTTTATATTTCAAAGAATTGAAAGAAAATTTTGTATTTTAAAGAAGAAAATATTTAAAGAAATTGAAACAGGTTGTGAGAAAATGTTGTTGGCGGCCCAGGTCTAACAAATTTAGGTGAGGCATGTCAAGGCGAAGTAGCGTGAGAATAGCGCACACGCTTCCGCAGATCGGAGCTACTTCCATTGAGAAGAAAACTCTCTTCAATTATTACACGCTAATGGCCTCATCGTTGCCTAAAACTTATAACATTTCTCGCTGTGTTGTGCAAAAACTGAAATTTGCCGCATATTTCACAAGGCTTTTACTGCCACCTACAACCGAGTGAGGTGGTTCAGGCACTGCAGTGGACTGCACTCTGCCACCTCTGCAGTCACTGCCGTGCCTTTGACCGGGAGGTCTTAGATGCGAGTCCCGACGGAGGCAGGTTATTCGACACTAGCGACACGGTCGGGCGACCGGTCGGGAGCTTAGAGCTTGTCGCGGCTGGTGCGGTGTCCCGCTAGTGGGAGATACCTGGTCCGGGAAACCCCACCACCCAATAGTAGGTCGGCGCCGGATCTCATCATCTAGCGAGGGAAGATTACCGCCACTTCCCGAGGAAAAAAACATGCACTGTACTTACGGAACTAATGACCTTAGCAGTTAACATGACCGGACTTACTAATCACTCAATCAATTTTTGGCCGACAAGAGTGATATGGCACACTCAGGATTGCCTGTATTTCAAATGCCCATTGCCTCCAAACGGGACTGAACCCGCGATTTCCGAGGTTCAAACGCAGTGCGTTAGCCTGCGTATCACCGTAGACGGTAAATCAGACGCTGCGTGCTAACGTCAAGTGCGTGCCGAAGCCCTGCGTGATCAACCAGGTGAACACATGGCGCTACCCACAGCCGTAAGGGTCGCGGGAACAGTTCACCTCGCCACTCACCCCTCTGAGGAAATGGAAATGACGGGGAATGAAATGCGAGACGGAAAACACATTTAGAGGTTCTCCTGCGGACATTTGTCACAGGAAAGATATTATCATTCTGCTCAACCTGTTTTATTGTTCGTTCAAAAGAAAATGGGAGAGATTTCAATAACTGAGTGTCGTCGGCACATCGCAGTTGCAATACATGTCGGGAATTTGAATGGAAGTCAGCGAATGCTTTCAGAATAAGAATTTCGTCCTAACATCGATGTATCTGGTGTTAAGGAATCATAATAAATAGTTGTTAACAGTTCATTAAAAAAAACTGGTATCTGACTTTATTTCTGAGGCACTGTATAAAATATCAGTTTTTTTGGAGTAAGAATTTAACGTGAACTTTAAACAATATTTTTATGTATTTTGTTTCGTTTATATATATTTTAGTTCATTACAGCTGTCGTTATATACGGTATTAATAATATATTACCGTATCTACATAAATGACTGAATAATGTTGCAATTATGGTTTATTACTTTAATGACTTAATTAAACTGTATAATTTCATGACAAGTTTATTTTTCTAGCGTTGCAAAATATTAATATTCTGTTGTATCGGTCAGTTTATGCGGCTATATAAACGGTGTTTAGTTTTGGCGTAATAACATGGGCTGACCAAATTTGGTGTTTATTAACCATACTGACGGAAAATGAGTAGTTGCTAAATTTAATGATAGGGATTATTGATTCTAATGTGTTGACCACACACTGTTCCAGCAAACACATTGCAAGCATTAGCTTTCATGGAGCTTCTATGCCATTTTAATCAGTAATACTGCAAAATTACTTGAGGTTTATATGATGTGTATGTGAATAAAACTTTTGTAGAAAGTTACTTTACTTTACTTTACTTTACTCAATTTAATTTTTAATTATGTTTTAGTTTATCTCGGCGTTCTCATAAAGCGCCCTATGGTTGTAAAAGAAAATTGTGTAAATAAAAAACGCTTAATATTCATAATGGATTCATAATCGCATTAATATTCCTACTGTAATTTGCTGTATTAAAAAATAAGTATTACTTTATGCTTAATGAATCATTACTATAAAAGTTAAAACACGTTAAAAGTTAGATCAAAATCCAGATAACACATTAGAACTGGTATGAGTGTTAAAGTACAATTAAAGGAGTTGAAGTTTGACACTTCACACGTGAAATGTTTTTATTTCCCATTTTTTATATCACATTTTTTGTTATATCTGTCGTCCATGTTCCTGTACACGTCCTGAAGTCGTATTGTCCCCGACACGAACCATTTTGTTACAAATATTTCGTTCTTGTTGGCGCGTAGGTGTACAGCATTATCACAATTTCTACTCATATATTCGTCGATACAAATGTAGTCAATTCAACCTATACTTGTGTCGTTCCCCGAGTGAATGTCTCACTGAAGGATGTGTCTGCGAATTATTTTTTTACGCATCTGGCAAGGTTCTCTTACTTGCCATAAGGGCGAAATGTAAACTTAACCCTATAATGACTTAGCATGATGCAGTGATAGTATAACATGATAGTGTGCAATATGATTTATGACAATGACATCATGCTAGGTAGCTATTGAGTTGCAATGATAGTTGACAATTGCAGAGACGCGGAAAACCTATTCCCAAGTAGTTGTTAAAATTCCAACTGTGTCCAAGCGGTGAAATGTATCCATCAGGAGCTCTTATCTGTATTATCCCTGTTTCACGAGTTTACTGTTTCGATAGCTCTAGCGACTTAGTTGTGCAGGGAGATGCGGATTCGATTTCTGACTAGATCAGTCAATTATTTGCAGATACCATGATTTATAAACCATCATGAATCAAACCATGATTTATAAAAATAATACTATTACATTTTCGTGTAATCAAAAGAAAAGTCGACAAAAATGTCAAATAACGAAATTTGCATTTTTAGCACTGAAATGATAACGGTAGACACTGCATAATTTTCATTTACCCATAATCAAAGACGCGTTAAAAAAGTGTTTCATTTATTCAAAAGCCGATGTAACTTTTTCTAAAAAGGAATAAATATATGAATCGAATATTTCCATTTACCGTTGCTTTAAATACAAAACCCAAGGCAAAACATTTGTTCGCGTAGTCCTTCAATATATTTAAATGTAGGAAAATTTATTTTGCGAAATTGTCATTTACATAAATATTACGTGGAAAGTATAAACTATAATATAAACAGAGAGACAACAAATTGGAACTAGTGCCATTTAGCATCTGAAATGGAAAATGTATTTGCACAGCAAAGCCGCATTTCAATCCCACAATTGGCAAGCAAGTGAATGAAAAATCGTTTTCGCCAGGGAATTATATTGAATAACATCTGCAATACTGACAATAGTTTTGGATAGGGTCTCTCTGCATTCATTATTGCTGACACTAAATTGCGTTTCTCTTTATTTCTGCCACAAGTCATAATTTCATACAACTCAACTACTGGTCCCAAAATGTGGGTGAAAATTTTTAATTACAGGAACTTCAGAAATTTCCTGAAATAATACTTTCTTATTCAGGTATGATGATGACTTAAGATTTCGATACTTTAAAAAATCAATTATTATCAAAAAATATGTTTTCGCGTAATATATTTGTGTGTGAATACTACAAAGTGTGAAAAACAATATATCAGCATTGCTGAGGACATACGTAAAAATACTTCAAATGCGTATAGTTTTGTTTCTCCATTTTCGATTATACAAGGACGTAGATACTATTCGCCTTTGACTACGTTTCCATCTATTTGCATATTAAGTTCTTTATCTTGATGATAAGTGACAATCTCTTCGTTAACAAATTCCACTCACCCTTAGCTTATAATATTTTTCAATTGCAGCACAGCGCTTTCTGACGGCCTGGTTTGTTAAAATACTTCCTTATTAACTACAAAAAATGATGGGAACAACGCAGATGATTCTCCATTCAGGTGTTTGAATAAACGATACATTTTATAGAAGCATATTCGGTTTGGCGCTATGGCTGTTGAAAAACGAATTTGGAGATATAGTAAAATTATTTCCTGGAAAAATTACGAGAAGGCTGACAAACCTACAAAACGACAAACTGTTTTTGTTTGTTTATAAAATTAATGTCTACAAAAGAAATTGTCTCTCAGATGAAACAATAACTGCACCAAATAGTAAACTATATTTATTTACCAAATTTTTCGTTATTGTAGAAACTTAATCGGTTGAGAAAGAAGAAAACAAATGCAATCAATGGCGATTGCGAAGAACAAGTCAGGTATTTTGTGTTCCTGTGTCATTTTACTGAACACTGTGTTATTAAAATTGTTCAAGCATTAAATTTATTCATTAAAATTATTCATTATTCAATAAATTCAGTACATTACGTACTTGCGATGTTATTCCTTAATTTTAAACCAAATTATTTTATTTTAATACTCTGCGGAGCCTGTGTGTTGCTTTCCAAACCTCCCGAGGTCCAAGAGACACTTTAGCGTAGTAAAACTAAGAGTTTACTGGTTTTAGATCTAATTAGAGGTAGTGTCATTTTAACGATATAAAGTATATGTACAATCTCACAGCAGGTTGCAAGTGTCAGCATATGAAGTGACCTGAGTCCTGCACATCGCGAAACGTATCTAACGAACTTGTCATCACCCATGTTTCATTAAAGAATCGACCACCTGTACAGGTACATTGAACTCGCATGTCCCGACAGTGAATGGTATTTTTCCAAAATAGTCTGGAATCAAGCGCTCCATTCAATGAGTTTTTAACGACCTCGAATATGCGTTTTCAGCAAACATTAAAATTTAATATTAAATCTCGCAGAGCGTGAGCCCCTGTGGGTCGCCGAGCGTGACACATCTCCGGAGCAAGGTGCAGCGGGGGCAACCTGAACGCGAAAACCTTAATGGTGGCCGTTGAAGTTTACGCGAGGTATTTAAATATTCATAACGGCATTCAAAACGCAAATGAACGCTATTCTGTTCGGGGGAGGTTTGCGTGCTCGCGTTTAATGCCCTCGCACCACCTCGCCCTCGCCTGCTCGTTCGCCAGGCTTACGTTTTTGTGCTGGTTCTCTCAAAACCTTTTGTGTCAAAATTACCCCTCTCTCCTTTCCTTCTGCTAACCTGCCATCTATGCCGCCCTGTATTTCGCTCATCTACCCCGTCTCTACTACCCCGCCGATGTTTTTTCTTCTTCTCATTTTTTTCCTTCCTACATTATCTAGCACTTTCCCTAAAATTATCTTCCTTTCCCCCTCTCTTCATTTTTTGCGCTATTCCTCTTTTTGTGCTAGAGCGTTTGGTTTTTCTACCACACATTCGCCATTATTTTATATAATATTAATTCTCTTCTCTACATCTCTGAATTTATATTTTTTTACATTTCATTATGTTGGTAACAGCCCTTTTCCCTCTTTTATATCACCATTCTTCTTTATTTACAGCACACTTTATTAGATTTTTTGCCTCTCTTTTATAAATCACGTATCCTTTTCCATTATCACATAATTTTGAGCTTTTCGCATTCCTTCATTCTCCGATTAATTATGTTATTTAAGTTACTTATCCTGTACCGTACACAGGATCACATGTTTCGTCAACACTTTGGACAGTGAATATAACTTAACTTACATCATCATCGCTCTCGCTTTTATGTACTGAAAATACACTGACATCAGATTCTTTTTCCATGACGCTATCAATAAAGTTATGACAATTGAACAATGACAAGAATAGGGTTGGAGAGAACACATCCGGTAATCCTTATTTCATTTTTCTCCGCTCTATTACTCTTTTGTATTTGCTCCCATCGACTACACGATTTTTAATTCGTCTCCCTCAGTTTATTCTCTTTTCCAAAGCACAACTACCACTCTCGTGGTTTCCTTTGTTATTCGCCGTCAAACCACCTTATTGTTTTGTTTTTCCCGTCTGTTGTGCACAGAACTAGCGGAAGCCCTACGCGCGACTGGAAGGGACTGTAACTTCGAGAACGCGTTCGATCTCGCAAACGCCGAGGCGAAGCGCCGTTTCGCTTAAGCGAAGTGCAAACACATTTGTCGCAGTAGATCAACGCCAGGTCTTATTTCGAACTTTTGCTAAATGTGTGCAATAAATACAGCCTGTTGATAAATTGTCTCGTTTTGAAACGAAGTCATCGGTCATTAATATGTTTCCCATACGTGTCATATATGAACGCTCTCTGCTATTCCGCAATTGTAGAAATTTAAACTGCCTGGCTTTGTCTCCGCCATTATATTAATGATGCGTAGACTCCCACTTCGAATGCTGACACAAATACAGATAGTAACAAAAAATAAACTCCTAAATGTTTTTCTATCAAATTGTACATGAAGGTTTCAAAATTTTCCGCCTCATTCTTAGTCTTCTACTAATATTTGCGTTTAGTACGGTACTATCCTAAACAACTCTAAACATGTAGGGCATTACCACAAATCTTATTCTGCCAGAACCTTACACAGGATCACATGTTTCGTCAACACTTTTGACAGAGAATATAACTTCACTTACATCATTATCATCATCATCATCATCGCTCTCGCTTTTATCTACTGAAGATACACTGACATCAGATTCTTTTTCCATAACGCTATCAATAAATTTACGACAATTGAACAATGACAAGAATAGGGTTGGAGAGAAATGGAATGGGATTCACGAAGTTGTCTATTTATTTTTCCTAGAACAACACAAGTGGTAACGGTGGTCGAGGAAAGGAACTAAGGCCGTTTTATAGAGCAGAGCGACTTGGGAGACGAGTCCTTTGAGCTCTGTTCATCTAAAGATTCGTATACCTGGAGAGGATTTGGACTACAGTTAAACATGATTCAAATAGTAGTAAATAAATCTTTAGAGTGCAGACTACCTAGCCGATCTAACTAACGAAGATGGTTGTGTCAGCACCCCGTCTTACTCAAGGATTCAGCGGAAGTTATGAGTGATATCTAATGACATACGGTTGGCAAGATAGGCAATACCAAACCTCTACGACTACTTCATGTAATCATAGGAAACTTCATCTCAAAGCTCAAAAAATGAAATTATCCGTTTGCTGTACTTAAGTTCTCATCTAATTTCACATTAGGTACAAGATTAGAAGAAGAAGAAGAAGAAGAAGAAGAAGAAGAAGAAGAAGAAGAAGAAACTCCTCTGATAGTAATGTGTTTTTATAGTGTAATAGCCATATGTGAGCATATTCTATTAAGCGAATGCTGACATGCCCCCTGACAACGTTCATTTGGGTAATTTTGATGAACCCTTGTATTTCCGTAAGGTGTTTCCATTACGTTAAGCATCGATCCGAATTACAATATATAACATCATGTAACAATCTGTTACCATTGACGAAAGTTCAGATGCGTAAATTTTCTACAACCTCTGTTAAAACCGGTTTTAACATTGTGCGCAAGTAAATCTACAGACATTTTCCCCCCAAGAATGCTATGTGCTATTAAATTGTCGATAGGGATTATTTTGGTAGTCTCTTCAGCTCTCATCATGATATGTATAGATACCAAAATAAATACGCGTTATTTCAGATGTAAAGAAGAGGTGCCATCCTGCATCTAAAAATAATACCAATTTCTGAACTTAATTCATTTCGTCTTAGCCTATTGCTAACACCAGGCGAATAGTAGTTTATGAGCCTTTGTAGTTTACGGGCGGCATCTTCCGTTGCGAAATGAAATACTCGGCGTCGAGGGCGGCGTCGAGGGCGGCGTCGAGGGCGGCGTCGAGGGCGGCGTCGAGGGCGGCGTCGAGGGCGGCGTCGAGGGCGGCGTCGAGGGCGGCGTCGAGGGTGGCATCGGGGGCGGCGTCGGGGGCGGCGTCGGGGGGCGGCGTCGGGGGCGGCGTCGGGGGGCGGCGTCGGGGGGCGGCGTCGGGGGGCGGCGTGGGGGGGCGGCGTCGGGGGCGGCGTCGGGGGCGGCGTCAGGGGCGGCGTCGGGGGCGGCATCGGGTGCGGCGTCGGGGGCGGCGTCGGGGGTGGCGTCGGGGGCGGCGTCGGGGGCGGCGTCGGGGGCGGCGACGAGGGCGGCGTCGGGGGCGGCGTCGGGGGCGGCGTCGGGGGCGGCGTTCTGTGCGGAGTCGGGGCAGTTGCTGAGACAGACGCTGGATGAGAACAGAGGGAATCGGCGGGGAGGGCGGAGATGTGGATGGAGGGGAAGAGTCGGTGATAGAGAAAGTAGTGGTGGCGGTGGCACACGTTTAATTCCATAAGGGCACGCCTTTTTTGGGGATTATTTTATTTGTGACGCCCGAACGAGTCGTCGTGGACGCAACGCAAAAACGGAAAAAGCGCTTTTGATACGCGGCGCCGGATTCCCTTTTTGTGTCCAAAGGCAGCGAGGGGCGGCTGACACGCGCACTGGTGCGGCCGGGCGGAGGAGGGGCGAGGGAGAGAGGGAGGACGTTGATGGGAAAGTCCAGGGCCCGTAAGAGGACGGAGACGACACGCCGCGAACGAAAAAGGCGTGTGTATTCCAGCGAGGCAAGCTATAGCCTCGCCACAAAAATGTTACGTCGTCGATACTGAGAGAAGCAAAACTAGAGAGAACGGGAGAATTAATTATTTTTGAAACGTTGGGTTGTATTTTGGTGCAATCCACTTATTCTCATACGTTGCAATTAGTAAATCGAAACTTAATAGTTAGACTTTTTGCTTTGCGCGAATTTCCATTCGGAAAAGAAACAGGCGGAGAGAGACATTTTCGCTGAAATACAATTCAGTATTTGAAAGTATTCCGCCTCTGGCTCGATATATAAATGTCTCTCAGAGGGACTGTTTCTTTTTATGTCTGCCATTTTCTCGTTACTTTCCTAAAGTGTACGTCCCCGAAAGGAAATAATTATTAGGAGATTCAATGAAAAAAAATCGACTCTATTACAAGTCAGATTACTTTAAAAATATTGAATATTGTTCACTTTATAAACAAAATGTGGATGATTTTATTAAATTTTAAAGTTGTACATACATTATACTTTTGTTGCAAAAATGAAATGAAATAATATTTTGTTTCCTTCACCATGATAAATTTTGTATCGCAATAAATTAAAACAATTAGAACTAGTTGTGCTCTTGCTACGACATCACATACTTTCTAGCGTTATTAGAAACAGTTATACATAATTACAATATTGCAATTTTTCTCTTAGTAACACTTCAGCAATCATTTGAAAACATCCAAACCAATTCAAACGAAGCGACTGTGGTGGATGTCTGCAATTATTCTGACAGCCAAGAACAGGAGTATTTCTTTTACTTCTACAAACGAAACATGTAAATTAATCTCAATTGTTTCAGTATCTGAAGCATGTTATACAGACAAGCAAGAGGAATTTACACAATCTTCCCATGATTACGTGGAATAGAACGTCCAATTTTTGAATAGTTGTACTATAATCACTCAGCAATCAAACCTTTAAAAGTATCAGTGGAAGAACTGGTGAAATCTAGAGGTGAAATCACAATATGGATGCGACATCGAGGCTGATGAATCCAAAAGATCGATGTCTCTTTAAAAATATCGGTTTTAAAAATCGATGTACAAAACCCTATATTTTTTGAACATCGATGTTTTTTGATGTATGTTTTTATGTTTTCAATGTTTTGTCCGTGGATGAAAAATTCTCATTACAATTTTATAAAAGTTAAAATAAGAAGTAATACACTGTATGTAAATTCTAATCACACGAGAACACTATTCCTCGCTCGCGATGCTCCTGGTACACTGGAGGTTCCTCCGCATTCCCTGGTATTTTGCACATACAGAGGAGTTTTTAAACTTCGTTTATCATTAAATTTAACTTATAAATTAATATACATGGTGATTGTCGAATTAATTTAATTTTATTTCGCACGGATTTAATGTTAGAGGTTAGTAAACCAACGTTAATACTTCCAACTTTAAAATCAAAGGATTTTGGTCGGTATACCATTAACATTAATGTTTTGTTGACGATTGGTTGTTTGTTTGGTTGGTTGAATGATTGGTTGATTGTTAATGATTCCGAGCGCGTCAACTACCGAGATTGTTGGTTCCGTAAGTGTAGTGTATGTTTTTTCTTTGGGAGGTGGCGGTGATCTTCCCCCACTGGACGGCGAGATCCGGCGCCGACCTACCGTCGGCAAGCGGGGATTCCCCCTATCAGGTATCTCCCACGAGAGGGGCACCGCTCCAGCCGGGACAAGCTCTAAGTTCCCAGTCGATCTTCCGGTTTACATGAGAGTTTCGTACATGTAAATCTTAAGTGTATGCAAGGGGGTGAGGATAGGGCATGGAATGGGAAGGAAAGATCGCGCGCGGCCCGTGGCCCCATTGGCAGGGTACTGCTCCGGCATTCGCCTGGTGTTGACCGGAGAAACAATGGAATACTACCGATCAGAATAGCCGCACGCTAGAATTCTCTTCCGCACAGCTGTTTCGTTGTCGATGACGCATCACTAAATCGAAGTATGTGACGCTCGCGCAAACGTTAAAAACTCCCTCCCTCGCTCCTTCACATTCTTTGTGATATCGAAAGCAATTCTTCTCAGGCTTCTCTCCTCCGCTTCACTGTAACCATCGGCACGATCGCCACTGTGCGTCGGGCAGTGAAACGCGTTCTCCTTTGCGGGAGCGGCTATTGTTTCGATAGCACAGAGAAGCAAACAAGAAGAAAATGGGATCTGCGAGAAGCCACTGCGACGCCCCTTTATGACCACTTACGTCCTGCGAACACAATTTCAAAATATTTTCTTTTTTGCTTCCGAGGTAACTACGTTATGAATAAACATCTCGCAAAATCAAGAAACCTTTTTTCGTTCGAGTAAATGCGTTTCGATATGTGAACGAACTATGCGCGAAAGGTCGAGTTATAATAGGCAACCGTACGAAATCGACAAGTTAATTTCATACAAAGAAAGTGCAATCATCATTAATAAAATTATTCACGACGGACTTCTAACATTTTATTACGTAATTCAATAAATTGCCTTTATCCCTGCAAAATTTTAATATCATTTATGAAAAGACGGAAACATTTATAATTAGAATTTCCAAGGCACCTCTGTTTAATTTTGGTTCCTGCCATCACATGATATTAAAATATCAAAGTGCAGAGATAATTAACGATAACGAATTTATAATTAAGGTTACTCTAGATGCCTTTAATCATATTACCAGTTTGAATTTTAATACGAGTCTGTTCTAGCTGTCGGATTTTTCATAAAATCAAACCGCTGCGTTTATACAAGCGGCAGCAATATTATACAATATGCATGTTTTATGATATGGCTATTTATGGCTATGATATGGTCCTATTGGATGTTATAAGGTACTTAACAAAACTGAGATTATTCTTAAAACCAAGAAATGTCGTGATATTAATAGTAAGATAGTCTCATCATAGGTAAGTACACAATTATTTTATATCCCTAAATATAAACAATTCCATATTTTTCTGCTTTATTAACACGGAAAATCGCGAAATTTTTGTGCAACGATTTCTACCATGTCGCAACATAGTAAATAAAATTAACATAAAATCAATTTTTTATTTATTACCTGTATTATTGCAGTTATCCTTCATTCTACGTATAGTATGCTTTATTTAATTACACGATGTATGTAAATAATAACGTTCAATAAAAAGTGGGGAGTCCAGAAATTTAGTTAGTCACCCTTTTGTTTTTGGCTATGCAGGCTTACAGATTTATGCATTCCATCCAGAGAAAAAGCGAAGGACATTTTGAGAAATTTCTTGGAGTTTTCAAAACAATCGACCCTGGAAATCGCAGTCATTGGGTTAGGAATACTTAGGCATGACATTAGATACTTAACTGCGGTGAACGGGACATGTGAAAAAGAAAAAATATGAATTAAATATAGACAGTTGTACTGGCTCTTGGGACGTTCTTCTCAACTGTCCATACAAAACCAAATTTTAATCTACAACCAAATCCTGAAACCGATTTGGCTCTATGATGTTTAGGTCTGGGGTTGCACCAAAGAAAGCAATATAAAATATACAGACCTTTCAGAACAAAGTACTTCGAAACATCGCAAATGCTCCGTGGTACGTTAGAAATAGGGATCTACATCGAGATCTTGAAATTCCCTATGTGTCAAGTGAAATTAGAAGATTCGCTTCCAAACATTAAATAAGACTGCACGAACATGTTCACTTAGAAGCCATCTAACTTTTGGATAACCATAATCAGCAGATAAATTTACAGAGGACCACGCCCATTGAATAAGTTTACAATGTCAAAATAAATTTGTTTAGAATATTAAACTAAATAGATCCTACACTATTGTGAACATGTAAATAACAGTTTAATTTAGATTTTAAAATATTGGAATAGAAATATGAAGAATCTATATGTAAATTGATGGTTGGTCATTTGTGACCAGATTCAATCTTTGACGCCTTGGCGTAATAAAAAAATTGTGTCAGAAATGCGCCGGGACGCACAACAGTGAGTGACAGCCAATAGCAGATATCCCGTGTTACAGTTCAATTCGTCAATTCAATGTCTAATTTTACGTGGAGAGAATCAGGTCATTAGGCCTGCTCAGCCGTCTGACCATTAGACCTTCTCTGCCGATTTCGCTAGCATCTAGCGGAGAAAGAAGGTATCACTCGGTCGACGAACTGGCGATTTAAATTTGGGTCAGCCTGAGCTTGAGGATCTTTTACATACAGTCAACCTCAAACGTGGAACAGGCGGCTTTACTTCTCCCTCGAAAGAATGTGTACGAAGAAACTACGGTTTCGATCGGATTTGAAGACACAAACCTTGGTATAACAGCCCAATAAGCTAACCGTTATACCACCGAAACTGCACGTTAGACCACAAAAAGCTGACGGATCAGTGAGGAACCACTTACTGGCAGTAAGATGGTGACAGGAGCGGCAGACACGTGATGAGGGCATTTACGAAGGCTAGATGTTTGTTGACGCGATAGGGGTAGAATGAAATCTCCGTGGTTAGGCACGATATTTACGCATTCGATCGGGAACTTCGCCGTCATGATATGATACCTTACAGAACGAACACAAATACAACCATACCCGAGGCGGGACTCGAACCCACGATCCTTCGATCCGAGATCGCTACGGCACTCCTGCCTTAACGATCTCGGCCACCAGTACCGGCTCTGTGTTCTTTGATGATGCCATTCTTTAAAGAATTGGAAGGAAAGAAGTTTGGAAACTGCAGTCATTTTCAACTGGCCAAAGATTTGTTACACTGAAAATACGAAAATTCAGATAATTAAGATGTAATTCATTGCCCACATAATCGCGGAGGCTATGCCGCACGACAAAGCACTGGGCAAAGAAACAATGACAATGCAACGTCCAGCGCAGGCAAATGGGAGCCCAATTATGTTGCAGTGTCGCGCAGTTAACGCAAAGCGCATTCACCCTCTTTCTCGAGGCCATCGCATTGCTGAGGAGATATTTGCACTTTCACAGCGCCGTGTTTGCGGTGTATGGACGTATACACCAAATGTTATGTCACCATAGGACGTCATCAAACATTTCTAGTGGGAATACGTGTATTATTTCGGTAGAACAGGATGTCATACGTGACTCATATCGTGATATGCAGAGGTCAGAATGGCATTTTTGAATCATCAGTAGAAAGGAAATGGCCAGTACTGTATGTACATAGATATCCGACGAAATCTACGAAATTATCTGCAAACCGTGATAACGTCACTATAGTGACGTTCAAGCTCAAGATTGGATGATAGCGTCAAGTGCAATGGACGTAATGTTTTAATTGAAAAATAGATTATAACTCGCACTTCCATTCAAAATCTCTGCTGGTGTGTAGAAACATTTAATTTTTTTAGAGAAGAGGAAAAATAGCAAATATTACTTTAGGAATGTGAAAAAAGTAATGTAACAAATGTCTAACAGTCCCCAGTAATTTAACGTAAATGTACAGATATAAGCTACACTAGGTTATTTTCATTAATCATTTTATATAAAAATATTAATGCAAAATGACTTGTGCGGAATAAATAGCTATTTTTACGATTTTAACTATGCTATTTGTTCAAGACACGGAGAAGATTCCTAGAAAGATAGGACGTGACTCGACGCGGTAAGATCAAAAATCATGTTCAGCTCTGAGCATGCGCATACAGCAAGTGAATCGGCGTGATGCGGCGAAATTTGCAACAGTCAGGTTTGTTCGCTTTTTCGCGCAAATTTGCACGAACAGACGGGAACAGAAACAGCTGCCGACTAGCACATGGCCTGTACATTTCATTCAGTCCCTGACTTCGCTTACGTCTGGACACATCCAGGTTATAGCCTCAGCTCAACTTTCTTCCACCACAGGTCGTAAGGTTTTGCGGTATATTTGAAAGGTCATATCTTCTAAACCATTGACCATAGAAGCAAGATTCTTTTTATTTTTTATTTTTAAGAATCAATCGTGTACTTTTATACGAAGTTCAAAATTTTATGTTTCCATTATAGTTTAAAATATTTTTATTATAAATAACAAAAAATTACTTCCAAACACGTTTTACGTGTTTATTTTACTTAAATTCTTACAGATTCTTTTAATATTTGAACATTACACACAAAATTACATTAGTGTCTATTGCAACAATAAAAAGCAACTTTTAATTCACAATAATTGGCGTCGGTGTGCTACATACGCGTCACTGCAGAGTGCACAGCAAACGAGATCTAGCGGCGATTTTCGGTACTTCTTTGATGTCGCAACGTCTATGAATAATCGACGAATTGAAAAATCTCGTATTATCTGCTTATATACTGCATACTGATTACTGCATTTATGCAGAATGAATCGCGCGCCCGTGCACTCTACGGGATTCGTAATTTAAGGCGGCCTGTCGGCGCCCGTCCATTCTACGGGCAGCGACCTGAATGTGTTAATGTTTTCCATTTAAAATATGAATTCTCTCATAAAAAGGTATTGCACGGTTTCATTTGTTACACCAGCGCACTCTCTTACACTCTCACTTCTTACACCAGCACCACAATACTCACTCAAAAAGTAATAACCTATATGTAAGCATATTAGCAGTATTACCTTCCTTAGGTAAAAATATGGCGTGTGGGAGCCCAGCCAAATCGCAGGTTCTCTAAAAAACTGTCATAAGCCAAAAAGTAAGTTTTTCGAATAAGTGCAATATCATCTCCAGTTTTTTATGCTTTATAATTATAAAATACGCCATAACTGTAATGCGCAAAATGTCGCCAGATGGAGCGGATAAGAGTTTCTTTAAATGCAGCATCAGGAGGAAGACTACAAGAAAATCTTTACATCCCTTTGACTCAAAACTGATTTTTCTGTATTATGACACGTTTTAGAGGACGTGCTATACACGTAGCACGCTGACTTGTGGTAGTCTCCCACTGGCGGTGTTGACTGCACAGCGACACGCAGCCTCTGGATGGGACAGCTGGGCTCGCTCCCAGGAGCACCGTGACGCGGCGCCGCTTTCCGCCGTCGTAAATCCCAGTCGTTTATGCTAATTAGACGCAAACGGAATGGGCGCGGAGTCAGGCCAGGGCGGCGTTCAACGTTCGAGTCCGCAGACCTACCCGGACTAAATTCAAATGTTCTATTTGTCAGAAACTAGTAAAACCCGGCAGACGTTCTGCCCTTCGTCTCCCTTCTCTCTCTTCGTCTCCCCCCTCTCCCCCAGCAAAAAAGTGATAGAATGTTCAAAAAGATTTCATCCTGTAGATTACAATCTGAGAAACGATTCTTTGAAACCTTTGGTCTAGAACTTTTAGTCTTTAATACCCTAGAACGCTTCGTTTAGGAGTTATTTAACGATATAGATTTAAAGACATTCTCCGGAGTGTGTTGCGGGTTGTATTTGGTATGAATATTCGTTTGGTTCTACGGCGCCGTCTAGTGAATTTTCCCAATATTTTAACAATTATTCTGCTCTTCGGGGCTGAGATGAATCCAACATATCAGAGATAACTATAATTGCTCCAGCCGTTCTTGAATTATAAATACTGTAACTAACCCTATTTGTTATATATAATGTAAAGAAAATATATTTTCTTCAATTTGAATATGCCGCGCTTCCCACGCTTAGCGCATATTTTGACTAAGGAACGCTAGATGGAATGAGAAGTACGATCATTAGAAGAAATTTAGAAAGGCACGAGTACAGATAAAAAGTTTATGAGAAAGATATATTGTAATTAAAATAAGTGGTGTAAATAGACAAGCGGTAGTAGCAAGCTTGAATCGTCGTTTCTCTGTTTACAGGTAAGAAAAAAGTATTGTAATTAGTTTTTGTACAATTATGTAAATAATAGTTGTTAAAAGTGAATAAAATGCCACTCTGTTTATAGGGAAACATATTTCGGCTCAATTATAATCCTGTACAAATAATTGTATCGATTTAATAAGCTATTTTTTCCTAAAACAAACACGAAAATATAATTTAAAAAAGTGTCCATTAATAGTAACATATGTAACGATATACATTACGATAGCGCAATTTTTAGAACTCTGTAAACAAAGGAACGAAAACTCCTGGAAGTCTTGCGATCAAACTCTACCCACCATCCAAGTTTCATTTCATGTACCCTACACATAAATTCTCTCGCACTCTGCGTGATAATGTCTTGATTATCGAATGCTTTATTTGCCTTTTACGCAACAAACCACTTCAAACCCAATATATGCTAAATAAACCTTGAAAATTTGACTTTAAACTGGCTTTATTTATTAAATTGTGTTTTCGCTCAACTTTTTGCTAAATAATGTCTACTTTATCGAAGATTTCCGCAGATAAATAAAAAAAATGAATTGTATCTTGCTAGTACTACAAAGTCGTGCAAGGACGCGCAGAGGGAGGGGCGCCGAATGTACAGATGCGAATGAGGACGCACTCGCACGGCTGGGGCTGTCCCGTGAGAGGCTCCGACTTCTAATTACTCCAATCCGCGCGGCGATGGTGGCGCAGCCGCCGGCAGACGTGAGGCTCAGACCTGGAAATTCGCGTCTTCTGCCCGGATTGCAGGAGGCGCGAGGAAGGTGACCGCCAACCGGGGTTCCGCTACTAGAAGTACTGTTAGCGCTTTTCGGAACGCGAAGAGATGCGAACGTCAACTAAAATTTTTATAATTTATTTCAAAATCCGGATCAAATTTTCAGATACATGTAAGAATATTTGACACTGCACCGCTCGATTCTGATGGAAGAAAGTATCACTTATTTTTCATTAAATAACAACTTCTGCTTGAATTAAGTTGTTTCAACAACTTATTACATAAAATTCACTAATACATCGATGTTTTGCATGAACGCTGAATATTGCATGTGATCTAGTCATATTAAATTTCTACTTTGAAACAATTTTTTCGCTACTTTAGTTCTCAGGATACACTCAATCGCCCGAAGTACTCACGTGTGGGCTTGGTGCTTTTTCGCGATTAACAATCACTAAAAACCCTCTAATTTCAGTGTCTTTGTTCACTTTAAGTCTGCAAAACACTCTTCTAAACGTTTTGCAGTTATTCTCTTTAGCTTTGGGATTGGAAGTATCTTATATATCCAGTCACTACATCTCTGTATCAAGACTTTCTTCTGTTCCTGCACCGAGAAGGTTATGCACTGTCCCTCTATCTCAATTTACTGTGAAATGCCTACACTTCAGAAATGAAACAAACAAACAAACAACGCATTATCAAATAATTCGACACATCGAGTTTTAGAGATCACACTGTTTAGTACATCATTATTCCGGTAGGTAGGATGCGGACATGAAAATACAGGTTCACGCATGGTTCAAAGTCATTAGTTAACTTATTATTCCGGAACTCGGAATCGGAGCAAAATGTTGCAACAACCTATCAGAGACGTCGCTCATTAAAAATCCCCTACAGACTGTGATATCATTATCCCGGTCTAAAAAAATCGATAATACTGAAAGAATAAAATAATATTGAAAGGAAGCTAGATTTGAAATGCGTCATTACTTTCAAATGTGACTTTTATTTTCTCTGAGTGTTTTTTGTATATATTTAAAACATTGTGATGTTTTTTTCTGAAACAATACGTTGTGCACATAAATGGTAAGTGTTAATTTTCTATTACTATTCCATCGAAGCAATTCATCATTCATACTGAGTTTCATGCAACTGCCATGTTATTTAGTTTCAATCTGTTTTTCTGTGCCTCAAATATCATATTGCTTTCGGCGACATATTGTTCACGTCAGAGCAATTTTAGGACACGCCGGCCAACGCCATGTATGTTCGGTTAAAATTTATTTACACTGAAGTTAACCAGTAATGTTATTGATGAATTCCCATTCGGCCCTAAATGTAAGCAGAAATGTGCGCTCGCTATAAACAGACTGTCACGCTCATAAAAGCTTTCGCGCCAATGAAATTTATTTAGTTGCATCATTTCAATGTATTTGATTTTATGGGCGCACCCAGACGCGTATAACACGAGAGAAAGTCACTCACTGGATCAGCACGTTATGTAAACTGACACATAAACTCTTCACACTGGAAATAAGTGAAGCATTCAGTAAACTATCAGTCAATTCAAAAGACTTATTATATTTCGTGTCATAGGTTATTCAATAATAATTTTCTGTGTTATTTTATGATTTTTTCATATTTTGATACGAGAAAATATTAACAGAAGCGCAAACACATGTATTAGATTTTTTTATTTATACCATTTCTACTTTACAATGTCCTACGAGTAGCTGGAGGAAAGTCCTATCTTCATTTATGAACTTAACTGAACAGACCTTGCCCTCTTAAAGTTAGTAAATAATTATTAGATAATAATAATAATAATAATAATAATAGTTTTATTTGGCTACAATTGGCTGATTGCCAGGTGGTAGCCATAACTAAACAGTTTTACAATATATGAGCATTTACAATTCAAAAACAATTTACCATATAAAAACAATTTACAATACACTCCTTTCGAGCATATACACTCAATATATAAACATACACAGACCTGTATACATATATACACCCATACACACACACACACACACACACATATATATATATATATATATATATATATATATACATATATATAAACACACACACATATATATATATATATATATATATACATGCACACACACATACATACACACACATACATACATACACATTTCTATGCATGAATGCTCACTCTCACGTTCACACATAACACGAACACACACACACTTGCCCTACATATTATACATGCCTACATTTAAATGAAGAACATATATTTAGTTACACCTAGTAAACATGCACATATATACATATACATAAAATTAACCAGTTACACAATTTGTTTTATAAATATAAACACAATGTGGATTTTTAAAGTTAGCTCTTTAAGCATTTAGATTTGCTTCCCACCTACTGTCGCACTTCACTTCACTACATTACACTACACTACACTACACTACACTACACTACACTTTCACTACATCTTTCTTTGGTTATGCCATATAACTAATTAAAGTAGCTTTCCACTGCACTGCACTGCACTACACTACACTTTATCTATAATAATTTACAAATTGTGTATTCTGAACTGTGCGGTAAAATACATCCTCTACAAGTTTATTTAGTCGTCTTCTAAAAACACCAACAGAGCCAGGAAAAGGCTCTACGACCGCTGCAGGGATTTCATTCCAATTTTTAACCGTACGATTTACAAATGAATATTTCCCTATGTCGGATCTCTGACATCTACTTTTTATTTTACATTTGTGATCGTTTCTCCCAACTCTTAAAGGGGAGTCCAGTCTTTTCGTTATTTCTGCCCATGCAGGTGACTTACTGTACGCCTTGAAGAGGCAGCACAATCTGGCTTTTTTTCTTCGTGCACTGAGGGCCTCTATAGGTTTTGGTGGATTTGAACTACTCGAAGATCCCTTATTTATGAATTTGATTGCTTTCTTTTGAATTTTTTCTAACTCTTCAATCTGACCTAATCTGTATGGGTCCCATCCAGCTGATGCGTATTCAAGAATCGGCCTAACTAAAGATGTGTATCCTATTTTTCGACTCTCCATGTTTCCCTTTCTAAGTGTTCTCATTACAAAGTGTAGTGACTTCCACGCTTTTCGGGCAATAGAAGTAACGTGTTCCCCCCATCCCAAGTCTTGGCGTAATATGACACCCAGATACTTACAACACGATACTTGTGGAATGAATTCGCCTCCCATTTGGTATTCTAAAGAAACCTTCTTTGCTGATTTCGAAAAGCTTAGTGATTTACTTTTTTCGGCATTTATCTTCATTTTATTAATGGTAGCCCAGGAATGAATGTTATTAAGATCGTTTTGAAGTGTGAGGATATCTTCATCCGAATCTATTCGCCGATAAATTATGCAGTCGTCCGCAAATAAGCGCATTACTGACTTAATACAAGAAGGCAGATCGTTGATGAATGCCAAAAACAACAGCGGTCCTAAGACACTTCCCTGGGGGACGCCGGACGTAATTAGAGTTTCCTCTGAATGTTCATGTCCAATTCGAACTTGTTGAACCCGATTTATCAGGAATTCCCGTATCCATGCTATTACGCGATGGTCAACTCCCGTAGATGCTATTTTCGTAAGTAGTATATCGTGCGAAACAAGATCGAATGCTTTTGAAAAATCTATAACAATTGCGTCTGTTCTCTTACCCGGATCTAAAGTTTCAGCAATATCTTGACACGTTGTAATAATTTGGCTTTCACACGAGAAGGATTTTCGAAATCCATGTTGCCCTTCGTATAACCACCCTAGTTTGTCCCATTCCCGACGCAAGAACTCAGCTACCAGATGTTCCATTTGTTTGCAAATCACTGACGTTAGGCTTACTGGTCTGTAATTGGAAATGCAAGAACGACTTCCGGTTTTAAATATTGGAACCACTATAGCCTTTTTCCAATCGTTAGGCACGCTACAATTATTTATGCTTATTTCAAATAATCGCGTCAAGTATGTAATCATCGGTTCCCCTCCAATTTGTAATAATTCTCCAGCGATACCGTCAAACCCTACGGATTTATTACTTCCTATATTGCGAATTCTTTGTCTAATGAGTCGTGGTTGTACTTGAAATTTTTCTCCCTCATTTGTTCCGAAAGTACTGGGAGTAACCGATCCTAACCCGAATACTGATTGGAAATATGCACTAAAATGGTCGGCCTTTTCTTTATTTGTTAGTACAACTTTCCCGTTTTCGTCTTTAAGTGGCGGAATAGATTCTTTGTTACCCCTTTTTTGTTTTATGTATCTATAAAAATTTCTCCAACTAGATCGCTCGTTTGATAGAATTTTACGGAGATAATTTTCTTGCGCTATACGTTTTTGCTGCATTAATTTGTTACGTAGATCTTTGAAGAGAGTCGCAGTGAAAAGACTTTACTTGCGATTAGCGTACGCTTTTCTGACCTTTCTTTTTAGTTTTCTGATATTAGCCGTGTAATACGCTGGATCACTATTATCTTTAACTATCTTAGTTGGCACAAACAACTCTCTACCTATAAACATTATTTGTTTAAATGAGTTCCATATTTCTTCTACGTTTCTACCATGTGATTCCCAAACGCCGTAGTTCCCTAATAAGTATTCCTGAAAACCTTTTGTGTCAGCACGACTGTACTGAAATAATAGTTTTCGTGTGTTTTTCGAGTACCTGGTTCCCTGCCACGCCACCTGCAAAAGCACGCCCTCGTGGTCACTTATACCTGGTGTTGTTTCTTGAGCTATCAACATCTGCTCTGGGCGAACTAAAAATACGTCAAGTACCGCGCTAGCTCTTGTAGGAACATCAACTACCTGAGTTAATCCGTGGTCCCAAACGAGTTCGTTAACGAGGGATTGTCCATAGCTTTTTGTATCTACCACACCTTGCCACGATATATCCGGTAAATTTAGATCTCCACCAATTATGAGATTTCCTGAAAGCAGCCCCGGATTTCTACTTATTTCTACTAATTTATGTACTGTTGACAAGTTCTCGTTAGGATCAATAATGTTCATTTTTATTTGAAATTAATTTTAATTTAATCGTTGCGAAGGATTTAATTTTGAAGACATTTTTTTAGACAGATACATCCATAAGTAAATTCATTACACTAAAGAATAATACGCGATATGTTTTGCTCTCAAACTTACCAGACTATTGGAGAACAAACAGTTTTTTTAAACAAATTATGACATACAATAATTAGCACATTCTTTGAAGTAGTCCTAAAATGCTACTATCTTAATATGGATCGTTTTAAATATTATATTCCTAAATCTTTCGAAAAAATAAATTGTATCTCCTTATTTACAAATTTTAACTTTTATTTGTATCAATTAAATCACAAAAAACTATACTACTAATTTCAATGCACGTAGAAATTTAAAGAAAACTATGCTGCTTCCAGACATTGAGATGTGTCGGCATTCGATAGATACCCAGAAAATCGAGGAAAATTCAATAAAAATGAAACAAATTCTTTTTTCACTGAAAAATGTATTATTTGAGTTATTCCCCGTATTCTCAATCTACGCGTAAACAACTGAATACTCAGAGTATCACTGCTTGACACAACTGACGACATAAGGACAGTAGGGCTTCAAAGAAGAGGCCGTCCCCCATTAAAAATTTGCTATTTATGTGATTCATTGTGGAACAGTAACTTAGATATTTTTGGTTTGATAATAACTGTTGTACGGGATAATGACATGCTACACTATGTTACTGCTCTATTCGTGAAGACATTTTTGATTTAATTGTTGTTATATGATTATTGTATTTCCTATTCTTGAGAAGTGTGTGTGCTACTTATTTTTGTTGTGTTGTTCAGCACAATGTTTGATTCTGCAGACCACTAGTTCAAATACTACACATCAAATAATATTTTAAATCGTATTGTTATTTTTTTTGTTGCAGGTACGTGATAATTCTTGATGTATCAACTGGCCATGAGCATCGTTCTTCACACGCAATGAACGAATATGCTGCGCGTAAGTTAACTCAAAGTCTGTATAATGCGACCGTTTTATCTTCATGTTAACTTCGAGTATCCTGACATTACAAGGCTTGCCCTCTTGTTCTATTGTACTACATATTTCTCACCTTATTAGTTCTCTATTGTACTACTTATTTCTCTCCCTATTAGTTGGCTCGTGGTGATCGCCTATGCCTCACTCTACTGAACTGAGACCAACCATATGTTAGTGTTTTGATAATGCAATTATTTTTCATTATAGTTTATACATAAATTCTTTTTACTTATCTCCTTTGAGATTCCAGATTCATATAATCAAATTGTAAGTTCACGGATCTATTCGGTGCGGACATTAATCTTTCGTCTTTTTCTAGCCATTCCAAGACTCGCTTACACAATGACTCTCGTGTGACATGAGACAAGAGAAGTGCTCGTTTATCTTCAACGATTGTAATATCGATTTTATTTATATGCTCTCTCCTGGTTTTCTTGTGACACAACTGTGCAAGACCATTATCCCGTTTCCTACCCTGAAAGTCAGTTATAAAATAAAATCACTGCCATCAGTGCAGCGTTCATTTAAGGAAAATTTAATGAGTTGGCGTTAAAAAGTGTGAACACTACTACCATGAAAAATCGAAAAGTCACAATAGTATAATCAAAATCTACTTATAAAATGTTTTCATTACAGAAAAACCTATCTTTAATAATATTTCGTTACGTTTCTCTTTTTTGAGATACTACACAATACCACATACAGGCTCAAAAGAAACAACTTGGATAACTTTGAATGGAACCCGTTGTTTCCATATCGTAATGAACGGCCCGAGAAAGTTTAACTCGATCTTTGTGTACACTTTTCTTTCATGTAAATCAACCTTTCATCACATGAACTATCAGAGAATATTTCTGGTCCTTGTTTTTCCTGGTGTTTGTTTTCTAAACGACTCATTTTTCACGTTTGATTCCCAATGAGTAACACAAATATTAACTTTTTCGTTTTTGTTACATTCATGTATGTGATTAAATTGAAGAGTAATGAATTGGAATTTACGTTCAATCAAATTGCAGATGTTCGTAATGCTCATGCCGATAAAAATGCCAGATTGAATTTATAAAGTACTAGTTACGCACTTCAGCATCCGAGTTTTAAAAGATTAAATCGCCTGGTGATCTTTGGTAAAGCATACATAAACTATTGATGAATAATATAATAATAAGTTATTTTGAAATGCGCATGAAATATGCATCCAAAATTTTGCTGAAACTTTTTGATCACTAATAAAATATATTAAAGAGAAAAATGTATTTCACAGCTGACAGTCAAAGAAGAAAGTGTTTTAAGAATAATCTTAAAAATATGCATCCTACAATAAATATAGAAGAAAAATAACAGAAATGCAATAAAAACAATATTATAAGAATCATCCATAACTGTACACATGGAGTTACCAAAGTTCCTCTACCTGTATTATTTTTGATTCGGAAGCCGAAGATGTATTTACAAATTACAGAATCTTAAAAATATCCGAATAATAATTGAAGCTCCGCAAATAAAAAGAAAAATTGTGCAATGCCGCTGCCAAAGTTGGGAGTACACAAAACACATTATAAGAGATGTGAAATTTCTCAGAAAATACGTTAGAGAAAATGCCCAAAGAAGTCGAGAACCGGCCCTGAAAGTCTCAAGATACAAAGTCATTGCTTGCACACTGTGATGAACAGAAATCAAGATAATATCCAATAACAGATACAAATTTCAATAAATAATTTACATTAGAATTGTTCTTATCCACAGTCACTGAACAAATCACAAAAACAAGATAACCTGTATAATACATGGAACGCAGCATTTCTCACTGATTTTTTGTCAAGAAGTGAACGATCGTTTGAAAGATTTGAAATCCTACCCAACAATCAAGCAGAGCCAATAAATTCAGTTTTTAATGCCACAGAAAATTTATTAACTAAATTAGGGAGAAAAACATATAGAAGAAGCAAGGATGGCTTGTTGCAACTTCCAGAAAAGGGAAGTATACATTCAGTTATCAAAAAAGAATATTATACTCATTTCTGAAATTCATTTCATCAATAAAAGCTTTCTATTGCTTTAATTGAAACATCATTCAATACATAGAAACATCATTCAATATTCAGGATGTAATCAAAGTTATTTAATTTCTCAATATAACTTACTCAGTACTTACAGGCAATATACATGCAAGTCAATGATGAATTTGGAACATTGAACATTACTCTGTATACTGTACCTCGAAAAATAAAATTCAAAATTTATAGTTTGCTAGGTTCTCAATAACACTTGGGCCAAGATTTATTTTTGGTGGTGATCACAATTCTAAGCACTCTTTGTGAGGCTCCAGACTAACATCTCCGATATCTCCACACGAACATGTAATACGAAACATTATCGACTCACCCCCCTTTCCCCAAAACACTCTCCCCCTCATCTAAACCACAAATGCAAACTTCTCTTAGTGAAGATATCCAAATATGAAATTTAAAAAAAAATATAGTGAAGGGTTATTCCGAGACCCGCATTTGCCTGAGGTTGGACACGTAAAATCATTGTATGTAACATTATACCCGTCAAAACCCACGAAAGACAAAAGTCGAACGGGAAGAAAATTAATAAAAAAAAGATTACCTATATATTCAGCTAGCCAACCTAGTTATAAAAAGGAATAAATCGATGTTATATTCGCACATACTTGTGACCACAAGATCTGTCGTTCATCGTGAGAATGCTAATGAGATGTTGTGGACATGATTCAAGGATAAAATAATGCAAATAATTTTTGTCATTTTGGTTTATAGAGCTGGCTTTTGATTGGTTTGCCTATGTCATCAGTCTAGCTATATGTGGCAAAGGTCGAGACACAGAGCATACAGGATCGAATATCACTTTCATTGTAAGATTCACAAACGTTCTGGTCTACTTGTTATATATTCTGGTTCTCTGGTCTCTGGTATTCTGGTCTACTTGTTATATATATTCTCCGAACAAATTCAATAGCTTACAATATTTTTTGTTTGTCAGCATTATAAACGAACTTTTTCGTTGCAAGAATCGTTCATAAAATGGCATTTTAAGGCACAGATGACGTATTTGCCATTTATGGCACGCATATTCGCGTCATCACATATTCAGCGAAACGCAACGACCGTATCACGGGGAGGTGGCAGTGAACCGTACAGCCGACTTAAATTTTTTCACGTCAGGTCATAACAAACTTGTTTCCAAAAGTTAACTTTAAATTTTGGACTATACAAGCCAATCGGTGACGAATTATCCACACAAAATCACTTTTTAAGACGTCTAATTACGTTTTTAGAAAAGATAATTACTGGTGTCGTTTTGTTGAGGAAGAAACATACATTTCGACGATTGTTGACGGTTCAAATCGAACACGGCTAGATAACACTTATGTAACTTTGCGTAGTATTTATAACAACTATTCATGAAGATCATTTTTTGGCATCTTTCTTTTTTTCGGAAGGCATACATAAGTAAGCAGGTAGCATTCTGGCGTTCGGTTTGTCTTCATTAGACTTGTTCATGGTTGGTAAAACTTGGAGCGACAACATCTGTCCCTCCATAATGTTAACGACGACTCTAAACTTAAGCTCTACGTTCACTTGATCCGCTCTTTAAATTTACAAATGCCATATTTAGCACGCACCCCGTATTCTATCCGCCATATTGAAATCTTCCTGGAGTTCGTTAAGCATAAATGTTAAATAAAAGTAATCTTCGGATCGTGTTGAATGTCTCAGCAGAGAAGAAACAGCCAGCCCTTACTACTTCACAGATCATTTGCAATTAATAAGACATTCACGATTACTTCACTTAGTCACTTAGAAATATATCCAAATTATTTAAATCTTCGTAGGTTGAAACGTTAGGCGCAATATATTCTCTTAAGTACTTCTATAAACATCTGAGCACGGCAGTGCGTTTTCGAAGCAGACGTCAGTTCTGCTTCGGCGCCGGAAGTTCGACGTCAGATCTCGAGTTGAGACACCATCATGCCACGTCGGTCGCAAACTGATGATGTGACGCACAGTGGCTCAAAAGGAACGAACAGCGGCAACAAGTGCCACAGTCTTGGCTCTAATGAAGTCCCGCGCAGTGCAGTTGGAGCGGTGCAGTATATGAATCATCAGACAGTTCGAACAGCTTTGATGATTCCGGGCGCGTCAACTGCTAAGGCCACTAGACCCGTAAGTAGTACTAGTTTTGTACCAGGGAACGGGGTGATCTCCACACGCTCGATGCTGAGCTTCGGCGCCGACCTAAGTCGGCTTGCCAGGATTTTCCCCAACAAGGTATCTCCCACCAGTGGCGTGCCGCCCCAGCCGGAATAAGCTCTAAACTCGCGATGCCTCCCGAAAAATGTGGTAGTGTAGTGCATGTGAGTGTGTGTGTGTGTGTAAGTAATGAGTGAGGTTAGAACAATGAAGAGGAAGGAATGATCGCGCGCGTTGTGTGGCCTATTTGTTCGAGATACTGCGCCGCCAATCACCTGGTGTTGGTTAGAGAAACCACGAAAAATTCCCGATCACAGCAACCGGGCGCTAGAAATTTCCTCCACACTATGTCTGAATTCGACCTACTGTAGCTGTCTCGCTCGAGTCTAAATTTCTTCCACCATTGGAAGTGAAACCCTAATTAGAGATCCCGGTCAGAGACACTGCAGTGACATCAGTTGATGCTCCGAGCCACTTGTATTAACGTTATTTGTAAAAAGGCTGTGCACTGCAATTTGTACGACCTGCTGGCGGGCGCTCAGGGTCTGACAGCCTATAATCAGACGCGATCGCTGACCGAGCCCAAGCACAGCCGTCGTAATTTGTACCCAGATTCCAAATATTTACAAATTTGCTCCAAATATTTAGATTTTTCTTCAGCAATACTTAAAACTACCATCATAGCCTCCACTCACTGTAAGCACCTTTTTTTGTTTGTATAGCTTTCTCTGTCGCATTATTAATTTTTAATTTTGTATTACATGAATAATTTTGTTATATTATTATGTTTTGAATTCATTAATTTGTAGCGTTATTAATTTTAAACTTTTGTTTTACGACCTCGTTTGAAACACTTCCTCTGCAAACTGAAGCAGTGCGACGCCCCCACCTCAGCGCCAGTGCCACTTAGCCGATGCCACTCGCGAAGGGGGGGGTCAACGCGACTTGACGCCCAACTTCTCGCGAGACACCTCCGACACGCGCTTTGGGGGGGGGCGAGGAGACGGAGGAGGGGGAGGTCGAGGGGGGGGGAGTTGAACTGCAAGAGGAAGAGACGGAACTGACGAGCCGGAAACACGAGGAGGCAGACGTGGACGTCGAGGTGAAAGGATAATGGAGGGCACCAGGAAATCGAAGGCAATTCTCAAGACATTCAGTGGCATCGACTGAGTCAATTTGGTCAATGGAAAATGTATTTTCTTTATAATTTAATCAAAAATAGTCTGACCTTCGTGAATATTTATTTGAAAAAGGACAATAGCTCAACCGGTGTCCAACTTCGAGCGGCAAGGTCCTAATCTGTGCGTCATATCCAACAGACCCTTTTTTTACATATTTTTTTTTAAATTGCGAAGAGATTAAAACAAATAAAAAAAGGAGACATGTACAAATGTGGGGAACCATTATACATTTTACAGTTATCTTTAGCAATTCTTCTCCAAAAATATGACTCATTTATCCATTCATACTGCAATGATTATTACCTTGTGTTCCATCTTACCCCTCTCAGCCTGAAATAGTGGTATGTTAAATTTATATGATTTTATTAACTAATTCATTCTTTAGTCAGAATTAACTACAAGCCCAGTACCAACAATTTTTAAATATATAATTTGACTTTTATACTCATGGTTATCTTGGTAAGGAAATATCACTAAAAAAATCTACACATTGAAATTACACAAAATTAGTTCCTTGATTTTGAACCAAATCACTTATATCCTCACAGAACATGTACTAAGAGAAATAACAATATAACCTCTAATAATCGATACACTTGTCAACTATGCAATTAATACCATTACCACATATGCATATGCCACAGATAAAAAGTTGTTTAATCCATTTTCACTATTTTTATAATCTTGTCTTACAAGAGATCAATTATTTCTCTGAGATCATCCTTCTCCACGATCTGCTCCCGTCAGTTTTGATTTCCTACACCCTCTGTCATTATTCTGCATAAACCATCATGAATTAATTCTGAATAAGAGTTTCAATTTTTATGACACTGTTCTTTCTATGTGCATAAAATATAATGCATCTTCAACTACGTTGTAATATAAATAGCTTCCTTTCTGGGGTGATTTTAGTATAAGAACGAGTATAAATTGATAATTTTCAGTTCAGAATCTCGAACTAAAAATGTATGGAATAATGATAAGGAGAAATTATAAAATAAAGAGGTTGTACATCTTAAATCTCAAACCGCAAATACTCAGAGGAGGGAAAGAAGCTTAAGGGTGAATCGTGATGCTTTTGATAGTGAAGGTGGAGTAATGAGATCATTACACAGTATTTTAACAATCAATCACTATTACGCTGCATTGTTTTCTTGTAATTCGCGGACGCATTGGAAATCAGTAATATAGATCATTTCGTGTTTCTGGCACTTGAGTGTGATGCAACATCAGTGACTACACAATACTAATGATTTTTTTCTTCTTTCAACGCTCTGAAATGCGAATATAAAGAAAGTGTTTGAATCTACGCGATCGCCGAGACGCGACCTCTAAAACATCTGTAATTTCTTTGCCTAGAAGGCAAGAACGTTTTGTGACAGTTATAAGTAAGTTGTTTGTTACCTTAGAACAATGGTTTTCAAACATTTCGCTGCCGTGAATCCCTTCAGGTAACCAATTCTGCACATGCCTCACCTCATTAAAATTAATGAATTCAATTAATGTTTGACAAAGTAATAAAAACTATAAAAAACGAACATGTTGTTAGAGAAAAGTCAGTGAGATAGATGGACTTGTTTGGTGTCACACGAATTTTGGCACTTATTTAAAAATGTCAGTATGCACCTCATTCTGAAGATATGTTCTTGATCTACATTTTTCTTCATTACCACCACTTCCGAAAATCCATTTTCACATACATTAGAAGTGGAAAAAGAAAGAAGAAAACTCAATGCCTTCTTAATTACCTCTGGGTACTGATTCTTTACAGAGATCCAAAATTCGGACAGTGTTGCAGGAATGAATCACACCACAACAAAGCGTTGACAATGACAAATAGTTGACAAAGTTGGTTTCATGGAAGCATTGCGATCACATATTATACAAATGTTTTCTCCATTCGTAAAATTAATGAAGGCACATATATAGTCCAATGGTAATTTATTCATGAAAAAATAAGTAGAGCACTCTTAAGCATTAGAATATTGTATGTATGAACTTGCGAAAGTGCGTGAACGGGCCTACAGACCTACCAGCGACGTCCTTGCCTCGCAGCCATGTGTTAAGCGGTTACGTGTGGTTAGCACGTACACATCACCACGCCGTAATGCGGTCTTCTCTACCTGAGATATGAATTTTCGCATCGTCACACAGAAACATATACTGAGACATTGCAAGGAAAAGTATGCACACTATTATGTTGCCTCTCCGGAAATGGAACCCGGGGCCGTGTAGTGGAAAATGAGCACGCTGACCAACGCTAACCAGAGGGCCATTATAATAGTTAATTAATTTATTACAAAGTTCTCGTCCGTCCTCACTGAAACTTAGGGAGGCGTGCCACACAGTCTCAATAACACCGCCTTATAACGATTCAGAAAATGCAGTAAATTAACAAGTACATTCACATTTGATTAGAAGCTACAATTCATTTTGAAACTTATAATTTAAATATTATTTCCCTCGGATATCGAAGCATCAAAATGTTAGAAAAATAACTTGTTGTTTTACTTCTTATGATATTTCATGTATTTAGTTTTTTCTCAAAAATGCTCTTGCACCAAAGGTATTGCAATTTCTTAGATTCTTAATAGATACTTAATTGTACTAGAAATTAATTACCACACGTGACAATATCTTACAGACCAAAAGAGGAACTGGCTTCTCACAGGCCAACGGCAACACCGCACTATGACGACACGACAAACGGAAGTGGGGAGTATGAGTAGAAGGCAAGGAGAACCGGTTGGGGTATGAGACGAATTGCATCGCAGGAGGTGAAATGGAACCAACACACAGTCTCACTTCTTTCGATATTGCCTTATTCAACCTTCATTTCTTTATTCCTATAGGTAATTTGTTTTTACCTATTTGATTTATTTGTTTGTTCTTTCTAAATACAGCGAACCCCTTTGGAATCGTATCAGGTAACCCAGTTACGATTGCACCACGTTTGCACGTTTGGACCGCGAAGCGCTGGTCCAAAGCAACGCAGCGCAGCGGCGGCGGCCGCGCAGCGAGAGCGGGGGCACGAAACAAAGGGAAGCAGCGGGAGGCGTGGGCTGTGGATTTGGGGCGCCGAGGGGGTTTGGGTGGGTGGGTGGGTGGGTGGGGGTTGCGACGATCGCGCCTCCAAAGGGCCGCCCTCACATTCGCCCGGCGGCCTCGCGACCAAATTCGACCAATTTGCGCGCGGCACCACCACCGCCACCTCACCCGTTGTCGCCGTCGCCGCCCCAACCCGCAACCGCCAGCCCCTCCTGCCACTCCCCCGCCGCTGCCGCCGCCACCACTGCCGCCGAAGACCCGCTTACCCTTTGTCGCCTTACCGCTTACCCACTGACGCCTCCGTCGCCATGCCGCAGCCGCCTTCGCCACCGTCCCTTGCCGCCGCCGCCTTCCACCGTCGTCCCCACCCACTACCGCCCCGCCTCCAAACGGCGCCTGCCGCCGCCGCCAGGAACCACTATATCTCCCGCCGTCGCCCTCGCCCCCCGTGCCTGCCGTCGCCGCCCCAACTCGCAACCGGCACCGCCGCCGCTGCCGCCACCACCGCCACGTCACTCCCCCGCCGCTGCCACCACTACTGCGGCCGCCTCCCTGCTTGCCCTGCCATCACTACTGCGGCCGCCTCCCTGCTTACCCTGCCATCAGCGCTACTGCCACCCCTGTCGCCTCCTCTTCCCGACGCCCGCCCCCAACTACCGCCACCGCCACCCCACTTCCCCTGCCGCCGCTGCCAGCACCGATGCTGCCACATCCGTTTCCCCACCGCTCCCCATTACCTCTACCTTCCGCTGCCCTCGCCTCCGCTCGCCTCCCTGCCCTCCGCCACCTCTCTCATCCGCTACTGCCCCCGCTGCCGCCGCCTCCACTTCCCCACACCCCGTTCGCCGCCTCCCCCTCCACCACCGCCGCCTCGCTTCCCCTTCCACCGCCACTGCTGCTGCTGCCACCACCACTGCCGCCGTCGCCCCGCATGCCCTGCTGCCGCTGCCACCACCGCTGCTGTCACCTCCGCCACTCCCGTCGCCCCGCCTTCACCTACGGTCATCGCCGCCCCCGCCTTCTGCCGTCGTCATCACCCACTACCGCCCCGCCTCCAAACGGCGCCTGCCGCCGCCGCCAGCACCACCACCATCTCTCCCGCCGCCGTCCTTGCCCCCGCCTCTGCTGCCGCCGTCACCCCCGCCCATCCGCTACTACCCCCGCTCCCCCGCCTCCACCTCCCCACACCCCTTTCGCGGCTACCACCTCCACCACCTCCGTCCCCGCCGCCCCCGCCTCGCTTCCACTTTCACCGCCACTGCTGCTGCTTCCAGCCCCGACTCCCCCGCTGCTCCCCGTCGCTCTCCGCCGCCGCCGCCCTCGCCCCACAAAGCGCGCGCGCTAGGGCGCCCGGCCGCCAGCCCCTTTGTCCCCCACAGCTCCGCACAGCGCTCGTTGCAATCCCTTCCGCTCGCAGCGCATTCAAATGCGGCGCGTGCACCTCCCCGCGCGCCGCACCTTCGGCCCCCTGCAGGACCCCGCCCATCCAGCAGCAGGCCACTGCGTCGCACGACGGACGCTAGAGCTCGACAAATTTTGAAAAAAATGACTGAGGTCGGGGCTTACCTCAGCGGACTTGGTTACAACGCTCCGGGCGATCCGGAAGCTGATTCACACTCAATCGCGAGAGGATGATTGAAAGCGGTCGCCGGCGTCGGTTCTACTGCCATCAGTTCCGGGTGGAAATGAAATATTTCAGCAGCTGTTCCTCTTGCGGTGCAAAAATAATACAATATGTACCTTAAATACCGCGGAAGCTCAAACCGGGCCAAGGGAGACATCCCTCATCGGTTTTCAATATCAGTTGTAGATTCTGAGAAGTTTGACCACAATGAGAAGGGAACTTTACCTGTGGTTCTTTTTGCGCAAGGCCAGACCAGCCGTTTTACCTATGTTTACCTACATGAATTGACTCTATAGTTTTCGTCAAAACTATCATTCACATAGACGTTTTCGCGTTATTTTGCGTAAAATGTAGGCCATTAAAAAAATCTCAAAAAAGCTCATCCCCCCCTTTTATATAACAAAAGACACTGAGAAATGGCGCAAGTCTTATTTATGGCAAATTCTCTGAATTTTTGAAAATTTCAAAAAGGTAGCACGTAAAAAGGGACAATATTAACGATATTTTTGTCTTGAATAAAATTTGTTCTAAAAACCAATTTAAAAAAGGTTATCGACAATTAATTGAAAAATAAATAGTTATCGCCTAATTTGTGTTTGAAGTTAAAGCAAGTTACATAAAAAATATTTTGATAGATAAAACAATGAACGCTTAAAATAATGAAGCAGGTCTCAAGTTAATTTAACTCTCTGAATTTTTGAAAATGGCAAAATGTGGAAATGAGAGAAAATATGTATTGTTCTAACACCAATAGTTTATATATGGCATCGTCACCTCACGTTTCGATCACTCGGAAAATAAAGCTGAATATGTGCCTATTATACAATAGTTATTAAAGCAATTACCTATGCATCATAGATTTTTCTAATTTTGAAATTGCCTAGTTTCAATTTGAAAGGGATTGTTTGTAGTCTCAAAATGGTCCTACTTGGTTTCTACTGAACTTGAAGTTTAAAAGGTATACACATAACAAAATTTACACAATGAATGCTAAAAAAGAAAATGATAATAATCGTATAGTTAGAAAATTAGTAAATAAAAACCAGGGAAACCGCGAGAACATCAAATACGACATAGAAAGTTTTGTGTTTAAAGAGCGAGGAAAGAGAACTCCGGTGTGGAAATGTCGGCCCCACGTTTAAGGCTCTTCCGCACGCAACGACTGCGGTCTCCGCAGAGCGTAATGAAAGCTGACACGTCCCTCGCGAGTGTTACCTCAGCGCTCGCGATGTGTTGGCCCACGGGCTGTGCGTGGATTCGCAGTAAGTAGTCGCAGAGGCGCGGTGTGTTTGTTCAAGTCAGCCAACGTATTCGAAATACATTATTGCTATGCTCATCCCAACAGGGTGTAGAACCTATGAAGCAGATTTACGACCATATAAATATAAACATCCTGGTTCAGGACACTACTGAAGTCACTGCAGTGCCTCTGATCGGGAGGTTCTAGAGCTCGAGTCCCGATGGTGGCAAGATTTTCGACACTAACTAGATAGGTAGGTCGCATTCAGCGGCTCTCTGGAGGAGAATTGTAGCGGGCGGCTGCTCTGATAGGTAGTTTTCCGTGATTCCTCGAACACCAGGCGAATGCCGGAACGGTTCTCTAACAAACGATCCATGGACCGCGCGCAATCTTTCCTTCCTCTTTGTTGTTTTATCCTCACCCGTTACATGCACTACACTATCACACACGCCGGGAGATCAGTTAAGAGTTTAGAGCTCCCGGCTGGAGCTGTGCCCCTCTGGTGAAAGATACACGGTAAAACCCCGCAAGCTGGGGTTGGCGTCGAAAGTTAACTTTCTTTAAGAAAATTTGTCTTCGTATATTTCAATTTCTAAATCACTGTTGGCAACAAAAATGCGCTTCGTTTTTACTGATAAAACATTCATTTCGTACGTAGAAACGTCTGCCTAATATTTGTGAGAAAACTGACATACAAAAATTGGCCAATAACTTTCAATTTAATTTTTGATACCTTTTCCAAAGAGCGGCACAATCTTAGCTACTTTGAAAACATCTCGAAATATTCCGATGCATAGAATGAAATAAACATGTTAGTTAACGGGTGTGTAAAGGCGGTCGCACAAATACTTAATAAAACAAACCAGAAGTTCATGAAGAGCCAGCCGAATATGTATTTTTTAGTTTACCTAGTCTTTTGATTTATTCACACTTTTGACGGCGCATACTCGAACTTTGCTCGAAACAATTGTATTGTCGAGGTCGATTGTCCTTTACTTAATTGTGTGTTTGCGATCAATAAGTTAGTGGAAAACTGGTCAAATACTTCACTTCTGCACAATTTAAATTATTCCGGAGAAACGTGCATTGTGAACTATGTTCCAATAAACGATGATGGACAACCGTTAATGAAATGCTGAATTATTGAAGATTTTGGTAACGGGGTGAATTGTCGAATGAAGTCTGTCAGTGGAAACAAAGCTCCCGGGAGTACCTGTCCTCTGCCTGTTTCATCTCTGGAAAATTAGGCGTGAAAATTGGACGTTGCATGTGAACTATGCGTTGTAGTATGTTCAATTTATTTTGATTAACACACTTAATGAAATGTCAAACAATAATTAAAACAGAATCATTACTAATTATCTGCTTTGATTTAAGCCTTTTTTTGTATGAATTTCTCAATAAAACCTGCTCACTTAACGGAGGGGGAGACACGCTGGTTGGCACTCAAGTTCCTACATAAAACACGAAGCTTTCATAAGCCCATGCATTGTCACATGTCTTTTACGACCTAACAAACTTCTTACCAGTACAACGATGATGAAAACGTGATCTCAGATTATTTTTAGATCTTTGAGAGTAATTAATTGACTAGTTCTTTAGTTTATTGACTTTATTCCGTTATATTTCCAAGGAATAATTTTGCTTCTCTTTTCTAGCGGAAACCTTAAATAAAGCTTCAGTAAAAGTTAGAAAATCATAGAAGCCAGCAGCTAATGACCACCAAAATTTAAAACGAGATAGTCAACTTTAAATAATACTTAAGTAATCAAGAAGTGCGTCAAACCATATAAATAAAATTACAAAATAGGAACGTCACAAAATACACGATTTATACACGTATATAAATCAAATAATGCACAATGAAGTAAGATTTGGAAGAGCATTTATACATTTTGGTGTAAATGGATTAAAGGAATATATAAACATGATGTATGTGATAAATATAAGGGGTATTTAAAAATGGGAGAAAAAATGTTGCTAATACAAGCAAACTCTGACTGACGGGGCGCGTATAAATCCGGCACGGGCAGTAGGAGTCGCTATCCTGATCCTCATCCTAATCAAAATGTATCCTTTTGCCAGTTGAATAACCTAGCCCTCCCCATTCGTCTTTGCCTGCTAAATAAGCTAGCTGTCTATGTGACGCAATCACTATGAAACCCCTGTAAGGGCACTTAGAATACGCATAATAAAACGTAGTATTTGGGGAAAATTGTGTTGTGAGATAAGAGAGATACTGGAGTTTTCGAGTGCAGTGGGTTAAGGCAATATTCAGCCAATAGGCGGTTGAATTCAGGTAGATTTCTTGGTGAGGCACGACAGAATTAAAAATACAGTTTTAAGATACCTCACGTAAACAAAAATATTCGTGAAAGTCGTTGGACTGATATTTCGAATTGTATATGGTCGCATCAAGGACTTGGTGTAACTAAATTTATTTTTGAACTCTCGTGATTGTAATTTAACAAATTGTTAATTGGGATTCTTAACAAAATAAATATGAAAATACATTTTGTTTCACCGCAAATATTTGAGTTCTGAGTATACTTTGTAGTTTTTTGTTCCTTAGCCAAACCCTTGCACGTAGAGGGCGCGTTTCACGCAACACACGAAATAAATTTATTTTCATAGTTTCCTCTTCCCTAGTTGTTCTTAATCATCAGATAAATAATATTCGGTGGAGGAATAGGAACCATTAAACTATGCTACTACTGATGAGGTGGCATACAATATGCTTGTCTAACGCAAGATCAAGTTTTCTTTAGCGTGAAAATTTAACTATTAAATGTTATTTAATGAACCAAAAATACATTTCTTATAAAAATCAGTTAAAAGATTGATTAAATCAAATCAAAGACTGGTTATTAATACTTATTTTTAAAACTGTAGGTATCTGTGTCACGCTTACAAATACTGCGAGTAAGTGTATTAAATGAAGTTTTTATTCATACAATAAAACTTGTCAAAACCAAAAAGGAGTTGCGAAAAAATAAAAAAAATACCAAGAGGTGCCAGCGAGTCCCGAAATCCACTACTCCACTTTCTAATATATCGGAAGGTGGTATGGTGTCTTTTCCTTCACAACTCTTAGAAAATTCATTTCCTTTCACTGCCAAGTCAGTTTCCACGAAGCCAGCTAGCGCGATAAGAAATGTTTCCATTCAATTCAATCGCAAATCAATCGACAACCTGACTACGCGAGGAGGGTTATGAGTTTTTCAAGAGTATAACCGATCACTACATTACTCGTTCAAGAAATATTGCTTATCAGTCTATCAATTTCTAAGTATTTCGTCTTTTCCTGGCAGGTTTTCTGTTGAGGTTTCTTTTGTCAGACGCACTCAATTTTACTCATGCACAAAATCGTAAAGGTAACAGATTATATCGTCTTATTCATTTTTTCACAAAAGTTCCTTCCAGACTTGTTAAAAAATATGAAGGAAGCCATTTATCCTTTCTTTAATAACTTTCGTCTTTCACCGGTCTTCTTCAATACAGGTAAGTTGAGTTTATTTTCTTGCAGGAGGTTGTGCATGAGATATGCAAGTGATACAATTGAACGCTACTGTCCTTGTGGCATGGTGTGATCGGCCTAAGTACCTCACATCCTGCTTTCAGCTGGGATCCTTCCCCTCCATCCAGACACCCCCGAGCGGATAAGGGTAAGACTTCTAAACCGACACTGAATAAAATTGATAATGCAAACGGAGGGAAACTGGCCACTATCCGAGGAATTCGCACGCTAGGAAGACATAAGGTATCCGGTGGGACACGGTCTGTGAGCCATGTAGGCTGAAGTGTCCTGATCCAAAAATTTGTCTTCATTAACACATAACAGTAGATCTTAAACATGAAGTCCAACATCAACTTACACACATTAGTGTGATACAAATATATAGCATATTCTATTCTGTTTTTCTTATCTAGATTCTCATTAAATCAAAATAAACAATAATTTTAAGTGAATGAAGAGTTCGCTTCATTACTTCACATTTAAAATAACCGCAAATGCTCACAAATCTCCATTTCTTGGAGAAATCGTTGTTGTTGTTAGCCAACGCCAACCCTTGGCATGTTAGCCATTTAGTGACGCGTCGACCAGTATAGAAATGCAGACTTTCCCCTCAGCATGTAAGGATCCGCACGCCCACAATGGTGAAGGGGGCGAATCACTGTTCATTTAGCATTACCCACGGCACACGTGTGGTAGACCACGGACGCGAGCAACTTCGTTCCCGTTGTGAATTATTATTATTATTATTATTATTATTAAATCAGGAGGTGATAGAATATTGGTGAAAGGTTCGTGGACTTTCTGAACCATCCCAGTATTCACCTGTATGACCGAGGGAAAATCACAAAAACCCCGGTCCGGAGGGCCGGCCCGGGAATCGAACCCGGACCTCCCGCTTGCGAAGTCAGCGCGCTTCGCACAGAGCCGCTTCGCTTAGTGGAGAAAACGGCGAGCATTATACAATTCCAAGTCGAGTAGCTCGCAGAAAGTGAGCGAAAGCGAAGGTCTGGGGCTCAAGGAACACGACCTTCGACACTGCCTCAGCGCGGGCGGAAGGAGCGCGGCGGGAGGGGGAGGGGGAGGGGGCGACTCCTCGAAATTGCTTCTCAGCGCTCCCTGGAGGCGCTTCTTCGAACTCATTCGCCGCGTCATTAGCGAGGCGCTCATTAAACCGATTGACAGTCGGTGGCGGCATCTGCTGTGGAGAGGGCAGAGCGGGACCATGGCGACGAAGATTGCGATGGTGGGCGGGAGCGCGAGTGGATAGAGCGGTTGGTGAGTGTTGCGAGGACTAGGACGTCGGCGCCAGTCAGGTTGGGGAAACGTGGCCTGAGGAAAATGTTCGAGTGGTGGTGGTGATGGCAACGTAGTTCTGGGAATAGCGAAAATGACAAGGGTGGTAAGGGCGGTGGGATTGTTTGATTACTTAATGTATTTCGGACCTATCAACTGCATACGTGTAGTGTATTTTTTCCTTGGGTAGTGCCGGTAATATTCCCTGCTGAATGGTGAAAACTGGTGCCGACCTACACGTCGGCCAGCGGGACTTTCCCTAACCTAGTGTAGCCCAGCAGCGTAGCATCGCCCAGCCAGTAAAATTCTAAGTTCCCAACATTTGTGGCAGTATAATGCATGTAAGTGTATGTAACTAAGGGATGAGGGTAGGACAAGGAAGCGGAAGGAAAGATCTCGTGCGGTCGGTGGCCTCTTTATTAGGGAAATTCTCCGGCATTCGCATGGTTGTGATCACGGAAACACGGAAAACTACCGATCAGAGCACCCAGAGCATCAGAGTGCTAGAATTCTTCAGGCAGCGGCTGACGGGATCCTAGCTATTAAGCTAGTGTTGAAATTCCTGCTACCGTAGGTCTTGAACCCTACGACCTCCCGGTCAGAGGCGCTGCAGTGAAATCAGCTGAGGCCCAGAGTTCCTTATGCAGAAGGGGCGGTGGCTGCAATGAGGGACTTTGAAGAGGCGGGCACAGGTCGGCGACTGTGGTGAACTGAGTAGAAAAAGCCGTGCCGAGAGCAAGGATTAAAATTATGGGGGCGATCGCAGCGGTGCCGATGGGAGCGACGGAGCATTGGAAGGCGAGGGGCACGGAAGGCGCAGGCGGAGAGATGGTGGGCGGTGCAGGGGGAAGGAGAGGCTGGGTGGGGGAGGAGCAACAGGGATGTTGTGAGTCCGCGGGGAACACGACTGACCGTCAGGGCGTAGTGGGGAGGGCAGATTAAAATGGTGTAGGGGTGGGGCGGGGCGAGGAGGGGCACTGTGGCTTGGAGGCAGAGAAAGCAGCGGGATTGTCGGGAGGGTGGCGGCATTTATGGGTGTCGAGAACAGAGGTGTTTAGTGGGAACGCGGAACGAAAGCGACAGAGATAGCGTCGTGAGAGGAACAGCGACTGAACAGTCAAGGCAAGTCAAGAAACAACGATAATTAAATGCCAGCGCTTCGCAATCTACACGAGTTGTAACATTACATTTTATCCGACAGTTTTACTTCATGGCGACGAAATGCTTGATAAGTGACGATATTGAATAATAATTACATTTAGCTGTAGGGAAATAGGGAAGAAAAACGTCTAGTGCGCGTACGCTAGATTTTTTTATTAACCGCATCACCTCAATAACTATCTAACGCTCCCGGGCAACACCCCCTCCGTCGTTCAATGCGGGTGTACTCTGACAACTGATGCTGACAATCGACAACTGACAACTGACGCTGACACACAATCACGTAGTGTTAGTTCGCCGTAGCATGAATCTAACGAGCCACACCCAGAGAAATTGAGAGCCCGAAGAGACAGAGCGTTGCCGTACGCCGCAAAAGACAAGCGCCGACTTAAATATTGTTTATTTTTTGGGGAAACGTTATACCTTGTTATTGCCTTCGATACGAAGCTCTATATACACTACATAACTTACCGGATCAAAAAGGATCGTGGGAAATATGAAAACAGTTGGGGAATGATGCTAAATGCTCTCTCTTATGTAGGGAATTATGAGAGGGAATTACGGGAAGAAAATATATAAAGAAAAACCGAGTCAAGTAGTTAACTAGTTAATTAGTAAATAAGTAAATCTGAATCAATAAAATTAGGTAAAAATAAAAGTATGTACCACGGGCGTTAAGTGGTTCTAATGATCTCCTCGGGCTAAAGGCCGTCAGGCATTTTGTCGCCGCTCGATCATTGGAACCTTTAGAGAACACTTGGTGCATAAATAACGTTATTACAACTTTAATTGTACAATTAATAAACAATTGATATTATATTGATCCATTTATAAAGGATGAGAAATGGTTTGGAAAGTCCCTTCACAAAATGTAGAACAATTCCCCCAATTTTCAGGTTAAGAAAGGGGAGAAAATCACCAATTAAACTTAAAAAAAGATTTCTTACGTAATATTAGAGCGCCAGAATCAAAATTTACTTCTGTATACCGACCTATGCCTATATAATATAATTCAATATTGTTGTATTATTGGAATGTCAGAAATGTGTCTAGCGGTTTGTTGAGCGATCAACAACACACACCTATTGGTAGCCAGCCCGATATCCCGATCGAGACTCGTAAAATATTGACGCTGTAATACTTCACAGAAAATTTCCATTCATTCTGTCACCCATTTGATTTCCATTCACTCTGCCGCATTGCATACTTTTGCTTGTAATTGATCACTTTATTGGTCATCATCATCATCACACTTCCTAGTTGTACCAGTAGGATATATTAATAGGCTGAGGAACTGTTGGACATTGTTTAGTGCCGCTATCCAAGCGAATTACTAATTATATGCTATTCATCGCATTTATTACACATCGATTCTCGCCTCGAAATTATCACGCCCGCCATCTTGACCACTCGCAACGCGGCCCGTCCTGTCAGCGCCAGCGCCCGCCACCTCGCCGCCGCCTCGATGGCTATCTGGCGCTGACGGGCGCCCACCGCACCGGGCGGCGCCGCCCGCCCATAAATCATTCAACCAACGCCCCGCCCCCGCCCCCCGCGACCAGCACCTGGCGCCCGCCAAGGAGCGCCCCGCCCGCGCTTCGCCGCCACACGCCCCGCTCCCTCGCCCCCGCCCCTCGCCACCCTCACATCTCCACCCTCCCCCACCCCGCGCTATGCTCCTCTGCCGCCTCGCCTCCACCCGTCCAGCCCCCTCCACCCCGCCCCTCACCACCCTAACATCTCCGCCTTCCTTGACCCCGTCTTACGCTCCTATGTCGCCTCACCTCCATCCGGCCAGACCCCTACACCCCGGCCCAACTAACATCACCTCACCGTCTCTTCCTTCTTTGCTCCACCCACACAACGCCTACCTCTCCCGCTCCGCGCTGCGCTCCTCCGCCGTACCGCCTCTACACGACTGGCCCCTTCCACCCCACCCCTCGCCAGCCTCACGTCTCTACCCTCCCTCACCCCGCGCTACGCTCCTCTAGCGCCTCGCCTCTACCCGTCCCAAATGTCACCACCGCACCGCCTCGTCCTTTTATGCTTCACCCACACAAATCTTCCCTCCCCCGCTCCGCGCTGCGCTACTCTGCCGCACCGCCTCCGCACGCCCCACCCTCCCCACTCCGCCCCTCGCCCCCCTCACATCTCCGCCGTCCCCCACCCCGCACTGCACTCGGCTGCCGCCTCGTCTCCACCCACCCAGCCCAGCACCAACTGACACCCACTACCCTTCGGCTTTCGTGGCTTCCGTCGGTTGGTTGGTTGGTTGGTTGTTACTTTATTAATTGGTTCGTTCGTTATTAGTGATTCCGGGCATGTCAACTTCTGAGGTCATTAGTCTCGAAAGTGCAGTGCAAGTTTTCTTTCCTCGGAAGGCAGCGGTGATCTTCCCTCGTTTGGATGGTGAGATACGGCGCCGACCTATCGTCGGCTAGCGGAGTTTTCTCCAACCAGGTATCTCCCACCAGCTGGGTACTGTCGGGACAATGTCTAAGCTCCCGATCGGACTCCCATCATGTGTGGTAGTGTAGTTCGTGTTGCTGAAGTGTGTGTGGGGTGTGATGTTAGAACAAGGAAAAGGAAGGAAAGATTGCGCGCGGTCCGTGGCCCGTTTGTTAGAGTACTTCTCAGGCATACGCCTGGTGTTGATCGAAGAAACCACTAAAAAACTACCGATCAGAGCATCGGGCTGCTAGAATTCTCCTCTAAACAGGGTTGAATTCGTACTAGCTGGAAGCTAGTGCCGATAATCCTGCTACCGGGGGGACTTGAACCCATCAACTCCCGGTTAGAAGTACTGCAGTGACATCAGCTGAAGCACTGAGCCACTTCTCCTGGCTCTCCTCACATTTCCGCCCTCTCCCACACTCAGCGCTCTACTCCTTGGCCGCCCCTCCTCCTCCAGCAACGTCCCCCTGCCCCGCCTCGCCCCGCCTCGCCCCGCCTCGCCCCGCCTCGCCCCGCCTCGCCCCGCCTCGCACCGCCTCGCCCCGCCTCGCCCCGCCTCGCCCCGCCTCGCCCCGCCCCGCCTCGCCTCGCCCCGCCTCGCCTCGCCCCGCCTCGCCTCGCCCCGCCTTGCCCCGCCCCGCCTCGCCTCGCCTTGCCCCGCTTCGCCCCGCCCCGCCCCGCGCCGCTTTGCCCGGTTCCACCTGACATCACCGCGCCGGCCGCGCCCGTCGTCCCTCCTTCCCCCATTCAGACCTCTCCAACCTCTCTGCTCTCTCCCCAATCAACACCAGTCGAATGCCGGGGCGGTACCTTAAGACTGAGAACGCACTGCGTGCGATCCAACCTTCCTCTTCCTTGTCCTATTCTCACCACATTACTAACACACACACATGCACTAAACTGCCACAGATGTAGGGAGACCAAGTAGGGAGGAGTCAAGAGCTCGTCCCGACTTGGGCGAGGGAAAACACACCTAGTTAGGGAATCGCCTATCAACGCCGGATCTCGCACCTCCAGCTGGGGAAAATCACCGCCATCATCCGCGATAAAAACATGCATTTCACTTACGGGACTAACGACCTTAGCATTTGAATTGAATTGAATTGAATTAATGCCTTATTTTACGTGGCGAGACTGAGGCCATTAGGCCTGCTCTTCCGTCTGACCACGTAAATTTCGCTACGCTCCTTTCACCAACTAGCAGAGAAAGGAGGTATTTCTTGGGCGAGAAACAGGCGATTTGAATTTATCTCAGAGGCGTCATTTAGGCTTGAGGATCGTTTACATGCAAGTAAATCTACTAACATGGGACAGCCGGCTTTACTTCCCCTCCGAAGTAAGGCGTACGAAGGATTTTTTCGCCCTGAAAAATCCACGGCTTCGATCGGGTTTGAACCCGCCAACTTGGGTACAACAGTCCGAAACGCTAACCGTTACACCATCGCCGCCGCCTGTTTGATGCAGTTTCTAGCATTTGACGCACCCGGAATCACTAATCGATCAATCAATCACCCTTCCCCGCTTCGCCACATTCGGCGGTCGTTCCGACCCCCTCCTCTACGCCATATCCCGTTAGCACCGACTCCTTCCCGCTCCGGTAGCTCCTCACTCGATCACCCTCGTTCTGTCTATCCTCTCCGCCTTGCCTCGACTCCACCTATGTAATCCCGCTCTCATTAACCTTGTCAAGCTCTTCCCCGCTCTAACTCTTTACTAACATCCCGCTCCGCATCGTCTTTGCTCGTTCTGTCTCACAGTGTTTTAATCGGTTTCGCCCCGCCCCGCCTTGCTGCGCCTCGTTCCATCACCATGACACGGCATTTCGCACCATTCGTTTCGCTCCGCCCCCACCTGCTTACCTCCATTTCTTCCACCCATCCCAGCCCTTTCTGCCCCGCTCCGCCGCATCCCATCCCGCCCCATCCCGCCCCATCCCGCCCCATCCCATCCCATCCCGCCCCATTCCGCCCCATCCCATCCCATCCCGCCCCATCCCGCCCCATCCCATCCCGCGCCATCCCGCCCCATCCCGCCGCATCCCATCCCATCCATGTCTTCTGGCTTCGCCTCGCTCCAGCGCTCGAGCCCTCCTCCGTGAGTCCCCGCACGGTCCCATTTCATTCCCATTTCGTTCACTGGGCCCCTCATCCTCGACTTCCAATACGTATTTTGCACTTTTCTCGACTTCGTTTTTACTCTCTCCCTCGGATTAGTGAGAAAGTTCTGTAAAGTTGTGCAAAAAAAATACCAAAATTCGGCAGAAAAAACCTCTTATTAAAGGGGGCTGGTGACGACAAAGTTGCTAAATTTAGACAAAATTCTGTAACCCGTGGTGTAGCTCGAATCCATGTTTTGAGGGTCCTTCTTACTGAAAAGTTGAATGATGGCAAAACGTCTGTCCACCTGTCTGCCGGTCTATCCGATTTTGAGCAACGCTAGCAGCTAAACTGTTCTCCAAATATTCAAAAATGGTTCCATCATTTGTGATTAAATTTTTGTTGTTGGAAAGTGTAAAGACTGGGAACCCTGATTTTTCGAAAATTTTCAAAATTCAAAATTGTCTTCCAAGAAATAAAATATTAAAGACAGAGATTTTTTCTCGGAATGAAATTTGTTCCTTAAGCTTTTGAAATAAACGTGCACGAAAATACAGACGAGAAAGTACGTGCTGTTTTAGTTTATCTCATTTGTTCCAACTTACCTTGTCCCCACTTCGTCATTCACCCACATTCTCCGGTCTTGCCTCTTCCCGCACCGTAAATACCCACTTCCTATTTCCCGACAAAATCGATTCTTCCACTGAGGAACATTCTTTCTGGAGCAGTCTTCAAAGCCTTTTTCCGTTTTCATAACTTGCCACGCTCTAGTTTACTCTGTTTCTACACCAATATTAATGAGCGTCTGCACTCTGGATGTAAACCTTTCAATACCATCACCTTTGTTAAACGTCCTCCTCAGCCGCCTATTGGTGTGTGTGTGTGTGTGTGTGTGTGTGAGTGAGTGAGCGTGAGTGTGTGGACGGCACCTGGCTGTTTCTCAATATTTGAGAACCCGCTTCCTCTGACGAAGCAAAAGAAAAGCTGTCAAAATCGTACTGTTGAAATATCTTCACTTTTACGTCATGCATTTTGTTTGAATATTTTTAGGTTACTTTTCTATATAGACTTAAGACAAAATTTGTTTTGCTGTTTTCATGACCAACCTTCATTTAAAAAAATAAAAGTTCGTTCCTCGGATATTTCAAGAAATATATTCGAAATCTGTCTCTTGCTTTCAAGAGACAAATAAAATATACTATTAAATTTTTTGATATTAGCTAGTTACTTTAATGATAATTAAGAGTCTCTATGGATGACGCCTTCAATATTGCACTTTTTATATTCAACATCTCATAGTGAAAATTTTACAAAATTATTTTCTAGAAATTAACTTCAACAATATAAATACCTTCCGTCAGTGTTTCGAAAATAAAATATGTATTTTTCTAATTTTTAAGGCGTTGCAAATGAATCCTCCTACTCAATTTTATTACTGTAACACATAGTTCAATAAAAAATATGTCAACTCGTACGAGGCTTTTAGATGAAGTTTCATTACCGCAGAAAAGAACACATTAAAAGTATATACGAATAGATATTACAAATCTATCCATACAAAACCCTTGGCGAGGTCTAGGCGTGGCAGGGTTGAGGGCGATGTTAAATGGAAGTAATTTTAGTTACGTTATTGATCGACATAATTCTTGTCCCCGTCTAGTAGATGACAGTGATAAATACACGTAAATACCCGTGATATGCTGGGTTTCTCCGGTTAGTCTATTACATAAAAGTGAAATTGTTTGCAATGGAGTATGTTTTCCAACATTAGTACCAGTGGTGTACTTGTTCCCCTCGTGTTGAGATCAAGCATTAAAAATAGTAAAGATGCTGTACAAAAAATAGTATCCCTAAAACGGGATTCTTTTAAAAAAAAGTAAAATTACTTTGGAGTATACAGAGCCTAAATAATGTCACTTATCAATTGTTAACGTAGCAATATCCAACAAGTGAATGGATAGCAAGAACTGTGACCGACTTGTGTGGTTCAGAGGCATTAGGAGACGTATAACGAGTAAAATGAGATTTAAATAAAGAACATTTCTACATATTATATTCAAACAACTATTAAATATATATTACACTTGTGCTTGGTTGTTTATTATACATTTAATCGCTTAATGTGAATTGTTTCTCTGCGAGTTTTTATGCGAGTATGATGACCTTGCCAGTTTTCCTTCAAATATTCGATACTCATAAAGATAAGTTAAAAATTGCTTTTAATTACATCTAGACTTAAATATATGTAGTGAACAATGGATGTGAAATTAACGAAAGAAGTAATGAATCAGAATTCTTAATTAGATGCTAAAACTCTGACAGATTTTACTTTAGTTCTAAAGAAGTGTGATTTATTTAATAGTATGATAAATAAAATCCCACTAAGCGCACAAACACGAGTAAAGGTATTTTATTTTTCTGTTAGTAGAGATTTCTTAACAATTTTAATCAGTGAGTGAGTAAAGTAGCCCGGATATTTAGGGTCTGGACAAGGCCGGCGCCGGGCAGGGCGGAGCAAGGTCGAGTTGGGTGGGGTGGGGCACCCCTAGAAAAGATAGAAGTGGGCTAACAAAGCGAGAATATATTGAATTCCCGTCTAATAGAATGTGAAAAATGAATACTAAGGTAACACATGCCACTTCAGTTAGACATTACCAAATTAAAATATTCTTCAATACAAATGGTAAATTTCATTAAACTTAATGTTTTTCAGCTAAACATGCGAACAAAATGCAGAAATTGGTGAAAGTGTGCAGTATCATTACGCAAATTTCGGGCATCGTCATGTACTCCAACTACTTAATACAAGACTAATGAATAAAGGGCCGAAAAATGCAGGGTTTCTTACGTTAGTAGAGAAAAAAATAACCGCACAAAACATTTATCAAATATCTGTGGCGATAAGGAAAAAGGCAATAAATGCAATTTTCATAATTTCGAGAAAAATGCATTTAAAATCATAAATTCTATTTTTGCAGATTTAAGTAAGTTGACCGTAGGATTTTTCTCAACACTTTCGTATAAACAAAACATAGTTTCAGGACTTCAAAAAAACATTTTATAATAATAATAAATGTAATTAAATGTTAATTTTTCACTTATTCCCTTTTTCCTAAATATTTGCAGTTATTCCTTTTTCCATAAATGTTTGTTTATCATTCTTTTCCTTTATTTTTATCTTTATTTTAATTTTATGGAGTGAATACATACATACATACATACACATATATATATATATATATATATATATATATATATATATATATATATATATTATAATCTTTAATAAAAGCATACTATTTTTGTAGTATTTGACTTACGAAATAAGAATTATTAAATTAAATTGTAGTTAAACTTTTCAGTTAAAATGATTTTAAAACATTTTTCCTTTTTTGAAATAAATTATTTATACACCATTCGTAATTTAATAATAATGTAATATGAAAATAAATAATAACAATAATATATAATTAAATAAATTAATAATAAATTAATATATTAATATAATTAACATATTACGTTACGTTAAGGGCCGTGGAGCGCCCATCCTGTCAGAATGTTTCCTCCATTAAAGCACGAAATATACTGCTCCAATTTGAAAAATAAACAGAGTACTCCGATTTATTTTTCAAATCGGAGCAGTTTATTTCGAGATTTAATGGAGCAAAGGTGAGTATAATTTTTGACAGATTAATTTTGACATTCATGGACATTGATGATTCATTTTGACATTGTAATGGACAGAACTTCAATTTATGATTTCTGGGCCTTGCTCAAAGGTCCACTCGTAATGCGCCAAAAAGATGAAAACGACGAGAGGTTCCTCATGCAAAGCGTTAAATGGTTGCGCTATAGCAAAGATGTAGGCGTTGTTTATTTTAAAAAAAGTTTGTCAGGGGATGAGTCTTTTTCTGAATTAAATCTGAGAAGACGAGGTGTACCGAGAATTAACGAAGATTATTTTAAACCCTACTACAACGGGCCACTGACAATTTCGAAAGACATAAAAGATCTGATGAGTATTTTACACCTTTTAAGACCATCCGTTGGAGACTTTTATACAAATTTATTGTCCGACATCGAAGCAAGTAACTATAATTACGATCCCGATCTAGACATCGTAGATGCAAATTTAGTTGACGCTGAAATGAATTCTTCTAGCACCATAGAAAATGTAACTGCACACATTTTGCGAAGAAAGCGTAAACATTTTCTAAACAAGGCAGACACTCAAAATTCGAGCATTCAAGCAGAAGCTGTTGAACAAGCTGACATTGAAAGGCACAAAAATGTGCGCAGATCTGAAAGATTGTCAAAAACACAGAAGCAAAATTACAACGAAGATGCATTTTAGTAAATATTAATGATTGAATGTATTATTTTAAAATTTGTAATATTTGTTATTATAAAAATGATTTAATTTATAGCTTAATTTCGGTTTAAATTAACTAAAAAATGATTAAAAGTGTTACAATATTTAGAATAATTAATAAAATTAAACAGAATTAATGTTCATTACTTTTAGTATTGATTTTAATGCAGTTATTCCCTTTTTCCTCAAAGTTTTGCAGTTATTCCCTTTTTCCTTATTTTAATCATTTATTTAATAATTTAACATTGCTCGTATATTCAAATATTACAGATTGCTATATTTATTATCTTGTCTGATGAAAGTATAAGAATCAAAGGTATCAAATTTAGTATTATCTCGATTTTGACAAAAATTGCAGTTATTTCCTTTTTCCTTATCACCACAGATATTTACTCTAAGACCCTATACTCATCCAGTACCGCTTACAATAAATAATGAACCCATTAATTGGCTCCCTCCAAATAGTTACGTAAAATACCACGGCCTTAATATAAGTATTAAAATTAACTGGAACCAGCACATCAATATTAAAATACAATAAGCAAAAACCAGGCTACATCAACTAAAACCCATCTTTAATCGATCTTCCCCCTTCCCATTGCTAACGGCCAGAACCATCTACAAAACCATTATTAAACCCCTTCTTCTTTACGCCCGACCAGTTTAGATCTCCGCTGCAAAAAGAACCACTGACAAGGTTCAAATAGTTCAGAATTATATTCTTAGAACTATTAAAAATGCTTCTTAATTTGTCACAAACTTCAACACAACGAATTCCAAATTGACTCCATAGAAGAACATATAACATATCTTTCCACCCAGTTTTATCAATCCAAACGTCACATATTACGTGAAAACCAACTTCAGACTTCGTATCTCCGCCCTCACAGAGGTCCTAGTTTCGAGCCCTGACGGTGGCAGGATTTTTGACTCTAGCTGGATAGCGAAGTCGAGTTCTGCCGCTACCTGGAGGAGCCTGGATTCTAGAGACCGGCAGCTCTAGTAGGTAGCTTTCAGTGATGTCTCCGATCAATACCAGGTGAATGCCGGAGCAGTAGGCTAACAAATGGACCATGGACCGAGCGCGATCCTTCCTTCCTCTTCCTTGACCTGTCCTCACCCCTTATTTACACACTCTTACACTTATATGCACTACACTACCACATACAGCGGGTGACAAGTCGGGAACTTAGAACCTGTCCCGACTGGGGCTGTGCCCCCGCTGGTGAGTGATACCTGGTAGGGGAAAACCCACTACCTATCACTCCTAGGTCAGCGTCGGATCTCACTATCCGCCGGTGAAAGATCAATGCTACCTCCCGAGGAAAACACATGCACTACACCTTACGGGACCAAAGGCCTCATCAGTTTATGTGCTCAAAATCACTAATCAAAACAATCAAACGCCGATGCGGGCGCGGCGCCTCCCGGAGGCGTCGGCGCTTCGCGCCGGGGGCTTCCGCTGCGACATCGGCGAATGTGTTTTCATTACATCACGCGGAGGCGGCGGCGGTGGCGGCTGAGAGGCGCCAGCGAAAAAAATTAAAAAAGTTAATCAAAGAAACATAATTAGTGCACACAGCGCGCGAATTTTAGTGGCGCGATCTCGAGCAAACATGCGCGCGTGAGTGAGTGAGAGAAAACAGCGGAGGAGCAAGTGGCGTACGAGACGGCAGACGCGGTTGCCAGAAGGAGACAGGGAGGACAAAGTGTCTGTCGCCCACCACTGGTATACATGCGAGTATGAATAACGGCAATAACATTATTATTTGCCTGGCACCTGTAATAATTGCTGCTTGCCAATTGTTTTATTAGTCTTGGCGTTCACACGTATCACGTCTTCGTGAAGCTGTGACCCCTTTAATTTACATGCTACATTGATAGTAACTGAAACACCCCGGAGAAGACGGGAAAATGAGTAGAAGAATAAAAATGTAGAAAAAAATGAGAAGGCGAACAAAACAGAGAAGAGGAGGAGGAGAGAAACCAGAAGATAGATAAGAGGAAGAGAAGAAAAAAGAGAAAAGGAGGAGGAGATGAAGACAGATATGTGAAGAAGTAAAAAGAGAAGAATCTGAACACGGAAGAGAAGAAGAAAATCGAGCAGAAAATAGAAGAAGAAGAAGAAGAAGAAGAAGAAGAAGAAGAAGAAGAAGAAGAAGAAGAGGAAAAAGAAGAAGAAATGGGAGAAGGAAGACACAGAGGATTTGATTTAGTGCAATATTGAATGTTCCACATTCACTTAAAGAAAATTGTATTCTGGACATTTTAATTTCTTATGAAGTACATTGACTGCGGGAGCTCCGACTAATAGGTACATAGAATATTAATACTAATATTAATATTAATTTATTGTAGTATTTATTAATATTAATTTATTATAGTATTTATTAATATTAATGTCTAGACCTATCCTTCCGCTTTGCTGTGATATACTACGTCTGAAAATACTTATTTAACGCTATTAGAATAACCACTCCTTTATTGGTGACACCAGCTGTGTGTGCTTCAGAACTTGTCGTAATACCACCTGATGTGAAAAACAATGTAATTAATAAACATTCTTCTTTGGAGTATGAATACCCATCCGCCATTTTAGCTCCAACTCGTTTGCTTCGATTATTTTCAACGGACGGCGGACTGAAAAATCCTCTCCCGTGCAGACGACGGTCGATAATAGTGGCGTTTTGTTTCTTTGCTTCGTGGCGTAATGTTGATACAGGAGAACTGCATTATGAAAATAAATTAACACAAGACGGATCACAGCACAGTATTATGCATTACTCGTTCTTTCAGCTGAATGTTGTTGAAAAATTTGTAGAAAAATCGATGTTGAGAATATGTATTAGCACAACAATGGAAAACAATTTTTAGCATCTTAGATCTATTCTACATATGCTTCCATACATAAGCAAAATTAAAACGAAGAAAAATGGAATTTATCGTATAAACTTTTTCTTCTATTAAATAATGATGATAATAGTTCAATTGCATGCCCTATTAGGAATAGTGCAAATTGTGTAGAGTAGTACTGTAGGCATCTACAGCATTGCTAGATCTGCCTAGTAGAAATATGGTAGCAACCTTGAGTAAATTTTATATTTGAACTAAGTCGAAGATCCTTAGTCATGAATTTAAGGAACAAAAATTATACATCATTATTATTATTATTATTATTATTATTATTATTATTATAGTAATATGACATTCAAAACACAAAATAACCATACATTTTAACTTTTCTTTCCCGTTTCGATACTCGTTTCTCTTCACCTCGTTCGCGAATGCTCAAACATGCAGCTCTTCGGGCGAAGTTCGCATTTGCATACAGAAGTCGATTCAAAACGGTCCACTGCCTTCCTTCTCGAAGATAACTTCCCGCTCTGCATACAAAGTGCACCATGGAGAGCCTGCCTTACGTCTGCCGGTGGTTCGATATCTGAAAGCGCCCTTGCGCTGCCCGAGGTCGTTTTCTCTCCACACAGTGCCATCTTTGTGGCTTATTTCCAGGGAACTACTACTTCCTGTGGCACTACATCCCAATCTCCTAGTCAGTCGCGTATTCATTGCGGTTCTGGAGTATTCCTAGAGCGCGGGAGCTACACGAGGAAAATATAAGCGGAAGTCTAACCACGAGAATTGGAATGCTTCGAGTAAGTGCGACTGTACACGAGACATCATAAATTGGCTGTACAATTCGCGTTAATAATTTTAGCCCAAACAAAGTAGACAAATCGAGTGAAAAAAAACTTAGTTTTGAAATGTGGCATGAATGTTAGTATCTGCCGCACACCATACCCATAACGAAGACGTAAATTGAATAAGATGCAAATACAAAGGTAGGGGATGGAGGTGGGGCATGGTGGTGGATTTAAAAGTGATTTTTTTTGTATATATCTCCGTAACTATAAATCCTATCGGAAAGTATGATCTTTACAAACATGATGTAGAGACCATTTTCTACAAAAAAAGTTCATTTAAGATTTTGTTGTAAAATTAACCATTTTAAAGCGATATCGTCGCAAAGTTTTTGTTTTTATTTATGGTGAGGCCATTTATTACCTATATCACAAATAAAAACTATGTTAGTATAGGATGTTGGTTGTGCGGGTGACGGCGCGTAGAAGGCTTTAGTGCCTAGTCTTTTGGCACCACAGCTTCCGACTCGGCGTCATCCGGACAGCCAAGATCATTTGCATGACTCTGGCCGCGGAAGCTTACGACATGTTCAAAGCACGAAAGTAATTTTATTTTTGTTCAACATTTATCAAGAATGTGTTTTTGCATACATCATTTTGCGTAAACCCATGAACATTTTACCTCTTTTCAAATATTATTCAATTTACTTCGTTATGGGTCATATCGAACTTGACCGACATGTTATATGAATTTTGAGACGGTATCTGTGTCTCTTGACTCTCAAAATTGCTCCTCGCTTAATGATAGCCAGAATTACTTCCATAAAACAGCAGCAGCAGCATATAAGTCCATGCTCTTACTAAGTAGTACAACCTTGGATTGCGAGATATGCAGTCTGCGAGTGTTTTAGAAGACAAGGAAAAATTTCAAAGGAATTTTAACTTGCTAAACGAGTAATGTTTTGCCACACGAGAAGAACTGATGAGCCTCACCAACTTACAAGCTGTTTTTTCCCTCCCCCTCTCCTGCAGCGTAATTGTGCCAACAGCAATTTTTTTCAAACACCAGTTGCAGTTGGCGTGTCTCCCTGATATCCTTATTTCGGTGAAATTTTGAAAAGGAGGTAAAATCAACAGCCGTTTTCAGGTTTTTGATTAAAGACAGACAAAAGTACAACAACGAGATAATAGATGACAGTGATTTCACTTCGGGTAAAAAATAATCCTTTCTCTTCATCTAATCTACATCGTCTCCCTCACTGTACAAGTACGGCGATGTATATTTACTGTGAACAAGCCTGCAGTTTTTATTAAACTTTATACTTGAGTAAAAAGTTTTGTGTTGTGAACGAATCAGCATTTCAACTAATTCTAATAGGAAAATTTACTTTAATATACAAGTATTTTAGACTACAAGATTGTTTCTAGATCAGATTACGCTCCAATCTATGATTCTATTGAATTACAGACACGACGGTCTGCTTGCAACACAACGCCTACTTTAAATTGTCTCTTTCACTATCATTTGAAGAGAAAAGTATTTCTCACCCTTTAATCATGGAATGATTTTCATAACTTTATGACGTTTGGCAATTTGAACTTGGCTGTATCTGTTGTTCGAAGTGCGAGCGAGTCTGTGGATCCTAGACACATTGACAATTGAACTCAGAATTCACATATCAAATCACTAACCCTTCAATATCTAAAATGTATATTTTTTCTACTCCACTAATTTTACTCCCATCCCTTCCTTTGATGTCATTTAGGTGAAACAGGTTAGCAAAAACTTTATGCTTAATCTAGCAGTGTTATATTTCATTGATTAATTAAATTCCCTCTCCACCTTGAAAATTATTTTACTATTCCAAAGAATATCATTAATATAAAATTATGTATGATGGTCTTGAAGTCAAAGGTCTGAAATTGAGTTATAACACAGTGTAAATACTACATGAGCGTATGAAAATATTCCACGCAATAATTATTATAAATAATGAATCCTACTTTTCGATATACTCGTAAATTTACCACCCACCATACATCTTTATTAGCGAGCAACTTTTCAACACTTTGTTCGCAGAACTTTTTCATAACTGGTGTACTGCGATTAAATAAGGCTTAATAGGTTTGGTGGTTTCCCGACTGCAGATAAATGTTCACAAAGTTCCCCGAACTGGAAACTGGCCAGTGGCAAGCCATGAAACGTTCCTGTAATACATCCCAAAGCAGATAGGAAAAGTTTCTTATAGCGGTCGACACGGGAACCCGCCTCAACGAATTACGTAATTTTAGCCTAAACAAACACAATCATTCATTGCTTCTCACAGAGGAGCTGAGAAAAGGTGAGATTGTTTTGTAACTCTCCCGAACTCTCCGCCTGAGTCGCTTAAAATTGTTTCATCTATCTCATGCACGTGAGACAGTTCAGATTGTTCCGCAAAAATCAGTTATCTCGTAATTTGAAAATCGTTGTTTTGCATAAAATGTGTTTTGGAAGTTGCAAGTACATTTCCTTTCGTAAGAAATAGAATCAATAATTCAAACGTGTATTGAAAACACAAAGAAAACAACAATGAAATTTAGTTTGTGTGACAGGTAAATTTTGCAGGAAATGTGAATGTTAAAATATGGTGTTCATTACTTTCAATGCACGAACTTAAGATTAAATAATTTTATTGTAAATATTATATTATTAGACAGCATCCTCGCAAATTTTCATATAAAACGAAATAAACTTTTCTTCAATTTTCAGTAAGCGAAACCGTTATCTAAAACAATATTTGTTTTGCGATTAGCATCCATTTTAGTTATAAATTTCGATATTCAACTACGTTTAGGTCATGAATAGTAACGAGACATAAACATCAAACTCTATGGATTTTAAAAAAAACAGTATTTTTATTCCTTTTCTCACTGAGATAAGAGAAAATCGTTAAAAAACAACTTTCAACTGGGCAATGTCCTCTAGTTCTTGGTGAAATGTCGGAAGGGACGGGAATGTAAATATGTAATCAAGAAGAGTACGAAGCGACGGAAGATGAAAGAACACATTTTTTCCTGACCGAAACGCAAGTTTCTGAATGAATATTTTATTGCGTTAGCCCGAGCTCAATAGGGCATGACGAACCTCAGCGAGACGCCTCTCCCGAGCACCGCGTCCACGTGGGTCTTCGTAGCTGGAGGGGAGGCACGAGAGGGGGCGGGGCGGGGCGGGGCGGGGCGGGGTGAGGCGCTCTGGAGAAGCGCTTGCTCCGGGGCGCAAAGTTCGTCGTCCGCGGGAGGAGGCGAAGCGACGAGACACGGGAGGGGAACTTGTGACTAGACTTGGCTGAGGACGGGCGGGGGAGGGGAGGGGGAGGCGAAGAGGGAGGAGAGGGGCGACCTCGGGGCCGAGCGACGCGAAGGCAGAGGTGAGGGTGGATATGAAGCAGGAGGTGAAAAAAAGAAAGAAGATGTGGAGACGGAGAAGACGGAAGGGAACTGTAGTAGAGATGGAGGAGGAGTAGGAGGAGGACGAGGACGAGGAGGAGGAGGAGGAGGACGAGAAGGAGGAGGAGGAGGAGGAGAAGGAATAGGTGGTAATAGAGGAGGACGGCAGAAAAGAATGCAGAGAGTTAGAGGGATCTAGAGGAATGGAGAATTGAGCACACTTCAGAAGTCGTCAGAGACGAAAGGATGGGCTGGGTCGAAGCAGGTAGAAGTAAGGAAGACGGGGTGTGGAGAGATGGAGGGGGGGCGAAGAAATAGAAAGTGATGGAATTCGAAATTAAATATTACTAACATACCCACTCGTAATACCGGCGGAAGGCCTTGTCAGTAAAAGCTTCCTAGAAAACTTAACAAAACTTAAACTACCCAAAAACGGTTTGAACATGGAACAGCGCGCAGTTCTGTTGCAAATAACCCATATCGTATGTAATGTTTGTCTAAAGTCCAGATATAAGATGAACTTCTTTTTCTGTAACCAAACCTGTTCCCAAAGCAACTCTGTAGAAGGTGAGCGAATATAGCAGAGAAAAATATAATAATAATAGTAAATAATAATAAACTGTATATATATATATATATATATATATATATATATATATATATATATATATATATATAAATAAATGCACATATGTCTGTTGCACATAGACGCAAAAACTACTCGATAGATGTCTCTCTAAATGTTTACACTTTCTTCCTATTAGAATTGGAAGCGTTTAAACAGTGATTGGGCGATGTTGATATGTTAATGGTGAAAATGATTCATGGATTTATGAAACTCGAGTGCCCCTAAACAGAAGTTCTAACCCAGACCACCACCCCGTTAAGTATTAAGCGCGTCTGTCACTGCATACGAGTATTCTGCCCCTACTATTGTGAAATATCAGTCGGAATTATTACTTGAACGCTATCTCGAACAAGAAAAACAAATTTCTCCAAGACTATCATAACGATGACAAAATTTGAGGGAGAACGTTTCAGCAATAGGATACTTGATAACCATGTCCAAACAAGAACATGAACTTAACCATCCTAGCGAGGAAGTCTTTCATGTACTAGAATTGCCGCAGAGCGTAAAACGTGATTAAGAATCACGTATCCAGTAGTGTGTGATGTATGGTAGCAGCAATTAAGAAAAAAGGAGAAATTTTAAAAAATTACATACAAATATTAAAAAAGATAAATACTACAAATAAATAAGCAATAATAAATTAAAATAAAATAAAAATTTACCGAGCGAAGTGGCTCAGTACGTAGCGCACTGACTTCGTAATCGGAAGGTCCGGGTTCGATTCCCGGGCCGGCCATCCTGACCGGGGTTCGTGGTTTCCTTCGGTCATAACGGCGAATGCTGGGATGGTTCCAAAAAGTCCACAATCACCTATCGCCTCCTAATCCATTCCTATCATCTTTCATCTTCCATACCCCCGGGCTAACAACCATGGGGGATAAAAATCGGAACCAGCTAAATGCTGGTCCCCCCTAAGAATTGTTGCAAGCACCTGCTACCGCGATAATAACTGAGCCACGGTAAATGCAGGATGCTTGCTTGCGTGGTCCTAGTCGGCCGATTAACGAAAAATAAAAAAATAAAAAAAAATAAAAAAAATTAGGCGGTAGTAAATGAGGCGAGGGTTCCAAAGACAGGCAGGACCGTCAGCAGTCGGGCTTGGCAGAGCAATAGGACTCGTAAGGCAGCAGCGGCCGCGGGGGCAGGCCGGCGGCGGCGGCGGCGGCGGCGGCGGAGGGATGAGACGGAACGCGAGTTGGAACTTCTCTGAGCTCCCTGGAAAGTAGCTCCCAACTGCTTAAATTTCAGCAACACGTTTCGCCGACGAGACTTCGCCATGTTCTGCGACGACGACGCCCCCTAAAGGAGATGGCGGTAAACAGGCGTCGCTTTCATGCTCGCCTGCGGATCATTTATTCAGTGCGTTAATTGTCAACTGCCTCCATTTCCTTTGAGTTGAAAGAGTCTTCAGCAATGCAATCTGCAACTCACACTAATTGTGCCGGCAGACTTACAGCTGAAATCTTTCCGTGCTCTAAAGGATTAGAGTCTTCTCTAACATCGCATTTGCATCTTATCCTACCAATACCTTACTCACACCGTCAATTGTCTTACGCTAGTATGGACGCTCGGCAGTTCCACATAACATGTCTGTTTCGATTTAAAATGTTTAATTACCGTAAATGACTGAAAATTATCATTTCAGTAATTTCTATGAATTGATTGTAAGAGAAACGTCTTCTCAACAATATGTTTAATAATCAAGACTTCAGAAATTGTCAAAACTATGTTTAGCAGAGTCAATCATACTTTCATGGTTCAATACAATTAAATTCTTTTGTTTAGTAACGGAATCATCCTGAAACTTCGAACTGACGAGTGGACTTTCAAGACATTCCCCGAATATTAAATGGTTAAAATGGGAATTAATGCTATCACTATTGCGTTTGAATTTCCGCTTGCTCGACATTTTTTTTACACCATATAATTTCCGGCGAATAATAAATCGAAAATGCAATTTAAAGCAGGATTTAATTCATGTCAAAATAAATAGTAATACGTCAGTTCTCAAAACAGACGTCTCTTTTGCAAGAAATAATAGTCGTCTCGGCTTTTTTTGATTCAGGAGTAAAGAATTACGACATGTGGTAATAGATCCAATATTAATATTCTTTGCAAGATTTTCTTTTGAATAATTCAATTCTTGTTTAGAAGATTTCTACGAAGGATTACTTCTATTCACATATATTTTTCGACTACATTCCTGGACGCTTTATGGAACTGTCCAGCTGCCCAGTTGTATATTGCCCTCCACTCCGCGATGCGACGCATGTAAATAAACGAAGAAGAAGAAAAAAACTGAAGAAAGAAAGGAAGATAAACAGAGCGAGGTCAATGGAAACAAAACAGGGCGAGCGGCGGCAAATGAATCCACGGCGCATGCGCGTCGGGGTCGAGCTTATCTGAGCGGAACGCGCGTCTGGGCGGCGCGCGGCAAGGTTTGCGCGGCGCCCCGGGATATTTAACTCGCCCCGGGCGGCGGAGGAGCCGCTGTTGGGGGCGTGGGGGCGTGGGGACGCGGGGGCGTGGGGACGCGGGGGCGTGGGGACGCGGGGGCGTGGTGGCGCGGAGGCGCGGGGCGTGGGGACGCGGGGGCGTGGGGGGCGCGGGGGCGTGGGGGGCGCGGGGGCGTGGGGGAAGCGGGAGCGTGGGACGTGGGGGCGTGGGGACGCGGGGGCGTGGGAACGCGCGGGCGTGGGGACGCGGGGGCGTGGGGGCGCGGGTACGCGGGGGAGGCGAGCGGTCGGAGGCAGCGCAGGGAAGGACGGCGGGGACGAGTCGCATTCACGTCGTCACTACTTCACCGGCCTAGTTAGCCCAGAGCCAGCATTAGCGTTGCCTCTGAGAGGGAGGTTCCAGGGTTCGTGTTCCATTTTCCAGCTACGTCGAATTCAACCGCTGTCTGGAGAAAAATTCTATCGGACGTTTTCTCCGATCAATACCAGACGAATTCTGAAGCTGTACCCTAACAAAGGGTCACAGGCCGCGCGCAATATTTCTCTCCGCTTCCAACTATATACCACCTAGCTAGATACCGAGGTCAAATTCAGCCACAGTCTGGTGAAGAATTATAACGGTTAAATAGAAAGACCGTATTAGATAACTAGAATAAAAAAAATTGATGTTGAAAAAAATTAAGATACTTCTACCTTTGCTAAACCCTAGATTCAATTTAACCACTTTTGTAACTACAAAGAAAACTTTAATATTCTTCACTTACCCAACAAAGTCTAAAAATAAACATTCTGGAAAATATTTTTGACCCTATTTAAAAATTCTAATTCCACTATCCGTAATGGACATTCACGGATAGTGATAAAAAGCAGTCTCATATTAATATTTTCATTGATTAGCTTTTTTACAGTTCCTGTTCCCTCTCCCTTGTTTTCGGTATTCAGTTCCCACATTTCATAAGACGGAGACCCTCTAGCTGTGGTTTTTATTCCGTTGTAGTTTCTTAGTGTGCCCCTCGTGCTTGAATAGTAAGTATTTTCTTTAAATTACTTTATTTTTTGTCATACCAATACATTTATTTTTCTTTTTGTGCTTCTATTGCTTAATGCATATATTTTTTCCGTTTGTATTGTCCGTTTTGTACTGAAGATGGGAAAAGTGTTTACGAAAGTTAACTTTCTGTGTTAAATGATTTTATAAATATTAAAACTCTGAATTATTGTGGTTAGATTAATTGTTCATTCATATTCATAAAACACTACAAGATCTCTTCTACTACCACTGAATTATCTTTTCGAATGATTTGTATAAAGGATAACTTTATCAAAGCAATTACTAAATGCAATGAAACGAAAAAGCACAATTGAAAACATTTGGTGCAATCGGGAAAAATTACTCCATTAGTTTTGCAAGTAAATATTCTTCAAAGTAGTGTTTTTCCAGTTTTGGAACACCAGTGAAATAATAGTATATACGGTATTTAAAATTTCCATGTATTAATATTTTGTTATTAGAGATAAATATGTTCCTTGTCGAAAAATATTATTCTACATTTTGAATATTTGAATTTTTTTCTGTTTCAGGTAGGCGAGAAATTCTTGGTAGCTGGTGGTTCTTGAGAACCAAACCTTTCACTTTACGTTCGAATGCAATGAACGTCTCTTCTCTACGTAAGTTTCATTTCATTTAATTCAAAATTTGTTTAAGGACTGATAAAATGTCCGTTTTAGGCGAAAATAAATGTCTTAATTCATTTTTCCTGAGTTTCTTTCTTTGGATCTAATGTACTGCATATGTACAGCGTTAGCACGAATCTATGGATACTATTGTTTTAATATCGTAGGGATGCTAAGACACAATGAATCTTTCTATTCTATTTTCTCTAATAGAATTCAACCTTTCAGCACAAGAATGAACAGAACGGTATGCTTTGGACCTGTAGGTGTTTCAGGTGTATTCGTTGTACACCTTTCAATGGTTTTCTTCTTAGTGTTCATGTTCATTATTAACTCCAACTACATAATATCTCTTACAGTAGTTTAACTACACATTATATTAATTATACAATATATTGTATCCATGGTAACAGTTGATCATTCGGTTCTTCGGCTGTCAAATCCCGTGGATGCATAAGTTACGAGAGCGAAGAAACCCAAATGCCTACGGTGAGAAATTCAACCCTTCGTTCCGAGTCGTGCAAGTAATATTTCTCCTCTGCTGAAACGTGCGATTAGACGCCGCCATACATTATGGATTGTGGATTTCCCCTTTCAAATATCTCTCCCAAGAGGCCCCGCCCCAGCGCGCACAAGTTCTAAGTACGCGACTGCAGTCCCAATATGAATTATACTGTAACGCATCTAAGTGCGGGTATATGTGTGTGTAAGGGAAGAGACGGCGGCAGGAATGATACGGGAAAGATTACGCAGGGTTCTTGTCTTGTTCGCTAAGGTACTGTGCCGGTATTTGCCTGGTATGGATCAAAGAGACCACAAAAATTCTTTACCAGTTCAGACGGCCGCTAGAATTCTTCTCCGAGAAGAGGTCGAATTCGGTCCAGTTACGTTGCCAGTATCAAAATAAACAGTCTCCTTCAGAACTCTACCCCAGGTCAGCGATGCTCCAACGCAAAGATGTTCTCGCTGAGCCCCGCAGCCCGCATTTCCATTCGTCAAAAGACGTACGAGCGCAGTGGTCCGCGGGAAGAAACCGCGAACGCATCGACGCAAACGCGGAGTGGAGCCGGCGAGCGCAGCCAGGCGGAAGGAAGGACAAGGCGCGCCGAGAGCAGGCGGCGGGCGGCGGGCGCACATTCTGCGAGAGAGTCAGTCTCTCTCTCTCAGCGGCAGAGTCGTTCACGCGCCGCCGGGACCCGTTCGCGCGCGAAGCAATTCGCGTAATCGTCGCCGCGGCGATGCGGAGGTCCATTGCTTCGCTGGGAATCGCGAGAGCGGTCTCCGCCCTGCCACAGCGACGCGAAGCGACGGGAGCCTTAATGCAGGGAACGGCGCTCTGTGTTGCCACATTCACGTACTTTATACCCAGGAACGGATTTATGTGATAGATCTCGTGGTGCGGGAACCGGAACGAAACTTTTTAGACGCATCCGAAAAGCGTCAACAGGATGTTTTAAGTTCTAATCAACTTGGCGTATACAACGTAACCATGCCTCTCAAATAACTTCTCGTAAACCTCAAGAAAGTGCATTACGATTTATAACGTAAGTAAACGTGCCATTTATTGTTTTTATTTTGCCATTTATTTATACCATTTGTTGCCATTTATATATACCATATAAGACACTAAATTCTATATAATGTGTAGGTCAAAACCATAACCAATTAATATTTTCTTGTATGTTTTATGAATTAATGCATGTGATTTGTTGATGGTATGTGCCGACATCATCTTTTGGTGAAGGATAGAAATGTATTTTGCTTCTTTTCTGTGCTTCCGGATTGAACGAAGCCTCGAGGTTTAGGTTGGTTTAGTAGAATGACAGGATTTTCTTAAATAAACAATTTTGAAACACAAAATTATGTGTATGTTCTGTATTTACATTATATGTATTGCATACAATTTGATTTCTTGTGAATAATATTCTGTAAATATGAGAAAAACGTATACCTACAAGTTGAGAGAAAATTCACAATTTCAAGTGGGTCGTAGTAATGAAAAGTAGTATTGCAGAGACAAGAAATTACTAATTGTCAAAACAAAGTGGTTGAATCACGCATACGATGCATTGAAATGTAGAATAGAGTTGACCCCCTAATAGATGGATTCTACAAATACGACTCAAAGGAATTATGCATTTCACAAATCATTATTCTAGAACACAGAATTTCATCTCTCATGACTGATTAATTTATTGTTATTTCCGGGCTCACCAACGGATATGGTCTGGTTTTACATTTTCTGGAAAACAAATTCAATTTGAACTGAATGGTCATTAGTCCTGCTCTAGTAAAGCGCACTTTATAATCCACGAGATGACGGTGCTCCTTTCCCACTGGAAAGTTCACTAGTCCAATCCGTGTCGATCTAATATTGGCTTGCGCGTTATCTTCCTTAGCAAAAAGCCGGACAAATTGGGGCGAGCTCCAAGCACCGATCGCAACTTCTCAGATCCACTTAATTTTCTCTCCTGTCTCCTCATCCTGATATATTGCATCATTTCCTTCACATTCACGTATGAAAGTAGAAATTCCTCAGTAGTAGATGTGCGAAGAAAGTTAATCGGAATAAGCGATTGCACTATTTTGGTGGGAAATGCGTTGGAAATTTGTTGATGGCTGGATTCTATCGTTTTTCATGTTAATTGATGAAAACTTCGAGTTGCAGTATCAAATCCAAGATTTTTCGCTGAGCTAATTTAACACAACTAACTTAACCCCTGCAACTCAGGGTATATCAATCCATTCTATAGCACATTTCAGAAATGTTTAATTTTTTCCTTCCTTTCGCTATTTGCCAAAGAGTACTCAGTCCCCGTTCGTTTTGTTCTCACTGCTACTCTCGTCCATTCTAGCCCCGTCGTCCATCCCCACGTCGCGTCGCGTCGCGTCGCGTCGCGTTGCGTTGCATCAACTGCCCCAGCCCCGCACCGACTTCCTGGTCGCCTCATTCGTCACCGCTGTCTCGTTCAATCCGTGGCCGTCTTATCTTCCTCGCTCGTTCCCTTTTATTCCATCTCACTCGCTTCAAACCCCCTTCATTTATTGTTTACTAGTGGAGCCAGCAATGCTTCGCTATTGCAGTATATCACACACTCCGGCCGCGTGATTGTTAATCACGTTTTACGCTATGCTGTGCTACAATTCTAATACATAAAAGACATTCTCTCAAGTAAGGACTTGTTCTATGTCCTGGTCTGGACTTGGTTGCCAAGTATCCAATTTTTAAAACATGCCCCTACAATTTGGGCTTATCCAAGGTTCAAGTAACAATTTTAGCAGATATATCACAATCACAGAAGCAAAATACTTGTATGCCATGAAGACACGCTTACAAAACGCGCAGGCTTTGGCTGTGCGTCGGGTTGCATAGAGTTCAGGGGCGCTTGAGTCGTTATAAAAGGATAAATCATCATCAACAACGCCTCCACATTGTAACACCCCCAGTCGTCTCGTGAGAGAACGCCCGGTAAGCGGCCCTTTGTAGCTCAGTCGGTGATGGAAGGAATCGTTAAACAGATACTGGTAACATGAAAGAAACACTTTGATCACTGGTAAAAATCACTTTTATTCCTGGGCAAAATAATTTAAAATGCCCCAGGGAAGTTACACTTGTAAATAGAATAAGAAATCTGAAAATTAGGTGGAAAGAAAGAAGATGAAAAGTTAGTATTCAGAGTAAAGCTTAAAAATTAGGAAGACTTATAATTAACATTACAATGGCAAAATACAAAAGTTACAAATCGATGCGCCATAGCGCGGCGCCGCATTACAAAACTTTACACGGGACGAATGCCCATTGAATAATACTGCCTGGAAAGGGTCTCTGCGCGCCTGGGGAGGGCGCGGCGCGGGCGAAGAAACGGCTGCCGTCCTTCGAAAGAATTCAGCGGAGGTCGGTGGCCTCTCGGGCCACCAGCTGGCGGTCGGGTCGTGACGTCACCACAGGGGCGGCGACGCGTGGCTGCGTTGACGGCGTCTAGTAGTGTTGTCTGGTTGAGCGCGGGGTCGGCCAGGAGTCACTCTCGATTTCAAGAGCGTAGTAACCAATCACGGATTCTTCTGATACTCGTGATGATTCACAATTACAACTTTGGAAAGTCTAGAAATCCTGCAGAGACACATTCGCCTCACTTTGCAACTGATTCCCGCTTCAGAGAATTTTCTCTGCCCACTCTACTCAGCCCTTTTACAATAGCCCACACCGAAGTTTTTTCTAAGTCCATCAGAGGCGCACTTGCCTCTGATCGGTGAATAGCTCTCCCCTCCAGAGAAGTTTCTCTCCCGACTGTCCTGCCTTGAATGCCTCCGGCCCCGTCTGATGCTCTGGCCCTTCTGCTATTCTCTCACTCGAAATTGTATTAGGTCAACTTTTACCCCCGCTCGTTTTCTCGTATGTTCCAGCTCCTTATGATAGTCGCGTCGCTATTGGCCAAAGGTAGTTGCGCATTACACTATTTCCGACCAATCGCGACGGGGAAGCCACGGAAGTTTCAACTCTTTGCGTCACTGTGAGCGTCCAGAATTTTCCTATTCCTTCTAGAACACCGGTCATGCTTGCACAAGACAGGCGTTGTCCGTGAAAGAATTTATCGCTCTGGGATTCCCTAGATGTAAGCGAGCGTTCTAGAAGGTTCGCAGCTGGCCATGCGAACACGTGCCTCTCAGTGAATCTTTCGACGACTGACCCTTGTAACGACTTTCTGAATGTGCCGGGGGCGCAAACGGGTGTCGCGATAAGCGAGGTTGTACGTGCAACGCCGTCTGTTCATTTCCCAACTGCCCTCAGCCTTATGAAATTTTGTATGAGGAAATTGGTATCGCTACAACATGTCTGTGTTAATTCAAACTTCTCTTTAAACACTCCCATTACTAATAGTAACAAAGTGTAAAAATTTCAGCGAAGTCGGTCGAGTAGTTTTCGTGCCTGTCTGCCACACACATACGCACATTCCCTTTTATTAATATAAAGATAATATATTTATATAAATTGTAACATTTTCAGGGAGACGACAAAACGGCCGTGATTTAAAAGACAGAAATGCCGCCATAAACGACTTCCGGCCACTCTAATAAAATATTTTTCGTTGAGATGATATGGTGGCACTAGTGATGATGAATGTAATTGGTAGTTTTCCGTGGTTTCTCCGATCAACACCCCAGGCGAATGCCGGAGCAGTACCGTAACAAACGAGTCACGGACCGCGCGAGATCTCACATTCCTCTTCCCTTGTCCAATTCTCACTCCGTACACACACGTACATTAACATGTACTACACTACCACACTGCCGGGAGACCGGTCGAGAGTTTAGAGCTTGGCCCGGATGGGGCGGTGCCCCGCTGATGGAGATACGTGGATTGGGAAAACCTCGCTAGCTGACGGTAGGTCGGTGTCGGATCTTGCCATACAGCGGGGGGGGAAGATCACCGCCACCTTCCGAGACAAAACACACACTACACTTACGAGACTAATGACCCTGGTAGTTGACGAGGGCCCAGAATCACTAAAACAAATAGAAAAAATTGCGGGAGACGCAGTTAGACATAATACCACACGACATGATGAGACGGAACACCACGCGACATGATACGACACGACATGATGCGACGTGACGGACAACGCGACACGGCGCGTTGCGACACGACACGTGACGGCATGAAACGACACGCGCGTCGCGCACTCAGAATTTTCCGCCGGTTGCCTGCCCCGTCCTCTCGCCCTCGCACCTACTCGCCCTCGCCCTTACCCGCCTCGAGGTGCAGCGCGCAGTCGCGGCGTGAAATTCCGCGCAGACACCCGCCCGATGCGCTCGCATATGAAATAAGCTGCTGTGGCGCGGTGGAGGCGACAGCCGAGCACACTGGGCCGAACGCGCGTACATGCCGTCGTGAAGTTATACATGCCGTCGTGGAGTTATACATGCCGTCGTGAAGTTATACATGCCGTCGTGAAGTTATACATGCCGCCGTGAAGTTATACATGCCGCCGTGAAGTTATACATGCCGCCGTGGAGTTATACATGCCGTCGTGGAGTTATACATGCCGTCGTGAAGTTATACATGCCGTCGTGAAGTTATACATGCTGTCGTGAAGTTATACATGCTGTCGTGAAGTTATACATGCTGTCGTGAAGTTATACATGCTGTCGTGAAGTTATACATGCTGTCGTGACGTTATGCATGCTGTCGTGACGTTATGCATGCTGTCGTTAAGTTACACATTATCGGCAGTGCACCGCCGACCACAGAGACGTCACCCATAGTGCCTGATGGAACAACCATGCGCGTGCCCCCGACGTGAGTGCGTGCGTGAATATTCGTGCGGGGAAGAAGTGTAACTGCAACTGTGTCTCTCAAGAGCCAGTGCCAGTTAAGTGGGATTTCCTAAAATCAGTGTATCTTTTTAGACTATGTTATTTCATAGTAGACACTAAATCACACAATTGGGTTACAAGTAATTACAAATAAAAATTGCAAATATTGCAACTCTATAAAAGTAGCTTACTGGACAAAATTCGTTTCTTTCGTCACGACGCCCATGTGTCATGCTGAAAAATTTCACGCTTGATTACTTAACTTATTTAATTATTGTTTCTTTAATGCCAAAAACAGTTAAAACTGTGTTACACTATGCAGAGAATTGCAATCTGTGCACGTTTTTTTGAGTTCTGGAATCTCTGACCTGACTTATAGTAGACATTAAGTTGAATTATGAAAACCGGTAGCATGGAGAACTTTTAGTAAGAATTAGTATGAAAATATTGGCTCCCTTGTAATAAAAAGTATTTACAAAGGCAAATCAGGTACAGACTTAGGCAATTATCCCTAGCGTGCTACATGAAGGAATGAACTTGGACAAAAAACCTGATCGAGATGGGAGAAGGGTCATTGACCCAGAATCTGAGGTAAAATACTTACTGGAGGCATATTTAGTATTTTAGAATTATACAGTCTAAATGATGACTAATTCATTAAATACCCCTGTTGAGATCAATATTTGTAATACATCTCAAATTCCTGCACTGTCAGCTATTTTCAGTGCTTCATTTCTCTGAAGAGAAGACTTCCTTGGAGGTAGCCCCAAAGAAAACAATAGAGTTCTCAAACATAAACCAACCATGGGATACCTGCAAATTCTGAGATCAGTCGGTTTGGGAAGAACTGGTTCAGCGTAATCATTTTCATTAACTTCTATTTACTGAGCCATCTCTTAAATCTTCCCTCAAGAGGAAAATCAATTAGTCAAATGGACTGCAACGAATGCAATACACTACAAATTCGTTTAGGTCTAAATTATTTACATATGTTCACTTCTTCAATATTTGTGAGAATTATATTCTTTGTGTCGCGGCAACGTATGTTATTTGTTTGTCATTTTTAAATTTCATTCTTCTTTATTTAACAATTTATTTCAATTTCCTTTAACTTGACGTATGTTACTGCAGTGCGGTGGTGTTACCATTCTTGTACCCTTGCGCTGCCATTTCGCCTCATTGTACGACGCTGTGGGGCGGCGCGGGCTGGAAAATGGCGGGCGCCGTGCAGGAAGGAGGAGGTTGAGACAAAGGCTGCTCTGGTGCAGCATCGGGAGGAGCGACGCCTGCACTGTATGCTATTTTCAGTGCTTCATTTCTCTGAAGAGAAGACTCCTTGCAGGTAGCCCCAAAGAAAACAATAGAGTTCTCAAACATAAACCAACCATGGGATACCTGCAAATTCTGAGGTCAGTCGTTTTGGGAAGAACTGGTTCAGCGTAATCATTTTCATTAACTTCTATTTACTGAGCCATCTCGTAAATCTTCCCTCAAGAGGAAAATCAATTAGTCAAATGGACTGCAACGAATGCAATACACTACAAATTCGTTTAGGTCTAAATTATTTACATATGTTCACTTCTTCAATATTTGTGAGAATTATATTCTTTGTGTCGCTGCAACGTATGTTATTTGTTTGTCATTTTTAAATTTCATTCTTCTTTATTTAACAATTTATCATTCTTCTTTATTTAACAATTTATTTCAATTTCCTTTAACTTGACGTATGTTACTGCAGTGCGGTGGTGTTACCATTCTTGTACCCTTGCGCTGCCATTTCGCCTCACTGTACGACGCTGTGGGGCGGCGCGGGCTGGAAAATGGCGGGCGTCGTGCAGGAAGGAGAAGGTTGAGACAAAGGCTGCTCTGGTGCAGCATCGGGAGGAGAGACGCCTGAAAGAGGCGGTGGAATGAGCATCGGAGTTGCGCGCGAGTGGGACGGCGACAGTCGCTCACGCGGAGTGAGCAATCGAGACCACGGCGAGGAAAGGTTCAGCGTGAATCAGATACCTAGAGCCAAAGGCGTAGGTAGTAAATGGAAGCGCGGGAGCGTTAAATCCAGTCATGCAAAGTGTTCTAGGTGGATTGGGTTGGAAGTGGTAACGGCTGAGTTGAGATCAACGCTGTTCGTACTGCAGTGGATAGAAAATAAGATGCAAACTGTAATCTGCGAAGCGGATATTGCGTGGTTGAAGTCAGAAATATTACAACCTGTTGAAGTCAAAGAGTCAGAATAAGGAGTCTGACGCACAAGGGTTGAAAATCACGTGTATCTATGAAACAATTCTCTTATAATTTGTTATGTTACTGCCAAACTGATTTATGTGTATAGATATAAGAGAAGACTTCCATCCCTATTCCCTTCCTGCGTAGGGTTGTCCAACTGTCGTTTTCAAGTTGGAAAATAGTGACAAAAGTATGAGCTATGAATGATATGGATAAACGAATGAATATGGATACAATGAATATCAGATGTAATTCGCGGTGATATAATGAATTCAAACACATAATGAAAGCACCCGCGCGTTCCACGAAACAAACTCCAGCCTGCAGATTTGCGGACTTAAACGCAGCGCCAAGTCCTTGTGCGAAAACTTTGGATCATAATAAACAGTATCGAACGTCAAGATTGAACATTAGAGTCTGATATTACTATGCGTTAATTTTTTTTAAAGGCAAACAAAAAGTTAAAAACTGTGTGTGACATACTACGGGGAGAAGTGCAATCTGTGCAGATTAAATATTCAAGGTTAACTTCGTTATTTTACTTTTTGAAGTACGTGAAATATTATTCGGAGCTTGGCGAGAGATAATTATGAGCAACGCTCATGCAGTTTGAGATATGTGTTGGTTTAATGTTTTGTGAATCAATGTAGAGCAAAGACAGTCAGGTTTTACCCGAGCATAAATATGGTAAGGAAGTAGAAACCTGTAATATCGAATGAAATGAATTACTCATAGAGAAACTTTATAATGAATTGAAAAACTCAATTCTGCAAGTAAGCTCTCCGACAAGCCGAGACAACACGAATTCGTAACTCAGTAGGACTAAGTAATATTTTATTGTTTCTCGTTTTTACTGTGTTAATGTTCCGTTCTGTTGACGTAATCTTAAGGTAAGCATTCGTCGAAGATTCTTCGTTCTTGAGATGAATGGATAATAGAAGGACTTTTGTCACCATCTCCTTTCCTCTATAATTTGTTTTAACAGGTCAATATGATCTATAATACAAAATATCACTGCAAAATATACGAATGCATCCTTATCGATACAGAATAAACATTAAACTAGAGTTACGATAAATCAGTAGTTCTTTGAGTGTATCCCAAGACTCGAAATGTTATTCTTGTTGGGCGGGAAAACAGCCACCGACAGTGACAGAACGTGCGCGTTGAAAAATAAAGAAACAGATCATATGCTGTTTCAACAGATACATGAACTATTAGTATGTACATCGAAAAGGTTATATCACTGCCAGTATTAAACGCGGAGTATGCAAACGTTACTTTTTTATTTGGATTGAATATACATATCAATTTTATGTTTTTCAGAATGCACGGGCATGAGCAAATATCACATTAATATCTGACGAAATAGAACAGAATATTTGAATGGGTGAATCCAAATCGGTAAGTGACATTTTATAAATTCTACGACAAGCGCATTTATTTTAGGCTATATTTCAGTGGCAATGAATTTTCGTGGTTTTAATGATCAATGGAAATGCCGTGGCTTTAATAAAACAAAGCACAACGGCTTTACAGTGATATTGCCTTAAATAAATATATTTCTCGTAATTTATAAAATGTCACTTATACCGTTCTGGTTTTCACCCATTCATTTCTACTCGATATACTATTTTATACCCCTCAAACATACAATACTAGTGCCAGTATAGCACCAAAACGCCTTTCACCAAGGAGAGAAAAGCTAATTTATTACAGTTCCATGAATCATACTCTAAAATTTGCATTCACGCGTATGCTTAGTTGGTACTACTGGTACACAACCACTTCAATACGTTCAAGCGTATTCACTCTCTTTAATATCTACTCAAAATAACAAACTTAACTTTGAAAGGCCAACTAACGGAGATATGATCGATATGCGCAGACAGACCCGACACAGAAACTGGGAGTCGAGGGTACAGCAGCGATAATGGCCAGCTGTGAACGCATATTGGAATGCATCCGTTGCATGTGGGATTTGTTATTTTGCGCAGTCGAAGGGAGAAATTTCCATTTTGCACGCGATGAGGGATACAAAATAATAAAACATTCAGTGCGACGAGTCGCGCAGATATTTCATGGCTCCGTAGGAACAACTGGCGAGCACCGAAATTTGTTGCTCGAAATTGAAACCGAATATTGAATGCGGAACAATTTCGCCGGGAAAAAAGGAACACGCTTTCTCATTTTTGAATAAGGATACGTTGTAGGGGGGAATATTGAAAACGGACTGTATGGCAGAACTGTGCGGAGAGTAATGGGTTTGCAAGAGTGCAAAAGAGATTTGCATAGAATTTGTATTCTTTTAGAACAATGAGTGCTCCTAAGATTTGAAGATATCTTCAATCGTTTCAATACACACTTTAAAAACTTCTCGTAGATATTTTGGATCCCTACGACTAATTATGAATTAGAGTAACAACAGTGCATTAGCAACATTTGAAAACTAATGATTTTTCGCTTCCGAACAATAGAAAACGTATTTTCATAGATAAACGATCCGATTTCATAGAATTGCTGATAAAATAATAACTCTCCCCGCATCCTACTCCTCCCGCAACTAATAGGAATAAAGCTAAAAAAACGTGCGCATTATGAAAGCTATTTTCGCAATCTGAAGCAAAACAAGGTAATCTCAGCATTTGTTAAACGGGTCAAGAAAAAACCTGTTTGAGATGAATGTACCCATCCGACTACCTAAATGAAATCATATGCTGCACAATTTCTTATAAAACCCATAACAAGGATAAACACAAAAAAAAATCATTTACCTTTTGGCGCATTCTATATACGTAGTGCAGAGTTGTTAAATGCTGCAGCAAAAACGGGCGAATTTTTGGCAACGAAATTCGTATTGTCGAATAGTTCGTATATTCGAAGAGTTTTCGAGTAATTTTGAGTGAAATAAAGGCAATTTTAAAAACAAGTTGTAATAAAAAAACTGCTCCAATTTTTTCTGTAACCATTTTGTACGGCTGGTGCCCTGATACCAAGAAAGTGGATAATTGTTATTCCTGTATTTAGTATATTACTTCTAATTTGACTACATTGAGTAGTCAGAATCCTCGTTTGGTGAGCCGTTTTGTGTAGCGAAAAATTGGTTTGTGACGAAACGTCTGCCCGCCCGTCTGCCCACATTTCTTCCCGTCTGTCTTTGTACAACGCTACCGGCTTAACCTCATGCAGTATTTTGATCAAAATTGATATTCCCAATTCTATCTGGCTGATGCCGGTTCCTTGAATTTAAAAATGATGTTTTAATTCTTAGGGGCACTTAACATGCAGGCATCGAGGATATTTTCAAACGTTTCTCCAAAAAGGCTCTAATTTTCTGATTCAACATTTCCCTGTGATAGCGGAAAGATTCTTACTTTCGTTGAAATATCTGAATTATTGAAAATTATAAAAGTTGACATTTTTTCGGCGTCTTCTAACAACTTCAGTATTGAAAATAGAGATTTTCCCTCTGATTAAACCCCCAAAATTAGATTTTTAAATGAAGTCAAACACATTGCTCCAAAATATGAATAGTTTTCGAGTAATTTTGCTTGAAATAAAGGCAATTTTAAAAACTAAGTTTTAATCGAAAACTGCTCCAATTTTTTTCTGTAACCATTTTGTACGGTTGGTACTGAATGCACTGAATAACATGACATCATTTTTATGTCTTTTGACTTTTCAAAAACTACACAAAAAGTTAATTTTTTAAATGTCTGTTACGTTGTTAATGTTTACATTAAGAATAATTTTATATATTATTGCACTTTTACACAAACGTTATTCAAATTATCTTCGTTTCAAGTTTCTCAAAAACTCAAATATTTTCTGTGAAAATGAGCTCAAAATTGTACATTTTCAGATTCATTGAAACATTTTCTCAAGAGCAACTCCAAATTTTTAAATGATAATTTGCATAACTTTTACTCTTTTGTAATATTCTTAAAGACATAATTCAATCTATGAAAAGGGTACCGAAAATGGAGAAAATATGAAAAATTATCGTTTTGGAGTCTAGGAAGAGAGTGGAGAAAAACTGAAAAACTATCCTAGAAGAAAAAGATTAGGAAACTAACTAGTGCGAGAAAGAATGTGCCATTTTGTTGCACAATTTGTTTTTGTGCATTTACTCCAATGTAGACCGAATCATGTGAATTCCTGCAACAACACTGAAGTTCATATTGCTAAGAAAATTAATGTTGAAATATTGATTTCGAACGCAATTCTATAATATAGATCGAAGGCAGGTTTTAAACTATTTTACAAAGATAAACTATGTCCATAAATATTTCCAATGATTTGCAAATTTTATTTCAATGTACTCAAGCATCTGTGTGAATTGTGTCGATATATAGTTAAATGCAAATGTTTTAATTCTGTAACTAGTATATTAACAGATGACACTGTTATAACGGTAATTGAGACAAATAATATACAGAAATTGGAAAATGCAAATTCTGCAATTTTTATTCGAGTTTTGCGTAATTATTTTTTCATTCTAGTTGATTGTGTAGCATCAATGTGGAACGCAAATTTAATGTCAACCTGGAACAATATTCGCTTATAGTTCTCGGAGGATTACATTTACATTAATTACTCGTTTTCCCTAAAATTATGCAAAAGCGGTATAGCTATACAGTAATTTTATAACATTGATAGTATAACTTCTCATGATTTATACAACGATATATCTGCCATGGCGAAATACACTTTTTTCAATGTGATGTGTTCAATGATAAAATTATAACACTTCAACATTATATTTTTTTCAACAGCAAAATTGTTTCTTATTGTTTTCCGAGTTAGAAAGAATTATTGTACTTGGTTTTACTTAAGAACATAATGGTTCTTTTACAGGTGTCTCCGAATAAATATTAGTAACTTCTATGGAATGTATGGGGTCAAAAATAGTTTTTTTTCCAGTGAACAAGGTGGGACATTTCATAATTAAAACGACGTTACGATTAAGCAGTTTAAACATCGCACCCGTAATTGGCAGTAATTACGAGCATATGTTATAATTAAGCAATTTTGAACATCGCACCCGTACTTCGTCTTGCACTGACGTTTGGCCCTTGTCTTGTTTTAGGCTACGAACGCCAATGGAAAAATGCTTTCGCTAAAAGAAAGAATAATTGGCAACTATTTTGATGGAAAACGTTCCTTAAATTACACATCTTCAGGAGCTCGACAACACATTTTGAAGAAACCTCTAACAACGCAGAGCGACGTTTCACGCCATCAACGTCCTTCCCCTTCCCCGCCATTCTGATTCGGCGGACGGCACACAAAGGAACGGATGAAAGACACGAGGGCGGCGGAGGCAGCGATGGTGGTGTCGGAGGCAGCGGTGGTGGCGGCGGAGGTAGAGGCGGAGGAAGCGGGCGTGGTGGGGGCGGAGGAGGCAGGGGCGGCGGGGATGGCGGGGGCGACGGGGGCAGAGGGGGCGGGGTCAGAAGCGGTGATGGCGGCGAAGGTAGAGACGGTGGTGGCGGGGGTGGCGGGAGCGGCAGAAGCGGGGGTGGAGGGGGCGGCGGGAGCGGCGTCGGAGGCGGTGGTGACGGCGGGGGTAGAGACGGTGGAAGCGTGGGCGGCGGACTCGGGGTGGTGGGGGTGGTGGGGGCGGCGGAAGCGGGGGGGGCGGTGACGGAGGCGGTGGTGACGGCGAAGGTAGAGACGGTGGAAGCAGGGGCGGCGGACTCGGGGTGGTGGGGGTGGTGGGGGCGGCGGAAGCGGGGGGGGGGCGGTGACGGAGGCGGTGGTGACGGCGAAGGTAGAGACGGTGGAAGCAGGGGCGGCGGACACGGGTGTGGTGGGGGCGGCGGGAGCGGCGGAAGCGGGAGGGGGCGGTGTTGGAGGCGGTGGTGACGGCGGAGGTAGAGACGGTGAAAGAGGGGATGGCAGAGGCGCGGGAGCAGAGGTGGTTGGGGTGGTGGGGGTGGCGGGAGCGGCGGAAGCGGGGGTGGAGGGGGCGGCGGGAGCGTGGAGCGTCTATTGTGGTCTTCTGCAGGTCTGTAGTGCTTCAGAGATTTCATTGGTAGATCACCTTTTCAGTAAAACAGTTCGGTGGCGCTTGTTTTAAGAGGTAAAGCACATTTTTACTCTTAGCATTGAGTTGTTGGTTCAGAAGCTACACAAAAAGGGCCAGGTAGTCGTGTTTTTTTCATTCATTGGTGGTTCTGGGCTCGTTAACTGCAAAGATCATTAGTTTGGTAAATGTAGTGTATGTTTTTACCGCTGGGCGACGGAGTGATATTCCCCCGCTGGATAACGAGATCTGGAGCCGAACTATGCCCCAGCCCGAACAAGTTCTAATCTTTCGATTGGTCTCCCGGTATCTGTAGTAGTGTAATGCAAGTAAATGCAAGTGTGTGTAAGAAAGGGTCAAGGAAGAAGGAAAGATTGCGCTCGGTCCGTGGCACGTTTTTTAGGGTACAGCTCCGGGATCCGCCTAGTGTTGATGGTAGACACCATGGAATACTACCGATCAGAGCAGCCGGCCGCATAAATTCTCCTCCAGACAGCGGATGAAACCAACCCAGCCATACCGCTAGTGTCTAAAAATCCTGCCAACGTCGGAAGCAAAACCCTAGAACCTCCCGGTCAGGGGCACTGCATTGACATCAGTTGTTCTCCCCTGAGTCACCTCAGCCAGTGAGTTCGTCGTTGCTATCGCCGCGTGGGAGCGTGTGCACAGAGGTGTATTTACGCATAGGCACAGTAGACACGTGCCTACGGCGGCAAATTTTCAAGGGCGGCAAGTTTTCAAAGGCGCAAAATTTTCTTGATATTTTCTAAAACAAATTTAGGTTCTCTAAAAACTATAACAGCATAAATCATATTTGTATTTTCAAAATATCATATTATTATTTAATACAAGCTATTTATTTGTCTACTTCATTAGAGTATACCTTATGATTTCAGAAGTATATGAATCTGAAACTAAGGCCCGTTGACGAAAGAAAACATGTTGCAATTCTAGTTGTCATGTTTTAGTTTCCTTTTAATGTTAACGTTTCAGTATTGAAACGTTAATAATGTTGAACGTTACTTGCTATGAAGATACAGTTTATATCCAAAATTAGCTAATCCAAAAAAAAATAATTTATGAAAACAATGTGCAAAATATAATGTTACTTTTAAAGTTAAAACGTTTAAATTAATGAGGAATTGTTACTGAAACGTTACAATTTGAAATGTAACATTAATTTTAAACAGGGGGCGGCAAATTTGATGTGCCTACTGGCGGCAAAAATATTAATCCGCCCCTGCGTGTGCAGAGCAACCGAACGCACCGCTAGCGCTCCCTCTGCGGCGTCCTCAGGCGTCCTCGGGCGTCCCCGGGCGTCCTCGCCGGGGCTCGCCCTCCCCCACCGCCGTCCCCTCGCGCGGGCTGGCGCTCTTTTTTATTATTTTACGCCGCAGATTGGACGCGGCGCGGCGCGGCGCGCCGGGGCTGGCGCGCAGCGAGAGCGCAGGCGGTCGCCCCCTGCAGAGGGCGCGCGCGCTAATCTAGAGTGAAAAAAGTTGAAAAATTCATAAGAGAGGGGACGGCAGGTGATAGTGAACGCGAAGGTAGTGCACGAGCGAAGGAAGAGAACTGTGTGTAGGAAGTGGAAAAATCAAACATGTAGGAGAGCTTCAGTTGTGAAGAAGAGTGATAAAAATGAATGATATGAAATAAATATGTTGGATTTACAATATCCACGCGTTTCTGCAAACGGCAAAATGGAAAACCGCAGAAAAACCATATTTAATCGTTATAGAATATTTTTCTTAGTTATTCTTGTGATACATGTTTTACATTCATTGATGGGTAACTGAGTATTTAGGAACCTTATATTAATATTTATAGTCTACATCTGTTCGAAGTTCTCTTCTCCCCATCACAATCCTTTACAACATATTTTTAAATATTTGAATGTTGTGGCACATTCTGTGTACTTTTACATGAACTTTACACAAATAAACTGTAAATTAAACAGCCTTTTATGTGATCCTTGAATTTGTGAAGGGTTTTCAACAATATTTTCGGTTTTGAAACTCGAAAGAAAAAGTCGCGGTTCAGATGTGCTTTACGTAATATGCACAAGCGACCGCCACTCTGGAAGGAATACACGGAAAGGTATAGTACTGAACGAAGCAGAGCGGGCAATTGAAGGATGAGGTGTGTTCACATGTGTGTGGAAACATTACAATGTGTGTGAAAATAATGTCAAAGAATTTAAAGGATTAAATTTACGAAATACATGCTTTTACAGAATTGCCATAATAGATAGTGTTGGTACGAAAATTTCCATCTCGAATAATTTTAACGATAATCTCTGACTATTTTTAAACCTTCTTTAATTTTTTTTTTAATATTTAGATTTTTGTTGAGAAGCTTATTTATAATTCATACTTCAACAAAGCGAGATTGAAAATTATTTTAAGCTATACCGAAAGTGTTTCGGAAATTGTCGATAAATTCCCGACTCGCAAAGCGAGGAGTGGATTTTTCTAAGAATTTCCAAAACACGAATGGTATTTAATAGGATTATTCCACGAATGAAATTATGTCCAACAGAGTTCCAAATTGCGCCAATTATTGAAAATAACTGAAAGCGTCTATTAAAATCAGAGGATATGTTGTAGTGCATACGCTGTTTATTGGACATCGACATAGCGATGTATACCGCCTCCTAGTTTAGATGAGTCACAGTTTATGTTTGGCCAGTAGGGTGAAGAGGTAAGAAAACTCTGATAGAAAACGCGATAAACATTTTGATATACGCTGATTGAGACATCTTTAATGTATAATTAAACCCTATTGGTTTTAATTTTACGAGTGAAATAGTCAGCATAATTAAAAATGGATATATTCCTTTCATTCTGCTTTGCGTTAAATTTCTTTTATACGGGATGGTAGCGCAATCTGACGAATATGTGAATGAAAGTTTACATTGCCAGCATTTTTGTTTATTATATTTTCAGCAGCTTCGCTGTCTTAGCCATAGTCATCATATCTGCTGTTTGAAACTTAGAAATATGATTAAAAGTCCTATTGTACTCCTGGTAACTAAGATAGATGAATAAGAAAAAAGCTAAGAATGAAATAATACAACTTGAAGCGATTATAATAATTACGTGGCCAGGTGCTATAAAAATTTTTTCCGCAGTATTATTGAGAACAGTGTATTTAAAAAGTATATTTATTAGTTAAAATATCTATGCAGGATAGTCATAAAATGTAGAAGTTAATGCTGTTATTGTTATTGTCTTTAATTTTACCATATTATTTTTATTATTATTATTATTATTATTATTATTATTATTATTGTCTTCAAATGATTTAAAATTATATTGTATCAATATTCTTAATTGTAATATGTTAATTGTAGTTTTATGTCACCAGGTTGTATAAACCTACCTGGAGAAATAATAAATATACCTCTCTCCATCTCTCTCTCTACCTCTCTCCATCTCTCTCTACCCCTCTCCATCTCTCTCTACCCCTCTCCATCTCTCTCTACCTCTCTCCATCACTCTCTACCTCTCTCCATCTCTCTCTACCTCTCTCCATCTCTCTCTCTACCTCTCTCCATCTCTCCATCTCTACCTCTCTCCATCTCTCCATCTCTACCTCTCTCCATCTCTACCTCTCTCCATCTCTACCTCTCTCCATCTCTACCTCTCTCCATCTCTACCTCTCTCCATCTCTACCTCTCTCCATCTCTACCTCTCTCCATCTCTCTCTCTACCTCTCTCCATCTCTCTCTCTCTACCTCTCTCCATCTCTCTCTCTACCTCTCTCCATCTCTCTCTCTCCATCTCTCTCTCTACCTATCTATTTTTCTCTAACTAACAGCAGAGATTGCTACCAACCAGCTGTGGCTAACGAAAACCTTACCGAGAGTATAGTGCAAGCACCTGCCGCAGCTTGGCTCACACCTTTCGGCGCCCAAAGCGCCTGGTTGCTTCGGCGAAGCACCGTCGCAGGGCAGCGCGACAAATGAAACGGCTTTACGGGGACATCTATCACTCGGCGCGCTATTTACTGGGCCGACTTCCTCCCCAAAGTACCAACCAACGGGGTTACCAACGGGGCATAAAGCAGCGGGTCACGAACCACTGGAAAAACAAACCGGGGCTGCATCGGGGAGCCGTGTTAAGGAGACCTAGGCGCTCTCGTTAAGCTATCGTGTTACCAGTCTCTCATTCTTCTTTTCCATATCCTCTCGTTCTCTTTAATTTTCCTCTCTTTCTCGTTCTCTTTCTTTCTAAGTTTCTATTTTTCTTTCTCTTCCTATATTTCTTTCTACCTCTAACTCTCTTCTAGCTCCGTTTTTAATTCAAAACCTTACTGTTCAAATGAATTCTCTCGACGATTCACTTATCAATATTTCACAATCAAACTAGGACATCTTTCATATTAGTCTTCACTTGTTTCAAATATCGCTTTTTAAAATTGCGTGTCTAATATATCATATGAATACTCCATTTTCAAAATACTTCATTTTCAGGTTTATGGAATATTCTTCACAAACTGGTAATTTTCATTAAGAGTCCATGTAAATATTACAATATGTCAAACTTTTTTTTCCAATTTTATTCATAGTAAAAAGTTTTAAAGTTTATGCTTCAGTGTTTTACATAAAAATTGACCATATCCAAAATGTTTGAAATGTTACCTTTTTGAAGGAATAAACGTTTATTCTGTATAAAGATTGTCTTCTACATTATAAAAATGGTCTTAGCATAGCTGATTTCGAATATAACAAGCTGGAGTTGCCTTGGAGCAAGTGTCCGGTGGCTGCGGGAGCTTGACTCTGCGTTATCACAAGCACATGCGCCGCATGTGCTGTCACGGAGGGCGGTCCGTGGATTTAAAAAATATTCAGTGTCTGGCTGATAAACTCTATGACAAAAACAAACAGGAAACATACAAACAAGTTTTCCAGCAGTTTTTGTGCAAACGTAGCGTGGAAGTACAAAACGTGTACGTTGAAGAGGAATAAATTTGCAGACTGATGTTTAAAACAGAAAAGGGTGGGTGCAAAATGAAATTGGAAACTGAAATACGCATTCGGATACACGCCTACTCGGTGAAATACAAAAGTAATGCGCGGGAATTTATTTATCACAAACACCTATTAGGCCTGTTGTTATGGCTTGGGATATTTGTTCATAACATAAGGTCAGGAGGATCATAACATAAGGCCATAACAACAGGTCAAGGAATAAGACAAGGAGACTCCCTCAGCCCAAACTCTTCAACCTGGCAATGAAACACATAGTAAACAATCTTTCGAACAAAAAAGGATATTACTTCGGCTCTTATAACATAAACTCAATCTGTTATGCAGACGATACAGTCTTAATTGCCGAAAGCGAAGATGATTTACAACGCCTCCTGTTTCAATTCTACAAGACATGCCAATCATTCAACATGAGGATATCCACACAAAAAACTAAATGCATAACAATCTCGAAAGAACCATTGAGATGCAAACTAGCTATAAACGAATACCTAATAGAGTATCTGATGGAAATACAATATCTAGGCATAATAATAACTAGTGATGGCAGACCTATAAAAGAGGCTAAGGAACAAAGCATAAAAGCAAATAGAATAGCAGGCTGTCTCAACCACTCGATACAGCAAAATCAATATCTAAGAAAAGACACTAAAATTAGAATATATAAGTCAGTAATTAGACCAGTATTGTCATATGCAGCTGACACGAGAGCAGACTCAAAAAAGATATACCAAATGATGGAAGTGTCGGAAATATGGGTGCTGAGAAAAATTACAAATTAAACGCTAAGGGATAAAGAACCTAATATTAATATAAGACAAACTTGCCAAATAGATATAATATCAGACTGGATTCGAGAAAGAAGAAAAATGGAACGAACATATAGCCAGAATGGAAGAAGACAGACTGGTGAAAGTGACTAGAGATAGAAGACCGGAAGGACGGAGAAGAGTAGGACGTCCAAGAACTAGGTGGAAAGACATTTTGTGAAACAAGACAGCATGAATATAGTGCCAATTTATAAATATGACTACATAAATGTAATGTATCAGAGTTTTTAAAATTTTAATTAAGTATCCTTTGTAAAGAAACAGGCTCTAGCCTAAAATAAAAGTAAGAAGAAGAAGACGACCTATTAGGAAGTTCATTGTTTGATATCTTCCGGGCTAGTCAATTCGAATGTTTATTTTTCGGTAAGTATTATTATGAGAGCGTAGGCTTCCGCGGCCGGAGTCAGTATTTACTAGGCTGTCCGGGTGACGCCGCGTCCATAGCGAAGGTGCCGACGTTTCGGTCGCCATTCTGCGACCTTCCTCAAGGCGTAATGCATTAAGCCCTGAGGAATGGTCGCAGAAATGTGACCGAAACGTTGGCACCTTCGCCATGGACGCGGCGTCACCCGGACAGCCTAGTAAATAAGTATTATTATTATTATTATTATTATTATTATTATTACTATTATCTTATTCACACCCCTTTGTAGTGCAGGGGCCACTTATGGTACATTGTAAGGTATTCTAAATTGTTTGTTAGTTTTTATTTTTAGTTTTATTTTCTGTTCACGTCTGACTGGTCCCTTCTTTTTGTTCATATCTAATTAGCAATGCACTCTCTCTTTTCACTACCACGTTTCACTATCACTTCACTTTTGGGTCGCTTTTCGTTGTGCACTTTATTTTTATGTCTGTTCCTGTTTGTTCGTGTTATCTTTCTTCTCTATCGACTTCGTCGAGAAGTATAGCTAGAACCCAAGATCCGGTGCCGACCTACATGCTGGCTTGCGGAGTTTCCCCTTCAGGTAACCCCAGTTGGCTTCGGCGCCAGCCGAAACCACCCCAAGCTCTTGACTGGTCTCCTCGCATGTGTAATAGTAGAGTGCATGTAGATGTAAATTTATAGCATGAGATTGGAGTACTTTGGAATGGTGATAGAAAAAATACATACTTCTATTTAAATATCAAATTTGCGCTAATATATCAAAAATTTAAAATGTTGCAAAGACGAAAACGAAATATATTAAATCACCAAACAATAACTTGATATAAACCACATCACGATACCTCTGATACTTTTGAGGATATTTTCTGATTTAAACGTACGCTACGCGTTGAGCTGATTCCAATGTCACGCTACTGAGTAAATGAAATGAATGAACGTTTCACAATAATATTTTTATTTTGTATTAAATGCGTGAATACATATTCGTAAGATGTTTTATTTTGCTTGGAATGTTTTCCTATCCCATAATATTGAAAAATTTGAAAACTTATTAGGAAAATTAAGTAGCTTCTAATATTAGCCTTGATGTTCATCCATTAAAATAGATTCACTGTTCTGTCTGATATTATATCAGGTAATCAGAGAACTACACGCGGTTCACGCAATGTTACAAATCAGAAACCTCGACATGAAATTAGAATAAATAATATCCAAAGGATAATTTTCGTATTTTAATGAAGTATATATCACACAAACTTTATTAAACATATGTAGGTAAAAGTAGTGTTAGTAGAATACACTAATTAATATTCACGTGAACTACGGTTGCAACTTAAACTGTTTCGACATTAATTTGCAGTTGTTATATCCAAAATTATTACAGTTCCCTCGCAACTAAAAGCGTTGTTTACCTTCTAAAATACAAATTACGTGATTCACAGACTGTTCTGTCTAGAGAAAACAATCGTTCTTCCCCATCTCACGTATATTTCGCCAACCACAGGACGCACGAACATATCTGAATACAACTAAACCTCGATAAGACGCTCAGGACACGCTTTTCCCTGGCGAAAGTCGCTAAAAAGAGGAAGCCACCAGCCACAAAAAGCGAGATAGTGGCCCGGGGCGCCCTGCCCTTCTACGTACCTCCGCTCCTCGATCCAACACGTCCATTACTGTCCGCTCCGCCCCGCAACACCTCGCATCGTTTCGACCCGTTCTGCGCCGCATCACCTCGGCACTCAACATCCGCATGAATGTTGCGGCCGCACCACACTTAACCGTTCCCCGTCCCATCCCTTCTCGCCTGCTGTCACTTTCCGCCCCGGCCATTCCAACCGCGTTAAGCCGACAACAGACTACACCGAGAGTTGTGTTGCGAGAAATGTGCGACGAGAAATGAGAAAAGAGACCGGTGAGGCTGCGCCCACACACTAGAATGTGTCATTCGATGACACGAAATGCTTTTATGTGGCATAAACCGTGAATGGTAACACAAATTAGCTCTGAGATCAGTTGTGAGTTCCATTTCTTGTTTTATTAAACGGTCTTGTGCAATTTTTACCCAAACTATCCTTGTTTTAATATCATAATCGTAAATCATCTATTTGAGTCCTAATTACCTAACGAATACTGCATATAAATCATTATTTAATGTAAAAAATATGTGACGTATAGGGTCAAGCCGGCGCACAATACGTCTCTGCAAATTTTCTTCAGCTGCGACATTTCTATCCCTGCTGTTTTACTATATTTTTTGGTTTAATATTAAATAAATGGTGAATGACCAAATAATTGATCATACTATACTGAGTGTGTGGTGTCGATAAGCATTCTTTGTTTCGATTTTCCAAATTTCTCGACGCACATTTCTGGAAACATATTCCTCGGAGTAGTCTGATGCGGGCCTTACTCTATACCAGTCGTAGTCACGCAACCACGGCGAGACGCATCCATTCTCGTGAATAAGCCCCGACACATCCACACTCCCAGCCCACGCCGCTTCCCAGCCCACGCCACTCCCAGCCCACGCCACTCCCAGCCCACGCCGCTCCCAGCCCACGCCCCTCCCAGCCCACGCCACCCTCCGTCACGACTTGCCATACATCTCATCTCCATTGCACGCCTCCGCACCCCAATGTCCCTCCTTCTGTGTCCCTGTGCGCGCAACCCCGTCCCGTGTTGCCTCCGGCATCTGCCCGCCCGCAGGACGGCGAGGGCACTTCGTCGTTGGCCGGAGTTGAATGCACCCGCGCGCGTCTCCTTCGTTCACCAGCTCGTTAAAAAATCTAATTCCACTGAAAAGTGAGGTAATACAGGGGCAGCTTGGCGGGGGAGAGAGGGAGAGAACTGCAAACTACCCACAACTGGCGACCGCGCGCCAGGGGAAGCGAGCGCAGACGGGGAAACGCCAGTAAGAACAGCGCTGCTTGGGGGAGAGAAGGGCAATTACGGGTGCAGACTTGGGAACTGGGGTGGATGCCGGAGAAAAAATGGTGAAAACATTCCAAGAAATGGAGTTTAAGAGGGGCTGAGAACAGGCCGTAAATATGTACAAGATAAAGAGCAAATAAAATGCAATATGAATTTGAATGTGAACAATGTGTGACTGGTGACAATTCACAATATAAAGAACAAAAACATGAAGAATTAAAGGCGCATGCATTAAAGAGGAAAGTGGTAGGGATACGAAAGGGAAGTAACATTGAAAATATTCAGAATGTGGAATTAAAAACTATAGATAAATAGGATTAAATAAATATATTAAGGGTTAAAATAGAAATTAACTAAATGTTTGAAGTCAAGGAAAGTTCAAAAAAATTGAGTAATCAGTGTTATCAACTCCATGATCAGTTATCTAGGTTGTAGATACAAGGATAATATTTTATTACGTTTTAAATCGTTAGACAGAGTCATAATATAACATTTTCATGTAATACAACATAATACATTTAAGAAAAGAAAATATAATATTATTACTTCAACTATTCTTGAACCTCTGATTCTATTATTTATTTTAGAATTTGCAATAGAACACCTACTCGAGAATAACTTTGGTTGATGAAAAAGAAAAACTCGGAAGTAAAGTTCAAGCTAAAAAAAAATCTCAACCGTTCATTAAAACTTTCTAGATCTGTATAAAACTGTTGTGTTGAATAAAAGAAGAACAGAAATATGGAGAAATAATGTAACTCGATAACCACTAATTAATTATCATCTTAAGTAGATGTACGACAGAAAGTATAGTAGAAAATAAGAAATACCTCGAGGAAAAAACAAACTAACCTTTTTCTCATTTCCCAGAAATGATTTGAATTCCCCTTGAAGCAAGTGAACAGACACAGAACAAGTTGAAGTCAGTGATTGAAAGTAAGCATGGGTAAAAATTCCCTCTAGACGATGAAAACAGAATAATGAATACTGCAAATCAGTGCGTATGCAGAAAATTTAAACGTTTTAGAATATATGTATTTTGTAGGCCAATTTTCATAAGCACAAATGGATATATCAACTCTTTTCTCTCTCACCGCCTTGTCGCCGCCCAGCTTACAACCACCCACCTGCATCTTACTACACACCTCCCATCGCAACCCGCATTTCCGTCTAATATCTCATATCCACTGCACTTTCCGCTTTCATGGTTCTCTCCTGTCTTGCCGTTCAGACTTTTGCTTTTCCTCCCAATATCAACGCCACAACCGCCACACCCATTGGCTCAGCCATACTCCCCCGGCCCCGCCCACACCCATCAGGGACCCACAGGCCCCACTCACACCCACCCCGACATCGCGCCGTTCGGTTACGATCAATGCCCAGTGAATGCCGGAGCAGTACCCTAACAAACGGGTCACGCAACGCGCGCGAACTCCTTTCTCTTCCTTGTCCTATCCTCTCCCCTTACACACACCGGCAATCAGACATGCCGGGAGACCGGTCGGGAGCTTAGAGCTTGTTCCGGGTGGGGCGAAACCCTGCTGGCGGGAGATACCTGGTTGGGGGAATCCCCGCGAGCCGACGTAGATGGCACCGGATCTAACCATCCAGCAGGGAACGATCACCGCCACCTCCATTTAAAGAAAACATGCACTACCCTTACGGCACTCATGACCATACACTCATGACGCCCGGAAACAATCAATCAATCAACCCGCGCTCATCGCCCCCGCCCCCACCCGCACCTACCCCCGGCCGCTCCCTCCCCTCCGGCCTCAGCTCACCCAGCCTCAGCATCCTCGCCCTTACACAGAGGGTGCTTTGAAGCACGTGCAAAAGGGGCAACATGCAAGGCAGGGACTCGCGTGAAGTTGTCGCGGATGTCGTCCACGCCCGGCGCCCAGCGGAGAGCACATCACCCGCCTGTCCGACTCGCGCTTTCCGCTGCACGAGGCGTTGCCTGTGGAAAACATCCCTGCGCTACACTCCACGAAAATACCGCGATAAGCGCCGCACTCGGTTCACGAACGAAGGCGTGGATGGCAGCTCACGTCTTTGTCATTCGCTTGCAAAAGCAGATCACAGTGATTGTTAACCATTACCAATTGCCTTCAGTCGATGGATATAGATGGCTCACAAGGGGTGAATGGGGATGAAAGAACAATGCGACGAGAAGAAATCTACTATACTCTCAGCGCAAGATGCGAGCCATTGTGAGAGTGTGAGGAATGTGCACCAATGTGTTACGAGTGTTCCGAACAAGCAGTGAACTATTTCGGATTCATTTGCTTTGCCAAGCGCGGAGGCAAGGAGTTCATGTTTTTCCAAGCACGGAAAGAAACATCAAAGTACGCGGATTAAAACCCCAGAGCTCATTTTCTCACAGAGTTTTAGCTGCCATTTTCTACTTTCTCGCTACCACTAACGCAGAAGAGAGAAAGTTATATGCTGAGCAAAACACGGCAACTTTTCTGAAAAAAAAATCGTAACGAAAAAATATATAAATTCACTTGCTAAATTTAGGGGAAAAATCCTCTAACATATGGTGTAGCCAGAATCCATGTTTTGTGAGTCCTTGATACTGCAAATCGAGTGACTGCAAAACGTCCGTCTATGGACAACGCTAGCGTCTAAACCGCTTATATTTCCAAATCGATCTGACTATTGTCACTGACACTCCCCCCCGGAATTTGAAACCCATATTTTAATTCTGGAAGTACTGTACATGAAGCCCCTGGAACACTTCCAAAATTTCAAAACAAAAAAAAAAGAAAGAAAAAGGGTCCATCGTCTTTGATTACATTTTGTTGTTGGATAGAGTGAAGAACGTTTAAGAGGAAGATACAGGTGTCATTTCCGTTAAAAACGATTGATTTTTCGAAAATTGCAAAAACTCAAAATTTTTTCGGCGTCTTCCTACAACTACAATTATTAAGGTGAATATTTTTCCCTTAATGAAATCCGTTCTTTAAGACCGATTTTGAAATGTCGTGAATACTTTTTCGTAACTTTGAGACCTTTCAGCCTAATTTTGCGTGAAAGTACGAGGCCGAGAAAGTAGGTACTGTTTCAGCACCACTATTTTGTTGACTACGCTTGTTTTTGACACTGGTAATAGCTACCTTAAATGATCGTCATTGATACATATAGTTATTTGTTTTGTTTGATATTCACACTTGTTAATCGCTTATTGTTTTTCACTCTTTTTGACACACTTCACTCTTTCTTATTAGTTATACATATTGACTGTACACACAGTTTTGTAATGATTGTGTACACGGCTGAAAGGGATAATATAGATCATCTTCTTAACGGCACAAGTAAACTAATGTTTAAGTATTTTCTGAGTTTAAGCTCAAAATCTTGTTATCGGTTCGAAAGGAAACGGTTTTCAGTCTGATAGAGAAACATAATAAGTGAGACTCAGCAAAATAATCTTACTACAACAAATTTCAATTACATAACACCTAACACCACCTTTTTTTGGAATAACTTTAGACACTATTCTCTCGACAGATACAAATATTTAATAAAAATCTCGTCGAACGGATTCTCCACGAAATGTACAATATTTTAAAAATGAAACGCCCGTTCTGCTGTGGACGTGTGCGCTTCCGCCCGGACGCCCTCGGCCGGAAGAATTGTTAATAAAGAGATCGCCCACGGCGTCGTGAGTTAGGCGGCGGCGGCGGCAGTGGTGGTATCACTGACAGGAAGATGGAAGCCGCGACGGGCGGCCGCCGCAACGCAGGGGGCGCTGAGGTCGCTCCCACACGAAATCACACGCGGCGCGGCGACAAAAAAACGCGATATATGGCGGAGGGCGGCCGGGATTTAGAGCCACCGGAAGGGCGACGTGCGAGGCCGGAGGGTGGCCGGCAAGGACGAGAGGGGGGGACAAGGAAGGTGGAGCAAAGGAACGAACAAACGAGATGGAAAGAGAGCGAAATCACACGACACTCGCGTAAAAACATTTTATACTATTGTATATTATGCATGTGCATTATATTGTATATTATACATTATCTAATTTTTCATTTAATGAAATAAATCGAGTAATAACGGAAAACAGAAATATCCATTTATTTATTTATTTTCAGGGTCGATGATGTTACGGCATACATCGTAACTTATCGTTTGAGGTAACTTATCGTTTGATTATATTTAAAAAAAATTTCAAAATTCAAATCGAAAATAAAACATTTATTTACAATATTAAATAATACCCAGAAAAGAAACAATAGCAAATAGAAGAACTTCAGGAAAACTTTACAGTCTCTTCTTATTTTCAATATACGTCTTGCTGCTCACGTGCACGAATCGTCAAACGTTATTCATATTTTCCCAAATCTTCCAGCTGCTCCAAGACATACATTCCTTGTGAACAATTAACTTATTTGGTCTTTACTTACAACTTAACTACGTTTTACATTCCATAAAGCTTCCACTTTACCATATATCACACACCGTTCTGTAAGGCATTCATTATACCTTTGGTAATTGATTCCTTTGTTTTGTGTATTTTGTCTGTCGCTGTGATATCCGCCAATATATCATGTTGGTAGGTAGGCCGTGCATATGAACATCCTCGTGATATCAAAAGATAATTAATCATACTTCATACTAAACACAGCAAAAAAGAGGTATAAAATGTTGAACTTTTCCAAAAAGTTGATTTCTCGAAAGTTCATAGTTAATTAAAATAGCTCCAACGTCATATTTATAAGTGCAATGTACTTTATTGGAGCAAGAAATGAAAGAAAACAAATGGGCACAATTTTGCATTCATTTGGAAAAAGGGAATCTCTTAAGAGAATCTTGTCTAAGTACCCTAAAAAATTAAACCATCGGTTTGAAATTCACAAAGGCTTCGAACAGGTCAATCGGAGAACATCGATTTTGAATAAAATCCTGTGCAGAGTTTAGTCGCTTGTGTTTTTCCCACACGAACGGGTGCATTGATGGACTGACAGACAAAAACACTTATTCCGTATCAGGCACACCCAGAACATTTTGCTGCAAAACATTACGTAAACAGCGTATCAGAACAAAACGTAGTACCACACGAGTCTCCCAAATTTCTGTTGATGTGAAAGGGTTGGTGGCTGAAATGGCATTGACACAATTTAATAACCCAGGTGGGTCAGTGGGGATTCAGGGCTTTGAGCGCCAGGATCACGCGTAATGAACGATGCGACACGGGCGCCGGAGACAGAAGCACCTCTGGGGGAGGTGATACGTTTTAACATGGGCGGTAACGTGTTCGGCAGACGTGATGGCAACGGGAAGCAACGGTAGAGGCGACGAACCTGGAAGAGAACTACATCACGAAACGTGACAATTGGTGTGACGCTGGAGGTGAAGGTAACAATGGCAGTGATGAAAAAGATGTTGGCAATGGTGACGGAGGGGCAGTAGTTGTGGTGACTGTGGGGAGCAGTGATGACGGAGGAGCTGACTTTTACGGCGACGGCAGAGAAGGCATGACTGCGTGGTGTGTGTTGACGGGTGACGACGAGGAGAGAAGAGGTGATGGTAGTGGTGAATGGTCGTGTAGTTTCAGAGAAGTGACAGTGATGGAGGCGGCGTGAATAGAACGGGTGATGTGGGTGGTAACGGAGCCACTGTTGCGGCGATGAGGTATCAAAAGACGTGGAGGTGAATGACAAGGCGAGGAAGCCGCCGTGAGAAGAGAAAGAGTCCCGGTAAAAGAATGGGCGGCTGCGGCAGGGGATGGTGACTCCAAGGGACTGGGATTGGGGCGGAAGTGAATGTGGGGACAGCGGCACCAAGAGGTGAGGCTACGGGGTGGGCGACATGTTCGGAGGGAGGTGTCTGTGGGCTGGGTTGACAATGGTGAGGGTCGAGGCAGGTGTGGAAAAGGAGCCGGCGCCGGCGGGGGTGTCGAGAAAACCGCGGGTGGCAGGAAGCAGACGACGAGTGGGGTGGTGGAGGCGATGTGGTGGCAGGAACCGCTGGGACGGCGGGATTTGTGCCGTGGGTGGTGGAGGCGCAGTGGGCGGCGGAGCAGGCAAAGGAGGGGGCGCATGGAAAGCAGAAATGTCCGAGGGAGAAGGCGAGGTGGTGGTGGGGGGGTGGGGGAGGGGGCGGTAGCGGAGGCGTCGACAAAAGCAGGGTGGGAACGGGAGCGGAGCAGAGGTGGGAGCGGTGGTGGGGACGGGGACAGGGGTGGGAGCAGGGGTGGGGACAGGTGAGGGGACAGAGGCAATGACGTTGGCGGTGGCGGTGATGGTGACGGAGGAAGAGGCGGGGACGGAGGCGAAGTGCGGAGGCGGTGGCGGAGGCGGTGGTGGAAGCGGAGGCGGTGGCGGATGCGGAGGTGGGTGTGGAAGCGGAGGCGGGGGCGGAGGCGAAGTGGAGAGGCGGTGGCGGGGGCGGGGGCGGGGGCGGTGGCGGGGGCGGTGGCATGTCGAGCGGCGGCTGGGCGGTGCGTGATACGGCACGTCGCGTCGGCGCGCGTAAAGCACACGGCCGATGCAATATTGAAGTGCGGCCGCCATTATCGGCGGGACGGGCGCGGCTGGCGCCGGCGCTGCACTATGAATGAGATGGCCACGCCCCCCCCCCCCCGCGCTCGGCGCTCACGGAGCCCCCGGGGTGGTGGGGGCGGATGAGCAGTAAGGGCAGGGAGAGGATCACGTGCGTGCATGAAGCTACAGGAATAAAGTGCTGAAGTCATGCAGAGTAAGAGGGCATCCCACTTATCGTTCTTGGTTCGGAGTGCAAGTCTACCAGATCATTTTGATGGTCACCGGCGGGAAAGAGAAGTTGTCAAAGTAAGACTGGACTCTGTTAGATGGAATGAGCTGAGATGGATTGGGATAGGGTGGTTCGGAATGAGGAAGAGCGGGGTTAGGTGGAATTGGAATAGATGGAATGGGCTGTAGTGGGGCCGGTGAGTTGGCGCTCCTTCTGCATTTCTGCTCTCCTCGCTCGCATTCCAAATCGAAGCCCGGACCGACTGAAAAAGACCACAGGTATGGGTCGCTAGCTTCAGGAATTCCATTCGGCTGTGGAAATCATTTTGCATGCACAGTGATACGCATATATCCATCTATGTACAGAGACCACCCACACATTTGGGCTATTGAATTACGTGTTTTCGTACCGCTGGAATTGAAATATGAATTGAGATTCGAAAAGAGAAATATTTCGGAAGTAATCGAATATATATATCTCTGGAAATATGTATGAACTATCATAATTCTACTTTCGTGGAAAACATAATAAATTTGACACACCGCGGAAACAAATTCTATTTAAAATGAATAAATTTGTAATTATAAACCTTTTAATCCATCTAATATTTTCTTGCAATGCTGCCTGATGAATTACCGAATAGAATGTTGGGCACCGGTAATATCATTGATGATTCTAAATAAGGCAGGAATGGAGAATACGAGGCTAAAGTCCGAAAACTGGTTTTCAGACAACTTATAGACTTTTTTCTGGGCGCATACTTTCATCATCAATATTCAATGAAAGCTCCCTAATCACGTGATCGTATGAGGTTGGTGGCACGCAAAACAAGGGGCTCGATAAGTAGTAAGTAACACGAAGGGATAAAAATTTAAGCAGCTTTGATTTATGCAGCTCCAAATACCAATGCATTACATTTTTAAAAAAGTTCACTGCTGATTTTATAAAAATGTATTATTGTGGACACAATTTTTTATATATTAAGAGCTATATATATTATATATACAGCTATTTTTATCTATAAAGATTTAATATAATCAATTTAGATAAGAAACCAAATGGACGAATGGAAGTATTAATATTGAACAACCGACTGAGTATTGATACTTCAAAGGAAGTGTTTCCAATGTTACCAGTGCAATTTCCAGTTAATGAAAGAAAGATGGTTGTCTGATCTATAATTAAAGGTAAGACAGATTGCTAAATTGATCAAAATGATAACAGCATTAAGGAAAGACGGCGATAGAGAAACATGAAAAGGGGATCGTGCAACAGATATGAATTATCGCATCTAGTGCACCAAGGAAATAGTCTATCACGGTCAAGCCCAGATCCAACTGCAAGGGAACAGGTCCATCCATAAGTGACGTCCCGCAATGAACGAGCGACAGGTCTGTCAGACGGGCGGCGGAGTGATGGCCGCGCGGTCGGAGCACACCGCACCACACCTCCCCCTTCCAACGACACCGCCGCCGCCCTGCCCACGCTCCGCGCACACGCCAGCCGCGCCATTGCCACCAGTTCCATTGCCTCCATCACCCGCGCAGACTCGCCTCTGGCGCCGCTATCTCCGCCTCTGCCTTTGGTCATCCTTCCCTTTCCCACCACTAGCAGTTTCACCATCGCTGCCTCAACGTACTCTGACAAAAGGCCACTCGCGATCATTCCTTCCTTTTCCTCGATCTATCCTATCCCCTTGCACTAACACTTACACTTATGTGCACTATACTCTCACACATGTCGGGAGACCATCTTAGAGCTCATCCCGGATGGGGCGGTGCCTCGCTGATGGAAATACCTGAAGAGGAAAAGGGACGTTTAAATTGGCGTCGGATCTCGCGTAACCAGCGGGAGAGAAACAACGTAATATTCCTAGATATAATATCATGCACTACACTTACAGGACTAATGACGAAACAAAAATGCACCCGGAAACACAAAAATCAATCAACCTACTGCAGCTTCCCCTAGTGACACCCCGTACCCCGTCACCGTCGCTTTTATCATCTTTCCCACCCGCCCCATCTGCCGACAACTATCGACCGCACATCTTCCACAACCATCGCCGCCACCGCCGCTTCCACAGACGTCGCCGCCACCGCCGCTTCCACAGACGTCAGCGTCACCGTCGTCACCGTCACCGTCACCGCCGCAGCGGCCGGTGAATAAAGCGTCGTGCGCTCGTGACGAGCGCCGGCGGTCGACAAACGAGCGTCGCGTGGGACTGACAGGCGCCTGCCGCGGCGGACGGGGCAGAGCGGGGAAAGAGTAAATGGACGGGCGGGCGACGAAATGCGTAAACGGCAAGCGGCAGCCGGAGCGAAGCAAGGCTAGCAAGGAGAAATGGACAATAACGATAGGACGCTAAGGGAAAGGGAAATGGGGTAAAAGGGAGAGTGGGCATGTGTGGTGAACAGATACGGGTGGAGTTGACAAGGGGGATGGAGCGGAGCCGAAGGGTAAGCAGAACGGCTGGACTGGGTAGGAAAGACGTACGGGCTGCCTGAGGCGTGTCGAGCAAGGCGGTGTTGGAGCGGATCGAGGTAGAGTGGCCCTATGTGAATTGGAACGATGTGGAGCGGGGTCGAGCGGCGGAGCGGGGTCGAGCGGCGGAGCGGGGTCGAGCGGAACGCGGTTGAAAAGAGTGGGATCGAGAACAATGATATCGAGCAGAGCAGGGCCAAGACGAGGTGGGTTAAGCGCAGCGGAGTGACGTTGTGCAAAACAGAGTAGGAAACGGAACTGAGTGGAACGGAACGAAACGGAAAGAGCCGAAACGGCAAGAAATAGGGCGGAATGGGGCGGTACGAGATGGAAAGGCACGGACTCGTCCGAATGGAGATTGAACGGAACGAGGCGGTGCGGGAAAAGGTGGAGTAAGGTGGAACGGAGAGGAGTACAACGAATCGGAAAGGGGCACAACGGATCGGCGCTAGACGGTGAGAAAGGAGACCGAACCACCCGAGAGAGGGGTGTACTCCGCGGGGATGAAACGTGGAGAGCGGGCTGCTACGTCGTGAAGCGAACGAGAAGGGCGAGCAGAGCGAGACATGACGGCCGGGCGGGCGGAGCAAGGCGAGCGAGTGGTCGGCGTGGGTGGTCGGGGCGGGGCGGCGGGCAAAACGTCTGTCACCCAGGCAACGGGCGCCGGGCGCAGTCCATACATCGTCGCACTCGCGCCGACGCTCGCCCACCCGCCCCCGCGCGGGGCGCATGGAGCATTCAAGTCGGCTGCGTAAATCACTGGGCGGGAGAATACTCGTTCACATCACGCGATGAATAATATTCGTCAATGCGTAGTTGCCACACGCAAAGTAGTGAATTGATTGAGTCAGTTTAAGTCGTAATATTTATGCGATGGCGTCGCAGTGGACTTGCGGAATTAAAAAATTGATGTCTTATCATAAATATTAATATTTAATTCTACTTGCCATCTATATGATATTTGTTGTAGCATGCTAAATTAACGATGATTCTGATATGTTTATATTCATCTCATAACTTTTCAACATTCAATTTTCAAACTTCATTTTCTATCAAATTTATAAATTTTAAATATTGTATGTTCTATGAAATATTTATATTAAAATATCATTGAGACATCAGTCACCTTTTCAGAGCAGAGAAGCAAAATGCACATATTCTAAAATCAATAATTTGGATGACTAAATAAAAAAGAATCATAAAGATGCTTGTAGCAATTACTTTTATAAAAGACATATTTAGATAAGTGCTCGCGTGAGTCCTTGTTACCCAACCCCTGATAAATTGTTGAATACAAAACTGACAGCTACGTCAGACAGCCACTTATCGCGTAAAATGCAAGTGATGTTTAAATAGGAATAAAACTACTATGTAGTGAGATCTTAGATATTCATCGATTTTTTTTTTTAAATTATCATCAGACAAGAAAAGTGACAAACGAGAACATGCGGCTAGTGACACTGTGTGGACAAACTCGATAAGCTATGTTCCCTGCATTAAGTCAACGTACTGGTGAAGGATCTCCTCACATCAACTGTTCAGACATAAGAAAAAAATAAATGAAAAGTGGCATTATCATTCTGATGGAGGGAAGTTCTGAATGTGGCGCATGTGTGAATAAATACATTCTGATAGAATTCACACTAATGATGTGTTTAAAAATTTTGCATACTTCCACGTTTACATTGCTAATAAAAAGTAAAATACTTAAAGCGCAACATATTATAAAGCAAATACAAATAGTTTGACAAATTTGTCAGTATTTAGCTCATAAATGCATTACAACCAAAATTTGTCATCCTCTAAAATTGAAAAGACGTTTTCAACTACTTATTTTCTTGAATTATCAAATTGAATTTATTATGAATCGTCGTATTCTCACCATCAACCGATTGCTATACGTAGTGTTTCACGCATTTTTACCCAAAAATAATGAGTTCGTAAAGAATTGGTAATCGATAAAAAAAGCTTAGCACAAAACACGCAGGGAATTATTTCCAATCCGGAAGAGCACCAAACCCTCCTTTATGCAGCGTGCCTGGCGAAATGTTTACCTTTGTTCGCTCCGGCAGGCTGAAAAATGAGAGCCTTGGCGCAAAGATTGACAGATCCCACTCTGTTAAAAATAACCCTCACGAAAATTCAACACCTCAATAGAGTTTTCTTTAGAAACAAAGTCATTGCTGGATGTTCAGTGTGTTTCGTTGACATCAACTGGAACATCAGTCAGCGAACTAAATAACGAATATAATCATTACGAGTATATGTATGTTTATATTCCCTATATATACCTACATTGTATGTATGTAAACTCGGTGGTTAGGCGAAAGAGCAGGCCCCATGACCTGAACCTCGCCATTAGTAAAAGCATTATTATTATTATTATTATTATTATTATTATTATTATTATTATTATTATTATTATTATTGTAGCCTACATATACCCCATTAAGAGCTAATTCTTCCCGCTTCACGCGAGGTGAAAAAACTTAGTTGGTTCCCCTCATGAAATCAATTTTTTTGTAGTTCTGACTTAAACCAACATACAATAGATATAACAAACAACTATTAAAAAACACTTCAATGATAGTTCTACCAAATCTTTTAAAAAGGAGAAATTTTAATAATGCATTGAGTTTTAATGAGCGTAATGGAAGATGTGACCAGTTTAATGTGGCTTACATTTTAGAATGTTTAGATGGTTGGTGTTTTTAAACAGGGCAGCTCCGAAGAAGAATGCCATCTTCAGAAAGCAGCTGTGAGGGGGGGCACGCAGACAAATCATTCGATATCATTTAATTAGACGTCAGGTACTGGTGCGGTAATAGGTATCTTTCATTCCGAGGTAATAGTGTGGGACTTCCCGATACACCTATCATTTCAACATTACGTGTTCACTGTTAGGAATTTCTCACTCGTTAGTCATTATAGGTCTAGACCGGCTGACCAAAACGAATGAAATGTAAAGCTGTCATTCTCGATGAGCTAATGAGCGAAATTATTTGCGCATGAAAAGGTCAACTATGTACTATTTATTTGTTTTAACGTGTACATTGTTTTATTTTTCATCTTTTATTTAGTTTTGTCTGTTTGCATTTCATTTTAATGTGATATTTTAATGTAATGATAATGCGAAGAAAACATGATTTCATGACACCTTACTACATTTTGAAGGTGTTGATTATTTAGACAATATCAGCTGCAGTTTTATGATTTAATGTGTAATAAAGACTTCCAATACTTCGTCAATACAAATAATTTTATTCATTCAATGTCGTTATTGTGCCTACGCATATTTAACCATAAATCTTTTCCTGTAAATATAAACTGTTTTATTCCGTAAACAAACTTCTCAATTCCTTACAAGGCTTATACATTGTTTTGTTAATACAGTGAATTACGTTATTGAGAGCTCCTTCTCTCCCTCTCATATCGTAGAATTCAGAATAATATGTCCTGGCTTTGGAAAAATCACTTGGTGGTTGTTTGGATGGATGTTACTAATTATATAACTGCTCATATGTTTACTGTATTTAAAGAGCGATCAGTGACTGCACTGTATTACAGAATGATTCTTGGTTGCTAGATTTTATTCTCGAAAAAAAACCTATTAAACTATTAAGGAACCTAAATTTATGAAAATGATAATACTGTCACGTTCAGACGCAAAACACATGTTATAATATGTCTTATCAGCGATTACACACTCAAAGAAACACAAAGTACTCAGCGAAGCTCTTTTCATCTTCAAGAGAAATACAAAATGCACACTAATGTTGCACAATAACCTAGATATCAAAATAACATACAGAAAATCTACCATAAATAAAACTGCACTCTGCTACACAACCTAAACACGGGCCCTACTAACCTGTTTTCTATTTCGCTTTCAATTAAATGTAATTTTCAAGCCTTTTTTTACTATGAATCTGAGATGAATTTAATCATTGATGCAATCAAACCTACGTTTTACAGCCGTTACCACTTACCGAGTTTTTATAGAGAAGAAAGAAAATCAACTAACCAAAAGAATCAAAGAAAGAAATCCAACTATCCAACTGCGTACTTCACTTCAATTTCTAATTAATGAAACAGTATTTATATTCCACATTAAATACGATCATATTTACATCCTATTTCACCACACGAAGATTCAAATTAACCTGGATTTAATAAGGATTTACCATTATTTAATAAGTTCCATAAGAAAAAAGATATGATACAATACCTAATAAACAACAATGCCAACAATTATTAATATATTTTACAAAAACAATAAACATGTCAAACCCAATAATGATACAATTACATAGAGTTTTCAGCTTTCCTTTCGAAATGACTGAAAACATATTCCCTCTTCTCTTTCAATTTTTTACAAATTTTACCACACCACGAACTTGACTCGTTCGTCCAGAGATTCCTGTATTTCGCTACGTGTTCCCTTTGCGAAACGACCTTGAGTGCCTGGCTCTTGCCGCCTCCTGCTCTACGTTCAACGAAGGTCGCACGAAGGTTTCACTTGACTTACTGTACTTGCCAATTTTACAACTTTTTTTAAATTTTAAATGACTTGAAAACTTGTAAATTTGATACACACGTTTCTAGTACAATTGATTATACTAAAATTGGTTAGCATTCTAGACCCCTTCACATGGTTAAGCAACAAACTACTCGGTATTTGAAGAAAATGGGCTTTTTCTTACCTTCAATACAATTCTGGTGCGGTGACTTGATGGTCAAACGTTTCTTGAAGACGCCTACTGTAGATTCCCCCTTTGCTGCACCTCTCCTCTCACGTAACACTGACATCCATTATAACTCTTCAACTCAACCTGTGTTGTAAGGTACAGATTTTACACCAATCCATATAATTTACAACAGATCTTAAAGATTTATATAAGTTTATATATTGCAATCACAAGTTTCAATATTATCTATGAGAGCTCAAGAAAACATACAATTAATTATTGC